>OY992886.1:23691858-23757863 GCA_963921405.1 Cepaea hortensis
CAGGGGAAATATCGCTACTAGATGTCCAAGTGAAAAAATGCCGGCTCTCACCGAGGCTTGAACCCGGGACCTCCAGCACTCGAGGCGAACACCATACCTCGAGACCACTCACACCTCCCTCCCCCTATCAAACTTACCCTCCAGTTTGGTTTTCATAAGAGATAGGCCTCATTTTTATTAAATTCAACAACTTTCTTTTCATTCCCAGTGTTTTCTAGAAGAATCTTTGTACTTGATTGTATTCGTTTCCATGAAATACAGCATATTCTTCCTTATATCCACATCTCCAGGGCGTCTATATGACATTCTAGTTGCGTGTACATTGTCCAATCTCCTGCGCTATATAGTAGTGTTAAATATAATCGCATTTTACAATTCTCATTTTTAATGCCTTATTAATCTCTCTAAATGTTAATGCGTATTTCATGTTGTTGAAAACATTTTTGGCCATTCCTATTCTCCGCGTGGTGTCTGTTTCACTTCAGACATCATCTGTTATTACATGAGCAAGGTAGGAAAATATAAAAGTAGGGGACAAATGGAAGGGGCAGTTGTGTATGAGGGAGAAGCGAAGTAAGTGAGAAGGTACGCATTGTACAGTAGAGAAGATTCGCAGTGTACAGTGGAGAAGATACGCATTGTACAGTGGAGAAGATACGCATTGTACAGTGGAGAAGATACGCTTTGTACATTAGAGAAGATCTGCATTGTACAGTAAATAAGATTCGCATTGCACAGTAGAGAAGGAAGCCTCAATAGCGTAGTTACTAGACCGGAGTTCATCATCATCATCATCATCATCATCATCATCATCATCATCATCATCATCATCACCATCGTCATCATCATCATTATCACCAACATCATAATCAAACCATGACGTAGCAGGCCCTTTGCATGACGTCACTTCCTTCACAGCCCGTGAGAAAGTATATCATCTCTGGCAATCTGTATTGTCTGATGCACCTTCATTTCAAAGGGATCCGTAGGTGTTGTTTGCACATTTTCTTGCCTTTCATCACTCTTCTTTCCCAGCCAAATTGACTTTTAATATGGCCACAGTAGAACAGTTTCCCAGATACGATACTATTCATGCGCCACGCGGCTAAGCCATCCACGTATTTATTTGTATCTGCTTTCCTTTCTTCTTTTCCCCTCATTCTTCTCACCAGGTTCTCAGTTAAATTTTTTTTTCTCATAACGTGTCCAAAAACAAATTATATCTGTAGGTCTAATTTCTCTAATCAGTGTACGGTTTTCATTTGTTTCTAGTAGTACTTCGTCATTGGTTTTTCTGTCTTTTCATGGTATTCTTTGCAGTTTCTTCAGAAACCACATTTCCACAGCCATGAGATGTTTTTCAGCTTGTCTGTTCATTGTCCACGCTTCACATCCATACAAAATTTCAGGTTCTATGTAGCACTTCAACACTCTTTTCTAATTGCAGTTGATATCTGTTACTAGTGTTCTAGCGAAGGTACTGCAGATGTACAGATATAGATACAGACAGACAGACAGGCAGGTAGACTAGCAGGCAGGCAAGCAGACAGGCAGGCATGATGTCTATGTGTTCCAAACTTAACAAAAAGCTGTCAATGGTTTTCATCTTCCCACACCTCAACCCGGATATCAGTGATATATTGCATTGCTGAAAAATATATCAGGACCAAAAGGCAAATAGTACATCAGATAACACGACTGGAAAGCCACTTAAACATATTCAACGACCTCACGTGAAAACACCTGTTGATTACATTAAAGTGTTCTATTGATCGTGTGTCTTCTTCTCAGGAGTCACATGATGTATTACCCAAGCAGGAGCAATGGTAAAATTAAATAAGGCACCTCTTTCACGCCATGAGGCTTATTTAGTGAGAGCACCATATCTTGCGCAGCTATCTTCACTCGATAGGTTAACTTGAGTCAGGTCTTAGACAGATATGACTGAGCTACCTTACGTCAGTAGACGGTACTACCTGCTTTCTGTTAGCGACGAATGTTGGGCGGCCATCACCAAACTGGACACACCGCATTGTGCGAATGAGCGTAACCGGGAGGATACAAACCTTATCCTGGTGTGAGAAAAAGCACCTACGACTAAATGGCACAGCAAGGCAGACCAGGCCCTAAGTCGTGGTCGGCAACGGGTCTACGTTCTGACGGGCGGACAGTTAGAGCATTGCTTTGGTGATCAGGCAACTTCTGCATTTTGTCTTGTTTCAGATGTATTAGTGTTACTATTCCTCTGGAGTGAACTAGGCAGGCGGAGAGAGGGATCATGCTGCACGGGCAACTCATTGTCTCTGCAATTCAGCCCAGGTTTTGTTCTATGGAGAGATATAACTCCATATCGGACCTTACCGCCATGGGTTCTAGTTAATATGTCTTATAGGTTGCCCAATGTGACAAACTACCGCCCTCATGACGCCCAGGTGCCAGTGAGAGGCGTTAACAATTAATTATATGTTCTTTTTACGGACGTTGGAATTAGCCAAAGCAGTTATTGGCTGTTTGTCATTTACAAGGCATTTTTATGTGTAGTAGTTTGCCACTTCCTTGTCAGGTCGTAGTCAGATATCACTGAGCTACAGTATGACAGTAGACGGCACTACCTGCTTTCTGTTAGCGCCGAATGTTGGGCGGCGCTCACTAAATCCGATACCTCATATTGTGCCAACGCCTTCTGGTGGAGGAGTGCAATTGGGAGGGTACAAGCCTTACCCTAGTGCGAGGAAATGCAACCTAAAGACTATATGTCATGGCAGGCCATAAGCCCTCGTCGGCAACTGGTCTAGGACGGAAGCTGCGACCAGCAGACAGTTAAGAATTGCTTTGCTGATCCGACAACTTCTGCAGCTTGTCTTGTTCCAGACTTATTGATGTTACCTATCCTATGGAGTAAACTAGACAGGCGGAGAGAGGGATCGTGATGCATGGGCATCACGTGATCTTTAAATTCAGCCCAAATTTTGTGCTATGGAGAGGTATACTCCATTTTACAAACTATCGTCTGTCAAGACGGTAAGGTGCCAGTCAATCAGTTTGCCATTTATTTCTCGTAAGACTTTTTTTTTTTTTTCGCATATCCTTTACAGGACATCGCTGTCAACACCAACATCTTTCAGCCGTATTTTTATTTCTTGGCAAGATTACGCTCAGTAGTTTGCCATTGCTTTCTGAGCGGCCGGCTCACATACCCCGTAAGTTACCGATGCGATTCGAACCACTGCTGATTCTCACCGTCATAGCGTCACCGACGAGAGTACACGAGATTACGGAGAAAAGTCATAACCTCTAAGCCACGAAGCCGGCCTCGTAAGACTACTTCTGTTTATTGTTTGCATTCAATACTGTATCATCTGCGTATCTTATATTTTTCATATTATGTTCTCCTATATCGTTTTCTCTCAATTCCTCTAAATTTCGTATATTAGTTTAATTATATAGGGAGGATGCTCATGTAGACAGAACGACAAATAATGCCATGGACAGAATGAAAAACCACTGAGCAAGTCCTACAAGAAACAAATTAAAACTGTTAGGTGATTAGAGAAATTAGACGCAGCCAGTCAAGATTTTTGGGCACTTTATGAGAAGAAATAAACTGGAGATTTTGGTGACAACTGGCAAGATTGAGGGGAAAAGAACCAGAGGAAGGCAGAGAGATAAATATCTTGATGACAACGCCACATGGCATATTCTAGACACAAACACAGAGCTGATCTACGACTATGGTGATCGTGTGAGATGTCAAACATGTCCGCACACGTTTATCGGCATAGCACTTGATGAGTGTGTTAAGCATGTGTTAATGTACCTGACCTTTGACAGGAAATACAGTTGATTTAAACTTGTGAGGTGGACCCTACAATTTGCGTTAGTAAAATTATAATTCAATATGTTAATGCAATGAAAAAGCGTTAATAGTTAAATGTTAGTATCAGCAATTAACCTGTCCAATTAAACACAGAATATTAACACTTATTACCACGTATTAGGTAGGTAGCTAATATTAACACGTATTAGGTAACACGTAATATTAACACGTATTAGGTAGGTAGCTAATAAACACTTGAGCATAGCCTACGATGGGTAGCGTTGTGATGTTCTGTTGTGATAATTTGGTGTGTCCAGTGTGTGCCGCGTGGTTACACACCCGCTTCACACGCGTGATCCGGGACTGTTTCCGGATCCGGTCAGGGATATGTACAACTGACGATCTCAAATGAGGGCGAAACTCGAGTATAGTGCTTCCATATTGACGTGGATAGGCCTTAGGTTCATACCAGAATGCGATCGGCGTTGCCAGTAGTGGGTTGTGCTCAATATTTAAATTTCATATCCCGAAACAACCACATAATCAACAGAATATTATATTTTTTGTTCATTTTTTTTTCTGTTGTGAGCTCAAATTGTCAGAATAGGAACATATTTCTGGACAAGCAGTCAGGTAGACAGACAAATAGGTGGGTGTGTTGTTAAGTAGGTAGGTAGGTAGGTATTAGGTAGGTAGCTAATTAGCTAGACAGGCATATAGATAGACAGGCAGGCAGATAGACAGGCAGACAGACAGACAGATAGATAGACAGACAGACAGACAGGCAGGCAGGCAGACAGACAGACAGACAGACAGAATGGACTATATAATGAATCATTGAATGTCAATTTCGTACCAATTGTTAACTTGAAAATAAAATTCGTTTATAACATACACCGATGGGACACCTGTCTTTATTGAAATATATTAAGTGAATTATTAAGTGTTTGTTATGGTGAGTTGGTATCTGTGTAATTGTAGGGAAGTGTGTGAATGTGTGTGGATGTACGCTGTGCGAGTATTTGTGTATTTGCCTGTGTGAAAGTGTGTATGTGTCGACTATGTGTGTATGTGAAGGAGCATATGTGTGTGTGCCATGTTTGTATGTATGAATTGAGCTATATGGGCGTGAGAGAGAAAGAATTATAGAGAGAAAGAGAGAGATAGACAGAGAGAGATAGAGAGGGAGAGATGGAGAAAGAGAGAGATAGACAGAGAGAGATAGAGAGGGAGAGATGGAGAAAGAGAGAGATAGACAGAGAGAGATAGAGAGGGAGAGATGGAGAAAGAGAGAGATAGACAGAGAGAGATAGAGAGGGAGAGATGGAGAAAGAGAGAGATAGACAGAGAGAGATAGAGAGGGAGAGATAGAGAGGGAGAGACAGAGAGAGAGAGTATGTTTGTATAAGTACATTTTTGGTAGTGAGGTTGTGTTGTGAGTGAGTATATGTGTATGTGAGGCGTATAATAATAAACTATGTTTTAATCCCATCATTGTTTTATGAAGGAGAATAAGTGCAAAGTTAACTAAGTTGCACAGGTGTTCAGGGACACACAGATAGATGTTTAGGGAGTTGAGTTGAGTTGAGTTGAGCTTAGAACCGATATCACTACACTCAGGAAATTCCCATACGCGCTCGGTCCCTTCATTCAACAGCTATCCAAAAGTCATACTATGAGTAATACTATGAGTCATACTCTAAACGCTATTTGATTGAACGTTCTCCTTGTCTTCCCTCTCAGTTTAAAGATGCTTCCAGAGCCCCTGCCGATCCCTCGCATTCTTTTCACACACGGGTTCTCAATTTGTTCCCCTGCCTGGAACCGCCTCTCCTTTGTCCATAGGTAATTACCACCAAGAGGTGTATTCCCTGCTAGCCTATCAGCCTGTTCATTCCCCGGCACTTCTGCATCCCCAGAGCAAAATATCCATGCAATTCTCACAATCTGTTACCTCTGAAGAGAGGATAGCTTTTCCACATGAAACGTTCCTTTTATTAGCTTACTAAGCATACTCCTGAGTCCGTAATGAATGCATTGTGTGTTGCAGTGGTCTCCTCTAACCAGCGAAATGCCGTTGTTACTGCTTCCCCCTCCATTCTCATGCTGGACGTTTTCAGGGAAAAATAGATAGGTGTTCAGGGAAAGGTCAGTTCTCGATATAGAGTTGTGTATTGAAAACATAACGGATAATATTTTCTTTTGTTATCTTCATCGACCATCATATAGTGACTTGACACATGCAGACATTTTCCCCCATAACAATCTTCCTCCATAATTTCTTGTACTGTTATAGTTTTCTAGGCATCTGTAATGGGGATGAGATTCCCGAGAAGAATACTCAACGTATCAAGACGACAAAAGAATCAGAAATGATGAAATCAGGACTAAAATAATGGAGGCGGGGTTGAGGGGGGTATAGCAGTGCAAGATTTAATTAGAAAACAGCAAACAATAAATGGTTCCACCACATAACTAGGCTACCCACTGAGAGTATACCGCAACAAGACATACCAAATGGAACCAGACAAAAATGCCGACCATGTAAACAACGGAGAGCGTGAATAACAGAATCCATGGGAATCTTGATATATGAAGACCATAAATAGGCACCCTTCCGCTGATTTTGCTTCACCTCGACACCGCAGGTACAAGAAGAACAAGATGAGATGATGATAAACTGATGCCAGGACAGCGGGTTTCACCCCCACAGCGGTCAGTTGGACTTACATTTAGGCTTCTCGTCCTTAACTTGGGGAATTAAATTACAAATACATCAGAAGTTGGAGTGGGTTCACCTAATGGCGAAGGACAGTAATAATAGGGGAAGCTAATCCGCATTCAAATAATTAGTCCAGTGCACTAGAAGTTGTAGCACATGTATGGCCTATGCTTGGGTTCTAAGCAAATGAACGCATAAATGATGATGATGATGATGATGATGATGATGATACGATGTAACGAAGGTAGTCAGTTGTTGCTTTCCCTCTTGGCATGACAATCTGGTCGGTGACCATAGCCATTGTCTCTATACGGAGATCCTCTGCCTTAAATCGCAACCTTGAGACTATAACCAACCGATAACTGTAGCTTTTCTTACGCTCACCCGCCTCCTGCTTTATCAAAGTGGCTATTAAAAGTACCATGGTGAAAAACCAGTGCTAATTTAAAGAAAGTTTAACCAACACTAGTGCAAAGTTTTACACGCCTTAAGGCGTATTGGAGTTAGTGTACATACAGTACATACAAACATGTAGGCACTTGTAGTTTTAGTATTGGAGTTAGTGTACATAGACTACATACAAACATGTAGACACTTGTAGTTTTAGTATTGGAGTTAGTGTACATACACTACATACAAACATGTAGGCACTTGTAGTTTTAGTATTGGAGTTAGTGTACATACAGTACATACAAACATGTAGACACTTGTAGTTTTAGTATTGGAGTTAGTGTACATACACTACATACAAACATGTAGACACTTGTAGTTTTAGTATTGGAGTTAGTGTACATATACTACATACAAACATGTAGGCACTTGTAGTTTTAGTATTGGAGTTAGTGTACATAGACTACATACAAACATGTAGGCACTTGTAGTTTTAGTATTGGAGTTAGTGTACATAGACTACATACAAACATGTAGGCACTTGTAGTTTTAGTATTGGAGTTAGTGTACATACAGTACATACAAACATGTAGACACTTGTAGTTTTAGTATTGGAGTTAGTGTACATACACTACATACAAACATGTAGACACTTGTAGTTTTAGTATTGGAGTTAGTGTACATAGACTACATACAAACATGTAGGCACTTGTAGTTTTAGTATTGGAGTTAGTGTACATAGACTACATACAAATATGTAGGCACTTGTAGTTTTAGTATTGGAGTTAGTGTACATAGACTACATACAAACATGTAGGCACTTGTAGTTTTAGTATTGGAGTTAGTGTACATACAGTACATACAAACATGTAGACACTTGTAGTTTTAGTATTGGAGTTAGTGTACATAGACTACATACAAACATGTAGACACTTGTAGTTTTAGTATTGGAGTTAGTGTACATACAGTACATACAAACATGTAGGCACTTGTAGTTTTAGTATTGAGTTAGTGTACATACACTACATACAAACATGTAGACACTTGTAGTTTTAGTATTGGAGTTAGTGTACATACACTACATACAAACATGTAGGCACTTGTAGTTTTAGTATTGGAGTTAGTGTACATACAGTACATACAAACATGTAGACACTTGTAGTTTTAGTATTGGAGTTAGTGTACATACAGTACATACAAACATGTAGACACTTGTAGTTTTAGTATTGGAGTTAGTGTACATACAGTACATACAAACATGTAGACACTTGTAGTTTTAGTATTGGAGTTAGTGTACATACAGTACATACAAACATGTAGACACTTGTAGTTTTAGTATTGGAGTTAGTGTACATACAGTACATACAAACATGTAGGCACTTGTAGTTTTAGTATTGGAGTTAGTGTACATAGACTACATACAAACATGTAGACACTTGTAGTTTTAGTATCGGGGTTAGTGTACATAGACTACATACAAACATGTAGACACTTGTAGTTTTAGTATTGGAGTTAGTGTACATACAGTACATACAAACATGTAGGTACTTGTAGTTTTAGTATTGGAGTTAGTGTACATAGACTACATACAAACATGTAGGCACTTGTAGTTTTAGTATTGGAGTTAGTGTACATACACTACATACAAACATGTAGGCACTTGTAGTTTTAGTATTGGAGTTAGTGTACATACAGTACATACGAACATGTAGGCACTTGTAGTTTTAGTATTGGAGTTAGTGTACATACAGTACATACAAACATGTAGGCACTTGTAGTTTTAGTATTGGAGTTAGTGTACATAGACTACATACAAACATGTAGGCACTTGTAGTTTTAGTATTGGAGTTAGTGTACATACACTACATACAAACATGTAGACACTTGTAGTTTTAGTATTGGAGTTAGTGTACATACACTACATACAAACATGTAGACACTTGTAGTTTTAGTATTGGAGTTAGTGTACATACAGTACATACAAACATGTAGGCACTTGTAGTTTTAGTATTGGAGTTAGTGTACATAGACTACATACAAACATGTAGACACTTGTAGTTTTAGTATTGGAGTTAGTGTACATAGACTACATACAAACATGTAGACACTTGTAGTTTTAGTATTGGAGTTAGTGTACATAGACTACATACAAACATGTAGACACTTGTAGTTTTTGTATTGGAGTTAGTGTACATACACTACATACAAACATGTAGACACTTGTAGTTTTAGTATTGGAGTTAGTGTACATATACTACATACAAACATGTAGACACTTGTAGTTTTAGTATTGGAGTTAGTGTACATAGACTACATACAAACATGTAGGCACTTGTAGTTTTAGTATTGGAGTTAGTGTACATACAGTACATACAAACATGTAGACACTTGTAGTTTTAGTATTGGAGTTAGTGTACATAGACTACATACAAACATGTAGGCACTTGTAGTTTTAGTATTGGAGTTAGTGTACATAGACTACATACAAACATGTAGGCACTTGTAGTTTTAGTATTGGAGTTAGTGTACATAGACTACATACAAACATGTAGGCACTTGTAGTTTTAGTATTGGAGTTAGTTTACATACACTACATACAAACATGTAGGCACTTGTAGTTTTAGTATTGGAGTTAGTGTACATAGACTACATACAAACATGTAGGCACTTGTAGTTTTAGTATTGGAGTTAGTGTACATACAGTACATACAAACATGTAGGCACTTGTAGTTTTAGTATTGGAGTTAGTGTACATAGACTACATACAAACATGTAGGCACTTGTAGTTTTAGTATTGGAAGTATTGGAGTTAGTGTACATAGACTACATACAAACATGTAGGCACTTGTAGTTTTAGTATTGGAGTTAGTGTACATACAGTACATACAAACATGTAGGCATTTGTAGTTTTAGTATTGGAGTTAGTTTACATACACTACATACAAACATGTAGGCACTTGTAGTTTTAGTATTGGAGTTAGTGTACATAGACTACATACAAACATGTAGGCACTTGTAGTTTTAGTATTGGAGTTAGTGTACATACAGTACATACAAACATGTAGGCACTTGTAGTTTTAGTATTGGAGTTAGTGTACATACACTACATACAAACATGTAGGCACTTGTAGTTTTAGTATTGGAGTTAGTGTACATACAGTACATACAAACATGTAGGCACTTGTAGTTTTAGTATTGGAGTTAGTGTACATAGACTACATACAAACATGTAGACACTTGTAGTTTTAGTATTGGAGTTAGTGTACATACAGTACATACAAACATGTAGACACTTGTAGTTTTAGTATTGGAGTTAGTGTACATAGACTACATACAAACATGTAGACACTTGTAGTTTTAGTATTGGAGTTAGTGTACATAGACTACATACAAACATGTAGACACTTGTAGTTTTAGTATTGGAGTTAGTGTACATAGACTACATACAAACATGTAGACACTTGTAGTTTTAGTATTGGAGTTAGTGTACATAGACTACATACAAACATGTAGACACTTGTAGTTTTAGTATTGGAGTTAGTGTACATAGACTACATACAAACATGTAGACACTTGTAGTTTTAGTATTGGAGTTAGTGTACATAGACTACATACAAACATGTAGACACTTGTAGTTTTAGTATTGGAGTTAGTGTACATAGACTACATACAAACATGTAGACACTTGTAGTTTTAGTATTGGAGTTAGTGTACATAGACTACATACAAACATGTAGGCACTTGTAGTTTTAGTATTGGAGTTAGTGTACATAGACTACATACAAACATGTAGACACTTGTAGTTTTAGTATTGGAGTTAGTGTACATAGACTACATACAAACATGTAGACACTTGTAGTTTTAGTATTGGAGTTAGTGTACATACAGTACATACAAACATGTAGACACTTGTAGTTTTAGTATTGGAGTTAGTGTACATAGACTACATACAAACATGTAGACACTTGTAGTTTTAGTATTGGAGTTAGTGTACATAGACTACATACAAACATGTAGACATTTGTAGTTTTAGTATTGGAGTTAGTGTACATAGACTACATACAAACATGTAGACACTTGTAGTTTTAGTATTGGAGTTAGTGTACATAGACTACATACAAACATGTAGACACTTGTAGTTTTAGTATTGGAGTTAGTGTACATAGACTACATACAAACATGTAGACACTTGTAGTTTTAGTATTGGAGTTAGTGTACATAGACTACATACAAACATGTAGACACTTGTAGTTTTAGTATTGGAGTTAGTGTACATAGACTACATACAAACATGTAGACACTTGTAGTTTTAGTATTGGAGTTAGTGTACATAGACTACATACAAACATGTAGACACTTGTAGTTTTAGTATTGGAGTTAGTGTACATAGACTACATACAAACATGTAGGCACTTGTAGTTTTAGTATTGGAGTTAGTGTACATAGACTACATACAAACATGTAGGCACTTGTAGTTTTAGTATTGGAGTTAGTGTACATAGACTACATACAAACATGTAGGCACTTGTAGTTTTAGTATTGGAGTTAGTGTACATACACTACATACAAACATGTAGACACTTGTAGTTTTAGTATTGGAGTTAGTGTACATAGACTACATACAAACATGTAGGCACTTGTAGTTTTAGTATTGGAGTTAGTGTACATAGACTACATACAAACATGTAGGCACTTGTAGTTTTAGTATTGGAGTTAGTGTACATAGACTACATACAAACATGTAGGCACTTGTAGTTTTAGTATTGGAGTTAGTGTACATAGACTACATACAAACATGTAGGCACTTGTAGTTTTAGTATTGGAGTTAGTGTACATAGACTACATACAAACATGTAGGCACTTGTAGTTTCAGTATTGGAGTTAGTGTACATAGACTACATACAAACATGTAGGCACTTGTAGTTTTAGTATTGGAGTTAGTGTACATAGACTACATACAAACATGTAGACACTTGTAGTTTTAGTATTGGAGTTAGTGTACATAGACTACATACAAACATGTAGGCACTTGTAGTTTTAGTATTGGAGTTAGTGTACATAGACTACATACAAACATGTAGACACTTGTAGTTTTAGTATTGGAGTTAGTGTACATAGACTACATACAAACATGTAGGCACTTGTAGTTTTAGTATTGGAGTTAGTGTACATAGACTACATACAAACATGTAGACACTTGTAGTTTTAGTATTGGAGTTAGTGTACATAGACTACATACAAACATGTAGACACTTGTAGTTTTAGTATTGGAGTTAGTGTACATAGACTACATACAAACATGTAGGCACTTGTAGTTTTAGTATTGGAGTTAGTGTACATAGACTACATACAAACATGTAGGCACTTGTAGTTTTAGTATTGGAGTTAGTGTACATAGACTACATACAAACATGTAGACACTTGTAGTTTTAGTATTGGAGTTAGTGTACATAGAATACATACAAACATGTAGGCACTTTTAGTTTTAGTATTGGAGTTAGTGTACATAGACTACATACAAACATGTAGACACTTGTAGTTTTAGTATTGGAGTTAGTGTACATAGACTACATACAAACATGTAGACACTTGTAGTTTTAGTATTGGAGTTAGTGTACATAGACTACATACAAACATGTAGACACTTGTAGTTTTAGTATTGGAGTTAGTGTACATAGACTACATACAAACATGTAGGCACTTGTAGTTTTAGTATTGGAGTTAGTGTACATAGACTACATACAAACATGTAGGCACTTGTAGTTTTAGTATTGGAGTTAGTGTACATAGACTACATACAAACATGTAGACACTTGTAGTTTTAGTATTGGAGTTAGTGTACATAGACTACATACAAACATGTAGGCACTTGTAGTTTTAGTATTGGAGTTAGTGTACATAGACTACATACAAACATGTAGACACTTGTAGTTTTAGTATTGGAGTTAGTGTACATAGACTACATACAAACATGTAGGCACTTGTAGTTTTAGTATTGGAGTTAGTGTACATAGACTACATACAAACATGTAGGCACTTGTAGTTTTAGTATTGGAGTTAGTGTACATAGACTACATACAAACATGTAGGCACTTGTAGTTTTAGTATTGGAGTTAGTGTACATAGACTACATACAAACATGTAGACACTTGTAGTTTTAGTATTGGAGTTAGTGTACATAGACTACATACAAACATGTAGGCACTTGTAGTTTTAGTATTGGAGTTAGTGTACATAGACTACATACAAACATGTAGGCACTTGTAGTTTTAGTATTGGAGTTAGTGTACATACACTACATACAAACATGTTGGCACTTGTAGTTTTAGTATTGGAGTTAGTGTACATAGACTACATACAAACATGTAGACACTTGTAGTTTTAGTATTGGAGTTAGTGTACATAGACTACATACAAACATGTAGGCACTTGTAGTTTTAGTATTGGAGTTAGTGTACATAGACTACATACAAACATGTAGGCACTTGTAGTTTTAGTATTGGAGTTAGTGTACATAGACTACATACAAACATGTAGGCACTTGTAGTTTTAGTATTGGAGTTAGTGTACATAGACTACATACAAACATGTAGGCACTTGTAGTTTTAGTATTGGAGTTAGTGTACATAGACTACATACAAACATGTAGACACTTGTAGTTTTAGTATTGGAGTTAGTGTACATAGACTACATACAAACATGTAGACACTTGTAGTTTTAGTATTGGAGTTAGTGTACATAGACTACATACAAACATGTAGGCACTTGTAGTTTTAGTATTGGAGTTAGTGTACATAGACTACATACAAACATGTAGACACTTGTAGTTTTAGTATTGGAGTTAGTGTACATAGACTACATACAAACATGTAGGCACTTGTAGTTTTAGTATTGGAGTTAGTGTACATAGACTACATACAAACATGTAGACACTTGTAGTTTTAGTATTGGAGTTAGTGTACATAGACTACATACAAACATGTAGACACTTGTAGTTTTAGTATTGGAGTTAGTGTACATAGACTACATACAAACATGTAGACACTTGTAGTTTTAGTATTGGAGTTAGTGTACATAGACTACATACAAACATGTAGACACTTGTAGTTTTAGTATTGGAGTTAGTGTACATAGACTACATACAAACATGTAGACACTTGTAGTTTTAGTATTGGAGTTAGTGTACATAGACTACATACAAACATGTAGGCACTTGTAGTTTTAGTATTGGAGTTAGTGTACATAGACTACATACAAACATGTAGACACTTGTAGTTTTAGTATTGGAGTTAGTGTACATAGACTACATACAAACATGTAGACACTTGTAGTTTTAGTATTGGAGTTAGTGTACATAGACTACATACAAACATGTAGGCACTTGTAGTTTTAGTATTGGAGTTAGTGTACATAGACTACATACAAACATGTAGGCACTTGTAGTTTTAGTATTGGAGTTAGTGTACATAGACTACATACAAACATGTAGACACTTGTAGTTTTAGTATTGGAGTTAGTGTACATAGACTACATACAAACATGTAGACACTTGTAGTTTTAGTATTGGAGTTAGTGTACATACACTACATACAAACATGTAGACACTTGTAGTTTTAGTATTGGAGTTAGTGTACATAGACTACATACAAACATGTAGACACTTGTAGTTTTAGTATTGGAGTTAGTGTACATAGACTACATACAAACATGTAGACACTTGTAGTTTTAGTATTGGAGTTAGTGTACATAGACTACATACAAACATGTAGACACTTGTAGTTTTAGTATTGGAGTTAGTGTACATAGACTACATACAAACATGTAGACACTTGTAGTTTTAGTATTGAAGTTAGTGTACATACAGTACATACAAACATGTAGACACTTGTAGTTTTAGTATTGGAGTTAGTGTACATAGACTACATACAAACATGTAGACACTTGTAGTTTTAGTAGCAGCAGACATAGGTGTTAGACCCACAGTTTTATAGAAATATAAATGTTGAAATGACTTGAGATAACTAAGACAGTTCTTAAATAAACATGCATGTATTGTTTGGCACTTACAGAAGTTCACATACGGACATCTACAGCTCTTACACAGACATTTACAGCTCATATGCAGACATCTACAACTCAAATACAGACATCTATAGCTCTTATACATACATCTACAGCTCATATACAGACATCTACAGCTCATATGCAGACATCTACAGCTCATATGCAGACATCTACAGCTCTTATACATACATCTACAGCTCATATACAGACATCTACAGCTCATATACAGACATCTACAGCTCTTATACATACATTTACAGCTCATATACAGACATCTACAGCTCATATGCAGACATCTACAGCTCATATGCAGACATCTACAGCTCAAATACATACATCTACAGCTGATATTCAGACATCTGCAGCTCATATAAGACATCTACTGCTCTTATATAGACATCTAAATCCCATATATAAATATCTACAGCTCATATATAGACATCTACATCTCAAATGCAGACATAAACAGCTAATATACAGACATTAAGACATGTACACAGACACAAACAGATACGCAGTTGCCTAAATCCATAGACTCACGTCTACGAGCACTACATTTTGGTAGGACAATCGATACTCGGTGGGTCACGTGGTCAGTATCACTCCAGACGCCTTTACTTTCCAACACAATTATCTGTACCCACTTTAGGGTAGGTCGACTTCGGAGCTCAGGTCAGCTGCAAAAATCCGCCCCAATGTGGATTCGAACCAACGATCACCGGATCATAAGGCGAGCGGTTAGTGATATATGTTCAAACAGACAACACACAGAGTTAGAATTGATGTGTACTGTATAGATGTGTAATGTATAGCTAAGTCCACACCTCACATGGAACTGAATCTCATTTATCGCCGTAGCAGACGAATGAACTGTCCCTTTATCGAAGGCGCATTATAAATAATAACAACAGCAACGACAACAACAACGACAACAACAACACAAACAGCGATACACGTACAACAAATAGTGAAACGAACCGACCAGTATACAAACATGGGATCAGTAAAATAAACATGACCAGACATAAATAGGTTAAGCCTTTCTAAGCTGACAGTTTAATGGATTCAGGACGTCTACTTTCATGTTCACCAGCCTTTGAAGTCGGGGTTACGGTAGAAATGACAGAGAGAAGAAAAGTGGAGATGCAATGGGTATTTGGAAAGAGAAGTTTGAGGTTTTACATATACTTTATAATAGATAATTGGTAAGTCTTGAAGGAGTTTTAGTAGTAATAGTATTATTATTATTATTATTATTATTATTATTATTAGTAGTAGTAGTAGTAGTAGTAGTAGTAGTAGTAGTAGTAGTAGTAGTAGTAGTAGTAGTAGTAGTAGTAGTAGTAGTAGTAGTAGTAGTAGTTGTTGTTGTTGTATTTATTGTTGTTGTAGTAGTTAGTTAGTTAGTTAGTTAGTCGCAGTTCCAACTTCACAGCAACGGGTCGTCCCCATTATGCTCCATTCCTGTGCCAGTGAATATCACACAAAACGCTCCCCACTGCCCAATGTGAAAAGTGGAAAAGACAGGAGTCTCGACAAATAACAGCCCGCACAGATACACTGTGCATAATGCCGCCACCAGAATGTCAACACAATAGTCCCCCACAAAGCACCCAGTTCATTTCTGATGGAATCGGCAGTCATTTTCCCATCTGGATGTTTCCTAGATGTTAGTTAGTTAGTTAGTTAGTCGACAGATCATCCTCATTGCACATCGAACCATTCAGTCCATAAGTGCTCGGATCCCCTCCTCAGCAAATCCCTCAGCGTGTAGCGGCTAACGACGCCAGTTCTGTGTTGGTTTATAAATCTTCTTTGGCTTCCTGCGTAGTGTTCTTGTTTGGCCACCCCTCTTTTAATTTGCTGCTCTCGCAGTCTGGCCATTGTTGTAGATTCACAGTCATCACTTGGTTCTCGCAAAAGTCTTACTTCTCGTAGAGCATTCAGAATGTCGGCCTGGTCCATGGCGCGTCCGCCCTCCACAGTAGCCTCACCTGCGAGCTTGTCAGCCCGCTCATTTCCTTGTACTCCCGCATGCCCTGGCACGAAGATGAAACTAATCTTTGCCAGTCGAGACCGCTCCAAAGGCAGCAACCATTCTCTTAGGATCGACCCCTCCTCTATCCTCTTGATCATGTTCATTGAGTCGCTAAGGAAACAAGCCCTAGTGAATGTCTGTGTCTCGAGCCATGTTATTGCTTTACTTACTGCCATGACTTCCATGGTCAGGCTACTTGTGGTTTCAGTGAAAGCACCAGAGTCCTCCTTCACATTTCTCCCTCCGGCCCGAGCTGTAAAGGCCCATGAGCTTCTCACATGTCGGACGACCGACCCATCTGTGTAGATGACCACGTCACCGTCTAGCGAATTCTCGAAAATCAACGCTTGTACTTCAGCCTCAACAGCAGCCGGATTTTCTTGTCTGCATTTTCTATCTAGTTGGATGCAAACTGAAAAGGATGTGCAGAAGTCTGTTGGCACTTGCACCCACTCCTCGCCAGGTTCTAAGTCCTCAAGTGAACACACCTGTTGAAGAATGTCTTCGGCTTGACCCATCCACGACCGTCCTCTTTTTAACCTGCTGCCCTTCACCTTCCTAATTTCACTATGCAGTGGATGTTGTGTGTTTGCGTTAATTCTGAGGTAGGCGCGTGCCCTGCAAACTTGTATTCTCTCATCAATGGTTGGAAAATCAAGAAGGTAGCGCATCGCCCTGCATGCTGTATCTCTTGTACATCCAAGAATAATGCGCATAGCTTCATTCTGTATCCTTTCCATCCTTTCTATCTGCTTATGGCTGAGAGTCAGGATTGCCATTGCATACTCCAAAACAGACATGACCAACCCCTCGTACAGAAGACATAGGTGGCGCTGCTCACAGTTTGCTGCCGCCATCACCCGCATCGCTGCCAAACCCCGCTTGGCCTTTGTTATCACCTGGTCTATGTGCACATTATAAGCAAGGCTTCGATCAAACCGTATCCCCAGGTAATTCATTGCCTGCGTTCTTTCCACCGTCTCTGAACAGAGCATTACAGTTGGTGTTGGAGTGTTGACAATATGATTATTCAACGAGAACCAAGTCACTGTTGCCTTTGTTGGGTTGACCATTGCCCCAGCTTCATCACACCAAGTACTTATGCGATTGAGTTCGGTTTGTAGTTCCACAGCAACCTCCTCTCTATCCTTCCCCTGACGATACACTAAAACATCATCGGCATATGACAATGTCCTACCAGGTCCAGTGATCTGCTCACTGGTGATTCTCACTGTGTAGGCGTTGAACAGTACCGGAGATAATGGTGATCCCTGTGGTAGGCCAGGATATATTGTTGTTGGTTCCGAAGTCCAACTGCCACATCTAAAAACTACTTTCCGTTGGAAGAGGGCTGCAGCGATCCAACTCAGGAGGAATGGACTTACGTTTAGTTCGAGAAGCTGAAACATTAAAAAATCCAGTGGTACTCTGTTGTATGCGTCCTCAAGATCAATCGCTGCAGCAACGGTTTCAGTGCCTGAGTGGAAACCTTCATAGACATCCTGGGCAAAGACTGCTGCATTGGTCCAGGTTTCTCTCTTTGGACGGTACCCACCCAGGGTGGGTGGGAAAACACCTTGCCTCTCTAGTTGGCTTGATATTTTCCTGGCAATTACCTTCTCCAGCAGCTTGCCTATTGTATTCTGCATGGTTATAATTCGATATCCCTGAATTTTTTTGTGGTCTTTGTCAGGCTTCGGCAAGGGAATCAGATAGCTGTGTAACCATTCCTCCTTGATGCTAGCACTCCCTATACTGTTGTTGTACATGTCTGCTAGTTTCTCTAGCTCATTGTCGGTACACCTATTTATGTCGTCGTATTATGCCATCAGGACCTGGAGCACTGTTTTTTTATCGTCGAAGCACAGCCTTGATTTCTTTCACTGTCACTGTGTCTTCATCCGAAGTGTTCTGGGCCTTGCATCTGTCTGAGGTGACCTCCTTGGCCAGATTTCGGCCTCCCAAGTCTGTCTGGTTGCTTTGCTCAAGGTAGCGTTCAAAGAGGGCTTTGCCCTTGTCCTCGTCAGTCCTCTGCCAGATGAGGTCAGCACCTTGGAAGTCAGAAATGCTCTTATTCTTGACTACACCACTCATGCTTTGTATGTAGTCGCCAGAACGTTTCCTAGATGTTCACCCACACAGTCCACGAAATACAGTTCATCGTCAATGGCAGTGGCAGTCAGTGTTGTTGTAGTAGTAGTAGTGTAGTAGTAGACGAAGTAGTAGTAGTAGTAGTAGTAGTTCTTTGTGTACGTCTTTTAGACAAATCCAACACACACACACACGCACACACACACACTCATAGCATACCTGGGGATTTGTGACATGTAACGACATCTCCTATCAGAAACTACAGATGAGCGGGCGCGTAAAATCATGCATGTGTGAGTGCGCGTAGTGAGTAGGTGTGATGTGTTAGAGAATGTGAGTGTGAGTGTATGTGTGTGAATGGGCGTGCGTATGTGTGTGAGTGTGTGTGTGTGTCTGTGTGTGTGTGAGTGAGAGTGTGTGTGTGCGTGTGTGTGTGTGTTGGATTTGTCTAAAAGACGTACACGTTTGTAACAATCCAAGGGAAGCAAACAGATTAAAACACAGATCAAAGTCCTGACAGAGTTACAGTTTCTAATTTCTCTTTGCATAATCTCTTCATTATGGCGTAGAAAGAAGGTTTATTCATAATGTCGCTCCCATTATAGTTATGGGGGAAGGGGAGAGGTTCAACCCCTGAATACCGGGCTGGAAGGCAAGTGTGTAGCCACTACGCTATTCCGGCTTCCCCTTCTCGAGATATTGCATATAAAAGTTTAACCTAATGCGAAACAATATTAGAATTCAACATGAAGCTTGAAGGCACAAAGAAAGAAACTATTATTAAAGTTTGCAAGACACGTGACATTTCAATAATAAAAGATGTTAGTTGCATATACTTTACAGAACGTAGCAGTCAACCACATCATTTTTGGCGTTTTGTGATCTCTTGGCAGGTTTACGTTAAGTAGTTTGCCATTGCTTTCTGAACGATCGGCACACAAACCAGTATATAAAAAAAAAACTAACGCAAGGCGGTCTGTAACCTAATTGCCCTCAGCTGTGTTTCTAATGCGGTATGCGGGATTACGAACTGTGTCCTTAAATCATTCGCCACGGTACCGGCAACAAATAAAAGATAAGTGTAGATTATTAATTTCCATAGTTTGATGTATTAATATGTTTACTGGTTGCAGCATCCCAGTTTTATTTATTTATTTATTTATTTATTTATTTTTTAACATATAAAAGCACTATAAAAGAAACGCATAAATAGTCTACAACTGAAGATATGCGAGTATATGTGGCTTGCTAATAATACAAGAGCAATTCCTACAAGAAGCAAATGAGAACTGTAACATGATTTGAGAAATTAGACGTAGACAGTCACACATTTTTGACACGTTATAAGAAGAAATAAATTAGAGAGCTTGGTGACAACTGGCAAGATTGGGGGGAAAATAACAAAGGGAAGGCAGAGAAATTAATACCTGCATGCCTTGTCCACGTGGCATGCTCGAGACAAGAACAAAGAGCTGATTCACGACTCTGGTGATCGTATAAGAAGGCGAAACAATGCCGCCTACACTTATTTGCATGGCACATGATAATGATGAATAAAACCTTGGATTTGAAAAAAATAATATGTCCCTAAGAATACCGTTTGAGTATGTTATTTTCTACTTAAGTGCTAACTTGTTGAGTACGAAAATGTTTCGACAGCATTGTTGGGAAATCACTAGGGAAGCTGTTGTGGTCTTATGGGATACCATAGAAAATCATAAACTCATTAAGGGCAGTACATACAGACAAGAAATGTAAAGTTCTTCGTGAGACAAATCTAACAAGTACATTCAAAATAAAAACAATGAAGAGACTGGGTGCCTGTTTTAATATTTATTATTTAAACACATAAACCACAAAAAAAGGTTGCACGATTTATTGCCTGGCATATTTCGCTGCATCTTGTCAGGTGCATACTGCAGATGTATATATCACATGAAGTGAATATACGAATAGTACTTTAGATGAATCACTTAAAACACAGTCACATTATTCGTATATTGGCCATTTGTTATTCCCACGGCAATGTCAAATTTAAAGTGAACTGTTTATGTTTGCATAACTTTGCCAGGCAATAAATCGTGCAAAATATTGTTTGTGGCTTGTGTGTTCAAATTCACTGTCAAATAGTCATGTACTGCCTTTAGTATCTTGCGGTGTAGTACTGGGTGGTCTTGAGGTGTAGTACTGGGTGGTCTTGAGGTGTAGTACTGGGTGGTCTTGAGGTGTAGTACTGGGTGGTCTTGAGGTGTAGTACTGGGTGGTCTTGAGGTGTAGTACTGGGTGGTCTTGAGGTGTAGTACTGGGTGGTCTTGAGGTGTAGTACTGGGTGGTCTTGAGGTGTAGTACTGGGTGGTCTTGAGGTGTAGTACTGGGTGGTCTTGAGGTGTAGTACTGGGTGGTCTTGAGGTGTAGTACTGGGTGGTCTTGAGGTGTAGTACTGGGTGGTCTTGAGGTGTAGTACTGGGTGGTCTTGAGGTGTAGTACTGGGTGGTCTTGAGGTGTAGTACTGGGTGGTCTTGAGGTGTAGTACTGGGTGGTCTTGAGGTGTAGTACTGGGTGGTCTTGAGGTGTAGTACTGGGTGGTCTTGAGGTGTAGTACTGGGTGGTCTTGAGGTGTAGTACTGGGTGGTCTTGAGGTGTAGTACTGGGTGGTCTTGAGGTGTAGTACTGGGTGGTCTTGAGGTGTAGTACTGGGTGGTCTTGAGGTGTAGTACTGGGTGGTCTTGAGGTGTAGTACTGGGTGGTCTTGAGGTGTAGTACTGGGTGGTCTTGAGGTGTAGTACTGGGTAGTCTTGAGGTGTAGTGCTGGGTGGTCTTGAGGTGTAGTACTGGGTGGTCTTGAGGTGTAGTACTGGGTGGTCTTGAGGTGTAGTACTGGGTGGTCTTGAGGTGTAGTACTGGGTGGTCTTGAGGTGTAGTACTGGGTGGTCTTGAAGTGTAGTACTGGGTGGTCTTGAGGTGTAGTACTGGGTGGTCTTGAGGTGAAGTACTGGGTGGTCTTGAGGTGTAGTACTGGGTGGTCTTGAGGTGTAGTACTGGGTGGTCTTGAGGTGTAGTACTGGGTGGTCTTGAGGTATAGTACTGGGTGGTCTTGAGGTGTAGTACTGGGTGGTCTTGAGGTGTTGTACTGGGTGATCTTGAGCATTAGGAATTAAGACAGTCTGACTAGTGCAGTTCCCGCTAACTGTGCAGGTTCCGTCCATCATGTACCATGCCAGAAAGAGAAGATGGTCATGACTCGCCATTTCACTCGATCACCAGAGTCGTGGATAAGTTCAGTGTTCCTATCTCGACCATGCCATGTGGCTAAGCCATCCAGGTATTTACTTCTCGGTCTTCCCCTTTGTATGTTCCCTTTGATATTGCCAGTTGACACCAAGTTCTCCAATTCATTTCTTCTCATAACATGTCCAAAACATTTTGACTGTCTACGTTTAATTTCTCTAATCAATTTACGATTTTCATTTGTTTCCTGTAATACTTGGTCGTCGGTTTTTCTGTCTGTCCATGGTATTCTTTGCATTTTCATCAGAAACCACATTTCTACAGCCATCAGATGTTTTTCAGCTTGACTGCCCATTGTCCAAGTTTCACATCCATACAAAAGTACAGGCTCTATGTAGCACATTGACACTCTTTTTCTCATTTCAATTGACATCATTTTATTGGTCAGTATGTTTTTCATCTTGATAAAGGCTACTTTCACCATAGCGATTCTTGTTCTAATCTCTTTAAGGCATCTCCCATCAGATGTTATGACTGTTCCGAGATAATTACACTGATTCACTTGTTGAAGAATATTCCCATTTACTTGTATATTACATTGTGGTATTTCTTTCTTCCTAGTGACGACCATAAGCTGTGTCACTGTGTGCAACAACCGCATCTACTAATTGTTGCAGATCCTGCGCATTGTCTGCAATTAATACATCGCCATCTGCATATCTAATGTTATTAATGTTTCGTCCTCCAATTATGATTCCATTTATATCTTCTATATTTCTGAAAATATTTTCACTGTATAGGGGAAAAAAAAGATCTGGAGACATTACACATCCTTTTCTCACATCTCTCTTAATAGGCTGATATTGCCCCACTACGTTATCAATCTTGATGGCAGCTTGTTGTTTCCAAAATATGTTTTTTTATAAGTCTAATGTCTTTCCCATCAATTTGTAGATCTGCAAGTATATCTAATATGTTGACATGTCTTACTCTATCTAAAGCCTTTGTGTAGTCAATAAATCAAAGATGTATATCCTTGTTTACTTCTATATTACGTTCAAAAACTCATCGCAGAACATACACAGCAGTTAATGTACCCTTTCATACTACACACCCACATTGTTCTTCCCCTATTTCAGGTTGTATTTTTCCTCACTCTTTGCATGATAATTCGTAGCAAAATCTTCGTGATGTGACTCATTATACTAATTGTTCTATGTTGATCACATTCCAAGGCTCCTGATTGCTTTGGGATTGCAATAAATACAGAATTACATAATTCAGAAGGTACCGGTATCATGTAATGTGTTCAGCAGCCTGGTGACTTGATCTATTCCATATTCTTCTAAATCTTTAATCATTTCTGTTGTGATGTTATCTGAACCGGGGGTCTTGCCAGCTTTCATATGTTTAAGAACATTCCGAACCTCCATCTTCAAAATTGGCGGTACTTCATTATTAAATCGAATATTATACTGTTCATCTCTATTTTCATCATAAAGGTTTTTCACATAATCTGACCATACTTGTAAAATCTGATCTTTTCCTATTATGATATTTTCCATCTTTAGTTTTTAGACAGCCTGTTGATGTACTTGTTCTTTCATTAGTAAGTTCCTGAATTATTTGATGCACTAATTTGGTATTATGACTGTTGTGTTGGTTTTCAATTTCTATGTAATTTTTCTCAAGCCATGCTTCTTTTGCCTCCTTACATAATATTCTGACTTGTCTGTGAATTTCTTCATATTTGGCAGGATTATTTTTGTTGAGTCTTCTTGTTTCCATTAGTTGTAAAATTTCTTCAGCCATCAATTTCTTACGACCCACCGTCTTTAATTTTGGAATAATTGTTTCTGCAGCCAAACTGATTGAATTCTTCAACATTTCCCATTGATCATCCACATCTTGAAATAGGATCTCTAGATCAGACAATATATCAAATCTGTTCTGTACTTTTATGTTGAATTTGTTTTGTATTTCCTTGTCATTTCTCAATGTACACCGATCATGTTTAGTGTTTCCTGTTATATACTTGTCTTTCTTTAATTTTACCCTCAATGTAAATGTAAGTAATCTGTGGTCACTATAACAATAAAAACTGGGAACTGTTTTCGCAATTGTTAACGCATTTCGAAACCTTCTGCTAATCAGAATGTAATCAAACTGGTTTCTAATCCTGCTATGACGACGCCTCTAAGTCCATAATCTTCTAGAGTGTTGTTTAAACCAGGTGTTTCCTACAATCATTTCCTGCTATTTTGCCCACTCTGCAAATCTGTATCTTCTTTCGTTTCTCTCTCCCAAACCATGGTTTTCTACTGTGTATCCATCACACATATTTCCTACTTTTGCATTGAAGTCACATATTATAATGTTTATTTCTGAATATTTACATTTCTTTAAAGCAGACTCAATGTCATTATAAAATTCCTCTACACTATCTTCACTGGATTCTCCTGTTGGGGCAGGTTAGGGTTTGCTTGTTTCACCGATAGACAAAAAAAAAATCCACACCTTACGGAGGATCCGAATAAGAACCCATCATTCTATCCATTAGGCCAGCCACTAAAAATTTAGCCGGTTAAATTCACTGAGGTAATATACTGTTTTGAACCTTTATTATTCTGGCTGACTGACGTGGATTATGTGGAGAACAATTACTATCGACCCGATATGAAATTCAATGGAATCGTAACAGAGCGCGATTGGTGATTTGGACTTTGCTGATTACCTTGCCGTCCTGTCCCACAGGCGAAATGACATGCAAGATACACTAAACACAATTGATACGCTTAAAATGTCTTAAGGGAAAGACAAAAGAAAACGAGAATATCCAAAGGAAATGATAACTCGACCTGCCTCAGTGAAACCTCACATCAAAAGTGGAATCATACACCTGTTTAGGTAGTCATAGAGACAAACACGGGGAAGCAGATAGAGATTATGAAAATAAGAATACAGAAGGCAAGGATATATTATTACATATTTATACACATTATATATTTACACACATTATACATATATATTACCATAACAATAGGACATTTGTGGTTAAGATAGTTGCATATATATACTTTACAGGACATAGCAGTCAACTCCAGCTCCGTGTGTGGTTCACTTCCCAATCACCAGCAGCTGTATTTTGAACTCGGTATGCGGGATTAGGAATTGCGGATGTAACCATTTCGACACAGAGCCGGCTATTTGTGGTAGTCATCGTAAACACTAACCATAGCATCACACTCAATATTTTTAACCGTAACGTTAAATATGTACCACCGTAGAGATCAGAACCATGGATAAACACAAAATCAATTATTGATAAACTATCAATCCATGTGCTATGCCGGTAAGCGTGGTCGGTCATGATTCACCATTTCACTCGATCACCAGAGTCGTGGATTAGTTCAGTGTTCTTGTTTCGACCATGCCACGTGATCAAGCCGTCCATGTATTTAATTCTTGGTCTTCCGCTTGATCTGTTTCCTTTGATCTTGCCAGTTGTCACCAAGTTCTCCAATTCATTTATTCTCATAACATGTCCCAAAAAATTTGACTGTCTACGACTAATATCTCTAATCAGTTTACGATATTTATTTGTTTCTTGAAGGACTTGTTCATTGGTTTTTCTGTCTATCCATGGTATTCTTTGCATTTTCCTCAGAAACCACATTTCCACAGCCATCAGACGCTTCACATCCATATAAAAGTACAGGTTCTACATAGCACTTCAGCACTCTTTTTCTCGTTTCAATTGATATCTTTTTATTGGTCAGTATGTTTTTCATCTTGCAAAAGGCTACCTTCGCCATGGCAATTCTTGTTCTAATTTCTTCAAGGCATCTCCCATGAGATGTTATGACTTTTCCGAGATAGTTGTACCGATTCACTTGTTTAAGAATATGCCCATTTACATGTATATTACATTGTGGTATTTCTTCCTTCACAGTGACGACCATAACCTGTGTCTTCTTACAATTCAATTCTAACCCTAGTTGTTCACTGTGTGCAACAACCGCATCTACTAACTTCTCATAACATGTCCAAATATTGTGACAGTCTACGTCAAATTTCTCTAATCAGTTTAAGATTTTCATTTGTTTCTTGTAGGAATTGGTCGTTGGTTTTTCTATATGTCCATGGTATTCTTTACATTTTCCTCAGAAACCACATTTTCACAGCCATCATATGTTTTTCAGCTTTACTATTCATTGTCAGTACTTTACAGCCATACAAAGGTACATGCTTTATGAAGCACCTCAACACTCTTTTTCTCATAGCAAAGGACATCTTGTTATTGGTAAGTATGTTTTTCATCTTGAAAAATGCTACCTTCGCTATGGTGATTCTTATTCTAATATCTTCAAGGCATCTCCCATAAGATGTTATGACTGTTCCGAGATAATTTTACCAATTCACTTGTTTAATTGGATTTAGGAAAAACAAAGGATGCACAGACGCCATTTTTGCTCTTAGACAACTTATAGAAAAATCAATTGAATTCAATGAAACACTCTACTTAGCCTTTGTCGACCAAGAAAAGGCATTTGATAGGGTAGAAAGAAACAAGCTGTGGGAAATCCTTAAACAATATGGAGTGAGTACACATCTAACAAACCTATGTAGAAGTTTATACAACAACAGTGAATGCATAGTGAGAGCAACTGGAGAACACTCAGAACCCTTCACCATAAGATCTGGAGTACGACAAGGTTGTGTCCTGTCCCCTCTCTTGTTCATAACATATATAGACAACATATGTAAAGAAACCAGCCAAGCAGAGACAGCAAGAATACCGCATGACGAGAACACAGAAGAAGAACCATCTGCAAATCTAACCATTAGAGAACTCCTGTTTGCGGACGACCAAGCACTAATAGCAAAATCAGAAGCTGAATTACAAGACCACATGAATAGTCTAAACGAAATGTGTAGGGAACATAACATGAAAATTAGCACAAGCAAAACAGAGGTAATGACTATAACTAAAGAAGAACAAACAGCAACAATTCACCTCAACGAACATCCCTTGAAACAAGTAAAGAGCTTCAAGTACCTAGGAAGTATAATATCATCAAATGGCAGATCAGAGGACGAGATCGAAAATAGGTGCAATAAGGCAAATCAACTCATTGGACAAATGGCACCAATACTAAAGAACAAACATGTATCAATAACTACTAAGAAAGCACTTTACAACACAATCTTCCTACCAACTCTGTGCTACCAATGCCAAACCTGGACAATGACAGAAAAAGAGAAAAGAAAAATCACAACAACAGAAATGAGGTTCCTGAGAAGAATACTCAACGTATCAAGAAGAGATAAGATCAGAAATGAAGAAATCAGGACTAAAGTGGGGGTTAAAGCTGCTCTAGATTTTATTAGAAAGCAGCAGGTCAAATGGTTTGGCCATGCAAGTAGGCTACCAGTCAACAGTATGCCACAACAAGCAATGATGTACAGACCAGATGGAAACAGAGGAAGAGGCCGACCACGTAAACGTTGGACGGAGGGAATAACAGAATCCATGGGAATGTCGATATACGAAGCCCATAACCGGGCACTCTCACGAAGTTTATACTTCACCTCGACACCGCAAGGTACAAGAGGAACATGATGAGATGAGATGAGATGAGACTTGTTTAATTTTCCCATGTACATGTATATTACAATGTGGTATTTAATTCTTCTTAGTGACGACCATAATCTGTCTTCTTACAATTTCATTCTAACCCTAGTTGTTCACTGTGTGCAACAACCGCATCTACTAAATGTCACAGATCCTGCTCATTGTTTGCAGACAATACTGTATCATCTGTATATCTAATGTTATTGATGTTTCTTCCTCCAATGATGATTCCTTTCATATCTTGTACATTTCTGAAAATATTTTCACTGTACAAGGAAAAAAGGATCTGGAGACATTACACATCTCTATCTCACACCTCTCGTAACAGGCTGATACTGACCTACTTCATTATCAATTCTTATGGCAGCTTGTTGTTTCCAATATATGTTTTTCACAAGTCTAAGGTCTTTTCCATCAATTTGTAGATCTTCAAGCATCCTTTTTATGTCGACGTGTCTCACTTTATCGAAAGCCTTTGTGTAGTCAATAAAGCAAAGATATAGATCTTTGTTTACTTCTACAGAACGTTCAATTACTGTTCTCAGTGTGTACACAGCATTTACTGTACCCTTGCCTTCTACAAACCCACATTGTTGCTCCCCTATTTCAGGTTGTATTTTCTTCCTAACTCTTTGCAGGATAAGTCTTAGCAAAATCAGCGTGATGTGACTCATTATACTAATTGTTCGATGTTGATCACATTCCAATGCTCCTGGTTTCTTTGGGATTGCAATATATACAGAATTACATAATTCATGAGGTATATCTCCAATATCATATATGGTATTCAGGAGTCTATTCCGCATTCTTCTAAAGTATTAATCATTTCTGTTGCGATGCTGTCTGAACTGGGGGTCTTGTCAGATTTCATATGGTTTAGAGCATTCTGAACCTCCATCTTCAAAATTGATGGCCCTTCATTCATCTTATCGCATCTCATCATGTTCCTCTTGTATCTTGCGGTTTCGAGGTGAAGTATAAACATCGTGAGAATGCCCGATTATGGGCTTCATGTATCTATATTCCCATGGGCTCTGCTATTCCCTCCGTCCAACGTTTACGTGGTCGGCCTCTTCCTCTGTTTCCATCAGGTCTGGTCCTTCATTATTATTTTGAATATCATACTGTTCTTCTCTGTTATCATCATAAAGGTGATTGATTGATTGATTGATTTAGGAATCGACATCACAGCTATCGGGGCATTCCCATAAGTGCTCCGTCCCCATCCCCAGCAGCCAGCGAAGAGTTCCAACACTAATAGTACCAGTAGCAATCTGATTATAAGTCCGTCTAACCTTTCCTTTGAGCGTTGAGCGTCGACCAGATCCCTTCGTCACTCCTCGTTGTCTCATTCTTGCCAGACCATGGTAATCCATTTGCTCCTCTGAGGTGTGCACGTGCTCCCATAAGGCGGCAACCACGTCTGCCTTGTCATGTATCAATACTCCACCAAGTTCTGCAGAGCCAGCCAATCTGTACGCCTGTTCATTTCCCAGCACACCGGCATGCCCCGGAGAAAGGATCCAGGCGATGCTTGTCACCCGTGACCTCCGAAGCGAAGCAAGCCACTCCGCACGAAGTCTGCCCGTCCTCACCCTCGTCAGCATGCTTTCTGAGTCAGTTACAATCACGATATGTGTGTGTGTGTGTGTGTGTGTGTGTATGTGTGTCGTATTCTCCATCCAGCGGAGAGCTGCAGTGACTGCCTCCACTTCCATTCTTAAGCTGGAAGTTGTGGTATCACATGTCAGGCTCTCCTGCCCCAAACATCGACCATTAGCTTTGGCTATGAACCCCCAGCCACTTCTCTCACCTCTTGACACCGAACCATCTGTGTAGATAATCACATCACTCGAGTGAGCATTGCCCTGAATTAGTTGCTGGATTTCCACTTCCGTGGCCCCTGCTGGCCACTCCCTGCACTCCCGGCTTAATGTGATTATAACTCTGCACAAGTCTGACTGCTCCGTTGGCACTCTGACCCACTCCTCTCCACGCCTTATGTTCTCCAGGGGGCACACCTGTCTGATCGTATCCTCCGCCTGAGCCATCCATGATTTCCTTCTTATCAGTCGCTGACCCTTAACTGCGTCCAGGGCCTCATGCAGTTGGTGGTCTGTGTCTGCAGCTACTCTGAGGTATGCCTTCGCCTGCATCACCTTGAGCCTACCAGCAACAGTCGGCAGACCAAGGATGTAACGCATACACACTACTGGGGTATCTCTAGTGCATCCCAGAATGACTCGCATAGCTTCGTTCTGTATGCGCTCTAACTTCACCAGCTGACTCTCTGAGACAGTGAGCAGACCTAATCCATAATCAATTACTGAGAGGATCATCATAAAGGTATTTCACATGATCTGACCACACGTGTAAAATCTGACCATTTTCTATTATGATTTTTCCAAATAGTAGCACACGGGGTCAAGAAATAGTAGCACACGGGGTCAGGAAATAGTAGCGCACAGGATCAAGAAATAGTAGCACACAGGGTGGAGAAATAGTAGCACACAGGGTGGAGAAATAGTAGCACACGGGGTCAGGAAATAGTAGCGCACAGGATCAAGAAATAGTAGCGCACAGGATCAAGAAATAGTAGCACGCAGGGTGGAGAAATAGTAGCACACACGGTCGAGAAATAGCAGGACACAGTGTCGAGAAATAGTAGCACAGAGTCGAGAAATAGTAGCACACAGAGTCGAGAAATAGTAGCACACAGGGTCGAGAATTAGTAGTACACAGGGTCGAGACAGTGATCACAGATTAATTACAGGCACATTGAGGGTAAAGTTAAAGAAAGCCAAGTATATAGCAGGAAACCCTAAATATGGCTTGTGCAAATTGAAAACTGACAAAGAAATACAAGATAATTTTAACATAGAAGTAAAGAACAAATTTGATTTATTGTCTGATCTAGAGATCCTATTTCAAGATGTCGATGATCAATTGGAAATGCTGAAGAATTCAATCAGTTATGCAGCAGAAAGAACTATTCCAAAATTAAAGAAAGTGGGTCGTCAGACATGGATGACTGAAGAAATTTTACAACTAATGGAAACAAGAAGACAGAACAAAAATAATCCTGCCAAATATGAAGAAATTCACAGAAAAGTCAGAACCTTATGTAGGGAGGCAAAAGAAACATGGCTTGAGAAAAATTGCGGAGAAATTGAAAAACAACACAACAGTAAAAATGCGAAACTAATGCAGAAAAGAATCCAGGAGCTTACTAATCGAAGAACACGTACATCAGCAGGCAGCCTAAAGACAAAAGATGGAAGAGTCATAATAGAAAAAGATCAGATCTTACATGTATGGTCAGATTACGTGAAAAACCTTTATGACGACAACAGAGACGAACACTACGATGTTCAAAATAATAATGAAGGACCAGCAATTTTGAAGATGGAGGTTCAGAATGCTCTTAACCATATGAAATCTGGCAAGATCCCCGGTTCAGACAGCGTCACAACAGAAATGGTTAATGCTTTAGAAGAATATGGAATAGATAAAGTTACCAGTCTGCTTAATACAATATATGATACTGGAAATATACCTCATGAATTATGTAATTCTGTATTTATTGCAATCCCAAAGAAATCAGGAGCCTTGGAATGTGATCAACATCGAACAATTAGTATAATGAGTCACATCACGAAGATTTTGCTAAGAATTATCATGCAAAGAATTAGGAGGAAAATACAATCTGAAATAGGAGAAGAACAATGTGGGTTTGTAGAAGGAAAGGGTACAGTAAATGCTGTGTATTTACTGAGAACTATCGATAGAAGTAAACAAAGATCTTCGCCTTTGCTTTATTGACTACACAAAAGCTTTCGATAAAGTGAGACATGTCGACATGATAAGGATGCTTGACGATCTACAAATTGATGGAAAAGACCTTAGACTTGTAAAAAAAACATATATTGGAAACAACAAGCTGCCATAAGAGTTGATAATGAAGTAGTCCAATATCAGCCTATTAAGATAGGTGTGAGACAGGGATGTGTAATGTCTCCAGATCTGTTTTCCCTGTACAGTGAACGTATTTTCTGAAATATTGAATATATGGAAGGAATCAGCATCAATAACATTAGATATGCAGATGATACAGTCTTGATTGCAGACAATGAACAGGATCTGCAACATTTAGTAGATGCGGTTGCTACACACAATGGACAACGAGGGTTAGAATTAAATTGTAAAAAAACACAGATTATGGTCGTCACTAGGAAGAACGAAATACCACAATGTAATATACAAGTAAATGGGAATATTCTTCAACAAGTGAATAGGTACAATTATCTCGGAACAGTAATAACATCTGATGGGAGATGCCTTGAAGAGATTAGAACAAGAATCGCCATGGCAAAAGTAGCCTTTAGCAAGATGAAAAACATACTGACCAATAAAAAGATGTCAATTGAAACGAGAAAAAGAGTGTTGAGGTGCTGTACTTTCATATGGATGTGAAGCTTGGACAATGAGCAGTCAAGCTGAAAAACATCTGATGGCTGTAGAAATGTGGTTTCTGAGGAAAATACAAAGAATACCATGGACAGCCAGAAAGACCAATGAACAAGTCCTTCAAGAAACAAATGAAGATCGTAAACTGATTAGAGATATTAGACGCAGACAGTCAAAATTTTTTGGGCATGTTATGAGAAGAAATGAATTGGTGAACTTGGTGACGACTGGTAAGATCGAAGGGAACTGACCAAGAGGAAGACCTAGAAGCACATACCTGAATGGCTTGGCCTCGTGGCATGGTCGAGACAGAAATACTGAGCTGATCCATGACTCTGGTGATCGAGTGAGATGGCAGAACATGACCGCCCACATTTACCTGTATGGCACATCATGGATGGATGGTTAGACATAGTTTGTTTGACGTGTTTAGCTTTAGTGTTAGACATTGTTTGAATAACGAAGACACAAACAATAGATTGCATGATTTATTGCCTGACATATTTCGCTGCATCTCGTCAGATACATACTGCAGAAATCACACAACTTACGTGAATTAACTCGATAAATCCTTCAAACTGAAATATACACATGTTCGCATAGTAATGTCGATTGTCTACCACGGTAATTTTAAACTGACTAACATGTCTTTCTGCTTGCACAAGGACGGCTTACTGTCGCGGGACCACTGTAAGTTAACGATAAGATGATAAACTAGCAGAGACAGCCTGTTTTTACAGCTGCCATTGTTTGTTAATAGTACAGAAACATTCACGTCGGATCAAGGGAACCGCCAGTACTTGAAAATTCCCTAGGAAACGGGAAATGTCGGCTTGTTGTTTTGTTGAATCGCGAGATGAAGGGACAGACGGTTGCTTTAGTTGTAGAAAGGGGAGACGAAAATTCCTGTGAAGTTAGGGACGGATTGTCTGCCCCTGAGAACACCTGTTGTTGACAGGAGAATGACGTCACTCGGCAATCTCCGACTGCAGAAAACATAAATTCTTTTGCCGTCAGTGTGAAGAATGGAATTGAACTAGACAGAAGTGTTAGCTGGCTCGATTCTAGAGTTGAATAGAATCGCATGTGTTTTGTATCAATTAACACGTGTCTTTTATGGCAAATTGTGAATTCGATTCCGGATTGAGCCAGGATTGCATAAGGTTCACTCAGGTTAGGATGAAAACCACTGAAACATGGCAAATTCAAAATACTGGAGAAAGAAGTGCAGGAAGGTTTATATATCAGCCTTTGCACAGGGCCTATGAAAGAAAAAGTCTGAAGGACAGGGGCTCTGGTGAGCCGATACCTATAAGCATCCAACAGGATGACTTCTCAGAACAATAATGTTTGTGTTATACGCCACACGAGACCTGAACATTAGTGAATTCTTTTTTTTTTTTTTTTTTTTTTACATCATATGGAAAAATAACAATAGGAAGTGTCAAGGAAATTAGTAGATTCCTGTGAGACTATGTACAATACTTGAGAGAGGGTGAGAACTTTAGGACATCTCTTGGAAAGGAATAATGTTAATTTCAGGGGACAATGTTCTGCGTTTTCACTATTCAGTAATTGTGAAGTCTCAAACTCTAAGAACATTTAGGGACAGTGTTTATGATCAAGTTAGGATCAGTATCGGACTATATCTGTGATTGATGTCCTAGTATCGTGATTATCACAAGCTACCGAAGATATTCTACATCTGGCAGGAGGGACACATCGTTTGGTGAGGTCTTTTGTGCTGACTCAGATGATGTTGTGTAGTCCTTACCATGATGATCGGATGTTGCTTCTGAGCTGTTCAGTCTGATTCTACAGATACACCAGAATATACGACACACATTCTACACATACACTTCTCACATACATACACCTTGCTTCATTAAATTATTTGTTATTAATTTTTAGAAGCTAGAGTTGTTGAGTATGTTGTTTTGGGGAGGTGTGAGAGGGGGCATGATCCAGTGGTGAGTGAGAGAGAAAGAGGTATCCATTGACTGAGGGAGTGTGGTGGACGGAATCTGGTGGATTATCCAGAATAATGATATGGGGTTAAAAATAATGTGGGTGTTGATTCCCCTCACTCCAGGGACGACACTTTAAAGGAAACACACGACACTTACGAAGGTTGATTATTATAGCTTCAGCAAACTTTAACAATCGACTACTTTGTGTGTTGAACAACACACGGAAGGCACTGTCTCTTTCAACCACGTGACCGCTCTCGAGCACATGTCTCGCGACCGATGAAGCAGGACTGTTTCGGTGTGTCGGCCTGCCTAGGCTACCATCTTCTGTGTGTAGTATCTTGTCCACCCAGTTCGGAATGTGTTCCGACACCCTGCATTGTAACTGTCGCTCAGTTCTGCCTATGTAGATGGCCTCGCATCTGCATGTAAATTGGTAAATACAATTTGATTTAGAGTACAAAGCTACCGGTTCTTTTACTGCTGGGGTGGGGATCGGTGTGTTTCTGTACCTGATGACTAGAAATGCAGCACAGAATGTTCGCCAAACTGCTGTGGTGAGCCGGTCCCGCAGACGTTGCATTACTTCATCTTCTCGGAAGGTTAGCTGGATGAATACCTTGAGTTTAGGGACTGTAGTTACTTCTGGTTTCGGTTTGGGCTGTTGGCAGTGGCGCTTTATAAATCCTGTGAGTACCCATTCAGGTTTAAGGCATTCTTCAGAGTTTCAAATTCCTCTGTCAGTGTGTCCGGGGTGCATATCTTCCTAGCACGGTCAAACAGGGTCCGTACTAAGCCCCGTTTGTACTGGACAGATGCGAAGCTCTGAAAATTTAAGTATTGGCCAGTCCATGTTTCTTTGCGGTACACCGATTTTTGAATTGTGCCGTCTGCTCTACGTCTCATTAGGATATCTAGAAACAGCAACGCTTCGTTGTGTTCGTGTTCCATAGATAGAGAGATGTTTTTATGTGTCTCGTTCATTGTGGCCTGGAACGACGTTGCTTGTAGCTCGTCTGTGGTGATAATTAGTATGTCGTCCACGTAACGACGGTAAAAGGCCCAGTTATTGATGTCTGAGAATCTCTTTTCTTCTAAGTGTGCCATGAAGATGTCCGCTAGAATAGGTCCAAGTGGGCTCCCCATGGCCACTCCGTCAATTTGGCGATATGACTTATTTATAAAGTTGAATTGTATGTTGGCGGTAAATAATTTTAATAGCCTCTCTAGAATAGCTGATGGTATGCCTAGTTTTAGTTGTTTGTCTCTAATGCGTTCACTTATTATATTCACGGTCTCATCTAATGGAACGTTGGTGAATAAAGAGGCAATATCCATGCATGCCATGTGTTTGTTGTTTATGTCCATAGTATCCAATAATTCCACCAGTTCGAATGTATCTTTGAGTGTTCTTGGATCGAAGGACTGTCGTACTGGCTTTACAATTTCAGCTAGCCATCTCGCCATTCGGTGTTGTGCGGAGTTAACCATGGAAAGGATCGGTCTTAGTGGGATGCCGGGCTTGTGAAGCTTGGGTAGACCGTACATCTGAGGAGTTTGGGAGCCACGCGGTGTGAGCGTTTTTGCAGTGGCCTCACTGATGAGTCCCGCATTCACAAGTGACTGGTTCTCTTTCCTCATTTTTGCATCCAGGTCCTCCGACTTGTTGACTGCCTGCTCTACTCTGAATTTGAATGCATCTGATAATATTTCATCCATTTTTCTCTGGTAGTCTGACATGTCCATAAGTACTGCACCACTTCCTTTGTCAGGTTTCAATATTAATAGGGTTTTGTTAGCCTTTAACGCTTTTAAGGCAGTAAGGTGTTCGTTGGTCAGCGGACATGTCTGTTTAGAGGGTGTTGTGTGATACTGGTGTTCTAAATCTACCAGTTTAGCCTTCAACCGCCCGACCGACCCAGCAGAAGTAGGTGATAACTTGGAGACTTGATCAAACAACATTTCAAATTGTGCTTGCGACTCAACACGGTTAATGTGTTTGGGCTTTATGCAGAATTTTAGTTCGTTAGTTAGTTAGTCGCGGTTCCAACTTCATGGCAACGGGTCGTCCCCATATTGCTCCGTTCCTGTGCCAGTGAATATCATAAAATGCTCCTCACTGCCCTATGTGAACAATGGAATAGACAGGAGTGTCGGCAAGCCAACAGCCCGCACAGGTACACTGTGCATAATGCCGCCGCCAGAATGCCAACACAAAAGTCCCCACGAAAAATACAGTTCATCGTCGATGAAAACGACAGTCACCAGAAAGACTACATTGACCGAGGTTTATCCCATATGGCTAGGTCTCTTTCTGCAGGGCGACCCACCGAAAGCGCAGCACAAAGCATGAACTCCATAGCTACAGCGACAATTCTCAGGGGTCTCCTGAAAAATGCACTCGTGAACCAAAAAGGCAAACCAGTCAATCCAGCAACAGCCGGCCGTCATCGTTTCGAACATGCAGTTCATGCGAAAAACAACTGCGGACAGATGCAAAAGCATTCCACGTGAAATTCACAGCTCAAAGTGTCGCGCCACGCACTCACTCAGTAGCAGGGCGACGGAACCATAGCCTCCTTAGTCGCCTCTTACGACATGCATAGTAGGCAACAGTGTTACTATTCTTTGCTCCCATGTATGCAGAATTTTAATCCGTATGCAAGGGCCTCGGTTTCAATGTTGTTGAGTACGTTCGACGATAACTTCCTCACATACTTCTCTGGGTTGTCAAGTACTGACGTTGTTATCTTTTCAGTGCTCAGTGATTTGTTGAGGGGAGCATTCTCTGCGATTTTCACCTTGTACACTGTTTCTGTACATAATTTGGTGAACTTCAAGTAGCCGTACAAGCTCAATTCTTTGGTGACTTAGTAGGCAGAACTGTGTGTGCGCTTGAGGCTGGCCAGCTGTGGCATAACGCAGCCAACATTATTCATTTCATCAACACCTGCCGCAAAAAGAGGAAACAACATTGAAAGAAATTGACTTCACAAACGCAATTGGAGATTGGGACTTAAAACTTAACATCAAAACTGGAACTGAACAAGTGACAAATGACGTGGATTCTTGGAAAGATTTCATCAGACCAAGCTCAGAAAACCATTGGATAGGATAACCACATGACCGCCTTCGCGCCAGTGCATAATTAACATATATTACTATTTCATCAGAAATGTTAATAAGCCCGCACTTTTGTCTGAACTCGCTCCATGGACGGATGTGAGAAGAGTGTGTGACCAAAAATTCAATGGGCAAGGCAAAAGTCTGGATCCGAGGTACGTTTGTTGGCCCTTGATTAGACTAAGAACCCGATGTATCAAGTAATGTAAACCCATGTTTGTGATGTCAATTGAAATGTATGATTATTAATTAAAACCTCTGAAATGTAAAAATGCTCGACTGTAGATTCTAACGACGCAAAGCCATTCCCGGGCGAAATATTCTCTTCGATGAAACTACAATCTCTGATATTCTTAGAGATAATTATTAACTTTAAGAAGTGCATTCCACTACTATATTCTATTCTAAACAACTGTGAGAAGTGATGATTCTAAAGCAATCTTGTGCATTTCACCAGAAACATTGTTAAAGATGCACCACTATCTACAGCTGAAAAGACAGTTCGTGTACTAGAATAAGTGCCTTGTTCTAAAACAGACTTATCTATGCCTATTTACAATCTAGAAAGCTGAAAGTGAAATCAATCTTTCCTTTCTCCTTTATCTATAGAATTAATAGGGTTTGGCGAAATAAATATTTATATTTATGTCAAATTTAATTAGATAAGGGCACACATGAACTGCAACACATGAGAAAGTTGTGCTTCGCGGAACATCATCACGCGCAGTGAACTTAACTCATTACTCAACATAACTTAAAACACAACACCACTCCACACCACTCATCACCACACAACCCAACACTCAACATCACAACAACAACAGGTAATGGAAGAGAGTTATTGGACACAAGAAGAAGAAGTAGTTAATTGGGAAAACACAGAGAATTATTTATACACATTGTAAACACCATTTAGTGGAAGAAATGTTCTAAATGTATGTCATTTATTTACATGCATCTTGACATATTCTCACTCTTGTCAATGTCTTACTGTACACGTTCACTGACCCCGGTCAAATGAGAATTTACATACAGCAGGAACAAGTTGATACAAGGCGTACACCGTGTGATAATCTCTGACCACCCCAACTTAACCCAACACTAGCTCAGAGAGAAAAGGAGGGGAGGGGAACTAGTTCCTACTTCAGGAATTTAGATTCTTCCGACCTACTTCTTATTATTGTATTGGTAGGAATGTATATATTTATGCGAATATTCATCAGTGATCTTGGTGGCTACATACCAACAACCACCCAACACATCAGCAAATTAACCACCTAAATCAGACCTGAGGGAGGGAAGCCGAGAGAAAGAGATGAACCACAAGTGAGAGGGAGGATGACTTCGCTATGAGCAGAGCATGGGGAGGCCTTCAGAGGAGCTATACGGGCAGACCTGAAGTGGATCCATCAGTCAATGGACCCTGGCTTACCTAATCCTCCAGTCACCAGGTTACTTTTCTGATAGGTAGAACCCACACCCAATTACAGGAACACTGATATATTTATGGTTGAGACACCACTATCATACTTAATATGTACAACATCAAAATGTTTACTATGTTTTCACACTTGTTGACATCTCATATATTGATGCTTGTTATTGCTTGTCTGGGACAATGGTCCAATGTGCAACTGTTCTATTACTTTGTGTAAATCACAATAGAGATGTATGTACTGACCAGAAGGCTCAGGCCAGTCAATAAATGATTAACATGAATTGACCTTCTGTTAATTTGTCAAGTTCAAACCTATCTGTGCCAACAACTTCTTTGTACATCATGTTGTCAAAATCTAATGTGTTTGTTTATGTGTTTGAGTGTTTAAAGATAAATTAACTCATAATGACTTACTGAATGGGGAAATAAAAAGACTCTAGATCTATCAACTGCTCAACATCCATGTTTTCTTCATCTAAATCAGGCTGAGAAAATTCTCCAGACTTTCCTCAGATTTGATAAACTAAAAGGGGGCTCCAGAGCTATCAGAATCATTGGAGAAGGGGCAGATTCCCAGTTAGTAAATTACCATTCTTACCAGGGCCATAATCTATATCTCCTAGACAATACTTAATAGAACGAGGCCTGCAGATAACTCAAGGTTCATATTCTGGGGTTATTGAAGATAGAAGAGGATGGGGCTCTACATCTTTTGTTAGAGATGAGGCATGCACTACAGTGATCTCCCACTCCCTTCAAAAATATATGACATATTGCGGTCTACGTCCTGGATGGTTCCCATATATTAACCTTTAAACAATTATATAAAAATACATGAACACAATTATCTTTGGATTTTGAACATTGTCATTTTCTAGAATGTTTAACAGATACCATGTGGGGTATTGATTGACAGCCACATGATATGAATGACATTTATAGATAAATAAGAGTAGGTGACTGATTTTACTCCTGGAGAAGGGGGCCATGTTCAAATAGGCTTATACTTCAGAGAGAGTTGCTCCAGGTGAAATAGATAGTGTGTATCTACTCTACCAACACTACTTCTCTTTCAGAGAAGGTGTTCCTTTACTGTGGAGTCTGAACTTAACAGCATTTCATCAACCACCGGAAAATCTTATCCGTTGGGAAAACTCTGTCTAATTTCAGATTCTTTTCTTTACTAGGAATTAATTGTGGTTACTTCAGTGCCTGCTGCCTTTGGCTTTTCCAGCATTGACAGACAGACATAACATAGGGTGTTTTTAATATTGCACATGCTCTGTTGTATCTTTGCAGATCAGGGACTGACAAACTTACGCGGATCAGACTAACTGCAATTATATTGATAGGCAGAGCAAAGCAATAAATTATAGACATGGCGGAAACTGCAAAGTTTAGAGCCCAAATAACAGAAACAGGTAGGGAATGCGGGTTAGATGGCCTTGAGCTAGCTAACTATGTTTCAGATGCATTCGACAAAAGGGAAAGACTGCAGGCTGAATTGACTCTCAAAGACAAACAGTTTCAAGCAGAATTGGAGGAGAAAGAGAAACGATTTCAAGCAGAATTGGAGGAGAAAGAGAAACGACTATAGGCTGAAATGGAAGATAAGGAGAGAGAGCGTCAACACCAACTGGAGTTGAGGAGAATGGAGATTGAAGTGGAGATCCGGAGAATAGAGAAAGGGAGTGGTCCTACACACTCAACCTCATCAGGATCGCCAGTGACAGAACCACCTCACGTCTCTCAACTTAATTCAGGAGCTATGTCATTTCCTCTGGAACCCTTTAATGAACAGACTGACCACATCGAAGGATTTTTATCACGCTTCGAGGCAATGGCTGTCAGCTGTGGGCTTGAAGAGAGTAGATGGGCGACGAAGTTGGCGCAGGCCTTAAGATCCACGGCGTATGAAGTGTTCTCAAGACTCACTAGAGAGGAACAACAGAACTACACAACACTCAAGACGGCACTCTTAAGCCGATTCGAAGTGGACGCCGAATCTTATAAACTCAGGTTCAAAGCCGCAAGGAAGGAACCGGGTGAGAGCTACGCACAACTAGTCGAAAGACTGAAGTCATACATACAAAGATGGACTTGCTTGGGAGGATTTGAGGAAAATTATGAAGGACTCCGTGAAATGATTATCATTGATCAGATCAAGGGGAAAATGCAGAATGAAATGAAGGCATTCCTAACCCAAAACGGGGCTGACCGCCTGGAAACTATAATCATCCTGGCAGAGAGATTTGAGAAATCTCAAAAGGAGATGGGAGGAAAGGGACGTTCGAACAACACCCCCTCTCAAAACAAAACTCCACAGCCAAAAGAGGGTGAAAACACTGTAGCCACCGGGGAAAAGGGGAAATCCCCGAAAAACACTCAACACTCAGTCCAAACAGCGCCGAGGGAGGACACACCATTCTGTACCCATTGCAAGATTAGAGGTAGGAGAGAAGGTGATGTTGCTGCTTCCAACCAGTCAGAATAAGCTGCAAATAGGATGGAGAGGACCTTATGTAGTGACGGAGAAGATCTCACGTACCAACTACAGAATTTCAGTCAAAGGCAAGATGAAAGTATTTCACATAAACCTCTTGAAGAAATATCATGAAAGACCCTCAACCACCGAACCTGCACATCTGATGGCCATGAGTGTGGCTACTGAAGTCGAAGAAGGATCAACAATGGGAGTCGAGTGCCAACTGCAAGCCAAAGAAACCTTTAAGGATGTGGAAATCAATCCCAACTTAACAAAGGATCAGCAAAAGCAGATTAGGGAACTTATGGCAAAATATGCAGAAGTACTTACTGATAAGCCAGGAAGAACTGATTTGGAGGAATTTGACATGAAGTTGAATGACACAGTGCCTGTGCGAGTCAAGACTTACCCAGTTCCTTATGCAAAGCAAAAGACTTTAGAGGAAGAAATACAACAGCTGCTCACCGCAGGAATAATCTCACCATCTGAATCACCTTACAGTGCTAGCGTCGTATTATTGAGAAAGCCAAGTGGAGAACATAGATTGTGCATCGATTATCGACAGCTCAATGCTATAACTGAATTCCAAGCAGACCCTCTGCCTGATCAGAATAAACTCTTCACAGCACTCAACCGAGCTAAGTACTTTACTAGGATTGATCTCAGTAAGGGATATTACCAGATTCCTGTAAAACCGGAAGTTAGACCATGGTTAGCTTTCAGCACGCCTGGAGGACACTATGAGTTCAACGTTCTTCCATTCGGATTAAGTAATGCTCCCAGCGTCTTTACACGTATGATGAGAAAATTACTTGACCCACTACAGCATCCAGACATCAGTCACTTCATGGATGACATCCTGATCGCAACTGAAACATTTGAAGAGCATGTAGAAACCCTGCATCTTTTGTTCAGGCGCCTCAGAGAAACTGGATTGACGGCTAGACCAAAGAAGTGTCAGATAGGATTCCAAGAATTGGACTTTCTAGGTCATAAGATATCTCATGGACTGATAACTCCACAAGAGGGAAATGTGGACAAACTCCAGAGAGCACCTCGTCCAAAAACAAAGAAGGATGTAAGATCATTTGTATCCTTATGTGGATTCTATCAAAAATACATCAAGGACTTCAATACTCTGTCAGCACCTTTAACGGATCTTACCAAAAAGGGGAAACCAGAGAAAGTCACTTGGTCAGCTGACTGTGAGAGAGCTTTCACAGCACTAAAGCAGGCATTAACTGCTCATCCAGTCTTACATCTACCAGACCTCGACCAACCATTCGTGCTGCGCACCGATGCCAGTAACATAGGAATTGGGGCAACGCTGTTGCAGAGAAAGGGAGATGTACCATCAGAGCTATTCCCTGTAGCCTATGCTAGCAGGAAATTGAATGCAGCAGAGAGAAATTACAGTACTATCGAGAGAGAATGTCTTGCGCTCGTATGGAGTGTACAGAAATTTCAAGCATACCTATATGGCAGACACTTCACAGTGCAATGTGACCATCAACCACTCATGTTTCTCGCAGCATCTAAGACTCTGAATGCCCGACTTATGAGGTGGTCGCTGCTTCTTCAACCTTACTCGTTCCAGGTTGAGTATGTTCCTGGGAAAATGAATGTGGGAGCGGACTTCCTGAGTCGACACCCAGTGCCTGATGAACCAGGTCAATCAGATGCAGAAGAGAATACAAGGGAGGAAAAATGGGAACAACTTGATAACTGAAAATGTTGGAAACATAGTTCCATACCATAGAACAATCTGGAGTGGGGCCATGTGGCATAACGCAGCCAACATTATTCATTTCATCAACACCTGCCGCAAAAAGAGGAAACAACATTGAAAGAAATTGACTTCACAAACGCAATTGGAGATTGGGACTTAAAACTTAACATCAAAACTGGAACTGAACAAGTGACAAATGACGTGGATTCTTGGAAAGATTTCATCAGACCAAGCTCAGAAAACCATTGGATAGGATAACCACATGACCGCCTTCGCGCCAGTGCATAATTAACATATATTACTATTTCATCAGAAATGTTAATAAGCCCGCACTTTTGTCTGAACTCGCTCCATGGACGGATGTGAGAAGAGTGTGTGACCAAAAATTCAATGGGCAAGGCAAAAGTCTGGATCCGAGGTACGTTTGTTGGCCCTTGATTAGACTAAGAACCCGATGTATCAAGTAATGTAAACCCATGTTTGTGATGTCAATTGAAATGTATGATTATTAATTAAAACCTCTGAAATGTAAAAATGCTCGACTGTAGATTCTAACGACGCAAAGCCATTCCCGGGCGAAATATTCTCTTCGATGAAACTACAATCTCTGATATTCTTAGAGATAATTATTAACTTTAAGAAGTGCATTCCACTACTATATTCTATTCTAAACAACTGTGAGAAGTGATGATTCTAAAGCAATCTTGTGCATTTCACCAGAAACATTGTTAAAGATGCACCACTATCTACAGCTGAAAAGACAGTTCGTGTACTAGAATAAGTGCCTTGTTCTAAAACAGACTTATCTATGCCTATTTACAATCTAGAAAGCTGAAAGTGAAATCAATCTTTCCTTTCTCCTTTATCTATAGAATTAATAGGGTTTGGCGAAATAAATATTTATATTTATGTCAAATTTAATTAGATAAGGGCACACATGAACTGCAACACATGAGAAAGTTGTGCTTCGCGGAACATCATCACGCGCAGTGAACTTAACTCATTACTCAACATAACTTAAAACACAACACCACTCCACACCACTCATCACCACACAACCCAACACTCAACATCACAACAACAACAGGTAATGGAAGAGAGTTATTGGACACAAGAAGAAGAAGTAGTTAATTGGGAAAACACAGAGAATTATTTATACACATTGTAAACACCATTTAGTGGAAGAAATGTTCTAAATGTATGTCATTTATTTACATGCAACTTGACATATTCTCACTCTTGTCAATGTCTTACTGTACACGTTCACTGACCCCGGTCAAATGAGAATTTACATACAGCAGGAACAAGTTGATACAAGGCGTACACCGTGTGATAATCTCTGACCACCCCAACTTAACCCAACACTAGCTCAGAGAGAAAAGGAGGGGAGGGGAACTAGTTCCTACTTCAGGAATTTAGATTCTTCCGACCTACTTCTTATTATTGTATTGGTAGGAATGTATATATTTATGCGAATATTCATCAGTGATCTTAGTGGCTACATACCAACAACCACCCAACACATCAGCAAATTAACCACCTAAATCAGACCTGAGGGAGGGAAGCCGAGAGAAAGAGATGAACCACAAGTGAGAGGGAGGATGACTTCGCTATGAGCAGAGCATGAGGAGGCCTTCAGAGGAGCTATACGGGCAGACCTGAAGTGGATCCATCAGTCAATGGACCCTGGCTTACCTAATCATCCAGTCACCAGGTTACTTTTCTGATAGGTAGAACCCACACCCAATTACAGGAACACTGATATATTTATGGTTGAGACACCACTATCATACTTATTATGTACAACATCAAAATGTTTACTATGTTTTCACACTTGTTGACATCTCATATATTGATGCTTGTTATTGCTTGTCTGGGACAATGGTCCAATGTGCAACTGTTCTATTACTTTGTGTAAATCACAATAGAGATGTATGTACTGACCAGAAGGCTCAGGCCAGTCAATAAATGATTAACATGAATTGACCTTCTGTTAATTTGTCAAGTTCAAACCTATCTGTGCCAACAACTTCTTTGTACATCACGTTGTCAAAATCTAATGTGTTTGTTTATGTGTTTGAGTGTTTAAAGATAAATTAACTCATAATGACTTACTGAATGGGGAAATAAAAAGACTCTAGATCTATCAACTGCTCAACATCCATGTTTTCTTCATCTAAATCAGGCTGAGAAAATTCTCCAGACTTTCCTCAGATTTGATAAACTAAAAGGGGGCTCCAGAGCTATCAGAATCATTGGAGAAGGGGCAGATTCCCAGTTAGTAAATTACCATTCTTACCAGGGCCATAATCTATATCTCCTAGACAATACTTAATAGAACGAGGCCTGCAGATAACTCAAGGTTCATATTCTGGGGTTATTGAAGATAGAAGAGGATGGGGCTCTACATCTTTTGTTAGAGATGAGGCATGCACTACAGTGATCTCCCACTCCCTTCAAAAATATATGACACCAGCTTAGACTGGGTTTCTTCTATCAGGTTTTTTTTCTTGTTGGACATATTTTGTCTGCCCTGAAAGATCTGAAATACCGGTGAGGGAATATTCCCGTCTTCAGGTATTCCTCGAAAAATTTCAATCGACACTCCTGTACCGATATTTTACACTTCAGCTTGAGTAATCCCTTCTTTTTACCGACGCTACATCGATGACGGCATAGGTCTCACTGACATGTCAGAGGCGGAACTGAACCGTTTCATTAATTATGTCAATAACTTCCATCCATCGATCAAATTCACCACAGAAATTGCCACCACCTCTGTCAATTTCCTTGACATCACTATTAAATTAAACCCTACAGGCCTCACGACCTCCGTGTACTACAAACCTACTGATGCTCACGGTTTCCTCCTGTACAGCTCACCCTACCCCAAAAGCTGCAAAGATTCCATCCCATATTCCCAGCTACTCCGCCTTCGTCGTATCTGTCATGACAATAATGACTTCCTCGAGAGAGCCCAATAAATGCTGGACCTTTTCCGCAGACGGTCCTACCCAGAGGACATCTTGTCCACAGCTTTCTGTCGCATAACCCAGGTCTCGTGGGAAATGTCCCTCGCCAAACATACGCGACTTCCGAACAATGAACCCAAGCTTATCCTCACCTTCCATCCACATGCCTATGCCATCAAGCACATTTTCCTGAGACACTGGTCTATCTTGGAATCCGATCCAACCACTCGTGAGGTATTCTCCAATGGCGATAGGGTAATTTACCGCCGTAACCAGAGCCTCAGAGACCACCTTGTGCATAATCGCCTCCCCACGGTTACTTCATCTGTGGGCACATTCGAATGCCATCGTAAGAACTGTCTGACATGCCCATACGTTGTTCAGGCACCAGAGATTGCATTTCTCCGAGGCACTTTCACCTTGAAAGATTCTTTCACTAGTACATCCCGCAATCTGATTTATGTCATCATCTGCAAACGATGTGACATGAAATACATTGGCCAAACGGACAGACGTCTTGCTGACCGTTTTAGAGAACACCCCAGAGACATCAATCAGGGCGCTGACAAACCTGTCCCCAACCATTTCAATTCCTCCAACCATAATGGAGTCGACGATGTATGTGTCACCGCATTAAAACCTTGCTACTCCAATAGCTCCATCAGGCTCAAAATTGAATGCCAGCTAATCAACAATCTGATATGCATCCATCCAGCAGGTATCAATACTGTTGTGGACGCTACGGTATAACTGTGGCATCTTCCCCAATTGTTTACACTATCTATTACTATGCTGTCTCCCCCCCCCCCCTATATCTATACCTAACTGTTCCCACATCCTTATATTTTCACAGCAGACTGTTCACATATTTTTGTCTACTTAAATCCTATCTCGCAAGCCACTTTTAACTCTGCAGCCAACGAGCGCCTTTGCAGCTGGCCAAGCCACCTTTTCTGCCCCACATGGCATAGAAATAGTTCTTGTGATTTTTTCTTTGTTTGCTGTATTTCGTTGTGTTAGTTATCTGTGGTGTCCTTGACAAAGATTCTGAGAATCGAAACGTCGGTAGTCCTGTGTGTCGTATTGTACGCGTTTGAGTGTATTTTATTTTATTTTATTTTATTATTCATTTTATATATTTATTGAGTGCTTCTGATTTCGCATTTTCACCTTTATTTCGCGATACGATGGATCTCTTTGTAAGGTATGTGCAACGTTGTTGATGTTTAGTACCTTTTTTCGCGCAGGAGTTTAATATACCTATTTGTTTCCAATTCATATTGTTATATCCTGCTGCAACCGCTGCTTTTTCTTTCTATTCCTTATCTTGGTTGATAACCAGGACCATCTGTTGGGCTTTTTCCTTTAAGTGAGTCAATATTTCCAATGTCTTTTGTTCATTATCCCCTATAATATCTATATCATCTGCATAACCAAGCAGCTTGGATGTTCCTCCAATATCACATTCTTCCTTTACCCTCCTTACAACTTTCTCTAGAGCCAGATTGAAGAATAGCGGCGATAGTGCATCACCCTGTTTCAAGCCAGATGTTATTTGGAAATGGTCTGATTTCCTGCCTTTATATGTTACTATATTATTTTTTTTTTTTAAATCAGGATCCTTGCCGGTAATACGAAGTTCGTGTACTGAGCTGAGATTCACCGGACTCAGGCTTGAATTAGGAGCAGAACGGAGCGCTTATGGGCAACACCCGTGTGCCGTGATGTTGATCCGTCGACTAAACTAAACTAAACATGTCTATCTATCTGTCCATCTATCTATCGGCATTTCTTTCTGTCTATCTACCTAGTTTTTTCTCTGTCTGTCAGTTTGACTGTCTGTCTGTTTATCTATCTATCTGTCTATCTCTTCACTATCAATCTGTCAATTTTTCTACCCGTTTCTTTATCTAATTCTCTGTCTGTCTACCTCGCGCTCTTTGGAATTGAAGTTTTGGGTTATTTCAGGGCTGGTTGAGGCACAGAGAAAGCAAACTGTTGCACGTTAAGAACTACAGGAAGGCCCCCGCCATTCGTCGCTTCTGTTTACGTCGTTTCGCTATAATTTCACTTTACGTCGCTACGATCCGCCATAACGTCGTCACCTGTGTCGCTATGCTGCGTTAACGTCGCCACTTTACATTTTGTGCAGTGCGTTTTCCCAGGATTTTATCGTATTATCACCCATAATTATTATTTCAAAGCGCACAGTACGTGCTGATAATGTGTCTGGTTGTAAGATAACCAGGAAAAGTGTTACTCTTGAGGTGAAGTTACGTCGTTTTTAAGCTGGCGATCGGGATTTTGATATCGGTAATGTCCATTTTACCTCCGACCACGGTAAGGACAATTCGTGCAGGTGCTGACAAGATCAAAGAAGGTGCTAAAAACGTAACCCCTTTGATTGCTTCCAAGATCACTCGTACCAGAAGTACTCTTATGGAGAATATGGAAGCACTATTGATCGTCTGGATTGAAGACCAGAACCAACGGAATATGCCCGTGAGCAATATGGCTATTCAAGAGAAAGCAAAGTCTCTCTATGAATATCTAGCTAAGAAAGCGAGTGAGAGCAGTACTAGTAGTGCTGATGATAGTTTTGGAGCGAGTCATGGTTTTAATGCTTCTACGTCCCAATAACTCTACCCGCCCCCAACCCACCTCTATTTAGCCAATAAATATCAACAACCATCATACACTGTATTTCATTTAATTCTATGGGAAATAGTGATTCGCTATACGTCGTTTCACTTAAAGTCGCGTTTTCCAAGAACGTAATTCCGACGTTAACCGGGGCCTTCCTTTATTTTCCTCACCTCTTACTGACGTAAATAGACGCGGGATTCTGTACAATAGAAGGAAATAAATAAAAGAAACACCCCAGACAATAGAAAGATGTAATATAAGAGAGAAATGTAGACAACAGAAAGAAGAACAGTGCAGATAACATCCTGGATAAAAGAGGTAAATGTAAGATAACACTCCATATTACTTAAAGTAGTAAACAGAGAAAACTTAAGACAAGGAGAGGGAAAACATTTGTCTGCTAGCGCCTTTTGAATAGTTATAACATCAGTCGCGGGCCCTACAAAATAATCAGTTTAATATTAGCGTGCTGTATTTGGTTAAACATTTCATCGCCTCAACCTGTATGTGATGGCTGGAGCTGCTTCTGTTTGGTGAGGCTGATGACATTAGCTGACGTTGATGTTGTTGCTACTTTATTTATTGATGATTATCTAGACACTTTGTAGATTTATTTACTTTCGAGTCCCACCCGCAATTTTCTTAGCAGGGCCAGCCCAAATTATTTCGTGGACTGGACGTTTCTTGAACTTCCTTTAGAAAATAGAAGTTAATTGAATATCCTTTACAGTAGGCAGCATTCAACCACAGCAGTTTTTGACTGTTCGTGATTTCTGGTCAATTTTACGTTCAGTAGTTTGCCATTGCTTTCTGGACGACCGTCACCCATACCATTTCATGAAAAAAAAAAACATCAACAACGTAAGGCGGTCTGCTTCAAAATTTCCCCCAACTGTGTTTCGATCGCGATGTGCGGGATTACAAAAGCGTCCATAACACCTTCGTCACTGTGCTGGCAGAAAATAGAAAGAAGTTAATAAAAGATAACGTTCTAGATGATAGAATGGAATGAATACAAGAGAAAACTCTTGACAATAGTAAGGGGGAAATAGATTACAACATATAGTCAGTATGAAGATGTAGATAGAAGAAAGCATGTAGACAATAGAAAGAAGTAAATGATAAGAGAAAACTATAAATAATATAAAGACAATGCTGTAGACAATAGAAAGAAGCAAATAGAAGAGAACCTATTCCTCCGTGCATTCGGGCCCATACAATATGATGGTTCCATCACAAACAGACCCATAGTGGGAAGCTGCTTAGGGATTTTATTTTTATTTGAAGAGAACGCCCTAAACCAGAGGCGCGGAATCTTTTAGTCTGCCAGCCATTTATATTTAGTCTGTCAGATATTTATAGCATCATTTAAGGGTCATACACAATTATCAACTTAAAAGTTAGCCTGCTATATTTGGTCAAACATTTAATACACTCAACCCTAATGTAATGACCTGGACTGCTTTTATTTCATGAGTCGTGTGATCATAGCTGATGATGATGATGCTGATGTTGCTACAAGCAACTGATTTTCCAAGTTTTTGTTGGTCAGTCTCGAGCGCCGACGACTCTTTGCTGTGGTAAGTTTTGCAAAGAACTGATCCCAACAGTAAGTTGCTCCGAACCAGATGCATATTTCAATGCATAGTTCCTCAAAGTAGGAAATGCATCCTTGCGTGTGTGCCTCTTATTAGCTTAGTATAAATGTATGTTGCTTTGATAAGAGTTCCTAGATTTATTGAATCTATAGTGCCGAGTTGCTAAGGCAGGACTCGACCATATGATTTCGTGGGCCTTATACGGCCCTCTGATCGGACATTTCCGGCTCTTGATTTAGAAACATAGAACGAAGTAAATATATAAGAAACTACGCACTGGAAAGAAGTAAATACTTGAGGACACGCTAGGAAATAGAACTAAAAAAATACGATTGAACACGCTATTCAACGTATGAATCTTAATGTTTTAAGTGGGTCAGAATTTGTAACAAATCAATATACACGTATATATAACTTTACTGGGATGTGGGGTACAGAACGCAACACCTACTGTGTTCGGGCCGAGTGAGAAGAGGCGCGGAATAATAAACAGAAAAAAATAAAGATAACGAGAAGAAACCTTGCACCGTCCCTCAACTAACAAGAACAGAGCAAGTAAACAGAAAGAAAGAGTTCCCGGATTCTAAAGACAGAGGTTGGGAATCATCTCCCAACCCAATGAGTGAATTAAGTAGTCAAGTACTTTTATACAAGGCGGCCAACACTAGACCTAATTTTAAGCAGTCAAGTACTTTTATATGAGACAGCCAACATAAGACTCAAGCTTGCAACAATCAAGTAGCCAGTAGCCGGACCCCTGGTTAGCATACAATGTCATGCCAAAGTAGATACTGCATATGGCCTATTAAGTGTTAGGTATTCACATATTGTAGGTAACACCACAATGAGGTTGCCTACCCCTCTTCCTTCCTCGTGGCCTTTCTGTCCCAATCATTGCCCATTATATTTTTCAAGTGGTCTGGTGCTCAATGTTTGTATGCTTCAATGTCGACCCTAGAGTCGGTACAAAATAAATCGTTCTCTGTTGGGGATTTAACTCAGATCATTATCTTGGCAGACAAGTGTACTAACCGCTATGACACCGCTGCTGGGGGGTTATTTAGATAAGCGACATATTCAATGTCCTAAAGAAGAAGAAGAAGAAGAAGAAGAAGAAGAAAAAGAAGAAGAAGAAGAAGAAGAAGAAGAAGAAGAAGAAGAAGAAGAAGAAGAAGAAGAAGAAGAAGAAGAAGAAGAAGAAGAAGAAGAAGGAGGAGGAGGAGGAGGAAGAAGAAAAAGAAGAAGAAGAAGAAGAAGAAGAAGAAGAAGAAGAAGAAGAAGAAGAAGAAGAAGAAGAAGAAGAAGAAGAAGAAGAAGAAGAAGAAAAAAAAAAGAAGAAGAAGAAGAAAAAAGAAGGAGAATATGATGAGGCGGAGGCGGAGGCGGAGTCGTTGAGGCGGATGAGGAGGAGGAGGAGAAGGAATCATATCTTGAAACTTTGAACATTTTGGCGACATCAAACGTCACAGTATATTGTACCACGCATCTATCAAGACCATCTATGTGTATACGTGCAACAACCGTCCATAAATAAATTGTTCCTACTTTATCAGTATGTTCTGCGTCCGTGTGTGCAACTACCAGCTTTTATTTTATTTATGTTCTCAGGTTAACCACAAGTGGATAGCATGGTGCTTAGTACACTTGCCCAACCGCTCTCTACGCGTGGTGTCTCCCCCCCCCCTCCTGACCTCCCTCCCCCCATTAACCTGGCCAACATAGTTACCAAGACATGATTTGTCAAGTAAGTTTGCCGGCGTGCTATTGACTATATACTGACCATGTCTGTCATCGCGTGTCCAGCAGTCAAGAGCACTTGATGACTAAATGTAGTAAAGCTACTTGCATATCCTCTCCGGGACGTCACAGTCAACCCCGGCAATTTTTGCCATTTCAAAAGGACTGCCTGAAAAGAACATTCATAAGGAAATGCTTCTTGTTTATGCTGACAAATGTTTGTCCCGTAAAACGGTGCATAGCTGGGCAGAAAAATTGTCTCAAGGATGGCATAAAATTGTTGATGAAATCCGATCTGGTCGTCCTGTTGAGATTGCAACAGAAGCATCCGTGCAGCGGATAGGGGAGATGATTAGAGGTGACAGGCGAGTAACGATAGACTTTGTAGCATCTGCAATAGTGTGGTCACATGGTTCAGCATACAGCATAATGCATGATCGATTGAAATTTAAGAAAGTGTGCTCAAGGTGGGTACCCAGACAATTGAAGAAGGAACACAACATGAACCAATTTGGCCTGTCCTTGCATCATCTCTGTCGATACGAAGATGAAGGAGAAGACAAGCTGAACAGGATTGTCACTGGGGAAGAATCATGGGTGCATCATTACCAGCCCTAATCAAAGCGTCCTTATACGGCCCTCTGATCGGACATTTCCGGCTCTTGATTTAGAAACATAGAACGAAGTAAATATATAAGAAACTATGCACTGGAAAGAAGTAAATACTTGAGGACACGCTAGGAAATAGAACTAAAAAAATACGATTGAACACGCTATTCAACGTATGAATCTTAATGTTTTAAGTGGGTCAGAATTTGTAACAAATCAATATACACGTATATATTACTTTACTGGGATGTGGGGTACAGAACGCAACACTACTGTGCTCTTGCCGAGTGAGAAGAGGCGCGGAATAATAAACAGAAAAAAATAAAGATAACGAGAAGAAACCTTGCACCGTCCCTCAACTAACAAGAACAGAGCAAGTAAACAGTAAGAAAGAGTTCCCGGATTCTAAAGACAGAGGTTGGGAATCATCTCCCAATGAGTGAATTAAGTAGTCAAGTACTTTTATACAAGGCGGCCAACACTAGACCTAATTTTAAGCAGTCAAGTACTTTTATATGAGACAGCCAACATAAGACTCAAGCTTGTAACAATCAAGTAGCCAGTAGCTGGACCCCTGGTTAGCATACAATGTCATGCCAAAGTAGATACTGCATATGGCCTATTAAGTGTTAGGTATTCACATATTGTAGGTAACACCACAATGAGGTTGCCTACCCCTCTTCCTTCCTCGTGGCCTTTCTGTCCCAATCATTGCCCATGATAATTTGCAAGTGGTCTGGTGCTCAATGTTTGTATGCTTCAATGTCGACCCTAGAGTCGGTACAAAATAAATCGTTCTCTGTTGGGGATTTAACTCAGATCATTATCTTGGCAGACAAGTGTACTAACCGCTATGACACCGCTGCTGGGGGGTTATTTAGATAAGCGACATATTCAATGTCCTAAAGAAGAAGAAGAAGAAGAAGAAGAAGAAGAAGAAGAAGAAGAAGAAGAAGAAGAAGAAGAAGAAGAAGAAGAAGAAGAAGAAGGAGGAGGAAGAAGAAGAAGAAGAAGAAGAAGAAGAAGAAGAAGAAGAAGAAGAAGAAAGAAGAAGAAGAAGAAGAAGAAGAAGAAGAAGGAAGAAGAAGAAGAAGAAGAAGAAGAAGAAGAAGAAGAAGAAGAAGAAGAAGAAGAAGAAGAAGAAGAAGAAGAAGAAGAAGAAGAAGAAGAAGAAGAAGAAGAAGAAGAAGAAGAAGGAGGAGGAGGAGGAGGAGGAGGAGGAAGAAGAAAAAGAAAGAAGAAGAAGAAGAAGAAGAAGAAGAAGAAGAAGAAGAAGAAGAGAAGAAGAAGAAGAAGAAGAAGAAGAAGAAGAAGAAGAAGAAGAAGGAGGAAGAAGAAAAAGAAGAAGAAGAAGAAGAAGAAGAAGAAGAAGAAGAAGAAGAAGAAGAAGAAGAAGAAGAAGAAGAAGAAGAAGAAGAAGAAGAAGAAAGAAGAAGAAGAAAGAAGAAGGAGAATATGATGAGGCGGAGGCGGAGGCGGAGTCGTTGAGGTGGATGAGGAGGAGGAGGAGAAGGAATCATATCTTGAAACTTTGAACATTTTGGCGACATCAAACGTCACAGTATATTGTACCACGCATCTATCAAGACCAGCTGTGTGTATACGTGCAACAACCGTCCATAAATAAATTGTTCTTACTTTATCAGTATGTTCTGCGTCCGTGTGTGCAACTACCAGCTTTTATTTTATTTATGTTCTCAAGTTAACCACAAGTGGATAGCATGGTGCTTAGTACACTTGCCCAACCGCTCTCTACGCGTGGTGTCTCTCCCCCCCCCCCCCCCCCCCTTCTGACCTCCCTCCCCCCATTAACCTGGCCAACATAGTTACCAAGACATGATTTGTCAAGTAAGTTTGCCGGCGTGCTATTGACTATATACTGACTATGTCTGTCATCGCGTCTCCAGCAGTCAAGAGCACTAAATGACTAAATGTAGTAAAGCTACTTGCATATCCTTTTCAGGACGTCACAGTCAACCCCGGCAATTTTTGCCATTTCAAAAGGACTGCCTGGAAAGAACATTCATAAGGAAATGCTTCTTGTTTATGCTGACAAATGTTTGTCCCGTAAAACGGTGCATAGCTGGGCAGAAAAATTGTCTCAAGGATGCCATAAAATTGTTGATGAAATCCAATCTGGTCGTCCTGTTGAGATTGCAACAGAAGCATCCGTGCAGCGGATAGGGGAGATGATTAGAGGTGACAGGCGAGTAACGATAGACTTTGTAGCATCTGCAATAGTGTGGTCACATGGTTCAGCATACAGCATAATGCATGATCGATTGAAATTTAAGAAAGTGTGCTCAAGGTGGGTACCCAGACAATTGAAAAAGGAACACAAAATGAACCAATTTGGCCTGTCCTTGCATCATCTCTGTCGATACGAAGATGAAGGAGAAGACAAGCTGAACAGGATTGTCACTGGGGAAGAATCATGGGTGCATCACTACCAGCCCTAATCAAAGCGTGCTTCAATGTAATGGAAATATCCTTCTTCGCCTTGTGTCCAAAATTTCATGGTTACGCCATCAGCAGGGAAGGGTATGCTGACATTGTTCTTGGATTGTCAAAGTGTGCTTTTAACCAATTTCAAGACCAAAGGTGACAATGTGAATTCTGAATTGTACTGTGTCGTTCTATCGATGCTTCATGAGGCAATTCGAAGAAAACGTCCAGGACTGCTGACTAGAGGATTGTTGCTTTTTCACGACAATGCCAGACCAAATACGATTCAATTAACTCAGGAGAAAATTAATCAACTAAAGTGGGAAGTTCTGGAACATCCACCTTACAGCTCGCACTTAGCCCCTAGCTATTTCCACCTTTTTAGTCCACTGAAAACCCACCTTGGCGGGAGACATTTCACGAATGACGCCAAAGTTGAATGTGAAGTGAGAATGTTGTTTAGAAAACAGAGCACGTAGTTCCATGCAGCCGGTTTGGGAGGACTGATAAAACGATGGGATAAGTGCATCAATGCTGGTGAAATTTATGTTGAGAAATAAAGGGACAATGTATGCATATCTATTTTTTTTAAAAAACTCACTTCAAGTTGTTATCATATTTAGTTTTTTTTTTTAACAGCCATTTGTGACTTACTTATTGACTTCCCCTCGTAGATACACATACACACACACACACACACACACACACACACACATATATATATATATATATATATATATATATATATATACATATATATATATATATATATATATATATATATATATATATATATATATATATATATCTTATATATAAATTAGGATGTGCGTCCGTATCTCTGTATCTATGTATGTCCTTTATTCGTTCGCGAACGGCCCATCTGATTGAGATGAAATTTTCTACACGCCTTCCTTTCATTCCAGAGCTGCCAACTGTGATATTTTGTTAGTGTGAAATCGCCTGCTTACTCAGTATTATTTCATTTTTCATTTTTCATCATAATTTCATATCTCAGGGGACCTAACTCTGTAAAAGTTATTTCGGCATAACTTTTCTGTATAACTTATAGTCATATTGTGGCATCGTTTTCAAAGATTTATAAACTCTTTGTCCATAGTTATGTACCGGCATATGAGTTATAATAAATAATGATACAATCTGTAAGGCATTTTCAAAGTTTTCATAAAAATGATGCACAATGCATAACATTGTAACTCATCTTTTTTTGCTTAAGAAGTTACTGTAGTCATGCAGGTGATTAGAAAGAGTTTTCATTAAAAATAATGGATGGTGTGTGGAAGAACGTTCTTTTAAGTTACTTTTTTTGTTGTATGAATTTAATGAAGCCGGACAGGGTCAGGCAGACAGATAGACAGACCGATAGACAGTCGGGAACAGGAACTTATATGACTACTTATATAAATTAAATGAGATGCTTCACACCAGGAGCTGGGCGATGCCGGGCCGGGTCAGACAGACAGACAGACAGACAGACAGATAGTCGGTAACGGGAACGGGAACTTATATGACTACTTATATGAATTAAATGAGATGCTTCCCACCAGGGACTGGGCGAAGCCGGGCAGGGTCAGCTAGTATATATATATATATATATATATATATATATATATATTCTACCTCCACGTAATGCTGTGGTGAAGTGGCTAGATGCTCTTGCTTGCCGGCCCGTCATCGTGGTTTCGACTTCGAATACAAGCAGATTTTAAAATTGAAATTGACCTGGGTCCACAGCTTTACCCAGCCATTAATTGGGACCAGAAATTGTCTTTAGAAATAAAGACAGATGTGGTGATATCGACAACATCACCACTGAAGTGCCGTTTGGTACAGAAATATGGGTCTAGCACGACAAGCCCAATACACCTTCGGGCGTGCAAGAGGGTCGTTTAATTTACTAAGTTCTGCGTGCTGACAAGTGGGTCGATATGTATAACAATAATAGGCTGGTGGAGCCATTAGTTCAACGAACTTTGACCCATCAAGTAAAGCAGGCCATGGTAGTGCCAACATGTAATGTGCTATGACGCACCTGACACCAAATTTGCTATGTCGTGTGATAGAAGGGACTGTTACACCGCGTCCATTTTTTTTTTAAATTCGCATATCCTTTACAGGACATCGCTTCCAACAGCAGCATCTTTCAGCTGTCTGTTGATTTCCTGGCAAGATTACGCTCAGTAGTTTGCCATTGCTTTCTGAGCGGCCGACTCAGTTATCCCGCAAGTCACCAGCGGGAATAGAACCGCTCCCAGTTCTCGCCCGCTATGAGACTCTGCGTGATAAACGGAATTACGTAGAAGCGCGTCCATTTAAGTACAGTAAATAAGTAAATTACTCCGTTTATGTCATGTAGGCCGGTCTCTCTGGCCGAGGGGTTACACCACTTTCTAAATGTCATGTAGCGTACTGTGTATATGGTGCTGTTTCCATAATTTTAGAGCGATCTAAACTCAACGATGATGTGATCAGTATCATACCGGCCACCTCTACCTGCTAATGTAAGTTCTTGGTGCCTATTTTAGACCGGGTTCATTTGGAGCCCACAACAGTTTAACACATAATTCTGGCCTTAGTAAGGGTGTGAACACAAAACCACCGGACACAAAGACAAGTTTTATAGTCACTGTGTAATCGCGTTTCCACAGTTCTTTGTGAGTCCATTGAAAATAATACAAGAGTCACACATGTGTGGTCTGAAGTAGAAACGCTTTTATTGAGCATTTGGGTAGCAATGTAGACACAAATGAGAACAGACTAAGTTATAATAAAACGAATACAAAAGAGAAGCTTTTATAGCAGAGAGAAATATTTATTTCTTTAAATGTAATTTAGCACCAAACTTATAATTTTCAATCTTAACGTTAAATTAGTATTAATATATAGAGCAGGAATATGGAGAACTATTAAAACGATTAGCATGGTACTACACAAATTCATAAATTCGTGACTGCACAACAGATCATGGGGGGGGGGGGGGGTGGTTAAGCAAAGTTATTCTTTGACTCACGTACAGTCGGTCACATGTTCAGAAAGCAACGGCAAACTAACATTGTCTAGTAAAATCGCAAGCAGCCAATAGATGCTACAGGTGGCCACAACGTTATGTAATAGAAAGGCAAATTACAATAATTATTAAGCACTGTTTGATTATCATGTCATATGCATATCTGAATTCTGGAATTCGGTTTACGCGAATTGTGAATGATTCTATATAAATTAACAATGTGAGAGTAAAATTGAAGCCTTCCAAATATGTTTATTAAGACGCACAGAAGGAATATCGTATCAAGTATGGAAAACAAAGAAGTATGTGAAGAACCATGGTTACAGACAAACAGTACTGAATGGCATCAAGATCAGGCAATTATTGTTCGTAGAGAGATGCAGCTGCTTGTTAAAGAGTGTGCTAGATGGTAAAGTGCAGAGACAGCCTGCAAGACGAAGACAGCAGTACAAATATGTGGACAACATCACGAGATAGACTTGAAGACAGCGTTACATATGTGTGGACGACATTAAGTGATGGACTGGAAGACAGCCTTACATATATGTGGACATCAGAAGATAGATTGGAAGACAGCGTTACATGTATGTGGACAGCATCAAGAAATGGTCTGGAAGACAGCGTTGCATGTATGTGGACAGCATCAGGAAATGGACTGGAAGACAGCGTTACATGTATGTGGACAGCAGCAAGAAATGGACTGGAAGACAGCGTTACATGTATGTGGACAACATCAAGAAATGGACTGGAAGACAGCGTTACATGTATGTGGACAGCATCAGGAAATGGACTGAAAGATAGCGTTACATGTATGTGGACAGTATCAGGAAATGGACTGGAAGACAGCGTTACATGTATGTGAGTAGTTTGGCTTGCACGTTTCAGAGAGGATTTAGGGAGCTTCCAATGACCTTGACCTCGTTGGATTGAGGTCACTCATTCTCGCTCTCGCAGCAGGCGGGTAAGGGGCTATAACTAGGTCATTTCTTAGGGAGATAATTCTAAGAAATGACAACTCTTATATTTCTAAGGGTAGATAACTATTGAGTGGGTGTATCACATTTTAATTAATTATTTAAAAAATAAAATAAATAAAAATAAATAACAACCGGGTGCGGGTGTGGGGGAGCAGGTGCGTGGGCGCGTGGGGTGGGTCTAGACGATTCAGGTTTAAACACTTTTATCACAAGGGTTACAAATTAAAACCTTAAAAAAGTAAAGATGACCGGTATTATTGGCTGTTTTGGTATGGCTTAGTGTCATTCGGTGTAAAGTGGTGGATGGTGGTTATTAGTGATATGCAGAGGGTCGTAGTGGTATAAACACTATTATCAAACGGGTACAAATGAAAACCTTAAAATGTAACGATGACCTGTATTATTGTTTGTGGTGTGCATGGCTCATTGAAATTCCGTATTAAAGGGTGGGTAGCGGTTATTAGTGATCTGTAGAGGGATGTAATGGCCTATACACTAGCATCATAAGGGTTGCACATGAAAACGTTAAAAATAAAAAGATTGCCGGTATTACTGGTTGTAGTGGTTATGGCTTAGTGCCATTCGTTGTTAAGGGGCGGTTGAGTGGCGAGGTAGGTAGACGCGTGCTTCCAATCACTATCATCATATGGGTTACAAATGAAAACCTTAAAAAGTAAACATGACCGGTATTATTGGTTATAGTGTGTATGGCATAGTGAAATTAGTTGGTAAGGGGTGGATAGTGGTTATTAGTGATCTGTAAAGGGTCGTATTGGCTATACACCACAACCATAGGGTTACAAATGAAAACATTAAAAAAGTAAAGATGGCTGGTATTATTACTTGTAGTGGGTATGGTTTAGTGAAATTCGTTGTTAAGAGTCGGATAGCGGTTATGAGAGATATGTAGAGGGTCGTAGTGGTTTATACACTATCATCATACGGGTTATAAATGAAAAACTTAAAAAAGTAAAGATCACCTGTATTATTGGTTGTAGTGGGTATGGCTTGGTGAAATCAGTTGTTAAGGGGTGGGTGAATAGATGGGTAGCTAGATAAGTGCTTCCAAACACCTAACATCACACGTTTTTAGAGGGATAAATGTAAACCTTACATCTCTCTCTCTCTCTCTCTCTCTCTCTCTCTCTCTCTTTCTCTCTCGCACCTTTCTATACACGTTAGGATGGTCCATCAAGTGTATTTACACTTTCATGATCTCCCTATTTGTCCATACAGGTCTTTACATCTTTCTCCAGAAACCCATTTTCAAGACCAATATATGTTTTTCAGTGAGCCTGCTCAGAGTCACACTTCACAGCTAAACAAAAGTACAGCTTCTATGTACCACTTCAACAGACAAATAAGAAAATATGTTAGACAAAGTATTAAAAATATTGGTCAAATACAGAAATATCTCGTCCAAACTTATAAAAAGTAGGAACATTTGTTAACCTATTAAAAAAAAATATCAACCAACTAGGAAAATGTGTTATTCAAATAGGAAAAATATTGACCACTTAAAAAAATATATTGTCAAAACTTATGGAGAGTAGGAAAATGAATGAGCCAAATGGGAGAAATGTCGGTCAAATACAGAAATAGCTCAACTAAACTTATAAAAACTAGGAAAATCGTTAACCAAATGGGAAAGCTATTGACCAAGTAACGAAATAAAGCGTTCAAACTAATGAAAAGTAGAAAACTTTGTTAAACAAATGTGAAAACAAATATCTCCCAAAGAGGGAAATATCTCGTCCAAACTTATAAAAAGTAGGAAAATTGTCATCCAAATGAAAAAAAGTTAGGCCAAACACAGAAATATCTCCGCCAAACTTACAAATAGTTGGAAAACTTGATAGCCAAATGGGAAAAAGATTGACCAAAAACAGTAATATCTCGAGCAACCTTATAAAAAGTAATAAAATTTGTTAACCAAATGTGAAAAATGTCGGCCAAGTAACGAAATATCTCATCCAAAATTATAAAAAGTAGGATTGATTGATTGTTTGATTGATTGATTGAATTAGGAACCGACATCACAGCATTCGAGACATTCCCATAAGCGCTCCGTCCCTATCCTCAGCAGCCAGCGAAGAGTTCCAGCACTAATAGTTCCAGTAGCAATCTGATTATATGTCCGTCTCGCCTTTCCTCTGAGCGTCGAGTGTTGGCCAGATCCCCTCGTCACACCTCGCTGTCTCATTCTTTCCAGACTATGGTGATCCATTTGCTCCTCCGAGGTGTACAAGTGCTCCCACAAGGCCGCAACCACGTCTGCCTTGTCATGCATCAACACTCCACCAAGTTTTGCCGAGCCAGCCAATTTGTCCGCCTGTTCATTCCCCAGCACACCGGCATGCCTCATAGAAAAGATCCAGGTGATGCTTGCTACCCGTGACCTCCGAAGCGAAGCAAGCCACTCTGCACGAAGCCTGCCTGTCCTAACCCTCCTCAGCATGCTTTCTGAGTCAGTTCCAATCACAATGTGTGTATGTATTGTGTTCTCCATCCAGCGTAAAGCTGCACTGACCACCTCCACCTCCATTCTTACGCTAGATATTGTGGCATCATATGCCAGGCTCTCCTGCACCAAACGTCGACCATTAGCTTTTGCTAAGAATCCCCAGGCACTTCTCCTACCTCTCAACACCCAACTATCCGTGTAGATAATCACATCACCCGGATGAGCATTTAAAAAAAAACAAAAGGAGGAAATATTGTTAACCAAAGGAGGAAAAATATTGGAAAAGTAAAAACATATTTCAACCAAATTTGCAAATATCTCGGCCAAACTTATAAAAAGTAGGAAACTTTGTTAACCAACAGTGAAAAAATATTGTTCACATCCAAACTTATAAAAAGTAGAGAAATGTGTTAAACAAACGGGAAAGTATTAGTCAAACTTATAAATATCTCATCCATACCTATGAAAAGTAGGAAATTTTTGTTACCAAATGCGAACAAGATTGATAAGGTAAAGAAATATCTCGCCCAAACTTGTCAAAAGTAGGAAAGTTTGTTAGCCAAATGAGGAACAGATTGACCAAGTAAAGGAAAAATCTCATCCAAATTTCTGAAAAGTAGAAACATGTGTTAAACAAATGGAAAAAAGCTTAGCTAAATAGGACAAATGTTGACCAAGTAAAGAAATACATCAACCAAATTTATGAAAAGTCAGAAACTTTGTTAACCAAATGTGAAAAATATCGGCCAAAGTGAGAAATATTTCAACTAACCTTATAAAAAAGAGGAAAATTTGTCAGCCAAATGGGAAAAAGGGCGACCAACCACAGAAATATCTCAACCAAACTTACAAAAAGAAGGAAAAAGACTGACCAAGTAACGAAATATCTCGTCAAAACTAATTAAAATTAGGAACAATTGTTAACCAAATGGGAACAATCTTGGCTAAAAAAAGAAATTTTGTTAGCCAAATGGGAAAAAAAATTGACCAAGAAACGAAATACATCGTACAAACTTATAAAAAGTAGGAAACTTTGTTAACTAAATGTGAAAAAGGTTGACCAAAATGGAAATATCGCATCCAAACTTATTAAAACTAAGGAAACTTACTTAACCAAATGTGAAAAATAGTCGCCAAGTAAAGAAATATTCCACCTAAACATATGAAAAGTCGGACAATTGTGGTAACCAAAGGCGAAATATATTGACCAAGTCAAAAAATATCGCATCCAAACTTATAAAAAGTAGGAAACTTTGTTAACCAAATGGGGAAAATGTTGATCAAAATATGAAGTATCTCATCGAAAATTAAGGAAATTAGGAACAATTGTTACACAATTATGAAAAATCTTGGTCAAGTAAGAACATTTTTAACCAAATGGGGAAAATATTGACCAAGTAACGAAATACATCGGCCAAATTTATGAAAAGTCGGAAACTTTGTTAACCAAAGGTGAAATTGATTGATTGATTGATCTAGTAACCGACATCACAGCATTCGGGACATTCCCATAAGCGCTCCCTCTCCATCCTCAGCAACCAGCGAAGAGTTCCAACACTAATAGTTCCAGTAGCAATCTGATTATATGTCCGTCTCGCCTTTCCTCTGAGCGTCGAGCGTCGGCCAGATCCTCTCGTCACTCCTCGCTGCCTCATTCTACCCAGACTATGGTGATCCATTTGCTCCTCCGAGGCGTACACGTGCTCCCACAAGGCCGCAACCACATCTGCGTTGTCATGCATCAATACTCCACCAAGTTCTGCCGAGCCAGCCAATCTGTCCGCCTGTTCATTTCTCCGCACACCGGCATGCCCAGGAGAAAAGATCCAGGTGATGCCTGCTACCTGTGACCTCCGAAGCGAAGCACGCCACTCTGCACGAAGCTTGCCTGTTCTCACCCTTCTCAGCATGCTTTCTGAGTCAGTTACAATCACAATATGTGTATGTATCGTGTTTTCTATCCAGCAGAAAGCTGCACTGATCGCCTCCACCTCCATTCTTAAGCTAGATGTAGTGTCATCATACGCCAGGCTCTCCTGCACCAAACGCCGACCATTAGTTTTTGCCATGAACCCCCAAGCACTTCTCCTACCTCTCAACACCGACCCATCTGTGTAGATAATCACATCACCCGGGCGAGAATTTTCCTGAATTAATTTGCTGAATTACCACTTCCGTGGCCCCTGCTGGCCACTCATTACTTGGTCAATCTTTTCCCTTCTTTTTATAAGTTTGGTTGAGATATATATTTGGTTGAGATATATGGTTGAGATATTGAGATATAAACACAGAAATATCTCAACCAAACTTATAAAAAGAAGGGAAAAGATTGACCAAGTAAAGAAATATCTCGTCAAAACTTAGGAAAAGTAGGAAAAATTGTTAACCAAATGGGATAAATCTTGGCCAAGTAAGACATTTTGTTACCTACATAGGAAAAAGATTGACCAAGTAACGAAATACATCTTCCGAACTTATGAAAAGTAGGAAACCAAAGGTGAAAAATATCGGCCAAAGAGAGAAGTATTTCAACTAAACTTAAAAAATGTAGGAATATTTGTCAGCCAACTAGAAAGAAGGTCGGCTAAACACAGGAATATCTTAACCAGATTTATAAAAAGAAGGGAAAAGATTGACCAAGTAACGAAATATCTCGTCAAAACTTATGAAAAGTAGGAACAATTGTTAACCAAATGGGAACAATCTTGGCCAAGTAAGAAAATTTGTTAGCCAAATGGGAAAAATATTGACGAAGTAACGAAATACGTCGTCAAAACTTATGAAAAGTAGGAAAATTTGTCAGCTAAGTGGGAAAAAGGGTGACCAAACACAGAAATATCTCAACCAAACTTATAAAAAGAAGGGAAAAGATTGACCAAGTAATGAAATATCTCGTCAAAACTTAGGAAAAGTAGGACAAATTGTTAACCAAATGGTAAAAATCTTGGCCAAGTAAGACATTTTGTAAGCTACATAGGAAAAAGATTGACCAAGTAACGAAATACATCATCCGAACTTATGAAAAGTAGGAAACTTTGTTAACCGAATGTGAAACATTTTGGTCAAGTAAAGAAATATTTTAACTAAACTTATAAAAAGGTAGGAAATGTTGTTAACAAATGTGAACATTTTGGCGACATTTCAACCAAACTTATAAATATCTCAGCTAAACTTTAAAAAAAAGTAGGAAAATGTGTTAACCAAATGTGAGAAATTTTGGCCAAATTTCAACCAATCTTATAAAAGTAGGAAACTTTGGTAACCAAGGCGAAAAAGGTTGACCAAATTTCAACAACATTTATAAAATGTAGGAACATTTGTTAACCAATTGTGAAAAGTTTGGCCAAGTTTCAACAAAACATATAAATATCTCAACGAAACTTATAATACTAGAACAAGTCTAGACGTCTACATAAAACGAGATTTCCTGGTCTACTTACGTTATAAAACGAATTGCAGAAGGGCGAGAAGTACAGAACCGTAAAGTGTGGAGAAGAAAACAATATAAAGTAATCGGTTCTTGTATTAACGAGATCCCTACATAATATTTTGACCATGCGATACTGTATTTTCTTTATCAGCGGAACTAGGTCCAATTCTGTAGCTATTAAAAATCGCTTTATCGGCGCTAGATCTCATTCAGTATCTTTCTGTCTCTAAAGCTGCGAGAGTCAACACCGTCGCTTACAACTGCCAGTTTTACACATAACTCCTGTACTAGTATAATGGCGTCTAGTTTACGTGACAAGGTGGCTATTGTTACCGGCTCCAATTCTGGGATTGGTGAGGCCATTGCTCTAGCCTTTGCATCTCGCGGGACGAAGATCACTTTGTGTGGGCGCAATCTCCAAAGACTGAAATCAGTGTTAGATAAGTTGTAGAAATCAGCGGCCGTCAGTCGGACAGATTCCTGACTGTTGAAGGCTATTTGAATGATTCAGAAGTTCGGAAAAGGATAATTGAGGAGACAGTTGAGAAGTTCGGACGCTTAGATATTCTTGTTCCAAATGCCGGAGCGACAGGTACTCAGTCGTCAATATCCAATGCTACAGAAGAAAGTTACGATGCTATCCTAAATACCAACCTGAAATCGACGTTTTCCCTCATTCAGCAAGCGATTCCACATCTGGAGAAGTCCAAAGGAACTATAGTCAACATCTCCTCTTCAGTTACTTCTACTATATACTACTACTACTACTACTACTACTACTACTACTACTACTACTACTACTACTACTACTACTACTACTACTACTACTACTACTACTACTACTACTACTGCTGCTGCTGCTACTGCTACTACTACTACTACTACTACTACTACTACTACTA
>OY992886.1:23758063-24067168 GCA_963921405.1 Cepaea hortensis
CTCCTTCCTCCTCCTCCTTCTTCCTCCTACTCCTCCTTGTCTCGCCCTCCTCCTCCCTCCTCCACCTCCCTCTTCCTCCTCCCTCCTCCATTTACCCAAGACAGACAGACAGTCAGACAGATAGTCGGGAACGGGATCTTATATGACTACTTATATGATTTAAATGAGATGCTCTCCACATGGCTGGGCTGGGTCAGACAGACAGACAGATAGATAGATAGACAGACAGACAGACAGTCGGGAACGGGAACTTATATGACTACTTATATGAATTAAATGACATGCTCCCCATCAGGGTCTGGGCGAGGACGGGCTGGGTCAGACAGACAGACAGACAGACAGACAGACAGACAGACAGACAGACAGACAGACAGACAGACAGACAGACAGACAGACAGATAGTCGGTAACGGGAACGAGAACTTATATGACTACTTATATGAATTAAATGAGATGCTCCCCACCAGGGTCTGGGCGAAGCCGGGCCGGTCTGCTAGTCTTATATATAAAAGGCGATCTCCGTCCGTCCGTCTGTCTGTCTGTCTGTCTGTCTGTCTGTCTGTCTGTCTGTCCGTATGTCCTTTATGCGCTCGCGAACGGCCCATCCGATTGAGATGAAATTTTCTACACGTCTTCCTTTCATTCCAGAGCAGCCAACTGTCATATTTTTTTTTCTTCTTCCTCCTCCTCCCTCCTCCCCCTCCCAAAATACGTACGTAAATATATGATGATGATGATGAAAAGAATCCCCGAACCAAAACGCTAGGGAAAGGGAAGAAAATGACGTGACTACACAGAATCCTCCTTCTCCTCCTTCCTTCTTCTCCCTCTGCTCCTCCCTCCTCCTCCTCTCCCCTCCTCCTCCTTCTCCCTCCTTCTCCTTCTTCTCCTCTTCTTCCCTCCTACTCCTCCTACCCTCTTCCTCTTCCACTCCTCCCTCTCCCTCCTCCCTCCTCCTCCTCCCTCTTCCTCCTCCTTCCTCCTCCTCACTCTTCCTCTCTCTCCCTCCTCATCCTCCTCCTCCTTCTTCCTCCTCCTTCCTTCTCCTCCTCTTCCTCCTCCTCCTCTCTCCTCCTCCCTCCTCCCTTTTCCTCCCTCTACCTCCTCCCTCCTCCTCTCCACTCTTCCTCTTACCCTCTTCCTCTTCCCCTCTCCCTCCTCCTATCCCTCCTCCTCCCTTCACATTCCTCCTCCTCCTCTTCCTCCTCCTCCCTCCTCCTCCTTCTTCCTCCCTCCTCCTCCTCCCCCCTCCTCCTCCTCCCCCTCCTCCTTCATCTCCTCCTCCTCCCTCCTCCTCCCTCTACTCCTCCCTCCTCCTCCCTTCACATTTCTCCTCCTCCCTCTTCCTCCATCTCCCTCTTCCTCCTCCTCCTCCTCCTCCTCCTCATCCCTCCTCTCCCTTCTCCTCCTCACTCCTCCTCCTCCCTCTACCTCCTCCTCTACCTCCTCCTCCCTTCACATTCCTCTCCTCCCTTTTCCTCTCCTCCTCATCCTTCCTCCTCCTTCTTCCTCCCTCCTTCTCCCTCCTCCCCCTCCTCCTTCTCACTCCTCCTCCTTCCTCCTCCTCCTCCCTCTACCTCCTCCATCCTCCTCCCTTCACATTCCTCCTCCTCCCTCCTCCTCCTTCCTCCTCCTCTCTCCTCCTCCTCCTCCTCCTCCTCCTCCCTCCTCCTCCTTCTTCCTCCCTCCTCCTCCTCCCTCCTCCCCCTCCTCCTTCCTCCTCCTCCCTCTCCGCCTCCTCCCTCCTCCTCCTCCCTTCTCCTCCCTCTACCTCCTCCTCCTCTCTCCGCCTCCTCCTCCTCCTCCTCCCTCTACCTCCTCCTACCTTCACATTCCTCCTCCTCCCTCCTCCTCCTCCTCTCCCTCCTACTCCTCCCCCTCCTTCTTCTCCCTCTCCTCCTCCCTCTTCCTTCTCCTCCGCCTCCTCCCTCCTCCTACTCTCTCCTCCTCCTCCCTCTCCTCCTCCTGCTCCCTTCTCCTCCTGCGTTCTCCTCCTCCTCCTTCTCCCTCCTCCTCCCTCTTCCTCCTCCCTCCTCTCGCCTCCTCCTCCACCCTACTCCTCCCTCCTCCTCCTAATCCCTCCTCCTCCCTCCTATTCCTCCCTACTCCTCTGTCTCCTCCCTCCTCTTCCCTCCTCCACCTCCCTCTTCCTCCTCCTCTCCTCCTTCTTCCTCCCTCCTCCTCCTCCCTCCTCCCCCTCCTCCTTCCTCCTCCTCCTCTCCGCCTCCTCCCTCCTCCTCCTCCCTCTACCTCCTCCTCCTCCCTCTAGCTCCTCCCTATTCCTCCTCCTCCTCTCTCCGCCTCCCTCCTCCTCCTCCTCCCTCTACCTCCTCCCTCCTCCTCCCTTCACATTCCTCCTCCTCCCTCCTCCTCTTCCTCCCCCTCCTTCTTCTCCCTCTTCCTCCTCCCTCTTCCTTCTCCCTCCACCTCCTCCCTCCTCCTACTCTCTCCTCCTCCTCCCTCTCCTCCTCCTGCTCCCTTCTCCTCCTGCGTTCTCCTCCTCCCTCCTTCTCCCTCCTCCTCCCTCTTCCTCCTCCCTCCTCCTCGCCTCCTCTCCACCCTCCTCCTCCTAATCCCTCCTCCTCCCTCCTCCTCCCTCCTCTTCCCTCCTCCACCTCCCTCTTCCTCCTCCCTCCTCCATTTACCCAAGACAGACAGACAGTCAGACAGATAGTCGGGAACGGGATCTTATATGACTACTTATATAATTTAAATGAGATGCTCTCCACCATGGGCTGGGCCGGGTCAGACAGACAGACAGATAGATAGACAGACAGACAGACAGACAGACAGACAGACAGACAGACAGACAGACAGACAGACAGACAGACAGACAGATAGACAGACAGACAGACAGACAGACAGTCGGGAACGGGAACTTATATGACTACTTATATGAATTAAATTAGATGCTCCCCACCAGGAGTTGGGCGATGCCGGGCCGGGTCAGACAGACAGACAGATAGATAGTCGGAACGGGAACTTATATGACTACTTATATGAATTAAATGAGATGCTCCCCATCAGGGTCTGGGCGAAGACGGGCCGGGTCAGACAGACAGACAGACAGACAGACAGACAGACAGACAGACAGACAGATAGTCAGTAACGGGAACGAGATCTTATATGACTACTTATATGATTTAAATGAGATGCTCTCCACCATGGGCTGGGCCGGGTCAGACAGACAGACAGATAGACAGACAGACAGACAGACAGACAGATAGACAGACAAATAGACAGACAGACAGACAGACAGACAGATAGTCGGTAACGGGAACGAGAACTTATATGACTACTTATATGAATTAAATGAGATGCTCCCCACCAGGGTCTGGGCGAAGCCGGGCAGGGTCAGCTAGTTAATTATATAAATTTGAAGTGTTAACACCATTTGTTTCTACTCTCTATCGATAGCATCCTGCCAACCTGGAAAAGAAAAAGAAGCAACAAACTATTAATTAATAGTTGTGCTAATTAATAGTAGTAGTATTACAAGTACTAACTAAAAAACTAAGACACATTTTCTTTGTCATTAAAATCTTCCAGTGACGTCTGCAAATCTCTTAAGCCTTGTAAACAGATTTCCGTCTCCTTTTGTAAGAAACCTTAACGAAGGCAATTTTGTAATCATATAATCATATATATGTAGTAAAGCTAAGAACATCTTATCCAATTGCTATTTTATTAATATTTGGTGGATATAATAAGTGCTTTACCTTTATTTCTGATTCATTGTGGATTATTTTATGAAGGTAAGTGGAAACAAAATATTTCATTTGATTTCTGTAAGCATGTCATCTGTTTGCTATTATGTTGTTGTTGTTTGTCCATCAAGAATGATGATGACCATTCATTTCATCCAGTGGGGTTGAAGGTGTGGAGCCGTGGGTTTTAAGATGGCTGATAAGGCCTATTTTGGCTCGAAATGTTCTTTGACAATGTGGGCAAAGAATGCTTGACGTCTCTGGAGGAGGATTTCCTGCAGTGGTTTTCCTGTTTTGCCTTTTCTTCACAGCTCTTGCAGTCCTGGTTGCCTCACATATGAGTGCACCTTTGCGCAATGATACACGCCACGAATTTCGGTCTCTGGCTGCAGCCTCCCAGGTGTCATGATGAATTCCAAAAGCATTCAGTAAAATTTTCAGTGTCTTTAAAACGTTTCCTCTGGCCACCTTGGGAGCGTTTACCACAACGCAGTTCGCTGTAAAAAATTCGTTTAGGGAGCCTGTGATCTGGCATGCGAGTAAAGTGACTAGCCCAGCAAATCTGATTCTTCATCAGTAGAGTGTGGATACTGGGCATGGATGCTCTTTCTAGGACTTCAGTGTCTGGAATCTTGTCTTGCCATTTAATCTTCAGTAGCTTCCTTAGGCAGACTGTGTGGAAGTGGTTTAATTTCCTAGCGTGTCGCTGATAAACAGTCCAGGTTTCACAAGCATATAGCAGTGTGGATAATACAACTGCTTTGTAGACTTTTAGCTTTGTTTGCAGGCTTATTCCAGTTCTGTCCCATACATTCTTGTACAGTCTGCCAAAGGCTGCACTGGCCTTGGAGATTCTTGCATTCACTTCGTCATCGATTGTGGCAGCTTGTGACACGGTGCTGCCAAGATATGTGAATTTGTCCACAACACTTAGTCTATGATCATTCACTTTGATATTCGGCACAGTGTGATTATTCCCTGGAGCTGGCTGGTATATAACTACAGTCTTCTCCAAGTTGATATTGAGCCCAAAGTTGGCACAGACATGTGAGAAAGCTGAAACATTATGTTGCATGTCCGCCTCTGAGTTGGCGTATAGAGCGCAATCATCAGCAAACAGGAGCTCTCTGACGGTGCCACTGTTAATTTTGGTTTTAGCTTTCAGCCTTCTGAGATTGAATAACTTTCCATCCATACGGTAGTTGATGTCTATTCCAATGTCGTCGTTCTCGAAGGCATTCATCAACATGGCTGAAAACATGAGGCTGAACAGTGTTGGTGCCAGGACACATCCTTGCTTCACTCCATTGGTGACAGGAAAGGGTATTATTGCTATTATAAAACTACTAACTACTAACATGTTTGTTTGTTGTAGCAATAATATAAAATATACAAGACCGCAACTAAAAGAACATGTTTGTTTATAAAATATGAAAATGCTTACTGCATCGAAGTGTCTTTTTCGGTCTCCGTAAAATCTCTGCATCCATGATCCGGTGAGGAAGCGTGAGTACCGCATAAGCACTTGCAAGTGGAGTGGGACACATGGGTCTGTTAAACCTTCGTAGATCACCTGTGTAATGTGGTAAAAAAAAAATTTTTTTTAAATTAAACATTAAAAAATAAAATTAATTGAACTTTGGTAAAGCTGTGGAAATGTAAACAATATAGAATAACACAAAGTAATGCAGCTTTACAGAACAGAATTACGAAAAATACAAGGACGTTGCGGCAACTAGCCTTCATGAGCAAACAAATGCGTACACAAAACACAACATAGTCATGGAGAAGACATCCGGTGACAACATTAAGGCATAAGGATGGGATGAGAAAAATAAAAAGATCACATTATTCTTCAAAACGGTCATAAATGATTAGCACCTGGATCGCCAGACCCATACTTTTATCTGTAAAACATATTCAAACATTCCAGTGTTATGCCATGTAAGTGTGCTTTGTTTGAAACTACAAATATGAAAGGGATTGTTTTTTTTATATACCATACACAAAATTGTCTGCAATAGAATTACAACATGATTATGACTGTACTAGGATATGGTGCACTGCAATGATGATAATGATGATAATTAATTACCTTAGTTTGAAAATTTGATGGATATGTTCTGCAGCGTGGCATCCCAAGGCACTCTTCTGCCTGTCTTCTTCTGTAGCGTTAATTAGTTCCAGCGTGTGCAAAACTTCACCAGCATCCATCTATCTCATGTCACTTGCAGTTTTCTTCTCCATGATGATGATGATGAACTTTAGAACTGTGGGGGAAAATTGTTCTAAAATTAAAATAATTTCAGTGGCATGAAGTTAGAGGGAGATAGGGGAGAGGGAGGATGGGAGAGAGAGAGGGGGGAGGGAAGGAGAGGGATGGAGGAAGGGGCAGGGAGAGAGAGAGGAACGGAGGAAGAGAAAGGGGAGAGGGAGGGAGGGGCAGAGAGAGAGAGAGAGAGAGAGAGAGAGAGAGAGAGAGGAAGGGAAAGGGAGAGAGAGGAAAAGAAATAAAATTAAAAAGAAAAAGGGGAGGGGCAGGGGAGAGAGATATAATTAATAAGGTCATATTTATTGATATTACGCTGGCTGCCTGGCCGAGGGGTTAGCAGCTTTCTCCGTTAATCCCGAATACTCTCGTGGTCGACGTGACCGGACGAGAATTAGAAGTGGTTCGAGTCACGCTAGTGACTTATGAGAGTATGCAGCATGTCGCTCAGAAAGTCGTGGCGTGCTGATGAGCGTAATCTAGCATAGGAATCAACATACAGCTGAAAGATGCTGATGTTGACATCAATATATTGAAACAGGATGGAAACGCGGAAAAAAAAAATAAATATATATATATATAAAATTCCGGTCCCAAATGAAAAGTTGATTCTGCAGTGAATAAGTATCCCTTACAGGACCTCATTGTGTGATTACTTCCGTTTTGATTACTTCCTTAGTCTATACCTATAAAAGAAACTGTATGTTTGTGGTTGGGGATGTATTTGCTGCGCTCGATAACGGTACATCCGATTGAGATGAAATTTTCTACACGTCTTCCTTTCATTCCAGTGCAACCAACTGTAATAGTTTCTTAGGGGGCAATCATCTATTTACTTACTAAAATTTCATTTTGTATTTACATGACTTAACATAAGAAATATTCTATAAAGGGATATAACTTTTAGTAGCATTGCTATATCTTAGGTTAAGTCCCCTGGCTAAACCAAATCAAATCAAATCAAAAGCTATAGATAGACTCGTTTAACTGTGGTGTTTTTATTTTCTATATTTAGTGGGCATGGTAACTTGCAGATTTTAATTGTGCCAATAGTGTCATGTGTACACGTGTCCAAGGTAATAAAACTTCTGTCTCAGAAACGTAGGCATAAATTTCAGCCTTATCAGGCAACCACTAGTTTACTTTCAATTTGCCGTCTTGACAGACGATAGTTTATTACATTGTGTTTCAAATAAAAAGGCATAATAACTACAACCATGATGGTAGCGAATGTGACTGATAAGAATAATTTTCGGGGTAAATATTCCTCCACAATGGATACTTCTGAACACACGGTTATCTCCACCATCACGCACCAACTGTCTTTATTCCATTTCTGATCTCTGCCCTTCATACAATGCGATAATCGGCAACTTGCTCGCAAGGTGCAATATCAATGCCCCGTATCACTAGTACAGAGATTACATTTGAGCAGAGATTCTCAAAGTTTCCACGGGTTCCAATTCTCTGTAGCATGTCCAGGTCACACCACCCCTCCCCGCCCCCCTTGTTTGTGCAGACCGTCAGTTTAATCCTCATCTCGAGTCTTGTCGCGGTTGTTTTGTACCTTCAATAAAGTGTTAAGGAAATATTGTGAGAATGAGGCGTAATGGGCTATAGCTTTGTCTGTAACCATTAAAGCTCTGGCTATAGAAGACCCAAATGCACAGACAAAGAAGCAAAGTATTATAATACGACATGCACATACACACAAGAGTCGTTGTGGCGTAGAGGCTTGATGTTCAACTGCAAAAACGGTGGTCATAAATTCGATCCTCATCGGAGCGGAGGAGAATATTTTTTAATTGACGTGGCTCACATGTCGACCTAGCTTAAATAAGGTACCAAGAAATTACTTTGGAAGTAAATGCGGCCTGCTTGATACTGATCATATCACTTATCGCATGATGATTAGTCTATACAAATATGGGTCTAGTACATTATGCCTAATGAGTGTTAAGACGTATAAAAATGTCCTTTAGCCGTCTACGTGGCTAAGGACATACGGACGCAGTTCGTGATCCCGCATACCCGCTTTGAAACACATCTACACGCGATTTGGCATCAGACCGCGTTGCGCTGTTTTTTTTTTGTTTTACGAAATGGTATGGGTGCCGGTCGCTCAGAACGCAATGGCAAACTACTGAACGTAAGCTTGCCAAGACATCAACAACAGCAAAGTATGCTGGTGTTGAATGCAAACGTATTGTAAAGCAATGGCCCATGCACCCCTTCACCATATGTTCAGAATGCCACCCCCACCCCTTGTCGTATTTCCTCCCTATAAATACCTCCACCCCTAAACAGTATACGTAAAAATGGATGCTAAATTTAATAACACATACTAGAACAAGTCTAGACGTTTACATAAAACGTGATTTGCTGGTATACTTACGTTTTAAAATGAATTTCAAAAGAGCGAGGAATACAGAATCATAAAGTATGGAGGGACAAGCAATATAAGTAATCGCGATCTTGAAATAATCTTAATTCCCCCCCCCCCCCACCTCCCCCGGAAACCCTAAGGTTTTTTCCCCTGGATGGAATTCCCCACCGATTGAGGAACACTGCTGTAAAGGATATGCAAATAACTTATTTTTATATAATAGAAGACCAGAGGTGAGATAGAGATAATCTATCGAGGTTATGGGTCACAGTAAAGACCATGCAGTTAGCCCAGTTTTTAAATCTCCAACTCCCCCCCCCCTCCCCCATTGTATTAAATAAGACGGTACCACAAGTGATCATTGAGAAAGGAATGTTTCGTGTTGGATGGCTCACCCCGCTTCAGATGTTACAGATTGTGAGAATTATATGGATGTTTTGTTCTGGCCATGCGAGAGTGAGTGGGAATGAACAGGCTGATAGGGTGGCAAGGAATGCACCGCTTGGTAGTAAATTACCTATGGACAAGGAGAGGTGGTCGTGCGCCTGTGGGACCAGGTGGAGAAGGTGGGGGGACAGACTGAGAAATCGTATGTGGAAAGAATGAGATTGAGGGGGGTCGGCAGGGGTTCTAGAAGAACCTCAAAACTGAGAGGGAAGACCAGGAGAATTTTAAATCAGATGTCGGTGGTAACGATTAGTAGTGTGATTCTTGGCTGGCTGTTGATCGAGTTGACGAAGCGCATATGGGAATGCCGTGAGTGCAGTGATATCAGTTCTTAGCTCAACTCAACTCAACTCAACTCATCGATATAGGAACATATACTTCGTCCCGGGACATGCGGGAGTCGAGGGAAATGAACGAGCTGATAAATTGGCTGGCTCTGCACCCCCTGTAGATGGCCAGCCCATGGATCGTGCCGATGTTATTAACGCCCTTAAAGATATGGCGAGAACAGAGGATTTTGACGCCAGTGATTCCACATCGCTTTCCAGGATGAAAGACCTGGGAGTAAGAATCGGCACAGCCAGACGCGAGAGGTACATCGGGAAAACAAAGCGCCTCGTCAACCAACACAGAACTGGCACTATTAGCCACCGGACGCTGATGCATATGCTGGGGGGAGGATCTGAGCACCTATGGACATGTCCGGAGTGCAACGAAGATACCCCAACTGATAACTAACTAACTAACTAACTAACATATACTTGAATGTTGGCTCGGGGAGCATGAGATCGAATGCCCATAGATACAAATTTTCTTTAGAAGACTTACACTCCCAGATTGACCCAGCCGAAAAATGGGTACTGGAAAATGTTCTGGGAAGTAAAGGCGGCGTGTATGATAATGACCACGTCATCCATCAAGTGTGTACTGGCCTATACAAATATGGAACTAGCACCATATACCAACTACATTTCAAGGTGTTAAAAGTGTCTTTTATAAAGTTAAATGCGTGTCTTTTATAGGAGGTTGCAATCCGCTCCATCATTTGTTGACTGTTTGATTTGCTGGGAAGTTTTAGGTTAGTTAGTGTTTGCTTGCTGGTGTTTTGGCGAAGGCCTTACAGACGCGGTTCGTAATCCCGTATACCTGCGCTTGAAACACACCCACACACGATTTGGCAGCAGACCGCGTTGCGTTGGTTTTGCGTTGGTATCGGTGCTGATCGTTCAGAAAGTAATGGCAAACTACTGACCGTAAACTTGACAAGAGACCACGGCGGCAGAAATGCTGGTATTGACTCCAGTATCCTGTAAAATGGATATGCAAAAAAGCGAAGTGCTTGCTTACTGAACAACCGATGCTCATACACATGTGAAAATCAGCGCTAGGCGATCTGCTTCCAAATCGCATTATGGTGATTTCGAACCCGGACATCGGGATTGTGACATTGAGTTCAATAACCCTAAGCCACCGACGACGGCAAAGGCATGCCGTACTTTTTAAATGTATATTACGTTAAGCTGAAGTTTGTGTGATTGTGTGGCCGCGGGGCTCGATGCGCATACACTTTAATTTCCGCTGCGCTGAAGGCAGGGTTCAGACTCTACACCTGTCTGTTGCACTTCAACGTTGGTTTCTCGTTCAGGAAGCAATGGCAAACTACTGGACGTAAAATTATACAGAAAATCGACCTTGGGTTGGGATTGAACGCAACGTAATGCAAAGGACATTTGTTTTGTTTTTCTGCGTTTCCATCCTGTTTCAGGATATTGCGGTCAACACCAGCATCTTTCAGCTGTGTGTTGATTCCTAGGCTAGATTACGCTCATCAGCACGCCACGAATTTCTGAGCGACCGGCTCCATACTCTCATAACTCACTGGCGCGATTCAAACCACTTCTAATTCTCGTGAGCTCACGTCAACCACGAGAGTATTCGGCGTTTAACGGAGAAAGCTGCTAACTCCTCGGCCAGGGTGCCGGCTAAAGGATATGCAACATTTTTTTTTTATTACTGCAAGTGAGGGTTGCACAAAACGGCTAGTTGCATATCCTTTACAGGACGTTGCAGTCAACACCAGCATTTTTGCTGTTGTGATTTCTTTTCAAGTGTACGTTCAGTAGTTTACCATTGTTTTCTGAACGACCGGCCGCCACACCATTTTCTAAAAAAAGAACCAGCGCAACGCGGTCTGATGCCAAATCGCGTGTAGATGTGTTTCGAAGCGGGTATGCGGGATCACGAACTGCGTCCATATATCCTTAGCCACGTAGACGGCTAAAGGACATTTTTATACGTCTTAACACTCATTAGGCATAATGTGCTAGACCCATATTTGTGTAGACCAATCATCATGCGATAAGTGATATGATCAGTATCAAGCAGGCCGCATTTACTTCCAAAGTAATTTCTTGGTACCTTATTTAAGCTAGGTCGACATGTGAGCCACGTCAATTAAAAAAATATTCTCCTCCGCTCCGATGAGGATCGAATTTATGACCACCGTTTTTGCAGTTGAACATCAAGACTCTACGCCACAACGACTCTTGTGTGTATGTGTATGTCGTGTTATAATACTTTGCTTCTTTGTCTGTGCATTTGGGTCTTCTATAGCCAGAGCTTTAATGGTTACAGAAACACACCGAAGTTAAATCCTTCAAACTGAAATATACACATGTTCGCACAGTAATGTCGATTGTCTACCACGGTAATTTTAAACTGACTAACATGTCTTTCTGCTTGCACAAGGACGGCTTACGAAGGTTGATTATTATAGCTTCAGCAAACTTTAACAATCGACTACTTTGTGTGTTTGAACAACACACGGAAGGCACTGTCTCTTTCAACCACGTGACCGCTCTCGAGCACATGTCTCGCGACAGATGAAGCAGGACTGTTCCGGTGTGTCGGCCTGCCTAGGCTACCATTTTCTGTGTGTGTAGTATCTTGTCCACTCAATTCGGAATGTGTTCCGACACCCTGCAATGTAACTGTCGCTCAGTTCTACCTATGTAGATGGCCTCGCATCTGCATGTAAATTGGTAAATACAATTTGATTTGGCGTATAAAGCTACAGGTTCTTTTACTGCTGGGGTGGGGATCGGTGTGTTTCTGTACCTGATGACTAGAAATGCAGCACAGAATGTTCGCACAACAACCTGTAAACAGACATGTCCACTGACCAACGAACACCTTACTGCATTAAAAGTGTTAAAGGCTAACAAACCCCTCGTAATATTAAAACCTGACAAAGGGAGTGGTGCAGTACTTATGGACATGTCAGACTACCAGAGAAAAATGGATGAAATATCAGATGCATCCAAATTCAGAGTAGAGCAAACAGTCAACACGTCGGAGGACCTGGATGCAAAAATGAGGAAAGAGATCCAGTCACTTGTGAATGCGGGACTCAATAGTGAGGCCACTGCAAAAACGCTCACACCGCGTGGCTCCCAATCTCCTCAGATGTACGGTCTACCCAAGCTTCACAAGCCCGGCATCCCACTAAGACCGATCCTTTCCATGGTTAACACAACACCGAATGGCGAGATGGCTACCTGAAATTTTAAAGCCAGTACGACAGACCTTCGATCCAAGAACACTCAGAGATACATTCGAACTGGTGGAATTATTGGATACTATGGACATAAACAACAAACAAATGGCATCCATGGATATTGTCTCTTTATTCACCAACGTTCCATTAGATGAGACCGTGAATATTATAAGTGAACGCATTAGAGACAAACAACTAAAACTAGGCATACCATCAGCTATTCTAGAGAGGCTATTAAAATTATGTACCTGTGATGTTGTTTCCCCGAGAAGAGAGTGGGATCAACATGCACATCTTTAAACTGATTATCTGTTGGGATTATTGACTGACTTTTCGTCTACACTCTTCTCTTCTGTCTTCCCTTCCATATATCTCTTTCTTTCACTCTCTCTCTCTATTATTCTCTCAACACATACTTCGACAACAGTTCTTTTCCACATTAAATAAAAGATTTAATTTAAAACTATGTCTGGTGTATGGGTGGGTATTGTCGGTGTAGTTGCTAGTGTTCTTCTGGTGTGGCTGCTAGATAAGATGTTGATAGATAGTCTTCGTGTCTTTCTCTCGTCTCTTCTCTCGGCTAAAGTACAGGACGATATATAGACACCACAGAACGATCTCACCCTGACGGCTCCGTCTGCTTGAGTCTGTAGATAAATCCGTTCTTTGTAATGAAAATGTTCACCACTGTATTAAATGTACTTAACCTGCTCACTATTTGCTGTCCGCTTAAAATGAATGTTCGTTGCTTTCTTATAGCGTTCTTTAATCCATTCTGGAAAACACATCGAGTTTCTAGAATGTTCTATTAGTGTTCTGTAAAAAGTTCTACACTTGATATTTTGTAATTGATATATGCACTTGGTACGCACTTTGCAAATCTTTGATACTGAGTAATTTGGGTCTTTTTCCTTTAGTTTGTATGATCTCTATTTTCCATTCTCTGTCCTCCTGACTTATTAAGATGACACTTCTTTTCCTTCCTTTCTTATGCACAAGTGTCGTGCGTTATGACTTTAAAGTGCTTTCTCGTGGGTTATCAACACTGGGTGATCTTGACCACAGCCATCTGTGTAATCTCTTAGTTGATAAGTCCCGCACTGGTATGGAAACCTGTGTGATATACATTTAATAATGAGATCTGTGTCTGCTTCCTCTTCTCTCCTATGTGAGTGTCTTTTCCTCCAGCCGAAATGAAAAGGCTTCCGAAAAAACCCACTCTGACATAGGATAGAAGATTCACCTAATCGTCTATACTATTCCTACTAATAGAAATCAATGATAAATGCTATTCACGCACATCTATATTCATATCCTAAACTATATCTAATATCTTTATACCTTATTTAGGCATCTATGTTCCTTTATAGAATTAATGTAGATCCACGAATTGAAATTAATCCGCAGCCAAGCACTTTATCCCATTATAAGGGAGGATATTTCTTTTCATTACAGGACACATAATTCTATCTTTCCGTCCAGTTGGGGAACACACACTCAACTGACACAAAGAAGTGGCCCCTCTCTTTAGATCATCTTTGTCCCATCGTCCTTGACATTGCTGGACAAAGCAAATTCAGACTTCATTGTCCTAGTTTGTGGAAAATTCCAGATCTGGGGCTTTTCTGTATATCCCTACCTCCAGAACGCAATAGACTGGTCCATGATGCTGTCTCTCTTGGTCGCTAACCAAATTTTCCACTCGACAGTTACCTGTGTTGTAGTCGACTCTCCCGACTTGACCTACATACACATGCGCTGGTCAATCCTTTGTGGTTATCCTTCTGTTTCATTAACTCGGGAATTAACCGTTCACCTGCCTGGTTTGTTAACCCTTCTCCTACGTGGGCAGTCGATGTATGCAGTCGTCCATCTGGGAATCATTAACTCTCAGTATTTCACGACATAGGCCCCCTCTTAAGAGATTAGACCGCGTCGAATCTTTCTCACTGTAGGTTTGATTCCCATGATCCACAATCCTATTCTTCTTCCTCCGGAGCTGGATGTCTGGATAAGAAATCTGCTCCTACATTCTCCTTACCAAGGATGTATTCCATTGTGAAGTCCAGTTGTAGCAACAACGTCCATCACATCCACCGTGCGTTGAGCTTCTGCTAAGTCGCTATTAACATCACGTGTTGATGATATGATTCGATCCTCACATGGCTCATCTCATTATCCAGTAGGCGCTCTAGTTGACCCCCTACTATACTACTAACGACTGAAACTAGTGTTGGCTCCTCGCTCCTGTACGTCCAGTCGACCTCCTTTCGACTTGCGTCAGCGACGGCTCACAATACAGACGGATTGTCCCATCCTGATTGTAACACTGCTTCCATGTCCTCTTAGTTTCCCCCGGCTTTGCCTCTGGGGATGCTCCGCCTCGTCCTCGTCGGACCGAGTCGTCTTTCCCAAACCTCCTGGACTTTTGTTTCCAGGACCATCTTGGGCGATATTGTACCTGGTCAGCCCATCTTTGGTTGGAGTCCTGGGTAATTCTCGCCTTTCCCGACGTTACCTGCACCTTCTGAACTTGGTTACCGGTGAAACTTTCACTCTTGTCCTTTCCCTGACTTGTGATTTCCCTCCTCCTGTCGTTGGGTAAATCTGACCTATCACGTACTGTCCCATAGGTCCTCCTATGTTGTAATGGCGATCTCTGGTCTTCGTCTGGACTGGTAACCTTTGTCCCAATGGCTGTCATCACCATAAAGTGCGAAGCTTTGCTCCCGGATCTCTCTTCATATTTCCTAATGAGATGTCTAGGGAGATTTTTCTTCTCTTCCCCGATCCGTATTTTGTAGATGTTCTTGGACACCACCTTTTCCACAGGATAAGGTCCTTTCCATCCTACTTGGAGTATATTGGTCTCTGCTGGACTCCACACTTCCACTTTGTCTTCCACTTTAAGAGCTACTTTCCTCTTAATTCGCTTGTTGGGTGGTGCTCTCTGGCACTCCGAACAAGACTTCACCCACCGGCGTACATCTCCGGTCATTCCTGGCCAGCAATAATGGCCGGAAATTTGCTGCAAGGTCTCTCTGACACCCATATGTCGATTCTCGCCTATGATGTGTCCACTCTGAAGAATGTGAGGACGGTGGGTCTCTGGAACCACCCACTGCTCGTGCAAGTTATCTCCCCTCCCAGCTCTCCGATAGAGTAGTTGATTCTTCAGAAAGTACTGTCCCCGTTCTGGTGGCTCAGCACTTCTTTGCAGCTTCCTGTAGCAAGGATGCAACGTAGTATCCTTCCTCTGGGCAGTATGCAATTCTCCTATCTCTGAGTTGTCGCATAGTGTCTCTGCCTCTTTTTCCTTCCCGTGAGATCCACTGACTACTGTTCCTTTGTGGGTTGGCTGTTTGGGTATCCCCAAAAAGACATATTTCGTGCCAATGATCATTGGGAATAGGGAGTCAGCTAATACCGCCGCAGGAATAATGCCCGTGACGTACCTGGATTTAATCTCCACCTTGGCGATTGGCAGCGTCATGGTAACAGCACTCCTCATTGCCGGCTTTAGCTCTATGGTCTCCCCTGTAAGTTGGTCTGGGCTTACCAAGCTGGCGTCTATCACCGCTTCCCCATCCAAACCTGTATCGTAGAGACAAGCAACCTGTTGGCCATTGACTTCAATCAGTTCAACCACAGGTGGTCTCTCTTGGTCCTGAGTGTCTTTCATCTCCTTGACCGTTTCCTTGCCTTCCTCTTTTGATTCCTCGAGGTTGGTTATGCAATTGGCATCGTTTGCCTTGCATCTGCAGTCCACAGTATTATGTGTTATCGACTGGCAGTGTGTACACCATGTTCCCTTCCTAGGTTTCCGTGTGTCCTTTGTGTTCCTTTCTCCTTCGCCAACCTCAGCCTTGTCTGTGATCACCGATGTAGGAATCACTTTGCATGCTGCGAAGTAAGAACTTTTAGGTTTCGATCTGCAGTCTTTTGTGTTGTGGGAGGCCGCCCTACAAAACGAACACCACTTTTCAGACCACTGTCGTTTCGCTTGAGAATTCGAGGTGCTCTGGTGTCCTACCTTCACCTTCTCTGAACTCTCCTCTGTGTGCTTTATATAAGGTTCCCCTTTTTCTCCTTCCCAGTTTTTAGGTTTCTTTTTCCCTGGTTTCTCCTGACCTTTGGTTTGAGTACTTAGTTCCTCAGTTTCACCATGTACTTCCACGAATCGTTCCGCCAGCTTATTCACAACATCAATCCGTTCCGCCCCTTGTTCTCCCAAGAAGGTTCTGAGAGGTTTCGACATTTGCTTTCGCATCTGGTCGACCACCATCATCTCTTCGAGACTCTCATAATCCCTCTTGAATTCTGCCAAGTCCATCCATTTCTGGAGATAGGATTTCAGCCTTAGACTATAGGCGGCGAATAATTCTCCCGGCTCTCGTCTAGACGATCTAAACTTCTTCCGATACGTTTGTGCTGTGACTTCATAATGTTTCATCAAAGCTGCTTTCAATTCCTCATACTGATTTTCCTGTCCTGGTGGTAGGCGTGTGTAGACCTCGTAGCCCGAACCACGTAAAGACTGGGATACTTTAAGAGCCCATCTGGATCTTTCCAGTCCCATAGCGATTGCCATAGCCTCGAACCGATCCAAAAACTGGAATATCTTTTCTTTACTTTCATCATAGACTGCTAAAGGAAACTTCATGGCATGGTAACCCTGTCCAATCATGTGGGTTGCCCCAGGTGAAGATGAACTTCCTTCTGCTGCATCTATTTCACCCTTAGTTTGTGTCTTGAGTTCTAACTCTTTCAAGCGGTATTCATGTTCCATTTCTTGTCTCCTGGCAGTCTGTTCCATTTCCAGTTTCTTGGTCTCCTGTTCCAGTTCCAGTCGCTTGGTCTCCTGTTCCAGTTCCATTCGTTTCAATTCCAACTCAGTCTTACGGTCTTCTCTTTCCGCTTGACGAATCTCTCTCTCTCGTTCTTGTATGTAATCAGTTAGCTCTGAACCAGCTAACCCAATTTCCTCCCCGTTGGCCTTCAGTTCGGCTGTAGTTACTTTAGGAGTTGCCATAGTTACAGCAGATAAGTCAGCACGTTGAGTAAATACACCCCCAAGGCAGAAAAGAATACTCACTATAAACAGATAATCTACCTAGAACCTATATCCTTAATCTATGCCTATCTAATATTATTAATCTACAACACCACACAGTACATCACAACCACTCTCTCATCCACAAGAGGAGATATAGGATAAAGACTTATGTAGACGTGTGACCGTGTGACTAGGTATGTAATGTGTCTTACCACCTATCCACATTCACTCTGTCTGGAACTTTCTCACTGTAAAGTCACCAGCATTAATGAACTGTTTCTACCATAAATGTAATGGCACCATATATCCAATGGACGTCCTTCCATTAAAAGTCATCAATATATACTTCTTCTTATTCCAATCAGTATGTCCCAACATGTAGGTACTCCGCTATGCCTGTGCCAATATGCAGGTCATATGGGTATAATGTATGTACGTATCCCGCTCGCTCCACCAATTATGTGATGTTGTTTCCCCGAGAAGAGAGTGGGATCAACATGCACATCTTTAAACTGATTATCTGTTGGGATTATTGACTGACTTTTCGTCTACACTCTTCTCTTCTGTCTTCCCTTCCATATATCTCTTTCTTTCACTCTCTCTCTATTATTCTCTCAACACATACTTCGACAACAGTTCTTTTCCACATTAAATAAAAGATTTAATTTAAAACTATGTCTGGTGTATGGGTGGGTATTGTCGGTGTAGTTGCTAGTGTTCTTCTGGTGTGGCTGCTAGATAAGATGTTGATAGATAGTCTTCGTGTCTTTCTCTCGTCTCTTCTCTCGGCTAAAGTACAGGACGATATATAGACACCACAGAACGATCTCACCCTGACGGCTCCGTCTGCTTGAGTCTGTAGATAAATCCGTTCTTTGTAATGAAAATGTTCACCACTGTATTAAATGTACTTAACCTGCTCACTATTTGCTGTCCGCTTAAAATGAATGTTCGTTGCTTTCTTATAGCGTTCTTTAATCCATTCTGGAAAACACATCGAGTTTCTAGAATGTTCTATTAGTGTTCTGTAAAAAGTTCTACACTTGATATTTTGTAATTGATATATGCACTTGGTACGCACTTTGCAAATCTTTGATACTGAGTAATTTGGGTCTTTTTCCTTTAGTTTGTATGATCTCTATTTTCCATTCTCTGTCCTCCTGAATTATTAAGATGACACTTCTTTTCCTTCCTTTCTTATGCACAAGTGTCGTGCGTTATGACTTTAAAGTGCTTTCTCGTGGGTTATCAACACTGGGTGATCTTGACCACAGCCATCTGTGTAATCTCTTAGTTGATAAGTCCCGCACTGGTATGGAAACCTGTGTGATATACATTTAATAATGAGATCTGTGTCTGCTTCCTCTTCTCTCCTATGTGAGTGTCTTTTCCTCCAGCCGAAATGAAAAGGCTTCCGAAAAAACCCACTCTGACATAGGATAGAAGATTCACCTAATCGTCTATACTATTCCTACTAATAGAAATCAATGATAAATGCTATTCACGCACATCTATATTCATATCCTAAACTATATCTAATATCTTTATACCTTATTTAGGCATCTATGTTCCTTTATAGAATTAATGTAGATCCACGAATTGAAATTAATCCGCAGCCAAGCACTTTATCCCATTATAAGGGAGGATATTTCTTTTCATTACAGGACACATAATTCTATCTTTCCGTCCAGTTGGGGAACACACACTCAACTGACACAAAGAAGTGGCCCCTCTCTTTAGATCATCTTTGTCCCATCGTCCTTGACATTGCTGGACAAAGCAAATTCAGACTTCATTGTCCTAGTTTGTGGAAAATTCCAGATCTGGGGCTTTTCTGTATATCCCTACCTCCAGAACGCAATAGACTGGTCCATGATGCTGTCTCTCTTGGTCGCTAACCAAATTTTCCACTCGACAGTTACCTGTGTTGTAGTCGACTCTCCCGACTTGACCTACATACACATGCGCTGGTCAATCCTTTGAGGTTATCCTTCTGTTTCATTAACTCGGGAATTAACCGTTCACCTGCCTGGTTTGTTAACCCTTCTCCTACGTGGGCAGTCGATGTATGCAGTCGTCCATCTGGGAATCATTAACTCTCAGTATTTCACGACAGTACCGCCAACATACAATTCAACTTTCTAAACAAGTCATATCGCCAAATTGACGGAGTGGCCATGGGGAGCCCACTTGGACCTATTCTAGCGGACATCTTCATGGCATACTTAGAAGAAAAGAGATTCTCAGACATCAATAACTTGGTCTTTTACCGTCGTTACGTGGACGATATACTAATTATCACCACAGACGAGCTACAAGCAACGTCGTTCCAGGCCACAATGAACGACACACATAAAAACATCTCTCTATCTATGGAACATGAACACAACGAAGCGTTGTCGTTTCTAGATATCCTAATTAGACGTAGAGCAGACGGCACAATTCAAAGATCGGTGTACCGCAAAGAAACATGGACTGGCCAATACTTAAATTTTCAGAGCTTCGCACTTGTCCAGTACAAACGGGGCTTAGTACGGACCCTGTTTGACCGTGCTAGGAAGATATTCACCCCGGGCACAGTGACAGAGGAATTTGAAACTCTGAAGAATGCCTTAAACCTGAATGGGTACTCCACAGGATTTATAAAGCGCCACTGCCAACAGCCCAAACCGAAACCAGAAGTAACTACAGTCCCTAAACTCAAGGTGTTCATTCAGCTAACCTTCCGAGGAGATGACGTAATGCAACGTCTGCGGGACCGGCTCACCACAGCAGTCGGGTGAAAATTCTGTGCTGCATTTCTAGTCATCAGGTACAGAAACACACCGATCCCCACCACAGCAGTAAAAGAACATGTTGCTTTGTACGCCAAATCAAATTGTATTTACCAATTTACATGCAGATGCGAGGCCATCTACATAGGTAGAACTGAGCAACATTTACATTGCAGGGTGTCGGAACACATTCCGAATTGGGTGGACAAGATACTACACACACAGAAGATGGTAGCCTAGGCAGGCCGACACACCGGAACAGTCCTGCTTCATCGGTCGCGAGACATGTGCTCGAGAGCGGTCACGTGGTTGAAAGAGACAGTGCCTTCCGTGTGTTGTTCAAACACACAAAGTAGTCGATTGTTAAAGTTTGCTGAAGCTATAATAATCAACCTTCGTAAGCCGTCCTTGTGCAAGCAGAAAGACATGTTAGTCAGTTTAAAATTACCGTGGTAGACAATCGACATTACTGTGCGAACATGTGTATATTTCAGTTTGAAGGATTTATCTAGTTATTTCACGTAAGTTGTGTGATTTCTGCAGTATGTACCCGACGAGATGCAGCGAAATATGCCAGACAATAAATCGTGCAATCTATTGTTTGTGTCTTCGTTATTCAAATTCATCACGGGAAAACATTGTTTTGAATTTCTGAAACGTCGCCTCCCATTACCAACTGTGAAGAGAATAGATTGATTACTCAAACTGAAGTGTAAAATATGGGTACAGGAGTGTCGATTGCGATTTTTCTAGGAATGCCTAAAGACGGGAATAATCCTTCACCGGTATTTCAGATCTCTCAGGGCGGACAGAATATGTACAACAAGAAAAAAACCTGAGACGACTGACAAAAGACCAGATAGAAGAAACCCAGTCTAAGCTGGCCAACTTCAAGCGCACACACATTTCTGCCTACTACCTCACCAAAGAATTGATTTTGTACGGCTACGTGAAGTTCACCAAATTCTGTACAGAAACAGTGTACAAGGTGAAAATCGCAGAGAATGCTCGCCTCAACAAATCACTGAGCACTGAAAAGAGAACAACGTCAGTACTAGACAACCCAGAGAAGTATGTGAGGAACTTATCGTCGTAGGTACTCAACAACATTGAAACGGAGGCCCTTGCATACGGATTAAAATTCTGCATAAAGCCCAAACACAATAACCGTGTTGAGTCGCAAGTACAATTTGAAATGTTGTTTGATAAAGTCTCCAAGTTATCACCTACTTCAGCTGAGTCGGTCGGGTGGCTGAAGGCTAAACTGGTAGATTTAGAACACCAGTATCGCACAACACCCTCTAAACAGAGATGTCCGCTGACCAACGAACACCTTACTGCCTTAAAAGCGTTAAAGGCTAACAAAACCCTCGTAATATTGAAACCTGACAAAGGGAGTGGTGCAATACTTATGGACATGTCAGACAACCAGAGAAAAATGGATGAAATATTATCAGATGCATCCAAATTCAGAGTAGAGCAAACAGTCAAGAAGTCGGAGGACCTGGATGCAAAAATGAGGAAAGAGATCCAGTCACTTGTGAATACGGGACTCACCAGTGAGGCCACTGCAAAAACGCTCACACCGCGTGGCTCCCAAACTCCTCAGATGTACGGTCTACCCAAGCTTCACAAGCCCGGCATCCCACTAAGACCGATCCTTTCCATGGTTAACTCAGCACAACACCGAATGGCGAGATGGCTAGCTGAAATATTAAAGCCAGTACGACAGTCATTCGATCCAAGAACACTCAGAGATACATACGAACTGGTGGAATTATTGGATACTATGGACATAAACAACAAACACATGGCATCCATGGATATTGCCTCTTTATTCACCAACGTTCCATTAGATGAGACCGTGAATATAATAAGTGAACGCATTAGAGACAAACAACTAAAACTAGGCATACCATAAGCTATTCCAGAGAGGCTATTAAAATTATGTACCGCCAACATACAATTCAACTTTCTAAATAAGTCATATCGCCAAATTGACGGAGTGGCCATGGGGAGCCCACTTGGACCTATTCTAGCGGACATCTTCATGGCACACTTAGAAGAAAAGAGATCCTCAGAAATCAATAACTTGGTCTTTTACCGTCGTTACGTGGACGATATACTAATTATCACCACAGACGAGCTACAAGCAACGTCGTTCCAGGCCACAATGAACGACACACATAAAAACATCTCTCTATCTATGGAACACAAACACAACGAAGCGTTGCCGTTTCTAGATATCCTAATTAGACGTAGAGCAGACGGCACAATTCAAAGATCGGTGTACCGCAAAGAAACATGGACTGGCCAATACTTAAATTTTCAGAGCTTCGCACTTGTCCAGTACAAACGGGGCTTAGTACGGACCCTGTTTGACCGTGCTAGGAAGATATGCACCCCGGGCACAGTGACAGAGGAATTTGAAACTCTGAAGAATGCCTTAAACCTGAATGGGTACTCCACAGGATTTATAAAGCGCCACTGCCAACAGCCCAAACCGAAACCAGAAGTAACTACAGTCCCTAAACTCAAGGTATTCATTCAGCTAACCTTCCGAGGAGATGACGTAATGCAACGTCTGCGGGACCGGCTCACCACAGCAGTCGGGTGAAAATTCTGTGCTGCATTTCTAGTCATCAGGTACAGAAACACACCGATCCCCGCCACAGCAGTAAAAGAACATGCTGCTTTGTACGCCAAATCAAATTGTATTTACCAATTTACATGCAGATGCGAGGCCATCTACATAGGTAGAACTGAGCGACAGTTACATTGCAGGGTGTCGGAACACATTCCAAATTGGGTGGACAAGATACTACACACACAGAAGATGGTAGCCTAGGCAGGCCGACACACCGGAACAGTCCTGCTTCATCGGTCGCGAGACATGTGCTCGAGAGCGGTCACGTGGTTGAAAGAGACAGTGCCTTCCGTGTGTTGTTCAAACACACAAAGTAGTCGATTGTTAAAGTTTGCTGAAGCTATAATAATCAACCTTCGTAAGCCGTCCTTGTGCAAGCAGAAAGACATGTTAGTCAGTTTAAAATTACCGTGGTAGACAATCGACATTACTGTGCGAACATGTGTATATTTCAGTTTGAAGGATTTATCTAGTTATTTCACGTAAGTTGTGTGATTTCTGCAGTATGTACCTGACGAGATGCAGCGAAATATGCCAGACAATAAATCGTGCAATCTATTGTTTGTGTCTTCGTTATTCAAATTCATCACGGGAAAACATTGTTTTGAATTTCTGAAACGTCGCCTCCCATTACCAACTGTGAAGCGATTAGATGGATTACTCAAACTGAATTGTAAAATATGGGTACAGGAGTGTCGATTGCGATTTTTCTAGGAATGCCTAAAGACGGGAATAATCCTTCACCGGTATTTCAGATCTCTCAGGGCGGACAGAATATGTACAACAAGAAAAAAAACCTGAGACGACTGACAAAAAACCAGATAGAAGAAACCCAGTCTAAGCTGGCCAACTTCAAGCGCACACACAGTTCTGCCTACTACCTCACCAAAGAATTGATTTTGTACGGCTACGTGAAGTTAAACCAAATTCTGTACAGAAACAGTGTACAAGGTGAAAATCGCAGAGAATGCTCGCCTCAACAAATCACTGAGCACTGAAAAGAGAACAACGTCAGTACTAGACAACCCAGAGAAGTATGTGAGGAACTTATCGTCGTAGGTACTCAACAACATTGAAACGGAGGCCCTTGCATACGGATTAAAATTCTGCATAAAGCCCAAACACAATAACCGTGTTGAGTCGCAAGTACAATTTGAAATGTTGTGTGATAAAGTCTCCAAGTTATCACCTACTTCAGCTGAGTCGGTCGGGTGGCTGAAGGCTAAACTGGTAGATTTAGAACACCAGTATCGCACAACACCCTCTAAACAGAGATGTCCGCTGACCAACGAACACCTTACTGCCTTAAAAGCGTTAAAGGCTAACAAAACCCTCGTAATATTGAAACCTGACAAAAGGAGTGGTGCAATACTTATGGACATGTCAGACGACCAGAGAAAAATGGATGAAATATTATCAGATGCATCCAAATTCAGAGTAGAGCAAACAGTCAAGAAGTCGGAGGACCTGGATGCAAAAATGAGGAAAGAGATCCAGTCACTTGTGAATACGGGACTCATCAGTGAGGCCACTGCAAAAACGCTCACACCGCGTGGCTCCCAAACTCCTCAGATGTACGGTCTACCCAAGCTTCACAAGCCCGGCATCCCACTAAGACCGATCCTTTCCATGGTTAACTCAGCACAACACCGAATGGCGAGATGGCTAGCTGAAATATTAAAGCCAGTACGACAGTCATTCGATCCAAGAACACTCAGAGATACATACGAACTGGTGGAATTATTGGATACTATGGACATAAACAACAAACACATGGCATCCATGGATATTGCCTCTTTATTCACCAACGTTCCATTAGATGAGACCGTGAATATAATAAGTGAACGCATTAGAGACAAACAACTAAAACTAGGCATACCATAAGCTATTCCAGAGAGGCTATTAAAATTATGTACCGCCAACATACAATTCAACTTTCTAAATAAGTCATATCGCCAAATTGACGGAGTGGCCATGGGGAGCCCACTTGGACCTATTCTAGCGGACATCTTCATGGCACACTTAGAAGAAAAGAGATCCTCAGAAATCAATAACTTGGTCTTTTACCGTCGTTACGTGGACGATATACTAATTATCACCACAGACGAGCTACAAGCAACGTCGTTCCAGGCCACAATGAACGACACACATAAAAACATCTCTCTATCTATGGAACACAAACACAACGAAGCGTTGCCGTTTCTAGATATCCTAATTAGACGTAGAGCAGACGGCACAATTCAAAGATCGGTGTACCGCAAAGAAACATGGACTGGCCAATACTTAAATTTTCAGAGCTTCGCACTTGTCCAGTACAAACGCGGCTTAGTACGGACCCTGTTTGACCGTGCTAGGAAGATATGCACCCCGGGCACAGTGACAGAGGAATTTGAAACTCTGAAGAATGCCTTAAACCTGAATGGGTACTCCACAGGATTTATAAAGCGCCACTGCCAACAGCCCAAACCGAAACCAGAAGTAACTACAGTCCCTAAACTCAAGGTATTCATTCAGCTAACCTTCCGAGGAGATGACGTAATGCAACGTCTGCGGGACCGGCTCACCACAGCAGTCGGGTGAAAATTCTGTGCTGCATTTCTAGTCATCAGGTACAGAAACACACCGATCCCCACCACAGCAGTAAAAGAACATGTTGCTTTGTACGCCAAATCAAATTGTATTTACCAATTTACACGCAGATGCGAGGCCATCTACATAGGTAGAACTGAGCGACAGTTACATTGCAGGGTGTCGGAACACATTCCGAATTGGGTGGACAAGATACTACACACACAGAAGATGGTAGCCTAGGCAGGCCGACACACCGGAACAGTCCTGCTTCATCGGTCGCGAGAAATGTGCTCGAGAGCGGTCACGTGGTTGAAAGAGACAGTGCCTTCCGTGTGTTGTTCAAACACACAAAGTAGTCGATTGTTAAAGTTTGCTGAAGCTATAATAATCAACCTTCGTAAGCCGTCCTTGTGCAAGCAGAAAGACATGTTAGTCAGTTTAAAATTACCGTGGTAGACAATCGACATTACTGTGCGAACATGTGTATATTTCAGTTTGAAGGATTTATCTAGTTAATTCACGTAAGTTGTGTGATTTCTGAAGTATGTACCTGACGAGATGCAGCGAAATATGCCAGGCAATAAATCGTGCAATCTATTGTTTGTGTCTTCGTTATTCAAATTCGTCACGGGAAAACATGGTTTGTTTGACATGTTTCACTTTAGTGTTAGACATAGTTTGTGTGACATGTTTAACTTTAGTGTAAGACTTAGCTTGTGTGACATGTTTCACTTTAGTGTTAGAGTGTGTGTGATAATTTAACTTATTTAGCTGAAGATTTAGACAGAGCGTGAGTGGTATGTTTAACTTTGAGATTCGAGAGAGCGGAGTGGCTTGGATTCCGCCTCTAACATCTGATCAGCCGACGTGGACCACGCTATGTTGTTTTACATATATAGTGATGGTATTCGTGATACTGCCAGCTCCATGGCCGAGAGGTTAGCAGCTTTCTCCGCTAACCCCGAATACTCTCGTCACGTGACGCGACGAGAATTAGCAGTGGTTCGAATCGCAAAAGTGACTTATGAGAGTATGGAGCCGGTCGCTCAGAAAGTCGTGGCGTGCTGATGAGCGAAATCTAGCCTAGGAATCAACATACAGCTGAAAGATGCTGGTGTTGACCGCAATATCCTGAAACAGGATGGAAACGCGGGGAAAAAAAAAAAAAAAAAAAAAAAAAAAAATTCGTGATACAGAAGTAGTGGTTAGGACACATAGCAACTCGAATAATGGCGCCAAACTTCCAGGACCTCTTTGCATGTTGTCTCGGTATTTTTCGGGTGCCCGGCCTGGAACAGATATCGACGACTTTGCCTCTACAATTATCTCTACCGGCTGCTCTGAACATCAATCCGCCACTCAAAGAGACAGAGTTCGGTGTCCCTATAACCGTGGAGATCCTAGAGCTTTATGCTGTATTTACTTTACAAACAACCAAAACTGTTAATATACAAGTATAAAAATAAATCCAAGATGCGGAGTACAGTTAATATTCTATAATATCCGATTGAATACAATGCAATTTAAAATCTCTAATATTATATTGAATACAATATTATTTAAAACCTGTAATATTATATTGAATACAATGTAATCTAATATCTGTAATAATATTATATTGAATACAATGTCATGTAAAATCATGGGGCAGGGTATGGTCTCTGAGGGTGTATAACTGGCTGGTAGTCTGTGAAGTTGCACATATATTATGGGTTAACTGCTCAATTCCAGCCCCAATTTCAACACTGGTGACTAGGTGCTATGCTCATTGCTTGGCTTGTCAACTTGGGTCACACTCCAGCACCTTCAGCAATACTCAATCTGGAACCGTTGAAACAAGACGTATACTTTAGATAGATTGTCGGAATTAGATTTTACCTCAGATGGATACATGAGTACAGGTCCTCATATAAAGAATTGTATAAATGGCCTTAGTCATCGAGTATATCTTACAGATCGTTAAGATGTGTGTAAGCGGGACATGATTGATACAGGCATTGATAATGCACATAGGGAGCAAGTCGCCGTTGAACGTGTTGCATGGAGGGCAAACATCAGAAATGGAATAAAGACAAAGGAGAAAATTATTGCAGATAAGTCACACACCGAGCGTGTGAGACGTAAGCTGGTGCATGATTGTGGAAATGACCACGTGTTCACATGCACCCACTGTGAACGAACAGTTACAGCAACGAATTGGCCTTATCAGTCACATTCGCTACATAGGTAAAAGTTATGCCTTTTTGAAGCACAAACTATCGTCTGTCAAGACGGCACGATGCCAATGGATGGATATCTCACAGATATGCTCTTCTGTTCTTGGGTATACACTCTAGCTCATAACTGTACAGATCACTGCAGTGGATAGCTGATAACATCATTTACAGCACTCTGTGCAGTTTTATAGTTTCCACATCAGAGGTGTACATCACAACGATGAAGACAATTACAATGACATTTACATATCTACTTTCCAAACACCTACTGAGAGCTAGCAGGTACCAATGCTGCTAAAAGTACATAAAGCCATGACAGTACACTATAACCTGTGATGGTGCTCTTTACATAATACATAATGAGATTTGTTTTCCTATTCATAGTCTCTTTGTACATTTAGTTTGCTTCACAAAGACAGGAAACATTTACCAGTTTTGTTATTGTGTGTTCCAAGGACAAGTGTGTGACTGAGTGAAAGCTATGTGTGAATACACATATGCGATGGCAAATACAAGATGTTGTGTTCTTATTAACATGTGAGAGACTGTTTGAAAAGTCAATACACACTAGGGCAAGAAAACAGACGGTTTTGTGTTCATATCAATATAAGTAAAAATGTCACTACTATCATTTCCAGAAACTCTATGGTGTTGTTTGCATATTAACATTAAGATGTCTTCACCAGTTGTTAATGTCATACACTGTTACCCCTCGAGGAATAATAGTTACAGTTTCAAACTGTGTCCATAGTGTACATATTCTTCACTGTGGTGAGGAATTTATTGTGAAAACCAATCATCTTCTCCTTAGCATCACATCAAGTGGCTTCTACGTAGAATAAGCACCGTTAACTGAGTTAACATAACGTGGGGTCATGACCAATGATTATTAAAAGGCTAAGTTATACATGATCCTTATAATTTCCCCATTCTTCTGATGTGAGATTATAACATAAAGATATCAAACCCGAAAACACAATATTATGAACTTGAATAACATAATTGTTTAAAGAATATTGTGGGAATATAATTGTATAATTACAGTCATCGCTTCAGGAGTTGATATTATTTACATTAGTACTCTGATATCCTTAGTGGAAAGGTGTCAGTACAAACGTATAGATAGAGGTTGGGAAAGATAGAATCATGTAGAAAGACAAAATCAAAGTCAGTTGGCGAGAACATGATGATGATGGTATTCCGATATTCTCTTAAACCTGCTATGAATTAATATTATTAACAGATTCTGTGCCAAGCAACAAGTAGGTTTGGACTAAACAATAATGAATGATGGAAAATGGGAAGTGGGGATGTGTCACAGTTATGACTGAAAAGTTGTTAATATGGTAGCAGACATGTTGTATCATAATGCTATGGTAATATGGACATAGCAGATACAGAAAGTCGCGTAAGACGATTAATCATCCCAGGGCACTTAATTAGTTAATTATGATAATAAACTCAAGAACTGAGATCTGTGGAAAGAGTTGAACTCCTAAGACTATGTGGCAGGGCACATGATCAAGTCTCCTGACAGCAGGATTTTCTTAGTTTTCAATATAAATCTTTTGTAACTGGAAACTGGGAATTCTTGATTTTATCTTCCCTTGTTCGTTAGTATTGGTGATCTTTCTGTGTCTGCGACACCAAGCCACGACAGATAGGTTACAATGTTACTATTCTCTGCTTCCTTAAGGTCTGGGCAACAAACGGACAACGAGAATATCTACTCTACTACATGTTCAATTTATACATATGCCCTTTTATGGTAACACCCCTCTACAAAGAAACATGTTTATTGAGTTGTAACAAACTCCTGGAACTTTATTCGGTTGCAGCCAACATGCTGTCTTGAAATAACGAAGATATAACTATTAGCTTGCACTATGTGTTCATCGTGTGCCAAGAAGATTACCGTGGGCGGTTATGTTTCGACATCTCATTCGAGCACCAGAGTTGTGGACCATGCCCGTTTTCTTGTCTCGATTATGTCATATGGCAAAATCATCCAGATATTTATCTATCTGTCTTCCCTTTGCTTATTCCCCTCAATCTTGCCAGTTGTCATTGTTTGGTTTAGTTTATTTCGTCTTATAAACTGGCCAAAATATGACTATCTACGCCTAATTTCTCTAATTAGTTTAAGCTTTTCATTTGTTGTTCTATGCATTTTCATCAATTTTCACTGCCTCATATTTTTCTCATCGTTTCTTCTTATTTTCCACATCCATATAACACTACGCCGGCTTCCTGGCCTAGAGGTTAGCGAATTTTCTCCGTAATCTCGTATACTCTCGTAAGTAACGTGACGACGGTGAGAATCAGCAGTGGTTAGAATTGCGTCGATAACTTACGGGGTATGTGAGCCGGTCGCTCAGAAAGCAATGACAAACTACTGAGCGTAATCTTGCCAAGAAATCAACAATCAGCTGAAAGATGCTGATATTGACAGCGATGTCCTGTAAAGGATATGCAAACATTTAATTTAATTAATATAACACTACAGGGTGTACGTAGCACTTCGACACTCTTTTTCTCGTTGCAATTGACGTATTTTTATTGACCAGTGTGTTTTCCGTCTTGCAAAAGACTACAACGTTAGTTAGTTAGTTAGTTAGTTAGTTAGTTAGTCGCAGCTCCAACTTCACAGTAACGGGTCGTCCCCATTATGCTCCATTCCTGTGCCAGTGAATATCACACAAAACGCTCTCCACGGCCCAATGTGAAAAGTGGAAAAGACAGGAGTCTCGACAAACAACAGCCCGCACAAATACACTGTGCATAATGCCGCCACCAGAATGTCAACACACCAGTCCCCCACGAAACACCCAGTTCATCGCTGATGGAATCGGCTGTCATTTTCCCATCTGGATGTTTCCTAGATGTTCACCCACACAGGCCACCAAAATACAGTTCATCGCTGATGGCAGTGGCAGTCAACCAGAAGCCCAGCAGCCACGCATTTCTGCATAAGGCAAAAACCGGTCAACTCTGGGACATAGCCACCTGCCATCACTCCGAACATGCAGTCCCGTTCCAAAAAACCTCAGGCAGATTAAAAGCATTTCACACGAAACTCACAGCTCACAGTGTCGCGCCACGCACTCACTCAGTAGCAGGGCGACGGAACCATCAAGCCTCCTTAGTCGCCTCTTACGACATGCGTGGTAGGCTACAGTGTTGCTATTCTTTGCTTCCCCTATGGGCCCCGGCAACACACGGGACTACAACGTGTTGCTCGCCATATCTCGCTGCATCTAGCCATGTGCATACTGCAGAGTTTATTGTAAATTGAAACGAACAGGTGAATCATATTTTGACTGCAATACATAATGCATTGTCTATAGCCAAGCTTGTAAAGTCCATTCAGTGACGGTGTGAGAGATAATCAAGTCTGCATGCCGTAAGAGGCGACCAAGGAGGTTACCGCCCGTGGTCCTGGAACCTTTAAGGGAAGCACAGAACAGTGACACACTGTAGCCTGCCATAGAGGAGACGAAAGAGCGTTGCGTGAGGGGCTGGCTTCCCCGTTCTTTAAAAACATATTATCTGCTACATTCAACCATTCATGAACTAGTTTACAGATAAAGAAACATAAATAACAAAGCCAACCAAGAGGACAAGAGAAAGCCGCTAGGAGTAGGGATCGTAGATTTCCTTCATTTCTTCAAGAGGAATTTCCAGAACTGGAACCTGGAATATTAGGATTATGTATGATATGGGGAAAATACCACAGGTGGTTGGGGTGTTTAAATACTATGAAAAAACGAAATAGAGGAAATACTAAAAACACAAGGAGAGGAGAAGTATAGATTTGAATGAAAACTATACGGATGACATGAACGGAGCTGCGGAAAGGAGGGCTTGGAGTGAGGAGGTTGAGGCTCTATGTCCCAGTGGAGGATAACGGGAGAAAGAATAAGAAGCTTGTGGGGGTCAATGCCTTGGAAGTTTTAAAAACCTTGTCAGTTTCATGTCTTATCTCTTATTATACTTCATGTCATTTGTGGCGGCTCGAAATTAACATCAAATGTGAAGTCAGCATAGCCACATGGATAAAAGCGCTCTAGTTAAACTTCCGGTGTACTAATGTCGAGATAGCGGGTTCAACCCTTACACCTGTCAGGAAGACTAAAATGTTGATTTCTTGTCCTTGACTTTGGGACGTGAATTACAAGTACCTCATACTTCTGGGTGGGTTCGCCTGATGACGAGGGACAGTAGTAACAAGGGAAGCTAATCCACACGTAAAAATTAGACCAAACCACTAGAAGTAGTCTCACTTGCATGGACTACGCTTGAGTTCAAAGTGAGCGACCTCCCCCCCCCCCCCCTAAAAACACCCTCACCCTACTAAATGTAACAAACTCTAATTAGAGTGGCTCGAACAGTTAAGACTCTACAAGTCCTGGTTCAGTAAAATAAATGGCTCGATTTCAGTTCCAGTATTTCTACTAATAGCGTTAGGTAATCTGTGTCGCGACACGTGGTGAGACCTTCTGTTATGTACTCGGCTCGCGATGATGGTGGAATTCTGCAAGAGGGCGTCTGATTGGTCTGGAACTCTGGGACCCCAGTATAAAAGGCCCTGCACAGGTAGAACTGGCCCTTTTTCCGTAGTCCACCGCTTAGAGTGACAAGGCGCCAATGCCTATTTCTATTGTGTGTTTAGTAGTTAGACCCTGAAGTTTTGCCCACGCTTTCCGGCATGGCACATGATTGATTGATTGATGTAACCATAATTAATTTGTTTTATATTATATTTCTTTTATATGTATTAATTTTAATTTTATAAACCATGTGTGACATAGTATTTTGGTTATTTAAATGTATACTTCAGTAAAGCTATGAAAGTATAATAATAATGAAGTGATTATCAAACTAATTAGATTTAAAATATAGCTAATCTTATACTGATTCCTAGCTTTAATCTTTAAGTTAATAATTTCTCTAGCAGTAACTAAAGTTAACAAAAGAAATCTGTAAGCCCGGTTACAGATAACTGAGTGCGGAACCATGCACAGGTAATGGCAAATGAGAGTTATCGGTTCTTGGAGAAAATGGCGCAGATCGATCTGGACTTCGACGAGTTATTTATAAGAAATATAGTAAGGAACAATTTAGAAGCTACTTGTGTTAAGTTTTATGAGACTGAAAAGTGGGAGATTGAGGAACAGCATTTGGAGAATTGACACGTGGGAGGCCAGCTCAGCAAATAACATCTAGCCTTTGTTCTCGAAGCAACTTAAAAGGTAAATTTGGAATATTGGCTAGTGATAAAGGAGCAGACAATGTTAACAGGTTAGGAGATAATTGGGCACACAGGGGCTTAGTAATACTTTATAATTATTCAGAACTAATGGTTTATTTTACAGCGGTGTAAATTATTGAGTTCAAGAAGCTTGTTGTGGTAATAGCTGGGCAAATATCGGTTGTATGAATCATTGAAGGAAATAATATACAGAATATTAGTGGAGTGGCTATGAGTGAATAAAGTAAACACACTTGGACTGCAGTCAATGAAAGACAAGGCACATTACAATATAGTTAAGTATTCAATTTAGTAGAGGAATTTGTTGTTCAGCAGTAAGTGAAGTCTGGCATCACCTCTGTCAACAGGAGGCAGTAATATTTGTAGGTGTATCAAGTTATCGGTGGAATCAGCGACTGAGATTCTGCCTTAAGTTAAGCATGGTGGTTGTCGCACGGGGGAGAGAATGTGATTTAATGCTACGTACCACCTTTCGCAAATATATTTATATGCACTTGCTATGTGTCTAGTCACAAGGAATAGTACACTAATGGTGTTGGCCTCAATCAGTGCTTGCTGGTTACAATAATATTAGGAATAATATTAATGGCAACAATATATATTATAATTGTTTTAGGCATTATTATATCAGGTACAACTGATTTAATGAGGTCAGCTTGATCATGATATATGATACAGATAATGTAGATGAGTGATTTGGTGTCCCTGAAGCTTTAGGAGAATAACATTTAACAGGCTAGTACAGAGAGATGCTAGCAATCAGGTTTGGTGAGGTTCAGTGGAATATGACCGGTGTAGGTGTTTCCTATAACTAAATTACATTTGCTGTCCACTCACAAATAATATTACACTGATTGTGTTGGGCCTTGAATAACACTTATTGGTCATTGGTGTGTAATAATGACATAATATATATAGTACACTGTTTATTATATTAGTACTGATGTTCTGCATCCAGCCATGGACATTTTTGTTGTGTACTTTCACTTGATACTATTGTGTGGTTATTTTATGAGCTATCTTGGTAGCCTCAGAGTTCTTCGGTTGAGTTCCTGTGTAGTACATGTTTATCCTCAACTTTCTGTGAATGTAGTGATTCTTTTATGTGCAAATGTTACATTGCCATATTCTACAAATATGGTAATTCCACTGGGTATATGTGTCCATTGCTTTCCATGGTTGAACATGTTTCGCTTGTCGGCTAGTAATGTGTAATATCATGCGGTAATGTGTGTGGTGTCAGGTTGTTGATATCCTTTATCATAACATGGGCATTGCAGGAGAGGTGTGCCCTGTGTCATATGGCATCCCTTATGGGTCTAGGTATTTAAATGTCATGATGGTGAGTTAGGGTTGATTCCTGACATATGGTGCATCAGGGTGCAACTGAGATGACATGATGATAGACTGGTGGATTTCAATGCTGGCTTCATTGAGGGAACATTAAGGAATATAGTATTGGGGGTTTGTGAAACCGGTGTTGGTGGGAAAGCAAAAGTTAACTAGAAAGTAAAACCCATCAGGTATGACATGCATGGACAGAGCAATTACTGTTATAAATGAGGTTATGGTAATTATTATCAATGACTGGGTGTAGTGATGTAGGTACCGGATTGAGTGCTACTTGGATGGACATTGTGTTATAAGTATCACATGATGATGACTATGCTTGTGATGGTGGTGGTCATGGGATGATGATGATAGCCATGATGAGGATGATGATTATTATATCCGCCAGGGATTGAAGTGGCTGGTAGTAATCGAGGCGGGTGTATGTAGACTATTGTAATCTTAACCACAATCAGGGTTATGGTGTGGGATTGAGGGTGTCAGGTGAATGTGTAGAAAACATTGGAGGCTGTTGAATAGGTGCTCCCTGTCATTTATATTTTATGTGGAGCATATCCTATAACCTATTCATATCATTGTTGTCCAGTTGAAGCATCGTGTGGTTGGTGTGAATTTACACAGTCCATGTCTATGTTTGTGCCACAAAGACATTGTTTACATACACTAGTGTTGTAGTGGTTGTCCTATGAAGTCCATGTGTTGATGCAAATAATGAGTCTTTGATGATTAATAATTAGATGTTGTGTTTGCCTACAATGTCTGATGTATGTTGGCCAGGTCAGTGTTAAAGAGATGTTGTGTTTGCTCGTGATGTAAGTGCATCTAATGAATGTGTCAGGATGTTGCGTCTTGTGTCTATTCGTCACAAGTACAAGAGTGTTGTCTGTCTTACGTAGAGAGACTGGGTGTTGTTGTTGTCTTGTTGGGCCATCATGTTGAGATGTTTGACTTGTCTTTGCCTAATATTTTTGTTGGTTTTTATTTGATCTACAGGAAAAGCCAGAATTCTAGCTTTAGATTTTAGATTTTCCTGGGTTTTTAGTAGACTAGAGGTTTTTTGGTGGACTAGAAGTTTTTGTTAAATTAGTTTTAGTGGATCAGTTGTTGGTGGATTAGTGTTTGGTAGATTGGTAGCTTTTACTGGATCAGAAGTTTTTGCTACACTTAGGAATTTGGTTTGTTAGGTTAGTGTCTTTGCTGTTTGATTTTTGCTGTATCCTAATTTCTTTGTTGATGCTACATGTCTGTATATTATTGTGAAGTCTAGAAGTGTAATAAACAAATGATGCTTGTGTTACCCTTACTTTGTTGTTTAGTTGATAGACTCTAGTGTTATAGTCATTGGTGTTAGAACAGCCCTTGGAGTAATTCTTTGTCTGGGATTGGAGAATATTGTTCTAATCCCCTGTCGGCCCACCCTGGGATCTTCTTAAACCTTAATTCTTTTCTATTCTTGTTAACCGAGGACGGTGAGAGGTTCTTTCTCTTTATTCATTTTCTTCTTTGGCCCTACGCAGTCAGGGTTTGCGCTCTTCTCCTCACATCACCGTAGCAGAAGTAAGTGGTCCTTGCTTCCTGTTTATACCTTTGTTTTTCAAGTGGCGAGCCTGAACCAGGATAGTGACAGCCTTAGAATTATTCTGGTAGGATTGTTTTGGTACCAAATGAGTGTTTTAGTTGAGATCTTTAGTTAGTTTCTTTGTCGGTTCATTTTTGGTATAGTTGGTAATAGTCTTCTAGAGATAGCAAAACCCAGGTTAGCTAGTTAGGCTCCATTGCAGAACCACCCGTAGCATAGTATCTTGTCCTTAAGATGGAGACCAGAAGTACTCGTGCGGCAGTGAGAGTTGAAGAAGACGAGTCGCCGCCAGTTTCTACGATGGGAACCGAAGATTCCCGCCCAGTGGAAGCTCCACCACGCGAGCTCACTGAGGCTTTGAGGTACGTTGTAGTACCAACCAGAAAGCCTGTTCGGTGTTTTGGGGAGAAAGGTGGGCCATCAGTAGAAGAGTACGTCAGGGAGGTGAGGTCAGCTTGGAGGGCTGGCATGTTAGAGACTGTCGATAAGGTGGATGTTATTTTCGACAGCATAACCAGTCCTGTCAGGAGGGAGTTGGAACTCCATGCTTCTGAGGAAGATCCCGAGGCCATGCTACAGGCCTTGCTGAAGATATATGGTGAGAAGAAGAGTCTACGGGAGCTCCTGGCAACGTTATTCACAATACGCCAGCGAGCTGGGGAGACAGTCCATGACTTCTCCCATAGGGTCAATGCTGAGTTCAAGAGGGTAGTGAAGGCCCAGGAAACGCAAGGTGTCCCTGTGTTGGATGGGGAGGCCCTTCGAGACCAGTTTGTGGCTGGCATAAGGGACAGTTTCACCCAAACTGTCCTAAAAGAAAAGATCGCACAAGATTCATCTGTGACTTTTCTTCAAGTCAGGGAGTGCGCACAAACATGGGAAGGTGTGCGGGCCCCACTAGGTGCTGAAATCAGAGAGGTAGAGGTGAGACCCAGAAATGAGAACACTGGGGAAATTCAGTCAAGCGTACCTTCAGCAGTGAAAGTTGAGTTTCAGCAGGGGCAGTATGGGCCAGTGCAGGCTGAGGTAGTCCCACAAACGGTAAAATGTAGGCCTGCACATACTGAGCCAGCTCGAGTACCACCAAGAACTGAGTTTACTTCCAGGCAGGGTGAAATTGACTTTCTTCAGAGGGAGATGTCTGAGATTGGTGCCAGGCTGAACAGACTTACCACCAGCGATCAACAACATCAAGTGCCACGTTGCTGGCGATGCAATCGGGTTGGTCACTTGAGACGCGAGTGCAGACAAGCATTAAACGGGACCCCTCTAAGGCTGGGAGCCAGGTATTAGAAGGGGAGCATCATGGCTCGGACATTAAAATTGTGGGTGGTAGGCCCGAAGAGACTGTCTTGATAGGTGGGAACAGTGTCCAGTGTGTCATCGATACAGGTTCTCAAGTATCCACCATTACTGAGGCCTGTTTCAAGGGCATGTTCCAGGACTTTGTTCTAAAGGAAGGACAATTCGTTAGGTTGACGGCCGCAAATGGCGTAATGATTCCATATGTGGGGTACTTCATGTGTGACATTGTGTTGGGTGGGACACAAGTGAAGGACTGTGGGGTGTTTGTCACCAAAGACATGGACAATGGGGAGAGAAGGGTGCCTGGCATTATTGGCACGAACATTTTACAGTCAGTACCGAATCTGTGTAGGTTTCTTAATTGGAGCAGCACAGCGGAGGAGATTCCTGGAGTCGGACTGGACGGTGTTAAAGTGTTTGTTGACAATAGAGTTTGCGTACCTGCCCGCTCCATCACTGCAGTTAGTGTAAGATGTGTAAGATTTGTGCGTGAAAATATGCATGTCATTTTCAGCCCAACTCGAGACTTGGAGCACAAGGGTTTGCTTTTCTCCCACACTTTGACTACCTTGAGACGGGGCGTATGCCAAGTCCAAGTGGTCAATCTGGGGGATGAAGATATATCCTTGTCGAAGGGTACTCAAGTTGGGGATATTTCAGATGCTACTGTAGATTTGACCAACCATTTCAAAATGGTAAGTGCTCAGGAGGTTGAGGTTTCAACACGGCCGTATGCCGGAGAGAAAGATGATGTTAGGTGCCCTGTAGATTTGAGCAGTTTTGAGGGTAGTGATAGAGATAGGAAGAAGTTAGAGGAGTTATTAGTTAGGTATGATAGTCTTTTTGCCAAGGGAGATACTGACATAGGCTATACAGATAGAGTAACCCATAGCATCCAGTTGACAGATGAGACCCCCATCAAGCAGCCTTATAGGAGAATTCCCCCAGCATTTTATAGAGAAGTACAAGATCATCTCCAAGGTTTATTAGATAGTCAGATAATTAAGGAAAGTTCCAGTCCTTGGGCTTCTCCGGTGGTCCTCGTGAGAAAAAAGGATGGTAGACTTAGGTTATGTGTCGATTATCGGGCTGTAAATGTTAGGACAAAGAAAGATGCATACCCTCTCCCTAGAGTAGATGAGTATCTAGATGCCCTGGGTGGTGCCAAATTGTTTTCAACTCTAGATCTTGCCAGTGGGTATTACCAGGTGGCCATGAAGCCAGATGATCAAGAGAAGACTGCTTTTACCACCCCGTTTGGTTTGTATGAGTATACGCGTATGCCAATGGGACTTGCAAACTCCGCGAGCAGCTTCCAGAGGTTAATGCAATGCTCTCTGAATGACTATTTTTTTTCAGATTTTGTTGGTATACCTTGATGACATTTTGGTGTTTTCTGGAGATTTTTCAGAGCATTTGAGTAGGCTTGAGAAAGTGTTTGAGAGACTGCAGTCCATTGGGCTAAAACTAAATCCTGAAAAGTGTAACTTTTGTCAGAAAAAGGTTGAGTTTTTAGGGCACACCATTTCAGAAGAAGGCATTGGAACCATGGATGATAAAGTTGCAGCCATAAAAGAAGCACCTGTGCCCAGAACTCAGACAGAACTTAGGTCATTTCTAGGGTTAGCCAGTTATTATAGAAGGTTTGTCTCAAAGTTTGCTAATATTGCAAGACCACTACATGAGCTGGTGGGCCAACTCAACCAGCAGCAAACCGGTGATACTAAGAAGAAGAAAGGACCCATAGGGCGGTTGTGGACTCCAGAGTGTGACGAGGCGTTTAATCGATTAAAAGAGGCTCTGACATCAACACCCCTTTTAGGCTTTCCAGACTTCTCATTACAGTTCATATTGGAGGTAGATGCCTCATACCAGGGTTTAGGTGCTGTCCTCTCACAAATTCAAGATGGTAAGAAAAGAGTCTTAGCTTACGCTAGCCGTACACTTCGCCCCTCAGAACGAAACGCTAAAAGCAGTTCTAAGCTTGAGTTACTTGCATTGAAGTGGGCTATGACTGAGAAGTTTAGAAGTTATCTTTTAGGTACTAAAGTAGAAGTTTTTACAGATAGTAGGAATTTAGCTTTGTGGCAAAAGGCAAAACTGGGTGCCATTGAGCAGAGATGGATAGCACAGATGTCAATGTTTGACTACACCATTAAGCACAAACCAGGTCGTGCTAATGGAAATGCTGATTATTTGTCCCGCTACCCTTTTGAAGCCCCAGGAAGATCAGATGAAGAAGGTGACATTCCAATCAGTCACATAGCTGCCACACCAGTTAGTCCAAACTTAAGAACTGCTAGGATAGGAGAGATTGTAGATGTAGATAGTCAGAATAACCCGGTAGGTAATGTGCCACTGTTATCATTACCATCATATTCAGCTGAAGAGTTGACAAAACTACAAGCAGAAGATGTCCATGTGTATAAAGTGTTAACTTGTGTGAGTGAGAGAGTGAGACTGAGTAAGATAGAGATGAGGGGTTTACCCCCTGAAACCAAAAGCTTGTTGAAGCAGCGAAAGAGGTTGAGTGTGATTAATGGGTTGTTGTACAGGAAATTAAAGAGGCCAGGTAGAGGGTGGATTTCTCAATTAGTGGTACCTGATGCATTGAAGCAGAGAGTGTTAGAATCGGTGCACAGCACCGGCCATCAGGGCAGAGATAGGATGATACAAATCCTTAGAAGTAGATGTTATTGGGTTGGCATCACAAAAGATGTTGAGCTGTTTTGTAAAAGATGTCAGAGGTGTAATATTGCTAAACCACCCCATATTAAACTGCAGGGTCCTTCAGGTAATTTATTAGCATCTAGGCCTTTTGAGTTGGTGACCATGGATTTTACTATGTTAGAGAAGGATAGTCGGGGGTATGAAAATGTGTTGGTCATTACAGATGTTTTCACCAAATTTACAGTTGCTGTTCCCACAAGGGATCAGAAGGCCTCGACAGTTGCAAAAGTTCTGGTGGAGAAATGGTTTCTGTATTTAGGTGTACCCCATAGGCTCCATTCAGATCAAGGCAGGAACTTTGAATCGGCTGTGATTGCAGAACTCTGTAGAGTGTACGGGATTCAAAAGAGCCGTACCACGAGTTACAATCCAAAAGGGAACGGTCAGTGCGAGAGGTTTAATAGGACCCTACATGATCTTCTGAGGCCACTAGAGGCCAGCCAGAAAAGGAGATGGTCTGAACATATAGCTGAGGTTTTGTTAGTTTATAACTCTACGCCCCACTCTTCCACAGGTTACTCCCCGTACTACTTGGTGTTTGGAATAGAACCCAGATTGCCAGTAGATTTCATGCTAGATGCTAGTGATGATAGTGATTGTAATGATGGGGAACCAAATGTTGAGAACTGGGTGACTGGACATCTTTCCCGTCTGCGTAATGCGCATGTTAGGGCAGGCGAACAGTTAAGAAAGTTAGCTGCTGTAAGGAAAGAGAGATGTGACAAGACATCCTCTAAATTGCTAACCATAGGAGAAGTAGTTAGGAAGAGAGTCCACTATACAGAGAGGTGCAAGATTAAAGACCAGTGGTCTGTAGATAAATATACAGTGGTGCAGGTCCCAAAAGCCTCAGGAGGCCCATATGTTATTAGAAGAGTGGGAGAGAATGGACCTGACATTAGAGCAGCAGGACACGAGTTAAAGCGGTGTGAGAAAGATGCGGTAATTGAGGTACCGGAGGTGACGATAAGACTACCCGAATTGCCTGTCGTGGCAGAGGTTGAGGAACCACGGGATAGACCACCAAGAAGTGACTGGTACATGTTTGAGCCAGGAGACTTGAATGTGAGGCGATCAGATAGAATCCGTCTTAGAAGAGATAGATGATGTTATTTTTGAATACATTTTGTTTCAAATGTTCAGTGTTGAGGCAAGTGGTAACCTGTATAAAGGTTGCTGATTTATTGTTTGTGTAACTTTTATGATTGTTTAATTATTTGTATGTAAAAAGTGAGGGTTGTATTCATTTTGTTATGATTGCTCGTGTAGCAGAGGGGCTATTTCTCCTCACTGATGTTAATTTGGTCACTGAGTATTAACTTGTACTAGTATAAGAATGGCTTATGCTTATATGTTATTACTGTTATTTTGGACTTATTGATGACTGGTGATGTACATGTATACTGCTTCACATTATAAATCTGGATATAATGAGTAAATTCTTTTATAATGGTACTGTTTAGGGATGTAACCAGCAGTTCAGGTGTTAGAGCATAGAGGTATGAAGATAACTACCTGTTTGATAAGTGTACCAGGGACGTATGGTCCGGTTGTCGAAACAACAGTTAAAGAGGGGGAATTATTCATTGTTTTTTGTAATTGTTCGTATAATATTGTGAACACTAAGGTGGCGGGAGACTGTCTCCCTGTTGATCCCATTATTTTTTTTCTGCTGATAGCAGTTTAGTCATGAATAATGACTGGTATTAATGTAAATGTACCTTGTATTGGCATGTGACCATTATTCTTGTTGGTACCTGATGTACATTTCTGGGGTGTTTTACCTGATGAGTGATGTCTGGGGATAGGACATTTTTTTTAGAGCTCCATCAATAGTGGAGGACTATAAGGTAGGGGTCAGAAATTATCCCTCCCTTACCCAAGGCACTAGGGGTGTAATGTTCAGTTATCGGGACGATAACAGTTAAAGATGGGGAATAATGTACTCGGCTCGCGATGATGGTGGAATTCTGCAAGAGGGCGTCTGATTGGTCTGGAACTCTGGGACCCCAGTATAAAAGGCCCTGCACAGGTAGAACTGGCCCTTTTTCCGTAGTCCACCGCTTAGAGTGACAAGGCGCCAATGCCTATTTCTATTGTGTGTTTAGTAGTTAGACCCTGAAGTTTTGCAGTGGTATGTAACCATAATTAATTTGTTTTATATTATATTTCTTTTATATGTATTAATTTTAATTTTATAAACCATGTGTGACATAGTATTTTGGTTATTTAAATGTATACTTCAGTAAAGCTATGAAAGTATAATAATAATGAAGTGATTATCAAACTAATTAGATTTAAAATATAGCTAATCTTATACTGATTCCTAGCTTTAATCTTTAAGTTAATAATTTCTCTAGCAGTAACTAAAATTAACAAAAGAAATCTGTAAGCCCGGTTACAGATAACTGAGTGCGGAACCATGCACAGGTAATGGCAAATGAGAGTTATCGGTTCTTGGAGAAAATGGCGCAGATCGATCTGGACTTCGACGAGTTATTTATAAGAAATATAGTAAGGAACAATTTAGAAGCTACTTGTGTTAAGTTTTATGAGACTGAAAAGTGGGAGATTGAGGAACAGCATTTGGAGAATTGACACGTGGGAGGCCAGCTCAGCAAATAACATCTAGCCTTTGTTCTCGAAGCAACTTAAAAGGTAAATTTGGAATATTGGCTAGTGATAAAGGAGCAGACAATGTTAACAGGTTAGGAGATAATTGGGCACACAGGGGCTTAGTAATACTTTATAATTATTCAGAACTAATGGTTTATTTTACAGCGGTGTAAATTATTGAGTTCAAGAAGCTTGTTGTGGTAATAGCTGGGCAAATATCGGTTGTATGAATCATTGAAGGAAATAATATACAGAATATTAGTGGAGTGGCTATGAGTGAATAAAGTAAACACACTTGGACTGCAGTCAATGAAAGACAAGGCACATTACAATATAGTTAAGTATTCAATTTAGTAGAGGAATTTGTTGTTCAGCAGTAAGTGAAGTCTGGCATCACCTCTGTCAACAGGAGGCAGTAATATTTGTAGGTGTATCAAGTTATCGGTGGAATCAGCGACTGAGATTCTGCCTTAAGTTAAGCATGGTGGTTGTCGCACGGGGGAGAGAATGTGATTTAATGCTACGTACCACCTTTCGCAAATATATTTATATGCACTTGCTATGTGTCTAGTCACAAGGAATAGTACACTAATGGTGTTGGCCTCAATCAGTGCTTGCTGGTTACAATAATATTAGGAATAATATTAATGGCAACAATATATATTATAATTGTTTTAGGCATTATTATATCAGGTACAACTGATTTAATGAGGTCAGCTTGATCATGATATATGATACAGATAATGTAGATGAGTGATTTGGTGTCCCTGAAGCTTTAGGAGAATAACATTTAACAGGCTAGTACAGAGAGATGCTAGCAATCAGGTTTGGTGAGGTTCAGTGGAATATGACCGGTGTAGGTGTTTCCTATAACTAAATTACATTTGCTGTCCACTCACAAATAATATTACACTGATTGTGTTGGGCCTTGAATAACACTTATTGGTCATTGGTGTGTAATAATGACATAATATATATAGTACACTGTTTATTATATTAGTACTGATGTTCTGCATCCAGCCATGGACATTTTTGTTGTGTACTTTCACTTGATACTATTGTGTGGTTATTTTATGAGCTATCTTGGTAGCCTCAGAGTTCTTCGGTTGAGTTCCTGTGTAGTACATGTTTATCCTCAACTTTCTGTGAATGTAGTGATTCTTTTATGTGCAAATGTTACATTGCCATATTCTACAAATATGGTAATTCCACTGGGTATATGTGTCCATTGCTTTCCATGGTTGAACATGTTTCGCTTGTCGGCTAGTAATGTGTAATATCATGCGGTAATGTGTGTGGTGTCAGGTTGTTGATATCCTTTATCATAACATGGGCATTGCAGGAGAGGTGTGCCCTGTGTCATATGGCATCCCTTATGGGTCTAGGTATTTAAATGTCATGATGGTGAGTTAGGGTTGATTCCTGACATATGGTGCATCAGGGTGCAACTGAGATGACATGATGATAGACTGGTGGATTTCAATGCTGGCTTCATTGAGGGAACATTAAGGAATATAGTATTGGGGGTTTGTGAAACCGGTGTTGGTGGGAAAGCAAAAGTTAACTAGAAAGTAAAACCCATCAGGTATGACATGCATGGACAGAGCAATTACTGTTATAAATGAGGTTATGGTAATTATTATCAATGACTGGGTGTAGTGATGTAGGTACCGGATTGAGTGCTACTTGGATGGACATTGTGTTATAAGTATCACATGATGATGACTATGCTTGTGATGGTGGTGGTCATGGGATGATGATGATAGCCATGATGAGGATGATGATTATTATATCCGCCAGGGATTGAAGTGGCTGGTAGTAATCGAGGCGGGTGTATGTAGACTATTGTAATCTTAACCACAATCAGGGTTATGGTGTGGGATTGAGGGTGTCAGGTGAATGTGTAGAAAACATTGGAGGCTGTTGAATAGGTGCTCCCTGTCATTTATATTTTATGTGGAGCATATCCTATAACCTATTCATATCATTGTTGTCCAGTTGAAGCATCGTGTGGTTGGTGTGAATTTACACAGTCCATGTCTATGTTTGTGCCACAAAGACATTGTTTACATACACTAGTGTTGTAGTGGTTGTCCTATGAAGTCCATGTGTTGATGCAAATAATGAGTCTTTGATGATTAATAATTAGATGTTGTGTTTGCCTACAATGTCTGATGTATGTTGGCCAGGTCAGTGTTAAAGAGATGTTGTGTTTGCTCGTGATGTAAGTGCATCTAATGAATGTGTCAGGATGTTGCGTCTTGTGTCTATTCGTCACAAGTACAAGAGTGTTGTCTGTCTTACGTAGAGAGACTGGGTGTTGTTGTTGTCTTGTTGGGCCATCATGTTGAGATGTTTGACTTGTCTTTGCCTAATATTTTTGTTGGTTTTTATTTGATCTACAGGAAAAGCCAGAATTCTAGCTTTAGATTTTAGATTTTCCTGGGTTTTTAGTAGACTAGAGGTTTTTTGGTGGACTAGAAGTTTTTGTTAAATTAGTTTTAGTGGATCAGTTGTTGGTGGATTAGTGTTTGGTAGATTGGTAGCTTTTACTGGATCAGAAGTTTTTGCTACACTTAGGAATTTGGTTTGTTAGGTTAGTGTCTTTGCTGTTTGATTTTTGCTGTATCCTAATTTCTTTGTTGATGCTACATGTCTGTATATTATTGTGAAGTCTAGAAGTGTAATAAACAAATGATGCTTGTGTTACCCTTACTTTGTTGTTTAGTTGATAGACTCTAGTGTTATAGTCATTGGTGTTAGAACAGCCCTTGGAGTAATTCTTTGTCTGGGATTGGAGAATATTGTTCTAATCCCCTGTCGGCCCACCCTGGGATCTTCTTAAACCTTAATTCTTTTCTATTCTTGTTAACCGAGGACGGTGAGAGGTTCTTTCTCTTTATTCATTTTCTTCTTTGGCCCTACGCAGTCAGGGTTTGCGCTCTTCTCCTCACATCACCGTAGCAGAAGTAAGTGGTCCTTGCTTCCTGTTTATACCTTTGTTTTTCAGTTATATAACGTTCTGAAAAAAATTAGCATCAGAGTACTATTTAAAATCATGAGCCGTAGTTGAATCCAAATAGTGAGATTATTAAAAATGTGGATTTGCGATCGCATGTACTAACAGTTAAACCATCGTGAATCCACATACTGCATAGATACACTGCAGTTAAACCTTCACCAATCCACATACAACATAAACGCAATGCCGTTAAACTATCTTCAATGCATATACTAAAAAAAGTTAGTTGCATATCCTTTACAGGACGTAGCAGTTAACCCCAGCATTTTGTGGCTGTTTGTTATTCCTGGACAAGTTTACGTTCAATAATTTGCCATTGCTTTCTGAACGACCGGCACACATACCATTTCATAAAAACCCACGTAAGGCGGTCGGTCTGCTGCCAAATCGCCAACAGTTATGTTTCGAATGCGGGTATGCGGGATTACGAACTGCGTCCGTAACACCTTCCCCACGGAGCGCGCAATGCATACACTACATAAACACAAAACAGTTAAAAATCAGCATCACTACATATAAGACATAAACACAGTACAGTTAAATCATCCCCAGTGCATATACTACATAAAGACTGTGTAATTAAACCATAACCTAACCATATAATACATAAGCACACTGTAGTTAATCATCATTCAACCAGATACTACATAAACACAGCATGATCAAATCATCGTTAAACCATATACTACATAAACAAACTGCAATATGATGCGTGTTTTTAACACTATCTACAAGTCTATAATAACTGAACGTCTATAGTAACGGTAAACAAAATTATGTGTGTGTGTGTGTGTGTGTTTAACACGACCTAAAAGTCTATAATAACAGTAAACAGTATTATGTGGATGTTTAACACTATCTAAAAGTCTATAGTAAACAATATGATGTGTGTGTGTTTAACATTATCTAGACATCTATAGTAACAGTAAACAATATGATGTGTGTTTAATATTATCTAGAAATCTATAGTACCAGTAAACAATATGATGTGTGTGTTTAACATTATCTAGAAATCTATAGTAACAGTAAACAATATGATGTGTGTGTTTAACATTATCTAGAAATCTATAGAAACAGTAAACAATATGATGTGTGTGTTTAACATTATCTAGAAATCTATAGTAACAGTAAACAATATGATGTGTGTTTAATATTATCTAGAAATCTATAGTACCAGTAAACAATATGATGTGTGTGTTTAACATTATCTAGAAATCTATAGTACCAGTAAACAATATGATGTGTGTGTTTAACATTATCTAGAAATCTATAGTAACAGTAAACAATATGATGTGTGTGTGTAACATTATCTAGAAATCTATAGTAACAGTAAACAATATGATGTGTGTGTTTAACATTATCTAGACATCTATAGTAACAGTAAACAATATGATGTGTGTGTTTTACATTATCTAGACATCTATAGTAACAGCAAACAATATGATGTGTGTGTTTAACATTATCTAGACATCTATAGTAACAGTAAACAATATGATGTGTGTGTTTAACATTATCTAGAAATCTATAGTAACAGCAAACAATATGATGTGTGTGTGTAACATTATCTAGACATCTATAGTAACAGTAAACAATATGATGTGTGTGTTTAACATTATCTAGACATCTATATTAACAGTAAACAATATGATGTCTGTGTGTAACATTATCTAGACATCTATAGTAACGGCAAACAATATGATGTGTGTGTTTAACATTATCTAGACATCTATAGTAACAGTAAACAATATGATGTGTGTATGTGTAACATTATCTAGACATCTATAGTAACAGTAAACAATATGATGTGTGTGTTTAACATTATCTAGACATCTATAGTAACAGTAAACAATATGATGTGTGTGTTTACCATTATCTAGACATCTATAGTAACAGTAAACAATATGATGTGTGTGTTTAACATTATCTAGACATCTATAGTAACAGTAAACAATATGATGTGTGTATGTGTAACATTATCTAGACATCTATAGTAACAGTAAACAATATGATGTGTGTGTTTAACATTATCTAGACATCTATAGTAACAGTAAACAATATGATGTGTGTGTTTACCATTATCTAGACATCTATAGTAACAGTAAAAAATATTATGTGTGTGTGTAACATTATCTAGACATCTATAGTAACGGTAAACAATATGATGTGTGTGTTTAACATTATCTAGAAATCTATAGTAACGGCAAACAATATGATGTGTGTGTTTAACATTATCTAGAAATCTATAGTAACAGTAAACAATATGATGTGTGTGTGTAACATTATCTAGACATCTATAGTAACGGCAAACAATATGATGTGTGTGTTTAACATTATCTAGAAATCTATAGTAACAGTAAACAATATGGTGATACTGTGTCAAAGCATTAATATAAACAATATCACGATCTGTCTTGTTACTGAATGAAAGTGTTAGTACAATATCACGATCTGTCTTGTTACTGAATCAAAGTGTTAGTATCAAACTATATCGCGATTGAGATTCCCGGCAGCGAAATGGCTAGACTCCTGCCGGCCAGCCAGTAGTCATGAGTTCGAATCTTCACCCAAGTGCATTTTAAACATTGACCTCGGCACCTATGTCGACCCAGCCTGAAACGGGTTCCAGGAATGACTCCAGAAAGTGAAGCTGACAGGCAGATGTTTGTTTTGTTACTGTTGCAATGTATTGGCACCAAAGTATATGAAGATGTTTGGTTTGCTAGTGTATTGGGACCAAATTATATGAAAATTTCTTATTTTGTTAATAATTAAAATATTGACTGACTGCCACCTTGCCGTATTGACAGACGATAGTTTGTAAAATTGAGTTTTACCTCTCCATAACACAAAGCCTGGGCTGAATTTAGAGACCATGTGTTGCTCATGCAGCATGGTCCCTCTCTCGCCCTGTCTAGTTTACTCCAGAGGAAATTAACACCTATACGTCTGGAACAAAACAAGCTGCAGAAGCTGTCGGATCAGCAAAACAATATTGTAATTGTCCGCCTGTCGGAGCTTCCATCCTAGACTAGTTGTCAGCCAAGGCTTAGGGCCTGCCAAGATATTTCGTCTTTAGGTTGAATTTCCTCGCATTAGGGTAAGGCTTTTACCCTCCCAAATGCGCTCTTCCGCCCGAAGCCGTTGGCACAATTTGGGGTGTCGGGTTTAGAGCGCCGCGAAACATTTGGCTCTAACAGAAAGCAGGTAGTACCGTCTACTGTCATACGGTAGCTCAGTCATATCTAACTAAGACCTGACATCAAAGTATTGGCATCAATGTATTTGAAGATTTATCTTGTTACTGAATCAAAGCATTTTTTTTTTTTCAAATGTGCTCAAAGTATATTGATTATACATATTTTTCAATATTGTTCAACAAAGGCTATTGATCTCAATATCAAAAAACTTGACAACATTACGATTTGTCTCGTCACCATATCAGAGCATTAACATAAAATATGACGATTTAAAAAAATTTCCACATGAAAACATTAGTATCAAGCAATATGACATCTTGTCTTTCATTGCATGGAAGCATTAACATCAAACGATGAGTCTTGTTACTATGGCAAACCATTAACATAAAACAATGTAACGATTTGTCTTGTTACAATGAAAAAGCCTTAGCATCAAAAGATCCACCGTAACTTCTGCCACAGTCAACTCTAATTAATTCTCCCGTGATGCATCTTGCGGCATCGGATGCAAGAAACGACACTGCTTCGGCCACATCCACAACTGTCAAACACCTGCCTTTAAGTACCTGTCTTTCATCCTCATTGTTACCCGACCGCTTGGCAACATTGTCACCGCTAGCTTTAAAATCCCTTCCAATATTGGTTAGAATGTACCCAGGGTTTACCGCGTTGACACGGATTCCTTTGGGCCCTAGATCCACAGCCAAAGAACGGGTCAGGTGATCCAGACCTGCTTTGGTGATTGAATAGAGGGTTATCGCTGTAAGAATCACTGAAGTTAAGTTAGAAGAGATGTTGACAATACTTCCCTGTGTGATTTCCAGATGAGGCACAGCTTGTTGAATGAGGAAAAACACCGACTTCAAATTTGTGTCCATGTGCTTCGTGAAAGATTCCTCCGTGGCAGTCTGCACAGTTTGATCAAAAGAGGAGATCCCAGCATTTGCCACTAAGATATCCAAGCGACCAAATGATTCCACCGTTTTGCCGACAATATCTTTACGAACGTTGGCATCGTTTGTGTCACCTTGAACTGTAATAAACCTGTCCTGGTGTCCACCACTGGCTTTGACAACCTTGTCCAGTACTGATTTCAGTCTTTCATGGTCACGGCCACAAAGGGTTACTTTAGCACCCCTGGATGCAAACATGATTGCTATGGCTTCACCGATTCCTGAACTGGATCCTGTCACTATGGCTACTTTATCTTGAAACAGAAACGACATATTGTTGTTGCTTTGATTAGTGTGTATATTATTATAACACAGCGTTCAGTAGTCTTCAGTATTCACAACAAAGTTAAGGCTTAACTAACAACTATTGACACTCAGTCGACCAGGACTCTCAAGTAAGTCTGTTCGCTTGATGACACTTAAATATGTAAGTGTGGGTACTTTCACCGTAGGACTACGAGTATGGTGTTCTGTTGTGGCAATATTTTCTTTAAATTACACCAAAAAAAGCACGTTGTGTGTTTGCATATGAGGTTACCGCAATCACATCTACTTTATAAAGCGATTTATCATCATAATCATCACCATCATCCTCATCATCATCATCATCACCTCATCATCATCATCATCATCATCTTCTTCTTCTTCTTCTTCTTCTTCTTCTTCTTCTTCTTCTTCTTCTTCTTCTTCTTCTTCTTCTTCTTCTTTTCCTCCTTCTAATCTATCTCTTCTTCTTCCTCTTCTTCTTTATTGGTCTATAAAATTAATGGTCTACCATTCAACTCTCGTTAAGGCGTGTAACAGGTGTCCTTTACTTGTACAGCTTTTTTATCCTCTCATTTCTCATCTTGTTCCTCTTATACCTTGCGGTGTCGAGGTGAAGCGTAAACAGGGTTAGAGTATCCCGTTTATGGGTTTCATGTGTCGCGATTCCATTGGACTCTGCTATTCCTTCCATCCATCGTTTACTTAATTTGCCTCTTCTTCCGCTTCCATTTTATCTGTACATCATTGTTTGTTGTTGTTTAGTGTTATTTGGTAATTAAATTATATGGCCAAACCATTTAACTTGCTGTTTTCTGATGAAATCTAGCGCTGCTATAACCCACAGTTTAGTCGTAATTTCTTCATTTCTGATTTTCTCTCTTCTTGATATGTTCGCTATTCTTCTCAGGAATCTCATTTATGACCTTGTGATGTTTCTTTTCTCTGTCATTGTCCAGGTTTGGCATTGTTGCATAGAGTTGGAAGGAAGATTGTGTTGAGTGCATTTTAATAGCTATTGATTTGTTTTTGTTCTTTATTATTGGTTCCATTTGTTCAATGAGTTGGTTTGCCTTATTGGATCTACTTTCGATTTTGTCTTCTGTTTTGCTTTGTGGTGATATTATACTTCCTAAATACTTTAAGTTTTTTACTTATTTCAAGGAGTGTTCTTTTAGATAGATTTTTGCAGTTGTTTTCTTCTTTGGTTATAGTCATTACCTCTGTTTTACTGACGCTATTTTCCATGTTATGTTCCTTACACACTTCGTTTAGGCTGTTTATGTGGTTTGTAATTATGTTTATGGTTTCGCTATTAATGATTGATCGTCCGCAAATAGGAGTTCTTTAATGGTGTTATTTGCTGTTGGTTCTTAGTCTCTGATTTGTTCTTCATGCGGTGTTGTTAACGTTTCTTTGGCTGGTTTCTTCACATATGCTGTCTATATAGGTTATGGACATGAGGGCGGGGGGGGGGGGGGGGACAGGACCCAACCTTGTTGTACTCCGGATCTTATGGTGAAGGGTTCTGAGTGACCTCCAATTTTTCTTACCGTGCATTCACTGTTGTTATTTAACCTTCTAAATAAGTTTGTTGGATGTGTATTCACTCAATATCGCTTAAGGATTTCCCAAATCTTCTTTTCATCTACTCTAACGAATGTCTTTTCTCTGTCGACGAAGGCTATGCAGAGTATTTTATTAAATTTGATTGATTGTTCTATTAGTTGCCTAAGAGCAAAACATGGCATCTGTGTATCCTTTGTTTTTGTTTATTCCAAGTTGTGTTTCACTTAGCTGGGATTTTAATGTAGGCCGCAGTCTTTTCTCTATAATGTTGCGGAATATTTTACCTGTATGACTCAAAAGGAATTGTCTCTGTATTGTGTGCAGTTTCTCTTACTGCCTTTGTGTTTCCAAACTGGGATAATTATGGCGCTTCCCCAGTCTCGTGGTGTCTGTTGTTCTACCCAAATATGATTAAACAAGCTATGTAGCCATACTGTTCCCTAATCCCTTTCTGCTTTAATTAGTTCATTTGTTATTTCGTCTTGTCCCGGTGATTTATTCCATGTGGCTAATCTTTTAGCTTCTCTAATTTCTATTTTCAGTATATCTGGTTCTAGTTCTTCGATGGCATCTGTATCAGTTTCTTGAATTCCTATGGCATCTGATGGAATGTTGAAAAGTTGTTCAAAGTATTGCCTCCGTCTTTTCAAGATTTGTTTTTGTTCACTTATTGCTTCTCCTTTTTTATGTTAATTGTTTCAGATGGGCCAAAGGGTTCTGGTCTGGTTCTCATTGCACTAGTCTGTTTGTAGAAGTGTCTAGTTGCCTCCTTGTAGTTTTTATTTAGGGATTCTCTATATTCCTCCCAGTCTGTTTGCTTTTCTCTATTATTCTATTCGCGTGTCTTCTTTCTCTTCTATATTCGATGTAATCATGTTCCTGTTTGCATTTCACCCACTTTTAATCACTTTTTTTGTCTTTTACAGCTCTCTTTACCTCGGCGTTAAACCAACTTATTATTTTCTTTATCCTTGTTTTGCTTTCTTCCCCCATGGTTCCACGTGTTATTTTGCAGTGTTTAAATTAATTGATTTGAGCATCTCAATTATTCTTCCACCGTTGTCTTTTTTATAGTTAGTTTCACAAAGATGTCATTAAATTCTTTCTCACAATTTTCCCTCACTGTCTCGTCTTTGAGATATTTTAAGTTTAGTAATTTGCATGGTATATTTTTTTTCCTGGTCTTTGCTTTTTTTCTTTTATTGGTTCTTATTGTGGTAATAACTGCTTTGTGGTCTGTGTTTATACTTAATTTGTCATTGCCCTTGCATCTGATATAATTATCGTTCTGTTGTTTCTTGTTAATAATGAAATCAAGTTGGCTTTTGATGTCTAGATCGTTCCATTTGGACCAGGTGTATGTTTGTGAGTCTTTGTGTTTAAAAAAAATGTTTGTTATAAAGAGGTCGTGTTGAGTGCATAGCTCTATCTACTTCCATTATTAGTACTTTCATTGTGTTGGTCTCTAAATGCTCCAAGATGTTTCTCTGTGTCCACTCTGTTATGTCCTAGTCTGGCGCTGAAGTCTCCCATAACTATGATGTTGTCTTACTTCTCTATTTTATTAAGTACTAGCTGACCCGGCCCGGCTTCGCCCAGGCCCTGGAGGGGATCTATCTATCTATCAGTCTGTCTGTCTGCTTGTTTGTCTGTCTGTCTGTCTGTCTGGCTGACCCGGCCCGGCTTCACCCAGTCCCTGGTGGGGAGCATCTCATTTAATTCATATAAGTAGTCATATAAGCTCTCCCGTTCCCGACTATCTGTCTGTCTGTCTATCTGTCTGTCTGTCTGTCTGTCTGACCCGGCCCGGCTTCACCCAATCCCTGGTGGGGAGCATCTCATTTAATTCATATACGTAGTCATATAAGCTCTCCCGTTCCCGACTATCTGTTTGTCTGTCTATCTGTCTGTTTGTCTGTCCCGGCCCGGCTTCACCCAGTCCCTGGTGGGGAGCATCTAATTTAATTCATATACGTAGTCATATAAGCTCTCCCGTTCCCGACTGTCTATCTGTCTATCTGTCTGTCTGTCTGACCCGGCCCGGCTTCACCCAGTCCCTGGTGGGGAGCATGTCATTTAATTCATATAAGTAGTCAAATAAGCTTCCGTTCCCGACTATCTGTCTGTCTATTTATCTGACCCGGCGTGGTTTCGCCCAGCTCCTGGCGCACAGTAACTTAAAAGAATGTCCTTCCACACACCATTCATTATTTTTAATGAAAACTGTTTTTAATCACCGACATGACAGTTGATAAGTTCTTTAAGCAGAAAAAGATGGGTTACAATGTTATGCATTATGCATTATTTTTATGAAAACTTTGAAAATGCCTTAAAGATTATATCATTATTTATTATAACTTATATGCCTAAAAATAACTATAGACAAAGAGTTTAACAATAGTGCAAGTAAGTCCAACAATATGACTATAAAGTACATAGAAATGTTATTAAAAGTTATGCCCCTTGAAATAACTTTTCTAGAGTGAAGTCCTCCTGCTATATAGAAATTATATAATGAAAAATGAAAAAGTAAATGTTATTAAATAAGTAGAAGATTTTACACTAAGAAACTATTACAGTCGATTGCACAGGAATGAAAGGAAGACGTGTAGAAAATTTCATCTCAATCGGATGTACCGTTATCGAACGCATCCAATACAAACAAACAAACAAAGCCACATACACTCTGTTTTATAGATATAGATATCGGTGCTTATTGTTGTTTGTGTTACATATATATATTTCTAATGTTCTACTCCCTAGCCGTGGTTCAATGACTATTCCTACACAGTGCATTGCCATATCTTGTTGTTCCACTCCGGAGTAGACAAACATATAACTGTAGTGAATCGCCTTGCAACCCCCACCCTCTTTATTATTCTGGTATCCGCTATCCCCATCAGTCTAAACTTGCCCCTTTTTCAGTGTTTCTATGAGTACTTCTTCTTTACTGTTAAAACCACAAATGTTCCTTGTGCCTACTGTTTTTAATCACAATTCTGTCTCATTTTCGTTCAACATTGCCGCATCCATTACCACTTAGTTAGTCCGAATATGCTTCTTACTATTACTTCAGGCAGGTAATAATTCCCCGGCGGCTTGCTAGGTCAGTCGCAGGTTTGGGACGAAAAAATCTGACCAAGGGGAGTCCGTTCCCCCTGGCGAGCCAGAGACCCGTTAGCCCATGACATCGCGGTCATGGTTTCCCGGTCTAAACCACGGGGAGGTGGGGTTGAATTGTATCCAGGCTACTAATTTTCACTTTTCAACCCTCCTGGAAGAGGCTAGCCGATCCTAACCCTGCTGGTTGCAGGGCCAGGCGCAGTCCACATCTTGCATTTTTATGCATGTTGATATATTGTGTGTGTGGGAGTCTCCGTGGCGAAGTGGTCAAACCGTCTGACACTGGCTCCGAAGAATGTGGGTTCGATTCCGGGCCGTGTCCTTCGGTTCAAGAGTTAAAATTTTCGGAGACTCCTGTGGGTCGCCGCTAGAGCTACGGAGTTCGTGCTTGGTGCGACGCTTTCCGCACTGAGGAAAGAGACCGAGCCATATGGGATAAAACCCGGTGCAATGAAGTCGACTCTGTCGACTTTTAAGCGACTTTTATTTTGTGTGTATTAGAATAATGATAGTTAATGTTATTTTCTTTCCGTATTCTCGTTTCTATTTCTCTATCCAGACTTCCATCCTCTGTAAACACACTACTCATTTACTTGTACTCTTTAACTGTTTTAATGGTTTTGACTTATATTTACGTTATATTGCACTGGTGTTCGTCGAATTAACATAAATTCTCTCTTTTCTATGTTAATCTTCGTATCAAAATTCTGAAAACAATTTTCAAAACAGATTATTTGGTGATGGAGATCCTGGTTGTTCTTGTGTAGTGAACACATTACTGTTACTACTTTGTAAAAATACCACAAAAACGAAAACAGAGAAATGGTAAAAGCGTGCACCACACACGGGTATACCAGTCTTTTGCGAACACAACAACTGAAGCATTATATGTGCTTAACTTCGTATGTTACCGGGGCCTTTAAATCAAGAAAATAATGTAACCATATAATCTATCACGCATGTCGAACGAAGCTATTTAGTAGAACTGACGTGGAACTGGTAACCTGATTCCGTAGAACACTTTAGCTGCGAAATCCAGTCAAGTACGAAAATGTTTATAGGTATGGAGAGAATAAAAATATAAACAGCCAACCAAGAGAAAGAAGTCCTTTCTTCTAACATAATATGTATGAGGCGATGCGGATATAGCGATACGGAGTCTTGACCCACTGACCTAACTATCTTGTGCTATGTTCAGAAGTGCCACCTGCAACGTAAGAACCGTGAATGCATTTTGAAAGATATTGGGAAAATACAATATATTACAACAGTAGCAGTTTGGGATTCTGCAAAACAAAATGTAATTGAGAAGGCAAAACGTAGTTAAACATAAATGAAACATAAATGAAATTCTTCAGTTCTCAGGTCACACAGAAGACACGACGACGCCTGATGGTAAAGCGACGGCTCTAATCTTATATATAAATTAGGATCTCCGTCCGTCTGTCTGTCTGTATGTCTGTCTGTATGTCCGTATGTCCTTTATACGTTCGCGAACGGCCCATCCGATTGAGATGAAATTTTCTACACGACTTCCTTTCATTCCAGAGCTGCCAATAGTGATATTTTGTTAGTGTGAAATCGCCTGCTTACTCAGTATTCTTTCATTTTTCATTTTTCATCATAATTTCATATATTTCAGGGGACCTAACTCTGTAAAAGTTATTTCAAGGGGCATAACTTTTCTGTATAACTTATAGTCATATTGTGGCATCGTTTTCAAAGATTTATAAACTCTTTGTCCATAGTTATGTACTGGCATATGAGTTATAATAAATAATGATACAATCTGTAAGGCATTTTCAAAGTTTTCATAAAAATAATGCACAATGCATAACATTGTAACTCATCTTTTTTTGCTTAAGAAGTTACTGTAGTCATGCAGGTGATTAGAAAGAGTTTTCATTAAAAATAATGGATGGTGTGTGGAAGAACGTTCTTTTAAGTTTCTTTTTTTGTTGTATGAATTTAATGAAGCCGGACAGGGTCAGGCAGACAGATAGACAGACAGACAGACAGATAGACAGTCGGGAACAGGAACGGGAACTTATATGACTACTTATATGAATTAAATGAGATGCTTCCCACCAGGGACTGGGCGAAGCCGGGCAGGGTCAGGCAGACAGATAGACAGACAGATAGACAGACAGATAGACAGACGGGAACTTATATGACTACTTATATGAATTAAATGAGATGTTCCACACCAGGAGCTGGGCAATGCCGGGCCGGGTCAGACAGACAGACAGACAGACAGACAGACAGACAGACAGACAGTCAGTCGGTAACGGGAACGAGAACTTATATGACTACTTATATGAATTAAATGAGATGCTCCCCACCAGGGTCTGGGCGAAGCCGGGCAGGGTCAGCTAGTATTATATAAACCCCATTTCTGCAGCCATCAGATGTTTTCCAACTTGACTGCTCATTGTCCAAGTTCACATCCATACAAAAGAACAGGCTCTATGTAGCACATCAACACTCTTTTTCTCGTTTCAATTGGCATCTTTTTATTGGTCAGAATGTTTTTCATCTTGCTAAAGGCTACTTTCGCCATGGCGATTTGTCAGAGTCCTAACTATTTGCTCCTTCTAGCTCACTGGACTTGGACAGGCAAATTACAACATCTACGACACATATACTAATAACACATGACTGCAATCGGAAACTCGCAGGAGCTATCTCCTGAACAACCTTTATTACATAATACTACAGGATGACAATATGGTCGCACTTCACGCTCAAGCAATCATTCGACACAAGCAGCCAAACGCTCGCTCACATGGGCGATATTTACACTGTCGCCCGTATGACCATTTGCAATCACAGTCTCACATCATCTCGCACATATCACAGTTAGTACATTCCTCGAATATCAATACACAACGTTCATCTCCATCTATCCGTCACAAACACTATCGTTCTATCGTTCTATCACTCTCTAGATCTCCACACGTCCGTCTCTATCCGCTGTCTCACACACACTGCCTCCGTCCTCCTTGACCTTCCCACATCACGTGGGTCTGTTCACGGGCTTCTTGCTTGACCCTCCGTTAGCCAAGCCGTGATGTCTCCTACTGCCCTTGACCTCAGCTATGCTTACACTGACTCTCGCTTACATATCGGCACTTACACTATTACTTACATAGAAGCCCCTGACAGATTCCTGTTCTAATCTCTACAAGGCATCTCCCATCAGATATTATGGCTGTTCCGAGATAATTGTACCGATTCACTTGTTGAAGAATATTCCCATTTACTTGTATATTACATTGTGGTATTTCGTTCTTCCTAGTGACGACCATAATCTGTGCCTTTTTACAACTTAATTCTAATCCCAGTTGTTCATTGTGTGCAACAACCGCATCTACTAATTGTTGCAGAACCTGCTCATTGTCTGCAATCAATACTGTATCATCTGCATATCTAATGTTATTGATGTTTCGTCCTCCAATGCTGAAATTTCTGAAAATATTTTCACTGTATAGGGAAAAAAAGATCTGGAGACATTACACATCCCTGCCTAACACCTCTCTTAATAGGCTGATATTGTCCCACTTCATTATCAATCCTTATAGCAGCTTGTTGTTTCCAATATATGTTTTTTATAAGTCTAATGTCTTTCCCATCAATTTGTAGAGCTGCAAGCATATCTACCATGTTGACATGTCTTACTCTATCAAAAGCCTTTGTATAGTCAATAAAGCAAAGATGTATATCCTTGTTTACTTCTATAGAACGTTCAATAACTGATCGCAGCTGTCAGCAACCGATGTTTCAGGCATCATAGGATTACTTCTCTCGCACCACACAAGAAACTTGCAAGTCGTGTGAGAGGATACATTTTATTGCCGTTGGCTCTTTACATTTACAAAAACAGTCGCTATCAAATCACACACAAAGCCACAGAATTGCCTATCACTAGTTTCCTAAGCCTATTGCTAATCTCTATCTACTTGGCTACAGAAACCCCTATCGACACTAAACGGTGCGCTCGCTAAGAAGTCAGTCCCCAGTCTCATTCTTCTCCTCGCGTGGCTACACAGCACGCGGAAGGACCTTGTGCGTCCTTCGACTTTTTGCGTGCTGTCACACCCAGCACGCTTATAGCAGCCGTCTCCTATTGAGTGGCAATCCACTTCTCTGTGGCTATCACGTAGGCGTGCTACTGCCGTGACCAGAGTACTAACTATCTGGTCGACGCCTCCGTGTCTCATGAGAGAACTAGTTAATAGTCCCCCTTCCTATCACCTACCCTGCCCTCATACCGGGGCACTGTGTTACCTCTGATCTGCTTGAGGTTGACCACTCTTCCCGGTGGTCTTCTATCTTGAGGCAGACCTCAGACCTCTATTCTTCAGTCTTTGACAGCAGCGCATACACAACATGTACTGTACCCTTTCCTTCTACAAACCCACATTGGTATTCCCCTATTTAAGATTGTATTTTCTTCCTCATTCTTTGCATGATAAGTCGTAGCAAAATCTTCGTGATGTGACTCATTATACTAATTGTTCTATGTTGATCACATTCCAAGGCTCCTGATTTCTTTGGGATTGCAATAAATTCAGAATTACATAATTCAGAAGGTATATGTCCGGTATCATAACTTGAAAGTCCTGTAGTAATAAAAGAAATGACAATAAAGCACGTTTGATTGGTGAGCTGAATATCAATAATAGGATTGGATAACACGGGTTATGGCGAGATTATGTTCACACACTGATGAAACGATTAAGATTAGATCAAGGGGCAATAAAAACTTGGGGTTATGAACGAAGACGAAGACTTATTCACCAGATTGTGTGCAGTCAATCAATATGTCATATGAGGTTGTGTTTTACCACATCACAAAGATTTTGTTACGAATTATCATGCAAAGAGTGAGGAAGAAAATACAACCTGAAATAGGGGAAGAACAATGTGGTTTTGTAGAAGGAAAGGGTACAGTAAATGCTGTGTATATGCTGCGAACAGTTATTGAACGTGCTTTAGAAGTAACCAAGGATATACATCTTTGCTTTATTGACTACACAAAGGCTTTTGATAGAGTAAGACATGTCAACATTGTGGATATGCTTGCAGATCAACAAATTGATGGGAAAGACATTAGACTTATAAAAAACATATATTGGAAACAACAAGCTGCCAAAAGAATTGATAATGAAGTAGGACAATACCAACCTATTAAGAGAGGTGTTAGGCAGGGATGTGTAATGTCTCCAGATCTTTTTTCCTTATACAGTGAAAATATTTTCAGAAATGTAGAAGACCTAAATGGAATCAGCATTGGAGGACGAAACATAAATAACATTAGATATGCAGATGATACAGTATTGATTGCAGACAATGCACAGGATCTGCAACAATTAGTAGACGCTGTGGTTGTACACAGTGAGCAGCTGGGGTTGGAATTAAATTGTAGGAAGACACAGGTTATGGTCGTCACTAGGAAGAACGAAGTACCACAATGTAATATACAAGTAAATGGTATTATTCTTCAACAAGTGAATCGGTTCAATTATCTCGGAACAGTCATAACATCTGATGGCAGATGCCTTGAAGAGATTAGAACAAGAATCGCCATTGCGAAAGTAGCCTTTAGCAAGATGAAAAACATTCTGACCAATAAAATGATGTCAATTGAAACGAGAAAAAGAGTGTTGAGGGGATACATAGAGCCTGTTCTTTTGTATGGATGTGAAACTTGGACAATGTGCAGTCAAGCTGAAAAACATCTGATGGCTGCAGAAATGTGGTTTCTGAGGAAAATGCAAAGAATACCATGGACAGATAGAAAAACCAATGACCAAGTACTACATGAGACAAATGAAAATCGTAGATTGATTAGAGAAATTAGACGTAGACAGTCAACATTTTTTGGACATGTTATGAGAAGAAATGGACTGGAGAACTTAGTGACAGCTGGCAAGATCGAAGGGAACAGACCAAGAGGAAGACCGAGAGGAAAATACCTGGATGGCTTGGCCACATGGCATGGACGAGACAGGAACACTGAGCTGATCCACGACTCTGGTGATCGAGTGAAATGGCGAATCATGACCGCCCACGCTTTCCGGCATGGCACATGATTGATTGATTGATTTACCACCTAAAAGAATTAATACAGACTTTAGGTTTCACCAGACTCGAATGCAGAACATCAAATTGACCATATTGTTCTTAAACATCCGGTGTGCTGATGCCGAGTTAAGCGGTTCAACCCCTACAACGGACAGCTGGACTAAAATGTTGACTTTTCGTCCTTGACTTGGGGACGTAACTTACAAGTATCTCTGAAGTCGGAATCGGTTCGCCTGATGGCGAGGGACACTGTTAATAGGGGAAAGCTAATCCACACGCAAAATCCAGCCCATTACTACTATAAATAGTATATATGGACTACGCTGGAGTTCAAAGCCAGCGAGGGGGAAAAACACATTAAAAATAGAAAATAAAAATGGCCATATCTGTATCAGCAAGACATTTAAATAATCTGTACATGACGTGGCGTGGTCCTGATCACACGAGGGTAAGTTAATAAGTAAGTCACAAATGGCTGTAGAAAAATAACTAACTATGATAACATCTTGAAAACAGTTTATTTTTATACATATATTGTCCCTTTATTACTCAACATAATTTCCACCAACATTGATGCACTTATCCCATCGTTTCATCAGTCCTCCCAAACTGGCTGCCTAGAACTGCGTGCCCTGTTGTCTAAACCACGTTTTCACTTCACATTCAACTTCAGCGTCATTTGCGAAATGTCTCCCACCAAGGTGGGTTTTCAGTGCACGTAGCACCTAGCGATTTCCCGTAAAGCAGTGCATAGTTGGGTAGAAATTGTTACAAGGACGAATCAATAAGTAAGTCACACAGTTTTGTGGGATGACGGGTAAACGAAAACAGGGCACGCAGATTTATGCAGCCCGTTTGGGAGGACTGATAAAAAGATGGGATAAGTGCATCAATGTTGGTGGAAATTATGTTGAGAGATAAAGGGACAATGTATGTATATAAATAAACTGGTTTCAAGTTGTTACCATAGTTAGTTATTTTTCTACAGCCATTTGTGACTTACTTATTAACTTACCCACGTATTACCCACCGAGTGACGATTGGTCTATACAAACATGGATCTAGTACCGATGTTCAATACGTTTTATGGAGTGTTTGTACTTACTAAATATGGGGTTCAGCGTTATTGAGAGGTTTAGCCTGTTTAGAATTTCTCTTCTAACAGTGACGGAGTTGGGTCGTTCAACACGCCGGTCAAATTAACTTAAATGTTGACTTCTCCGTTCTTGACTTGGGGACACAAATGACACATACCTAAGGAATCGGAGAGGGCTCGCCTGATCGTGGGGGACTCTAGTAATAGGGAAAGCTAACCCTCGTACAAAATCAGTCCAGCGCACACACTATCAGTAGAATGCGCTGGAGTTCAAAGCACGCGAACGCCAAACATATAACTAAAGAGTGAATTATTACAACAACAAAAACAATCAATAGAAATGGAATTAAACGAACTACGAGCCGCTTACAGGATGGATATGGACTTCACTGATGATATTTGACCTCTGTGCCGCAAAGGAAATCTTATGCGAGATATATTTAACACACGTAATGAAAGGTGACAATAATTAGGCGAAAAAAGTGTAAATTGAAAGGACAAAGACTAAGAATAAATCAAGAAAACGACAAACCGTTCTCTCTTGGTGAACTTATGACTTCACGAGGTGACATCATAGACATGTGCAGTTAGCATTATAATCACATATTAGGGGGTTTGGGGGGGGGGGGAGAGATTGAAAAAGAAAGAACGAATGGAAAAAGGCATGGGTAGCGTCCATAACACTAGGGAAGCTGTGGAAGCCAATAGCAATTAAATTGAGTAACGAATTTATAATAATTAACACTCACTTCAAATCGCTACCGTTGTATAAATAAGAATATAGAGAATGAATAAATGATTACTGTTACACTACACAGTTCCATTAACTGGTTTAAGTTAGTCGCATATCTTTTATATGACATCGCAGTCAACCCAAACATTTCTGCTGTTTGTGATTTCTTGGAAAGTTTACGTTTAGTTGGTTGCCGTCGCTTTGAATTACCGGGAATCAAACCATTTTATACAAACCAATACAAAGCTGTCTGCAGCCAAATCGCCAGCGGCTGTGTTTCGAAAACGGTAGAGGAGATTACCAACTGCGTCTGTTACCTCTTCGCCACAGAGCTGGCTGATGCCTGACAAACAAGAGTGACTAAAATGAAAAGATAGAATCCCTTATATGGAGTTCACCAAGAGGACCAAACAGATTCAAACGAATCAAGACACCAGGAAAAGATACTGGACTCTGAATATGACATTTGTTGAGCACACTTGTTAACTGTACAGCTAGAAAGTCCTTACTCTGGAACTCTTTGAGCAAAAGAAATCAAGTGAGGCCCAAAACAAACAGAGAAGTTAAATTAAAAAAGTGATACATAATATGGGGACGCCTTCGAAAACAATAAAACCAGCTGAAGACGAACTGCTTCCAAATCGCCCGAAGTTGTGTTTCGAATACGATATGGGGATTACGAAATACGTTCGTAACTCCTTCACGACAACGCCAGCTGTGTCAAATTATAGTACCCCTAACCCCTTAAGGCGCATTGGTCGCACAGTTCTAGACTCATAGTTTTATAGACAAATCGGCACTCGTTCGGCGATGTGGTCAGTTTTACACTGTTCACCTTTACTTCCCAAGAAATTTGTTGGTACCCAGTTTAGGTTGGTTTGACTTCGGAGCCTAGACCAATGTTAAAAATTCAAGCTGGCCCAGTTCTGATTGAACCCACGACCTCCACGTTGGCAGGTGAGCGTCTAGCGACTAAGTTACCACTGCTCACTTTGTCTTTAAGGGGCAGTCATCATGTCACGTGTTCTTGACGTCATTAACATTTACAGTTATTTCCCCTGTAGTAAGACTAAATGGAAATACATTTGTAGGACAAACACTGTTGTATCGACGACGCGTTGACTGAACGTTCAGGGAGTATGACAATGGCATGCGCCTGAATAAGCGAGGGTTCGATTCATGAGCTACGGAGGGGAAATACTGGCCACCTATTTCTCTGATGCTGGATGGACTGAGAAGGTGGCATAGAGGAATATCATCAGCGGAGTTGATCTAGAAAACCAAAGACCGAGATCTGTGGAAAGTCATGAACGCCTACGTCAGCCGGCATGGCATTTGATGATGATGATGATGATGATGTCTCCATGTACTCAGGTTTACAACATGTGATGGCTCTAGCATATCACAGACACAAAGCGGGTTTCTCCTTAGGGAATGGCTTTTGTGTGTGTTAACACTGGCGTCTTTGTGAATTTCCGAATCGCATGTATATTAGAGAAAGTAATAATAATCTTTGCAAGATGACAAACATACTGACCAATAAAAAATATGTCAGTTGAAACGAGAAAAAAAGAGTGCTGAGGTGCTACATAGAACCTGTACTTTGGTATGTATGTGAGGCGTCGACAATGAGCAGACAAGCTGAAAAACATCTGATGGTTGTGGAAATGTGGTTTCTGAGGAGAATGCAAAGAATACAATGGACAGACAGAAAAACCAATGACCATGTTCTACAAGAAACAAATGAAAACCGTACATTGATTCGAGAAATTAGACGTAGACTGTCAAAATGTTTAGGTCACGTTATGAGAAGAAATAAATTGGAGAACTTAATGACAACTGGCAAGATCGAGGGGAAGAGAACAAGGGGAAGACATAGAAGTAAATACCTGGATGACTTGGCCACATGTTATGATTGAGACAAGAACACTGAGCTGATCCACGACTCTAGTGATCGAGTGAGATGGCGAAACTTGACCACACACGCTTATCGACATGGCACATGACGAACGAATAATGAGTATAGTGACAGCTGTTTTCATCAACTAATTCTCATCTCATAAAAAATGACTCTGAACAAATAAATAAATAAATAAAAAGCCATGTAAGGAGCTAAACAGAGCTCATAATCGTTTTTATTAAATTAAATTCAGGGCAATGTTAGTACAAAACGACGGCAGTGAGGAGTGAAGGCAGTTTGACTTTTCGCAATTATAAAAAAATGATGTTAGAGTCGAAACATTAAGGGGTTAATGTATTTGTTTAAAGTCTGTGTTTAAATATTGGCTCTGTGGCGAAAGGTGTTACGGACGTAGTTAGTAATTCCGAATACCTCGTTCGAGACACAGCTGCAGGAGATTTGGCATCAGACCGCCTTGCATTGGATTTTATTTAAATAGTATGAATGCTGGCCGTTCAGAAAACAAAGGCAAACTATTAAAAGTAAACTTGACAAGAAATCACAAATAGCCAAACCTACTGGGGTTGACTGCGACGTCCTATAAAGGATATGCAACTAACTTTTTCTTTGTAACTGTGTTTAAATATTGTAGTTGCGGAGATGTGATTTTATAGAAGCATTAATAAATTACGAATAAAGGGTAAATGGAATAATATAACAATGATTAATGTACATGCACCTACTGAAGAGAAAGAAGATGATATTAAAGAAGACCTTTATAATGATCTGGAAGATGTCATAGAAGAAACCCCCAAACAGGACATCCTGATTGTGCTGGGAGACTTCAACGCAAAAATAGGTAGAGAGAAAACTCATAAAAAAGTTGCCGGTATGGAAAGCCTACATACAACTTCAAATGATAATGGATGGAGAGTCATCAACCTAGCAGAAGCCAAAGGACTGTAGATCAGCAGTACCAGACTGCAAAGAAAGGATATACATAAGCAAACTTGGAAATAATGTGACAAAAGAACCTATAATCAAATAGATCACATTTTAATTAACAACAAAAATGCATCAAACATACAACAAGTTTGAAGCTATAGAGGAGCTGAGTGCCACAGCGACCATTTCCTCGTTGGGGCAAAATTTAAAATAAAACTTAAGAGAGCTTTATATGCTAAACTACAAAGGTTACACCCAACATATAATAGAGAAAAACTACAAGAAATTACAGTCAAAGAGAAATTTTGCAGATGAAATAAAATGTAAACTTGAAATTCTACAAAACCCGTTGGAGGAAAGCGTTGACCAAACTTGGTTGAACATCAAGAATACAATTCAAACTACCGCATAAGAATGTCTCGGTGTGTTAACCACGCATAGAAAGAACAGATGGTTCAATCAAAAATGTGAAGAAGCAGTGATTAGGAAAAAGAATGCCAGACAGTTATGGCTAAATGACATCAACAACATCCAAAATGAAGAGCAATATAGAACTGAATGTAAAGAGGCTACAAAAATAGTTCGGCAGCAGAAGCGAGAATATATGAGCAATATAATCAAAGATATGGAAACCAATCACCAGGAAAACGAATCCAGAAAGTATTTTAAAGAACTGAAGTCAATGAAACGAGGGCACCAAAACAATACATATGGTTTAAAAGACAAAAATGGGAATATGATAAATACCAATGAGGAAATGTGTAACACATGGAAAGAATACTTTGTTGAATTACTAAATTGTAAAGCTCCAAGGAACACTTTCCCACAGGAAGAGGTACGGCATCGAGCACAAAGGAAGCAATAACGATATGGCTCCGAAGGGAAAATATACCATTTCCAGAAACATATTTCAAGCTACAGTTGTTGTCCCGTGAAAAACAGGCGTAAAAGAGCAAGAAATATAATATCGACAAGTTGATAGAAGAGCATGGCCATATGTGCTTGAGACTTCCGCCGTATCATTCTCATATAAACCCTATAAAACTTGTGTGGGCTAAAATTAAATTACAGGTGGCAGCTGCCAATACTACATTCAAATTGTCTGACGTCAAGATACTAACCCAGTCCGCGCTATTAAATATTGATTAAAGTTACTGGAAAAAATGCGAGGACCATGTGTTGAAAGAGGAAGAAGACTTGGAGAAAGGATGGATTGAATTTTATGCAACCGAGAGCAATCATCAATCTACTGGAATCGTCCGATACATATTAAGGTCTGAGCAGATCGCAGACCTTAATCTACGTGCACACTTACTGGGATATTTTGCTCCAATTATTCAGACGAATTGCAGGCCCTAAACATTAAAGCATCAGCATCATGTCAATGGCAACAGTTTGTATTCCACAGTGATGAATTTTCAATTCCGCAAGCCCTCAGCGGTGACAAACAACTGTATTGAAAAAAAAAACACACACACTAAACGCATTGAATACCAACAGAAGAGTAATATTGCGGTGGAAACTGACATATTGTGGCATAACAAGAAACGTGAGAGCAAACACGTTGTCAAATTAGGGGACAACACACGTGCATACGAGTCAATCTATAACCTTCAATGAAAAGAGGACCAACATCTTGGTCGTTAAGAAGAAAGTCCACTACAGAGACACTGACAACTATTTTCATAGTGCAAAACAGGTAATCATGTTCCGTCTCTGAACGGTAAACAGCAGAGTAAACAATCTTTCACGAAGACTCAAAGCGGATCTGTCACCCATGTGTACGTGTGAACAAACTACACAGACAGCTGAACAGATCCTTAAAAATGGACACATGATGACTAAATTGCGGTATCATTTCTGGTCACTCCATACGCACATTAACGCACAACTATTTGGAAGCTTTCACGAACTCAATATAAAAAGCTAACATGAATAATTGTGTACACATTATTAACCAGCAGCTGAAGAAACAAGAAGGAAATGAAAAATAAGGTAAGAAATATATTCCTTCTACTTTGCTGTCAATTTACACATTATTTACCCCAAGCCTCTGTAAATTCTCTGTCTTTACTAATATTACACATTGCACCCCTCTCAGGATTCTCCGTGGTGAAGTGGTCAAGCCGTCTGACTCGGGCTCCGAAGGTTGTATGTTCGATTCCGGGCCGCGTCCTTCATTTCACGAGTGCATTCTTTCGGAGACTCCCGAGGGTCGTTGCTGGAGCTACGGAGTTCTTGCTTTTTTGCGACGCTTTCCACGCTGCGGAAAGAGACTTAGCCATATGGGATAATAACCCGGTGCAATACAGTCGACCCTGACGACTTTTAAGCTACTTCTTTAACTGCACCCACTCCCATTCGAATCCGGACACGCCTTGTGTCGTCATCTGAATTGGCGGGGCATTGATTACTGTAAAAACAAGTTTTTTTAGCGAGAAATGACTAGTTTTTCATCAAAACATCAAAGAAATGTCACCGCTTTCGATGATTTAAGTTGCTTTTGGACCTATCAAAGACATATTCCTTGGGTGGGGGTAAATATAAGGCGGCAGGAAAAATTTCATAACGATGCAACAGACAGTTTTCAAAATAATTGATCGTGAATGACGGCATTCATTTCTGGACATACTATAACTAACTATTCACATGTATTGTTTTGGCGTTAGTCTTCCATTCTGTCTTCTACACCCATGAACGCCAAACAATACGTGCATACTTATTTAAATAATGGGAGCCATGGTAGTGTGGTGGCTAGACCCTCGCCTGTCGACCAAGTGGCCATGGGTTCGGGCCACAACGGGCCGGATTTGAGTATTTAAAATTCACACGGACTCCCAAGTCGACCCAGAGTAAAATGGGTATCCGAGACATGTCTTGGGAAATAAATGCGCCCGCGTTATACTGACCACATCACTTAGTGAGTGTCTATGATTCCTATATAAAATATGAGTATAACACCAAAAGCCGTCTCCGTGGTTAGGAGTTATGGACGCGGTTCGGAAACCCGCTTAACCGCGTTCCAGACATAGCTACGCTCGATTTGGCAGCAGGACGCGTTGCTCTGGGTTTTAACAAATTGGTATGGGAACCGGTCGTTGAGAAAGCAATGGCGAACTACTGAAAGTAAACTTGCCAAGACATCAACAACAGCAGCAAAATGCTGGTGTTGAATGCGGTGTCATGTAAAAAGGATATGAAAAAAATAGCACGAAATACACACTTAGGCGTGTAAATGATAATTTATCTACTGACCGTACTAAGTAATGTACAGTTTCATTTTAAAGAAAAAAAACCCGCAGCCACGGGGCTTATTGGCTGTTGCGAGTCAGTTTAAATGTCCTTTATTTTAAAATAAAATTGTTCCGAAGCAGTTTTCTGAAATGGACGTGTTATGTGGCAGCGCCATGACAGTATGTAGGCCAGGTTTCGAAGCCTCACCCGACCGTGCTCATGACGTTACCAGCGCGGGTCACTATCACCTTAAGAGAGATTTCGTAAGGCTGTATCGGGGTCAAGGACATGGATTGGCGTTATCAGTAATAACATCGCGCAAACATAGCTTGTTGTTAGATTGATAATACGCAATATAAAGCTGTCTAAGCTAGAGGACTTGATACATGTTCTTGTTTTTAATGTCATGATCCACAGCCATTGATCATGGTCACATGATTCGTTTGTCAACCGGTATAAGTTCAGTTGCAACTAATTTTTGTTCGTCATTCAACTTGCTAGTTATACGTGATATTCATTTTACATTGATTCGGCACTATGGCTTACCAGTTAAACGGAAAGGTTGCTGTCGTTACTGGTTCCAGTTCTGGTTTAGGAGAAGCTATCGCTGTGTTGTTTGCATCTCGGGGCGCGAGTGTGACTCTCTGTGGTCGCAATGAGGACCGACTAAAATCAGTGTTAGAGAAAGTTGTGAAGGCCAGTGGAGGACACCAGGACCGGTTTCTCATTGTGCAAGGTGACGTGAATGATACGAGCGTTCGTAAAGAGATTATTGCGAAAACTGTGGAGACGTTTGGACGTTTGGATATTCTGGTAGCAAATGCCGGAGTCATTAGTCATAACCAGTCTATTTTAGAGGCCACGGAAGAGAATTACAACTATATCATGGACACCAACTTGAAGTCTGTGTTTTTTCTCATTCAAGAAGCTGTCCCAGAACTGGAGAAGACCAAGGGCAACATAATTAACATATCTTCAGCTAACACAAATAGAGCTGTTCCAGCAGTCACCTTATCTTTACTATCGAAAGTAGCCCTGGATCATCTAACAAAATGTCTGGCTGTAGACTTGGGGGTAAAAGGCATCCGTGTGAACTCAGTCAATGCTGGATACTTTCCAACTCTGATCAGGCGAAATATCACCAACGACTTAGAGAAAGTCCACAACGCCATCAAGGCATCAGAGGAGAGTAAAGCTGTGCTGAAAGGAAGGGTCGGAATTGTTGATGACGTAGCTGAGGCTGCTCTGTTCTTAGCTTCTGATTCTGCAGGCTTCATCACTGGAGAACTGATCAAAGTCGATGGCGGCAGGAGTCATGGCGGGGCATTTGAGATGCCAACCCCTCAAAAGTAACACGATTCGTGGTGGACGGTTTGAGGCGCCTGCCTTCAAAATTAAGGCGATTCGTGGCAGGCAATATGAGGCATCTTACCTTAATAAATAACACGAGTTATAACAGTTACGAATACAATATGCAAGTTGTATATTCTACTTTAATAGATTTATATAGATACAAACTATAACATTATTGTTCTCGCATGTCGAAATGCAGATAAAATATTTGAAAAAGGCAAAGCAAGCATGTTAAGTACTGTAGTTCTTCACCTTATAATTTCTTCTTCTTCTTCTTTTCGTTCATCCGGAGTGTTTTTTCAGATGTGATTGCGGTGTGCGTTAGGCACCCTTGGGTTGAAAACCCTTAGGTCGCACATCCGGCTTTCGCGTGCATTTTTGACCAGGTTAGCAATCCTGGGAGACTCTCACTTTTGTGGTACCGTCCACATCCCAGCTGGTCAAGTTCGAACAGTCGAGGACTTCGGTCATCCCTCAAGAGAAGAAAGGCACAGTCCATAGCATTTTCCGCCATCCTAGGTTGCTTCCATAGTTGCAGGGCCGACACATAGCGCCCTGATACTGGGCTCACCGAGGGAATGGTCACGTCATGCTCATGGCTGCTTTAATACCTCACATCAATATATTGGGCATTTCGTTCGCCCCGGGCCGTTCCCGCACAAACCAGACAGGTCTGCAGAAGGTATTCACTCAGCGAGTTTTCGCACATGTGCTTGTCGTTGCGCCCGTCAGAGCTATTCCAGGCACGACAGACATTCGGAAAACTACCTAGTCAGAGCTGTTCCGAACAAGAGCGGCATTCGGAAACTAGGTAGTCAGAGCTGTTCCTAGCACGAGAGACATTCGGACGAGACATTTCACTCGGACATAAATGCGTTGTGTCAATTTTTAGTTTGCCACCCGTAGGACGACACTTCCGACTTCCGGCGGGCATTTTTAGTGAGGTTAGCCTTCCTCTGGTTTCGAGACACGTTAGACTGTTGTAATGTCACCCACATCTCAGCTGGTCAAGATAGAACGATCAACGATATCGCGGTCGGCCCTCAAGGGAAGGCAGGGGCAGACCATGGGCATTATCTCGCTATCCAAGGAGGCTTCCATAATTGCAGAGCCGGCACATATTGCTCTGTGACTGGGCTCACCCGAGGAGTTGCCACGTCCTGCTCATGGCTGCTTTAGTTCCTCACTTCCATGTGGTGGGCATCCCGCTTGCCACTGATCGCTCAAGCACACACCAGGAGCGGTCAGACTGCGAGCGACATCCACTCGGTAAGCTTGTGACTTCAGACCACGCAATAGGTTCGCTCGCCGTGCGTTCCATTTCGCGTTGTTGAGACGTTCTTCCACTTTTGTCTACACTCTCTATGGGTTAGGGACAGACAGTTTTCGTAACCATGTCCTTTGACTGGAGCACTTTTCTGACTTTTTTGTACTCGCTCACGAGGTAGGCTACATGTGCTGCCGGCTCAACACCTTACCTTCGTACAGCAGTGAACGAGAAACGGCCAGGCCCTCTCATCCGGGAATCCCTCATATCCCCCAGCTGAGAGCCTTCGAACATGTATCAGATCTGAGCATGTAGCTTGCTCAGTATCACGTTTCTATTTTCCGGTAGACGGGTATCGGCCTGGCTCTCAGATCCGGGGGTTTGTGGCTCAGAGGCGTTCAGCCAAAGCCCTCGACAGGGAGCCTTATGTGTTTTGTCCGAACCAAGGACTTCGTGCGCCTGATTTAAACTTCTGACTGTTATCCTCACCTCAGTCTAACCCGCAGAGCAGCAGGTTGTGTCTCTCTTAGTCTGGCCCCTATCCCATAAGCTGTCCGATATGTAGTTTTCATCCATCGACAAGCACATGGGGTCAGAGGGACACAAAAGCTCCCCCACCGCGGCAAGGTGGAGACACATCGGGGGAGACCTTATAATTTGATAGCTATATTTGTTCTTTTAGACCCGGTTCTTAGTTTGCATCTTTTTCATATTTATTGTTAATAGATATTGCGTCTTAAAAATTCAGACAATAACTTATTTTGGATAAAAGAAACAATTGGGAAAGATAGAGAAGCGCTGCAGTGATAGACCAGATGATCTGGCCGACACTCACTACTCCGAGGAAAGGCCAGACGGACACATAATGAGACTGCAACATGCATCATTAGTAATAGGACTCTTCGCATGTTGTTGAACATGAAGATGGAACGCGTATGAGAATGTACCCAGTACTGTAATGTCGGTTCTTGACTAAATTCTTCTGAACTCAACACACTTGACAGAGTATGCTAATGTAATAACTGTGTGCTTATATTTTGTATTCTTTCTTGTGATAGTCCATGCGGCGTGGTGTTGGTCATCACGTCTGTCTATATCTTTCTGTCCCTCTACTGCCAATCATGTGTGATACAGATGTTTCTCAATGCCATGAAGTCACACTGTCCAGCATCTCCTCTTTGGGCCTCCCCCTACCTCCCTCTAATAAGCATTTTCCCTATGTATGGTAGGTTACACCTGCCTTAGATAATTATAATTGCCACGTAAAAAATTATTTTAATGAATCATGTATTAATGATTACTGCACATTTTCCATGTGTGTTAATGAATATTGTTCTGCTGTTGTCAACGATTAGCTTCATAAGTGATCTCTCTCATCTCATCATGTTCCTCTTGTACCTTGCGGTGTCGAGGTGAAGTATAAACTTCGTGAGAGTGCCCGGTTATGGGCTTCGTATATCGACATTCCCATGGATTCTGTTATTCCCTCCGTCCAACGTTTACGTGGTCGGCCTCTTCCTCTGTTTCCATCTGGTCTGTACATCATTGCTTGTTGTGGCATGCTGTTGACTGGTAGCCTACTTGCATGGCCAAACCATTTGACTTGCTGCTTTCTAATAAAATCTAGAGCGGCTTTAACCCCCACTTTAGTCCTGATTTCTTCATTTCTGATCTTATCTCTTCTTGATACGTTGAGTATTCTTCTCAGGAACCTCATTTCTGTTGTTGTGATTTTTCTTTTCTCTTTTTCTGTCATTGTCCAGGTTTGGCATTGGTAGCACAGAGTTGGTAGGAAGATTGTGTTGTAAAGTGCTTTCTTAGTAGTTATTGATACATGTTTGTTCTTTAGTATTGGTGCCATTTGTCCAATGAGTTGATTTGCCTTATTGCACCTATTTTCGATCTCGTCTTCTGATCTGCCATTTGATGATATTATACTTCCTAGGTACTTGAAGCTCTTTACTTGTTTCAAGAGATGTTCGTTTAGGTGAATTGTTGCTGTTTGTTCTTCTTTAGTTATAGTCATTACCTCTGTTTTGCTTGTGCTAATTTTCATGTTATGTTCCCTACACATTTCGTTTAGACTATTCATGTGGTCTTGTAATTCAGCTTCTGATTTTGCTATTAGTGCTTGGTCGTCCGCAAACAGGAGTTCTCTAATGGTTAGATTTGCAGATGGTTCTTCTTCTGTGTTCTCGTCATGCGGTATTCTTGCTGTCTCTGCTTGGCTGGTTTCTTTACATATGTTGTCTATATATGTTATGAACAAGAGAGGGGACAGGACACAACCTTGTCGTACTCCAGATCTTATGGTGAAGGGTTCTGAGTGTCCTCCAGTTGCTCTCACTATGCATTCACTGTTGTTGTATAAACTTCTACATAGGTTTGTTAGATGTGTACTCACTCCATATTGTTTAAGGATTTCCCACAGCTTGTTTCTATCTACCCTATCAAATGCCTTTTCTTGGTCGACAAAGGCTAAGTAGAGTGTTTCATTGAATTCGATTGATTTTTCTATAAGTTGTCTAAGAGCAAAAATGGCGTCTGTGCATCCTTTGTTTTTCCTAAATCCAAGCTGCGTTTCGCTTAGCTGGGGTTCTAAAGTAGTTCGTAATCTTACTTCTTAGTTTTTCTACGAGCAGTATTGATTGATCATAAGTGATGTATGAATGAAATAATGTATGAGCACAGAGAGATAAGAAGAGCAGAATGTCAGACGGGACTGTGTGCCAAGTTCTTAACCCTTTACAAGTAAAGTTTGTTCGTTCGTTCGTTCCTTCCCTCCACCATCAACTTTCCCGTTGTCACAAAGTACTCCAATTTTCCACCAATATTGTTCTTAAAAACTCCTTTTCTCACCTCGATGATAAAGAAACATATCGTAAAATATTCTTAATTGTGTGTAATGCTGCTTTAGTCTGGGTTATCTATTGTACATGTACCTTCTTTTATTTTTACATCCTTCATCTGCTTTTATCAAAGAACACACATACTTGAACACATAGTGAAATAATCTTGAAGAAATTTGAAAATTATGTAATATTAATGTTTCCTTGTATAAAACAAATTTTCACACTCTTTCAGAAAGTTGTTTTTGTGTGTGCACTTAATTCATGAAATGTTCAAATCATAAACAAGCATTTATGTAACGGTATTATGTTTTGTCCATGGATGAAGGTGATGTAAAGATTATTTCAGATTTCGTGTTACCGAACAATGAAAGAACTAGTTGCATTGGAAAGTTCACTAACCAAATAGATCTATAAAAATACATCACATAATGAAATAAACTTCTGAAAGTAATAAGGAAAACAAAACAGACAAAGGACGTCATAAGGAAATAAAGGGTGAAAAAAATCGGCTTTCATCACGTGATCACGTCCAACATGAATGAAGGGATACCAGAGAGAGTACTAGAATTTTACTAATGTAGACACAAACAGTATATTGCACAATGTATTGCCTGGCATATGTTGTTCTGTTTCGTCAGGTGCATACTATACCCCCCCCCCTCCCCGACACACACACACACACAAACTGCAGCATACGTTTAAGCAGTGTTCTTTTTTTTTCTGCATTCGCTCGCAAGCGAATCCATTGCGACTTCTTGGGTACTTGTAATTTATGTCCCAAGTTAAGGACGAGAAGTCAACATTTAAGTGCAGCTTACCTGCGTGTAGCAAAAAATGCTGGGGTTGACTGCGAAGTCCTGTAAATGATATGCAACTAACTGACGTTTTTACCTGCGTGTGGATAGAATACAAAGAGTGAGCGTGTTAAACCTCTCAGCCACGCCGATCGCCAAGCAGCGTAAAGAATCCTAGCGCTAGAAGGCAAACTACGGTGTAAAATATGAACATACAGACCTTTGAACACAGTGATAAAGCACCCATGCACCAATATTTACATGTGGAACAGGACAGACAACTACGTAATGGAATAATGAGGAAGCTGTATGACCAACCAAAGAAGTGAAATATGATATTATGGAATGGAATAATTAAAATGTACACAAACATGTATTCTCTTGGTGAATTTAAACACATGCGCCATGAATAAAATATGGCACGATTTCTTGTCTGACATAGTTCCCGACGAGATGAAGCGAAATATCAATCAATCAATCAATCATGTACCATGCCGGAAAGCGTGGGCGGTCATGACTCGCCATTTCACTCTATCACCAGTGTCGTGGATCAGCTCAGTGTTCCCGTCTCGTCCATGCCATGTGGCCAAGCCATCCATCAAGCGAAATATACCAGGCAAAAAAATCGTGCAATATTTGATTTATGACATCAGGGTTTACATTAACATGTAGTCTATTACATGTTGATATTTCATAAATCTTGTTATATGCACTGCTTCTATACAGTGCTTGTAATGCACGTTACATTCTGTTCATACCCAGATGGAATTTACTATGCAGACAGAAAAATAGTGACTCCAAGAGATATGTCTATACTGAAGAAGTATAAATGTTTCACGAACATACCAAATCAGAAGTTGTTTAAAGAGATGGGGACACACATGATATTTATCACAAACATGTGAAACATGAGCAATAGTCAGTCAACATATGTTGCCCAAAGCATGAGAAAACACCAGAATACATCATATTGGAACAGCATTGAATGTTGCCTGATCATCATTATCATGCGCCATGCCGTGGCAGTCGTGGTTCGAAATCTAACACAATCACAATTCTTAAATCAGGACTGTTTCCTTGTCCCGTTCATGCCATGTGACCAACCTACCCAAGTATTTATCTATTTTGCTTTACCCTTGCTCTTTTCCTATCAATTTTTCCTGTTGTCACTAAGGTGGGATAATTGAACTGGCTAATGATGCCACCTTTTCTTTTTAAGGCGTTGAGCTGGCTGTGCGTTACACTGTGTATATCTTTAAATTCTACATTATCTGGCAAGTTTTCAGATCTCTCTTCTTTTCTGTATTTTGTTGTTTATTGTTGTTGTTGATTGCCTTTGCTTACCAATGAGTATTTTATTTATTTATTTTATCTTTTTTATAGCCTTGGACAAGATAAACATGTGTATTATCACAATATGTTTCGGAATAAATATTTAGCAACGTTTTCTTCTTCTTCTTCTTCTTCTGCGTTCATCCGGAGTTTTTTCTTTCTTTTTCGGACGTGATTGCGTTGTGCCTGTTTACAGCAGAGCTGCGTTCTTGCGTCGTTAGGCCGACACATCCGACTTCTGCAGGAGCAACATTTTTATTGTTTCTTATGCAATCCCACAGATCTGCACTATATTATACATTTAAGCTAAGAAACAACACAATAATTCATAAATATTTTGTTTTATCGTTTCAAATATGTGATATTTTTCGTCTTTGTTTTTCATGTTATACATATGTACTTCTCTGGGTGCATACTTTAAAGTACGATAACATAATTTCTACAAACAAAGGAAGCAAAAGTAAAGAAAACTTTTACATGCGTATTGGGTTTATAGTGCTAGACCCATATTTGTTACAGCTCAATATACATTCGATGGGTAATGTGGTTAATATCACGCTTTACTACCCTAGATATTTACTGGTATTCATTTAATGCTGGGTAAACATTGAACCAGGTAATGTAATGAAACCCGTCTTGATAGGGATTCGAACTTATACCACCAATCAGGCAGGAGTCTACTGTACTACACATATTCTATATCTGTCACCAATCAGGCAGGGGTCTACTGTACTACACATATTCAATATCTGTCTTCAATCAGGTGGGAGTCTACTGTATTAAACATATTCTATAAATGTCACCAATCAGGTGGGAGTCTACTGTATTAAACATATTCTATAAATGTCACCAATCAGTCGGGAGTCTACTGTACAACACATATTCTATAAATGTCACCAATCAGGTGGAAGTCTACTGTATTAAACATATTCTATAAATGTCACCAATCAGATGGGAGTCTACTGTATTAAACATATTCTATAAATGTCACCAATCAGGCGGGAGTCTACTGTACTAAACATATTCTATATCTGTCACAAATCGTGGTGGAGTTTACTGTACTACACATATTCTATATCTGTCACCAATCAGGTGGGAGTCTACTGTACAACACATATTCTATAAATGTCACCAATCAGGCAGGAGTCTACTGTACAACACATATTCTATAAATGTCACTAATCAGGTGGAAGTCTACTGTACTACACATATTCTATATCTGTCACCAATCAGGTGGGAGTCTACTGTACGACACATATTCTATAAATGTCACCAATCAGGCGGGAGTCTACTGTACTACACATATTCTATAAATGTCACCAATCAGGCGGGAGTCTACTGTACAACACATATTCTATAAATGTCACCAATCAGGCGGGATCTACTGTACAACACATATTCTATAAATGTCACCAATCAGGTGGGAGTCTACTGTACTACATATATTCTATAAATGTCACCAATCAGGCAGGAGTCTACTTACTACATATATTCTATTTCTATCACCAATCAGGTGGGAGTCTACTGTACTACATATATTCTATTTCTATCACCCATCAGGCGGGAGTCTACTGTACTACATATATTCTATTTCTATCACCAATCAGGTGGGAGTCTACTGTACTACATATATTCTATTTCTATCACCAATCAGGCGGGAGTCTACTTTACTACACATATTCTATATCTGTCACCAATCAGGTGGGAGTCTACTGTACAACACATATTCTATAAATGTCACCAATCAGGCGGTAGTCTACTGTACTACACATATTCTATAAATGTCACCAATGAGGTGGGAGTCTACTGTACTACATATATTCTATTTCTATCACCCATCAGGCGGGAGTCTACTTACTGCATATATTCTATCCATCCATCATGTGCCATGCCGGTAAGCGTGGGCGGTCATGTTCTGCCATCTCACCCGATCACCAGAGTCGTGGATCAGCTCCGTGTTTCTGTCTCGACTATGCCACAAGGCCAAGCCATCCAGGTACTTGCTTCTAGGTCTTCCCCTTGGTCTGTTCCCCTCGATCTTACCAGTTTCACCAAATTCTCCAATCCATTTCTTCTCATAACATGTCCAAACAATTTTGACTGTCTACGTCTAATTTCTCTAATCAATTTACGATCTTCATTTGTTTCTTGAAGGACTTGTTCATTGGTCTTTCTGGCTGTCCATGGTATTCTTTGCATTTTCCTCAGAAACCACATCTCTACAGCCATCAGATGTTTTTCAGCCTGACTGCTCATTGTCCACGCTTCACATCCATACAAAAGTACAGGCTCAATGTAGCATCTCAACACTCTCTTTCTCGTTTCAATTGACATCTTTTTATTGGTCAATATGTTTTTCATCTTGCTAAAGGCTACTTTTGCCATGGCGATTCTTGTTCTAATCTCTCCAAGGCATCTCCCATCAGATGTTATTACTGTTCCGAGATAATTGTACCTGCTCACTTGTTGAAGAATATTCCCATTTACTTGTATATTACATTGTGGTATTTCGTCCTTCCTAGTGACGACCATAATCTGTGTCTTTTTACAATTTAATTCTAACCCTAGTTGTTCACTGTGTGTCACAATCGCATCTACTAAATTTTGCAGGTCCTGTTCATTGTCTGCAATCAAGACTGTATCATCTGCATATCTAATGTTATTGATGCATCGTCCCCCAATGTTGATTCCTTCCATATCTTCAATATTTCTGAAAATACTTTCACTGTACAGGGAAAACAGATCTGGAGACATTACACATCCCTGTCTCACACCCCTTTTAATAGGCTGATATTGGCTTACTTCATTATCAACTCTTATGGCAGCTTGTTGTTTCCAATATATGTTTTTTACGAGTCTAAGATCTTTTCCATCAATTTGTAGATCTTCAAGCATCCTTATCATGTTGACATGTCTCACTTTATCAAAAGCCTTTGTGTAGTCAATAAAGCAAAGGTGTAGATCTTTGTTTACTTCTATAGAACGTTCGATTATGTTTCTCAGTATATACACAGCATTTACTGTACCCTTGCCTTCCACAAACCCACATTGTTCTTCTCCTATTTCAGGTTGTATTTTCCTCCTAACTCTTTGCATGATAATTCTTAGCAAAATCTTCGTGATGTGACTCATTATACTAATTGTTCGATGTTGATCACATTCCAAGGCTCCTGATTTCTTTGGGATTGCAATAAATACAGAATTACATAACTCCTGAGGTATATTTCCATTCTATGCCTATATTCTATTTTATTCTATGCCTGTCACCAATCAGGCGGGAGTCTACTGTACTACACATAATCTATATCTGCCATATACCACTGATTATTATCAAATGTCATCTCCACATTGAAGATCGGCTGTAATTAGTCTGTATCTTTTTCTTCCTGCTTCCTTAAGATGCTCTCACTCACGCTTCTTCTTGCCCATCTCTTAATGTTGTCCGCACACATGTAACGCTGTCTTCCCGTCCATCTCTTGATGTTGTTCACACACATGTATCTCTGTTTTCCAGTTCATCTCTTGATGCTGTCCTCACACATGTTTAGCTGTCTTCCAGTCCATCTCTTGATGTTGTCCACACACGTTTATCACTGTCTTCCAGTCCATTTCCTGATGCTGTCCACATACATGTAACGCTGTCTTCCAGTCCATTTCTTAATGTTGTCCACATACATGTAACGCTGTCTTCCAGTCCATTTCTTAATGTTGTCCACATACATGTAACGCTGTCTTCCAGTCCATTTCTTGATGCTGTCCACATACATGTAACGCTGTCTTCCAATCTATCTTCTGATGTTGTCCACATACATGTAACGCTGTCTTCCAGTCTATCTTCTGATGTTGTCCACATACATGCAATATTGTCTTCCAGTCCATCCTTAATGTCGTCCACACATATGTAACGTTGTCTTCAAGTATATCTCGTGATGTTGTCCACATATGTGTACTGCTGTCTTCGTCTTGCAGGATGTCTCTGCACTTTACCACATTCTTTAACAAGCAGCTGCATCTCTCTACGAACAATAATTGCCTAATCTTGATGTCACATCAGTACTGTTCGTCTTTAACCATGGTTCTTCAAATACTTCTTTGTTTTCCGTACTTGATACGATATTCCTTCTATGCGTATGAATAAACACATTTGGAAGGCCTCAGTTTTACTCTCACATTGTTAATTTATATAGAATCATTCACAATTAGCATAAACCCAATTCCAGATTTCAGATATGCATATGACACGATAATCAAACAGTGCTAATTAAATTAACGTAATTTGCATTTCTCTTACAGGACGTTGTGGCCAGCTCTAGCATCTATTGGTTGCTTGTGATTTTACTAGACAATGTTAGTTCGGTAGTTTACCGTTGCTTTCTGAACGTGTGACCGATTGTACGTGAGTCAAAGAATAACTTTGCTTAACCCTTCATGACAAGATTATGCGCAGTCACGAATTTATGAATGTTTGTAGTATCATGCTAATCGTTTTAAAAGCTCTCCATATTCTTGATCTATATAGTAGTACTAATTTAACGCTGCGATTGAATATTATAAGTTTGGTGCTAAATGACATTTTATTTTAAAAATGGATATTTCCCTCTTCTATAAAAGCTTCTCTTCAACCACACATGTGTGACTCTTGTATTAGTTTCAACGGATTCAAAAAGAACTGTGGATACGCGATTGGTGGCTGTAAAACTTGTCTTTGTGTCCTGTGGTTTTGTGTTCAAACCCTTACTGAGGCCAGAATTATGTTTCAAACTGTCGTGGGCTCCAAATGAACCCTGTCTAAAATAGGCACAAGAAATTACATGGGCGGATAGAGGTGGCCGGTATGATACTGTCTACATCAGAGGTTCCCAAACCACGGCCCGCGGGCCACTTGTGGCTCGCAAGCTGTCAGAAAGTGGCACGCGAGACCTCGTCATTTAACAGAATATATTTTAATAATTTAAAAAATGCACTCGGAGCGTCCAGTCAGTGTGTGAAAATTTACTCTGCTCGTGGTTGTTATGCTCAGATATTATCGAATGCGCCTGTTCAGTTCGCAATGACACGTTATGAAGTTCCCTTACCCCAGCCTTGTCGACCAATCAGAGTGCGCAAAGCTCCATGTTGTCGTCTGTTACAACTGTTTAGCATAGTGAGTAGTGTTGTGTTGAAAATATATTTTTTTCAAATACAAATTTACGGCTAAAGCCTATAAACATGAGTGTGGGAAATCTAAAATCAAACAATGGTAAAAGGCGAAAATGTGAAGACGTTGCTTGTCGTTTGGTCATGCAAGTAGGTTACCAACTAACAGTATACCATAACAAGAACAAGCAATGATGTATGGACCTGATGGAAACAGAGGAAGAGGCCGACTACGTAAACGATGGACGCGGGGAATTACAGAGTCCATGGGAAAATCGATATATGAAGCCCATAAGCGGGCACTCTCTCACTGTTTATACTTCATCTCGACACCGCAAGGTACAAGAGGAACATGAAGAGATGAGATGGTGAGTTGCTTGTCGTAAATTCAACGAAGATTGGACGGAGACATTTATGTTTATGCCTAGTAGTAAAAAAGTTTGCTTAATCTGCGGATTTTGTGTTTCTGTAACAAAAACATTTAATCTGGAATGACACTTCACGACCACACAGTAAGACATAAATGCTCAATATCCGATCAGTTCATTTCTCTGATCAGGCAGCAGTCATTTTTCACCAAGGCTAACGAACAGAGCAAGAGTGCATTTGTTGCGTCGTACGAAGTCGCTCTTCTGTTGTCTCGCAAAAAGAAGCCGTTCACCGATGCAGAAGAAATAATCAAGCCTTCCTGTAAATTTGCTGCTAGAATGCTTGGCGACAAAAGGTGGGAAACAAAATTTGATCAGATTCCTTTGTCTAATAATACTATGTCCGAGCGAGGTGAAGAATTGGCCAACGATGTTCATCGTCAAGTAGCAGCACATATAAAAAATTGTAAATTTATTTCATTGGCAGTGGATAAATCCAGTGAAATTTCTGACACAGCTCAGGTTGCAGTTTTTGTTCTACCAATAAACGATAATTGTGAAGTCATTGAAGAACTTCTAGGACTTGAATCAATGCATGCAACTATCAAAGGGACTGATCTGTTTGAAACTCTGAAGTTGTGTGTAGAGAAAAACTACATAGAATGGACCAAAGTGGACAGTGTATGCACCGACGATACTCCGGCTTTGACGGGTAAAAAATTTGGATGTCTAGCATTATTAGAACAGTTTCTTGACCGCACTATATTAAAATATCATTTTATCATTCACCAAGAAGCTCTGTGTGGAAAGATATTAAATCTCAAACATGTCATGGATGTTGTTCTGAGATTTGTGAACAAAATTCGAAGAAGGCGCTGAACAGGCATGAGTTCAGACAGTTTCTATCAGACCTGAACAGGAATACGGTGAGCTGCTGTTACACAGTGATGTCAGATGGCTATCTAAAGGAAAAGTTCTGTCACGTTTCTGGGCACCGAAAAATAGTGTCTATCTGTTTCTGTCTGAAATAAATGAATTGCCTACAGAACGGGAAAGTCTGCTGAGTGATGACTACCTTAATGATCTGGCATTTTTGGTGGACATCACGTCTCATTTAAACTCTTTAGATGCGAGGATCAAGGGAAAATTCAAACTATTCACAAATTTGTGCGATGACATTTCTTCATTTAAAATGACACTACGACTGTTTATCGGACAGCCGACTGAAAGGACTTTAGAGGCGTTTCCAAGTCTGAAGACGCTTGTGGTGAAAAAGATATGTGACTTGTTCCAGTACAAAATAAAATTTGAAAGTCTTCTGGATATCTTTCAGTCGAGATTTCAAGAGTTCACAATAGAGGAGGAGAATGTTGCCCTCTTCATAAATCCGTTAGTATTTCCTGATGCCAAGCTCTGTCAATTACAACAAAACTTTCAGCATGAAGTAATTGATTTGAAATGCAATTCTGCAACAGGATGTAAATTTCTGGAGCTACCTGCTTCACCTTCAGCTGATCATACTATTTCATTCTGGCGACTATTGCCTGTCGAACAATTTGAACATGCGTTCATTCGCCCAGAGATACATTTGTCGTTTTGGTTCGACTTACAGATGCGAGCAGCCATTTTCCGCAATGATCGTTATTTAAAAAAAAAAAAAAAAAACAAGCAACGTTCCAGACTCACCGACAGTAACCTAGCTGCGCTTATGACTTTGGACACGACAGATTTTTGCCCAGACACTGATAAACTGACATCTGAACTTAAGTAACTGGTTATGAAGAACATTTACAATTGTAAATTAATTACATTAATAGCTATTTTCGAAACTGATTTAACATTTATTGTTAAATGAACTTTTGATTTTAAACCAAAAAGATGACCGCAGTGTAGTACTGACACTGACTGCCTTTAAAGTTTTAGAATTTTGTTGACGAAAGTTAAGAAAGGTAAGAATGATATTGCACGACGTTTATAATTGTATAACGTTGTGGCCCGCTTAACTACCGAAAATAGTAGATATGGCCCTCAGCTTGAAAAGCTTGGGAACCACTGGTCTACATCATCGTCGAGTTCTGATCGCTCTAAACCTTTGGAATCAGCGCCATATACACAGAACGCTACATGACAAGAACGGGATATTTTAACTATTTACTGTACTTAAATGGACGCGATGTGACTTTCCATTCTATCACACGACATAGCAAATTTGGTGTCAGGTGCGTCATAGCACATTACATGTTGGCACTACCATGGCCTGCTTTACTTGATGGGTCTAAGTTCGTTGAACTAATGGCTCCACCAGCCTGTTATTGTTATACATATCGACCCAGTTGTCAGCTCGCAGAACTTAATAAATCAAACCACCCTTTTTCACGCGTGAAAGTGTATTGGGCCTGACGTACTAGACCCATATTTATTTTCCATCGTCACTTCAGTGGTGATGTTGTCGATATCACGACAGCCGCCTTTACTTCTAAAGACAATTTCTGGTACCAATTAATGCCTGGGTTTAGCTGTGGGCCCAGGTCAATTTCAATTTTAAAATCTGCTTGTATTCGAATTCGAACCCACGATGACGATGATGGACCGGCAAGCAAGAGCACCTATAGTCTGTCCAGAAATGAATGCCTTCATTCACGGCCAGTTATTTTGAAAACTGTCTGTTGCATCGTTATGACACTTTTCCTCCTGTCTTATATTAACCCCCACCCAAGGAATATGCCAAAGTCAACTTAAATCATGGAAAGCGGTGACATGTATTTGATGCTTTGGTGAAAAACTAGTGATTTCTCACTAACAAACTCGTTTTACTGTAACGCCCAGTTCCACTACGCGAGGCTCTTGTCAAAAGGCCAATCCCATGTCCTACGAGAAAATTAACTATTCAACGTTAATGTTTCCGTGTGAAGACGTAATACATTTAATAATGTGCACTTCATCTCTGACCCGTAAATTATATACCGCATATAAACAAACTTTGAAATCTGCTCTACAATCTCCAGAACAAAAATTTTTTTTTTTTTTTTTTTTTTTGGGGGGGGGGGGGGGGGGTGGACATAATAATAAGGTTATATGCTAAATGTCATCATTTTCCCTCAGTTGGTTACTGAGATATGGAATTTTATATTTGGGCAGACAAAAGTAAACAGACTATATATAGGAAATATTTGACCGAAGACCCCGAGGTAGACCAAGAAGACGGTAGAGAGATAATATACATACAGACCTACAAGCACTTTGAATCAGCCACTGGCAAGAGAAGGTCACCCAGAGAGACGAATAGAGACGGCTTGTATCTGCAGCAAAGAAACTCAATGGCTCGGAACGCTGAAGTAGAAGAAGAAGAATATATATAGATATATAATATAGAAGAATATATAATAGAAGATATATAATATAGAAGAATATATATCATCAAGTGCCGTGCCGGCTGGCGTAGGCGTTCATGGCTCTCCACAGATCTCGGTCTATGGTGTTCTGGATCAACTCTGCTGATGATATTCCTCCATGCCGCCGTCTCAATCCGTCCAGCATCATTTCTCTTGGTCTGCCTCTGCCTCTCTTACCCTCGATTTTTCCAGTTGTCACGATGTTCTCCAATGCCTCTCTTCTCATCGCATGACCAAAGAAAGCTGTTTGGCTCTTTCTTATTGTTGTATATAGTGTTCTAGTTTCATTAGCCTCTTTCAGGCAATCGTTGTTAGTTACTCTGGCAGTCCAAGGAATTCGCAACATTCGTCTTAAAAACCACATCTCTGTTGCTTCTAAGTTCTTCCTAATTTGTTCATTTACATTCCAAGATTCGCTGCCATACAGCAAAACTGGTTCTATATAGCATTTTAGCACTCTCTTTCTTACATTAATTGATAGCGACTTATTGCATAAGATACTCTTCATTTTCTGAAATACGGCTTTTGCCTGCCCTATTCTGCTCTTAATCTCTGTTGTACATCTTCCATCTGATGTTATAAGTGCCCCTAGGTATTTAAAATTATCCACTTGGTTGAGAATCTCCCCTTCTATTTCTATGTCACATTTTGGTGTCCCCATTTTCTTTGATATTACCATTGTTACTGTTTTCTTGATATTCAAGGAGAGTCCTTTTTGTGCACTCTCTAATACTACAATGTCCAATAATTGTTGTAGGTCTGTTGCATTATCCGCCACCAATACTGTGTCATCTGCATAGCGTATATTGTTTATATTATATCCTCCGATTAGTAGTCCTGGCTTCTCTTTGATCTCTCTCATTATTACTTCGCTATATAGGGAGAAGAGATCGGGTGACAAGACACACCCCTGTCGTACTCCTATCTTTATCTGTTCGTAACTACCCTCTTTATTTCCCATTTTAAATGCTGCTACTTGGTTCCAGTATATGTTCTTTATTATTCTTAAATCTTTCCCATCAATGTTGATATCTTCCAACATTTTAATCAGCTCATCGTGTTTTACTTTATCAAATGCCTTAGTATAATCTATGAAGCATAAATATATGTCCCTCTGTTTCTCTAATGACCTTTCTATTAGTGTTCGTTATATATATATATATTGCATTGTTTTACCCTTTCCTTCCATAAAACGGTACTGTTCTTCACTAATTTCCATTTTTATTTTCTATCTTGTTCTTCTCATTATAATTCTGAGTAAACAATATAAAATGACACAAAGTAGTGCAGCTTTACATAACAGAGTTAAGACACATACAGAACGTTGCGGCGATTAGCCTTCATCAGCAAACAAACACATTCACAAACACAACATACAGTCAAGGAGAACTCCTGTGACTACATCAGACGGTGATGACAGGACGAGAAGAACAAAAGCATGGAAAAATGGAAGGAATGAAGAGAAAATGAAAATTGAAAAAAATGTTAATTGAAAGGAATGTTAGTTGAAGAAAATATTAAATTGAAAAAATGTTAATAGAGAAAAATATTCATGAATATTTTTCTCTATTAACATTTTTTCAATTTAACATTTTTTTTTTCAACTAACATTCCTTTCAATTAACATTTTTCTCAATTCTCATTTTCTCTCCATTATATAATTCTCTTATATACTCATTCCACCTCTTCATTTTACCTTCCTCCAATAATATCTTTCCTGTATTTTGATTTCAAACACCCTGTGTTTATTCTTATTTGTCTTCCTGTGAGCTCATTGATTTGTCTGTGCATACTTTTTTGATCTTTAATTAATGGAATTTAATTCAATTTGTTTGCGTTGCTCGTTTAACCAACTTTCTTTTGCCTTCACACATTTATCTCTTATTTCTTTATTTATCTTAGCATACTCTTGTTTGTCATTTTTATTCTGTTTCCTTGTGTCCATCACCATTACGATTTCTTCATTCATCCATTTTTTCTTAGCTTTTTGGCTTCTCTCCGGTAATATTTCTTTGCTGGTTTGATGAATGGAGTCCCTTAACATTTCCCATTGATCATTTATACTCTGTATTTTAGCTATTGCATTGTACCTATTTTTCACAGTCACTCTGTATTGTTCTTGAATTTCTTTATCTACTTTCAGAACCTCTTTATTATGTCTCAGGTTCTTAACCATTTTTTTTCCCTCTCTCTAATCTTACTTTTATTTGTCCACATAATGGTACATGATCACTATTACCGTCAGCACCAGGCATTGTCTTTACATTAATTAATGCATTTCTAAATCTTTTATATATATATATATATATATATATATATATATATATATATATATATATATATATATATATATATATATATATATATATATATGGTAATTTCAAGAGACGGAATGGCTAAACACTCTGGCCACATACAAATAGATAATATGACCATTAAAAGAACGGAAACATACAAATACCTGGGTACAATCTTCAACTGCTCCAACATCATAAGGGAAGAAATACAAACTAGAATCAACTCTGGGAATAAGATATACTATGCACTACAACATCTACTAAAATCAAAGGCGCTATCTCGTAACACCAAAATCACAATATACAAAACACTGATCAGACCAGTTGTGCTGTATGGCTCTGAAACCTGGAGTACAACGAAAGGAGACGAAGCCTTGTTACAAACCTTTGAGAACAAAATTTTAAGACGCATCTTTGGACCCATTAGGGATACACAAAGTGGAGAGTGGAAAAGAAGAAGTAACAAAGACATTTATGATCTGTTTAAGTCTCCGCTAATCACTGGTATCATGAAGGCTAATAGACTACAATGGCTGGGGCATATAGAAAGAATGGAAGATAATAGGGAAACAAAACTCGCTTACACTCATTAAATAAATGACCGTAGACCCCAAGGTAGACCAAGAAGGCGGTGGGGAGATAATACATGTACAGACCTGCAAGCACTTGGAATCAACGACTGGCAAGAGAAGGTCCACCAGAGAGACGAATGGAGACGGATTGTATCTGCAGCAAAGAACCTCAATGGCTCGGAACGCTGAAGAAGAAGAAGAAGATATATATATATATATATATATATATATATATATATATATATATATATATATATATATATATTCTTCTTCTTATGTTAGTTAGTTAGTTAGTTAGTTAGTTAGTTAGTTAGTTAGTTAGTTAGTTTGTCGACAGATCATCCTCATTGCACATCGAACCATTCAGTCCATAACTGCTCGGATCCCCTCCTCAGCAAATCCCGCAGCGTGTAGCAGCTAACGACACCAGTTCTGTGCTGGTTTATCAATCTTCTTTGGCTTAGTGCGTAGTGCTCTTGTTTAGCCACACCTCTTTTAATTTGCTGTTCTCGCAGTCTGACCATGGTTGTAAATTCGCAGTCATCACTTGGTTCTCGCAAAAGTCTCACTTCTCGTAGTGCATTCAGAATGTCAGTCTGGTCCATGGCGCGTCCGCCCTCCACATTAGCCATACCTGCGAGCTTGTCAGCCCACTCATTTCCTTGTACTCCCGCATGCCCTGGTACGAAGATGAAACTAATCTTTGCCAGCCAGACTGTTCCAGAGACTGCAACCGCTCTCTTCGGATCCACCCCATCTCTATCCTCTTGAGCATGCTCATTGAGTCGCTAAGGACACATGCCCTGGGGAATGTCAGTGTCTCGAGCCATGTTATTGCTTTGCTTACTGCCATGACTTCCATAGTCAGGCTACTTGTGGTCTCAGCAAAAGCACCAGAGTCCTCCTTTAAAATTCTCCCTCCGGTCCGCACCGTAAAGGCCCATGAGTTTCTTACGTGTCGGACGACCGACACATCTGTGTAAATGACAGCATCAACGTCTAACGAATTCTCTAAAATTAACGCTTGTACTTCCGCCTCCACAGCAGCCGGATTTTCCTGTCTGCATTTTCTGTCTAGTTGGATGCAAACTGAAAAGAACGTACATAAATCTGTTGGCATTTGTACCCACTCCCTGCCAGGTTCTAAGTCCTCCAGTGAACAGACCTGTTGAAGAATGTCTTCCGCTTGACCCATTCAAGACCTTCTTCTGTTTAATCTGCTGCCCTTCACCTTCCTAATTTCACTATGCAGTGGATGTTGTGTGTTTGAGTTGACTCTGAGGTAGGCACGTGCTCTGCAAATTTGTAGTTTGTCTTCAATGGTTGGATAATCAAGAAGGTAGCGCATAGCCCTGCATGCTGTATCTCTTGTGCATCCAGGAATAATGCGCATAGCTTCGTTTTGTATCCTTTCCATCCTTTCTATCTGCTTACGGCTGAGAGTCAGGATCGTCATCGCATACTCAAAAACAGACATGACCAGTCCCTCGTATAGGAGGAATAGATTGCGCTGCTCACAGTTTGCTGCCGCCATCACCCGCATCGCAGCCAAACCCCGCTTGGCCTTTGTTATTACTTGGTCTATGTGCTCATTATAAGCAAGGCTTCGATCAAAACGTATCCCCAGGTAATTCATTGCCTGCGTTCTTTCCACAGTCTCTAAACACAGATTAACAGTTGGTGTTGGAGTGTGGACAATATGATTATTCAAAGAGAACCATGTCATTGTTGCTTTTGTTGGGTTGACCATTACCCCAGCTTCCGCACACCAAGTACTTATGCGATTGAGTTCGGGTTGTAGTTCCACAACAACCTGATCTCTATCCTTACCCTGACGATGCACTAAAACATCTTGAGTTCAAGAAGCTGAAGCATTAGAAAATCCAAAGGTACTCTATAGTACGCGTCCTTCAGATCAATCGCTGCAGCTAAGGTTTCAATGCCTGAGTTGAAACCTTCGTAAACATCATGGGCAAAAACTACTGCGTTGGTCCAGGTTTCTCTTTTGGGACGGTTTCTGGCAATTAACTTCTCCAGCAGTGTCAGGGTGTTGGGAGTGTGGGTACAGGACATAGAGAGGATAAGGGACAGGATAGAGTCAGGACTACATAGATACGACATACAGGACATAGGTAAGGACATCTGTAGTATAGTCGATAGATTAGAGACAGGACATAAGTCAGGACACAGAGCGGTCATAAGACAGGACATCTACAGAACTGTAGATAGAGTGGAGACAGGACTTAGGTGGGGACATAGACGTGTCATAAACAGGACACCGACGCGACAGGACAGAGTGATAGGAGGGGACATAAGTTCACGGGACACGGCCCTGAACGGACTAGACGTCAGTACACTGAATAACCTAACCTAACACGGACGGACTACAGTACTACGTGACTGCTAGGACCGCACGGGGGTCACGAGCGGCACGGGGTCCAGGACCACGAGTCCAGCCGACCAGCCTGAGAACGCCAGACGGGACTCAGACAGTTTCAGGGGAAGGACGTTGTGTTTTCTAGAGCGGGTGTATAGCTTTGCGAGAGTGCGTTTGAAGATAGCGAGTATAGGACTTGTATAATTGACTGAGTGCTATAAGCGTTTGCAAGGCGGCATTTTGTATATATCTGTGATGAATTCACCGCCTGTGTGCACATTGTAATATGATCAGGTTCGCCTGAATAAAGTGTGAGAATAACCTTATGCACGACTGATGTTTTCTTGAGTGCGTAAGAAGTAGTTAGAATACCTGTGTGCGTGTGAGACGCTGACAAGCAGTTTGCCTATTGTATTCTGCATGGTTATTACTCGACATCCCTGAATTTTTGTGTTGTCTTTGCCAGGCTTCGGCAAGGGAATCAGATAGCTGTGTAACCACTCCTCCTTGATGCTAGCACTCCCTATACTGTTGTTGTACATGTCTGCTAGTTTCTCTAGCTCGTTGTCGGTACACCTATTGATGTCGTCATATCTTATGCCATCTGGCCCTGGAGCGCTGTATTTTGATCGTCGAAGCACAGCCTTGATTTCTTTCACTGTCACTGTGTCTTCACCCGAAATGTTCTGGGGCTTGCACCTGTCTGAGGTGACCTCCTTGGCAAGATTTCAGCCTCTCATGTCTGTCTGGTTGCTCTGCTCTAGATAGCGTTCGAAGAGGGCTTTGCCCTTGTTCTCGTCAGTCCTCTGCCAGATGAGGTCAGCACCTTGGAAGTCAGAAATTTTCTTATTCTTGACAACCCCACTCATGCTTTTATGTAGTCGCCAGAACAATTTCAGTGACTTGTCTGTGCTTACTCTTTGACATACCTCTGCCCAGTTTTCACTGTTAACCACCCTAACCAGTTTTTTTTTTTAATTGCTTACTTTTGTGTGCATCTGTCTTACTAAGTGTATGCAGGGATTAGGAAGGGCAACTCTGTTCTTCTTGGCGTTTTGCCATTTCCTTACAGCACTACATTCCATCCAGGCCTTCTCCACTTCAAAATTCCAGCAGGGTGGCTGCTCCCAGCTTTTTTTCCTGCCACGAAACTTTCTGCGCTTGTCGCGCCTTATTTTACTCACCACCTCTTTCCCTGTAATGTCATACTGGAAAGTCTTGACCATTGACTTGTACTGCCTGGTTATGCCTTTCTCCACCAATATGCTGCAAGGATGGTGGTCGCTGCCATGGTACCCTAGGACACCCCATCTACACACTGTAGTGAGTGCAGGAGAAACCAGCGCTAGATCAATAGTACTCATCACCTGGGTGGCTTACTGTTCTGGTGACACAGCCACTGTTGATACAAACCAGGTCAATGGTTTCAAGTGCAGTCTCGAGCTCCTCCTCCTGTGTGTTGAAGGAAATGTTTCCCTATGAGCTGCCTGTAGCGTTGAAATCGCGACAGAAAATGACAATTTTTTTCATGACCTAGTATGTCACTTAAGCACTTCCACTTCTGGGAGTCCACACTCGCATTACGGGCATAACCATTAACCAACACGAATGGTAGACCGGATTGAACTCTGACCGCGTGTATTATCATTGTCCCAGCTGGGCATGTCTAGCTCTGAAGCAACCAGACTGTTGCGAATGAGAATTGCCATTCCCTAATGTCGCTTGTTGTGGAAACATTTGAAGCCGGCCATTTTGAGTAGCTGATCACCCAGTCTCGTCTCCTGGAGTTCTACAATGTCGCTCCTGTAACGCAAGTTTTCGAGAATAGGGTCACGTTGTTTTACGCTGGCGCAGTTCCAATATAGGATGCGAGTATACCTGAGACCCAGACGGTCACATTTAAGTCTAAAACGTCTTACCCCTCCACGCTTGCGTCGCTTTCGGCCACCACGTTGACCCCGTCGCCTTGTTTTGTTGACTGCCTTCCGCAGTGAACACACAAATTGTTCAGAATTGTTGAAAAGACCGAAAACCACAGAACCACACACGCTGTGACAATTCACTCAAGCATTGCTTCGCTCAATGCAGAAACTCCGTAGCATCGGCGCAGATCTTGAGAAGAAAGTCCTGGTTTTACATCCTGGTACACAAATTACACGTAGGAGATGAAAATATTCATCTCCTATGCGAAAAATGTAACAGTCACATAAACAAAACAACCGTCCGCCGCTATCTTGACCGGAAGTGAACAAGTGTCAAGAGTTTCCTCTTGTATTCATTCCTTCCTATCATCTAGAATGTTATCTTCTGTTAAATTCTTTCTATTTTCTGCCAGAACCGTTGCGAAGGATTTACGGACGCTTTTGTAATCCCACATATCGCGTTCGAAACACAGCTACGGGCGATTTTGCAGCAGACCGCCTTACGTTGTTTTTTAATGTGCCATGCCGATAAGCGTGGGCAGTCATGTTTTGCCATCTCACTCGATCATCAGAGTCGCGGATCATCTCCGTGTTCCTGTCTCAACCATGCCATGTGGCCAAGCCATCCGGGTATTTATTTATCGGTCTTCCCCTTGGTCTCGTTCCTTCGATCTAGCCAGTTGTCACAAAGTACTCCAAGTCAACCCTTTCTCTTAACATGCCCAAAAAATTTGGACTGTCTACGTCTAATGACTCTAATTAGTTTACGATCTTTATTTGTTTCTTGAAGGACTTGTTCATTGGTTTCCATGGTATTCTTTGCATTTTCCTCAGAAACCACATTTACACAGCCATCAGATGCTTTTCAGCTTGATTGCTCATTATCCACGTTTCACATCCATACAAAAGTACAGGTTCTATGAAGCACTTCTACACTCTTTTTCTCGTTTCAACTGATATCTTCTGATTGGTCAGTATGTTTTTCATCTTGCAAAAGGCTACCTTTGCTATGGCAATTCTTATTCTAATCTCTTCAAGGCATCTCCCGTCAGATGTTATGTCTGTTCCGATTCACTTGCTTAAGAGTATGTCCATTTACTCGTATATAATATTGTGGTATTTCCTTCTTACCGGTGACGACCATAATCTGTGTCTTCTTACTATTTAATTCTAACTCTAGTTGTTCACTGTGTTCAACAACCGCATCTACTAAACGTTGCAGGTCCTGTTAATTGTCTGCAATCAAGACTGTATCATCTGCATATCTAATGTTATTGATGTATCGCTCCCAATGTTGATTCCTTCCATATCTTCTATATTTCTGAAAATATTTTCACTGTACAGTGAAAACAGATCTGGAGACATTACACACCCCTGTCTCACACCTTTTTTAATAAGCTGATATTGAAATACATCATTATCAATTCTGATGGCAGCTTGTTGTTTCCAATATATGATTTTTACAAGTCTAAAGTCCTTTCCATCAATTTGTAGATCTTCAATAGTCCTTATCATGTCGACATGTCTCACTTTATGGAAAGCCTTTGTGTAGTCAATAAAGCAAAGATATAGATTTGTGTTTACTTCTATTGAACGTTCAATTACCATTTTCAGTATATATACAGCATTTACTGTACCCTTGCCTACTACAAACCCACATTGGTCTTCTCCTATTTCGGGTTGTATTTTCTTCATGACTCTTTGCATGATAATTCTCAGCAAAATCTTAGTGATGTGGCTCATTATATTAATTGTTCGATGTTGATCACATTCTAAGGCTCCTGATTTCTTAGGGATTGCAATAAATATAGAATTTCACAATTCAGGTGGTATATCTCCAGTATCATATAATGTGTTCATCAGTCTGGCGACTTGGTCTATTCCATATTCTTCTAAGGCGTTGATAATTTCTATTGTGATGTTATCTGTACCCGGGGTCTTGCCAGTTTTCATATGGTTAAGAGCATTCTGAACTTCCATCTTCAAAATTGATGTTCCTTCATTATTATTCCGATGATCATATTGTTCTTCTCTTGTATCATCATAAAGGTCTTTCACATAATCTGACCACGCATGTAAAATCTGATATTTTTCTATTATGATTTCGCCCTCTTTAGTGTTTAGGCCACCCGTTGATGTGTGTGTTCTTTTGTTTGAGATGTCATTAATTCTTTTGTGCATTAATTTGGTATTCCGGGTGTTGTGTTGGTTTTAAATTTCCTTGCAATTTTTCTCAAGTAATGTTTCTTTTGCCTCTTTGCATAGCTTCCTAATCTGCTTGTGAATCTCTTCATATTTTTCCTTATTTTTGTTATTTCTTCTTATTTCCATGAGTTTTAAGATGTCTTCCGTCATCCATCTCTTGCGTCCTATTATCTTTATTTTTTTGGGATGGTTGTTTCGGCAGCTTGATTGATTGATTTCTTTAATATTGTCCATTGGTTACTGACGTCTTGAAATAATATTTCCATATCGTACAATGCATTGAATCTGTTCTTTACCTCTACGTTGAATTTATCTTTTATCTCCCTACTCTTCAGTGCCTGTAAATCAAATTTTGTGCTTCTTGGTGTATATTTGACTTTCTTTAATTTTATATGTAAAAATGGTGACACCAAAATGTGACATAGAAATAGAAGGAACAATTCTTAATCAAGCGGATAATTATAAATTCCTAGAGGCATTGTATCTGCAGCAAAGAACCTCAATGGCTCGGAACGCTGAAGAAGAAGAAGAATTTATAACATCTGACGGAAGATTACAACAGAGATTAAGAGCAGAATAGGGCAAGCAAACGCTGCATTTAAGAAAATGAAGAGTATCTTATGCAATAAGTCATTATCACTGAATGTAAGAAAGAGAGTGCTGAAATGCTATATAGAACCAGATTTGCTGTATGGCAACGACTCTTGGAATGTCATCATCATCACGTGCCTTGCTGGCTGGCGTAGGCGTTCATGGCTCCCCACAGATTTCGGTCTTTGGTTTTCTAGATCAACTCTGCTGCTGGTATTCCTCCATGCCAAGGTCTCAATCCGTCCAGCATCATTTCTCTTGGTCTGTCTCTGCCTCTCTTCTTCTCGATCTTTCCAGTTGTCACGATGCCTCTCTCCAATGCCTGTCTTCTCATCACATGACCGAAGAAAGATGTTTGTCTCTGTCTTATTGGTGTGTCTAATGTTCTAGTTTCATTGGCCTGTTTCAGGCAGTCGTTGTTAGTTACTCTGGCAGTCCAAGGAATTCGCAACATTCGTCTCAGGGTCCACATCTCTGTTGCTTATAATTTCTTCTTAATTTGTTCATTTACAATCCAAGATTCACTGCCATACAGCAAAACTGGTTCTATATAGCATTCCAGCACTTTCTTTCTTACATTTAGTGATAGTGACTTATTGCATAAGATTCTCTTTTTTTTCTGAAATGCAGCTTTTGCTTGCCCTATTCTGCTCCTAATCTCTGTTGTACATCTTCCATCTGATGTTATAAATGTCCCTAGGTATCTAAAATTATTCACTTGGTTAAGAATTTTTCTTCTATTTCTATGTCACATTTTTGGTGTCTTTGATATCACCATTGTTACTGTTTTCTTGATATTCAAGGAGAGTCCTTTCCTTGCACTTTCTGTTACTACAATGTCCAACAATTGTTGTAGGTCTGTTGAATTATCCGCCACCAATAGAAGTGTCGTCTGCATAGCGTATATTATTTATATTATAACCTCCAACTAGTCTTCCAGGCATCTCTTTGATTTCTGTCATTATTACATCGCTATATAGGGAGAAGAGATCTGGTGATAAGACTTATGCCTGTCGTAATCCTAGCGTTGTCTGTTCGTAACTGCCCTCTTTATTTCCCATTTTAATTACTGCTACTTCTTCTTCTTCTTCAGCGTTCCGAGCCATTGAGGTTCTTTGCTGCAAATACAATCCGTCTCCATTCGTCTCTCTGGTTGACCTTCTCTTGCCAGTCGTTGATTCCAAGTGCTTGTAGATCTGTACATGTGTTATCTCTCCACCGTCTTCTTGGTCTACCTCGGGGTCTACGGTCATTTATGTCCTGAGTGTAAGCGAGGTTTGTTTCCCTATTGTCTTCCATTCTTTCTATATGCCCCAGCCATTGTAGTCTATTAGCCTTCATGATACCAGTGATTAGCGGGGACTTAAACAGATCATAAATGTCTTTGTTACTTCTTCTTTTCCACTCTCCACTTTGTGTATCCCTAATGGGTCCAAAGATGCGTCTTAAAACTTTGTTCTCAAAGGTTTGTAACAAGGCTTCGTCTCCTTTCGTTGTACTCCATGTTTCAGAGCCATAAAGCACAACTGGTCTGATCAGTGTTTTGTATATTGTGATTTTGGTGTTACGAGATAGAGCATTTGATTTTAGTAGATGTTGTAGTGCATAGTATATATTATTTCCAGAATTGATTCTAGTTTGTATTTCTTCCCTTATGATGTTGGAGCAGTTGAAGATTGTACCCAGGTATTTGTATGTTTCCGTTCTTTTAATGGTCATATTATCTATTTGTATGTGGCCAGAGTTTTTAGCCATTCCGTCTCTTGAAATTACCTTATATTCTGTCTTATCTTGGTTGATAACCAGCCCTATATGTTGGGCTTTTTCCTTTAAGTGAGTCAATATTTCTAATGTCTTTTGTTCACTTTGCCCTATAATATCTATATCATCTGCATAACCAAGCAGCTTGGATGTTCCTCCAATATCACATTCCTCCTTTATCTTCCTTACAACTTTCTCTAGAGCCAGATTGAAGAGTAGCGGCGATAGTGTATCACCCTGTTTCAAGCCAGATGTTATTTGGAAGGGGTCTGATTTCCCGCCTTTATATGTTACTATATTATAAGTATCTTCCATGCATAGTCTGGTCATGTTGATTAACTTCCTTGGTATTCCAAATTCCTGCATAGCATTCCATAGACTATTCCTATGGACACTATCATAAGCCTTTTTAAAATCCACAAAAATTTTATGGAGATCTCTTTTATATTCCCAATGTTTCTCGGCTATTTGTCGTAAGATAAATATCTAATCTATTGTTGATCTGTTTTGTCTAACACCCGCCTGGTAGTCACCTAATATGTCTTCTGAATATGGTTTTAGTCTAATTAGTAATACTGCGGATAGTATCTTATAGCTTGTGGACAGTAGTGATATTCCTCTATAATTTCCACATTGGAACTTGTCTCCTTTCTTAAAGATAGGTATCAATAATGACTCTTTCCAGTCATGGGGTAATTCTTCTGTCCTCCAGATTTTTATTATTATTTGTTTCGTGTCACTTAGGACATCACATGATAATTATAATTTGATAACATTGCAAGGACTTTTAATCATATACTTAATGGAAAAAATATATTGAGTACAATCATTATAAAATAATCAATTTATTAGGTTATTTTGACAATTACAGAGGCTGTACAAATAAAGAAAGTAGGAAAACAGGTGCGTTCGAAATCAACGAACTTTTTAACACTCACCAATGGCGGTGTTGTGTCAGTGTTCAGAAAATACGACTGTCAACAATTGATATGAATTAAAGTTTGAGTGATAATTAAAAGACATTTCAAGCACTTTGAATTGTAGTACTGTTAAAGTAAAACATTTATTAAAACATTCAGTGCATTGCTGAAAATGGGTAGAAAAGTTATTGTGGCGGCCTGCTCGCTCAATCAGTGGTCTATGGACTTTTTGGGAAATATGAAACGGATAGTCGAAAGTAAGTCTTGTAGTACTAGTAGTAGCAATTTTGGTCAATATTTAAAAATTGGGTTTTTACTTATGAAATCATACCAGTTAGATACAGCTTGACGAGACAAATCCAACGGTATCTCAACGAAGACTGTACGTTGATTTTAAGCGGAGTTATGAATTATATGGTGACGTAATTTAATACCAGGAAGTCCAATGAAGAATTAACTGATAAGTCAGGATTTATCGCGGCCTTAAGATTGGAAACTTGAGAAATTCTGCCTTCTATTAACGTGGCTTGTTTATTTTTAAACGGACAACATTGTGCCATATATCATTGCGTCCGGGGCGGCGAGGCCTAACTTGACGTATTATTTATTTTTTTTTATAGGATGTGCCCTGACCTAATTAACAATTTAAAATGGCCGCCAACTGTTTATTATTTGCCTTCTATTAACGTGGCTTGTTAATTTTAAACGGACAACATTGTGCCATATATCATTGCGTCCGGGGCGGCAAGGCCTAACTTGACGTATTATTCATTTTTTTTATAGGATGTGCCCTGACCTAATTAACAATTTAAAATGGCCGCCAACTGTTTATTATTTGCCTTCTATTAACGTGGCTTGTTTATTTTTAAACGGACAACATTGTGCCATATATCATTGCGTCCGGGGCGGCAAGGCCTAACTTGACGTATTATTCATTTTTTTTTTATAGGATGTGCCCTGACCTAATTAACAATTTAAAATGGCCGCCAACTGTTTATTATTTGCCTTCTATTAACGTGGCTTGTTAATTTTAAACGGACAACATTGTGCCATATATCATTGTGTCCGGGGCGGCAAGGCCTAACTTGACGTATTATTCATTTTTTTTTATAGGATGTGCCCTGACCTAATTAACAATTTAAAATGGCTTCACAGCTTGTTTACCTCCAAACAAAATTAAAATGTACTTACATTTCCATGATCTGGCTGTTCGCTGCTACCTGTTGCAGGTCTTGGATGTTTACTTGGACGTTCAATGAGTCTTCTCTGATGATGGTCTACGCAGGGTCTCACTTGAACTGAAAAATATAAATCATAAAATACCCTAGAAATAGATATATACATATAGCACAATACACAAGAATATTGATTATGTGGTTGTTTCGTCAAAATGGAAGCAGTATACTCGAGTTTCGCCCTCATTTGAGCTCGTCAGTAGTGCATATCCTTGACCGGACCCGGAAACAGTCCCGGATCACGCGTGTGAAGCGGGTGTGTAACCACGCGGCACACACTGGACACACCAAATTATCACAACAGAACATCACAACGCTACCCATCGTAGGCTATGCTCAAGATTGCCCAATCGCCGCGACCGACGTCCGTCAATCGATGGGACCCGAACAATCAGGACTTCTCACCGGCAAGGAACACCAGGCCTCCTAAATCAGTGAGCAATAATCAATTGATTATGTGGTTGTTTCGGGATTTGAAATTTAAATATTGAGCACAACCCACTACTGGCAACGCCGATCACATTCTGGTATGAACCTAAGGCCTATCCACGTCAATATGGAAGCACTATACTCGAGTTTCGCCCTTGTTTGAGCTGGTCAGTAGTGCATATCCCTGACCGGATCCGGAAACAGTCCCGGATCACGCGTGTGAAGCGGGTGTGTAACCACGCGGCACAACCAAATTATCACAATAGAACATCACAACGCTACCCATCGTAGCTACTCAATCTTGAGCATAGCCTACGATGGGTAGCGTTGTGATGTTCTGTTGTGATAATTTGGTGTGTCCAGTGTGTGCCGCGTGGTTACACACCCGCTTCACACGCGTGATCCGGGACTGTTTCCGGATCCGGTCAGGGATATGCACTACTGACCAGCTCAAACAAGGGCGAAACTCAAGAATATAAAAAATAACACAAAGTAATCCAGCTTTACAGGAAAAAATTATGAAACGAACAGGACGTTGCTGCGATTACCTTCATCTACAAACAAATACATACACAAAACACAACATATAACCATGGAGAAGACTACAGTGACTACATTAAGGCATAAACATGGAATGAGAAGGATAGGAAGCTGAAAAAAATGGGAGCAATGAAGAGAAAATGAAAATTGTACAAGTGTTTTGCTTATCCTCAGAATCCCAATGCATTGTGTTATTGGGGTTGTATAAGATCAGACCACCGGTAATCCACAAAATATGGGTTGGCACAGCAAGATTATTATACTGTGTGGCACTGATGTGTAACACTCAGGTTATCTCTAGCACGGATGATGGATATACTGCAGTTGTGTCAACTGCAGCTTCTCTCGTTGCTGCTCAGTGCAAGACATAAAGAACAGATAGGTGTGAATAAGAGCCAGCACGGATGATGGATATACTGCAGTTGTGTCAACTGCAGCTTCTCTCGTTGCTGCTCAGTGCAAGACATAAAGAACAGATAGGTGTGAATGAGAGCCAGCACGGATGATGGATATACTGCAGTTGTGTCAACCGCAGCTTCTCTCGTTGCTGCTCAGTGCAAGACATAAAGAACAGATAGGTGTGAATGAGAGCCAGCACGGATGATGGATATACTGCAGTTGTGTCAACTGCAGCTTCTCTCGTTGCTGCTCAGTGCAAGACATAAAGAACAGATAGGTGTGAATGAGAGCCAGCACGGATGATGGATATACTGCAGTTGTGTCAACCGCAGCTTCTCTCGTTGCTGCTCAGTGCAAGACATAAAGAACAGCACTGTTGATTGATATACCATCATACCCAGGTGCAAACATCATTGCTCTTTAATATTCGTTCACTTTGGCCAACCCATCCACTGAAACAACCCACTCATGGTTTGTACGGACATCCACCTGATCACTTCTTCTTAGCCTTCACTCTCAGACCACCTTCACAAAATAAGAGACACTCATGTTAGTATCTCAGCCTGGGATTCAGAGATAAGTAGCGAAATCTGTTTGTAAATTTGCATTTTCTCTTCATTGCTGTCATTTCTTCACCCTTTTATTTTTCTCATTCCATTTTTATGCCTTAATGTAGTCACTGGAAGGTCTTCTCCGTGATTATATGTTGTGTTTTGTGTAGGTATGTGTTCACTGATGAAGCTAATCAAAACGTCTGTAACTGTGTTTTTCATGATTCCTTTCTGTAAGCTTCATTACTGTGTTTAATTTTATATTTTTGAGATTTTCACAAAAAGAGGCAAGTGAAATATTTCAGCCACATTATAAACCATGATACATAAAAACCCTACTGGAGGGCAAGCAAGCAAAGAGGTATACAACGATACAAGTGGGAAGATAACATCCAGAGATGGACGAACATCAGCTTTAAAAAGTTTAAGTCCCCGCTAATCACTGGTATCATGAAGGCTAATAGACTACAATGGCTGGGGCATATAGAAAGAATGGAAGATAATAGGGAAACAAAACTCGCTTACACTCAGGAAATAAATGACCGTAGACCTCGAGGTAGACCAAGAAGACGGTGGAGACATAATATATACACAGACCTACAAGCACTTGGAATCAACGACTGGCAAGAGAAGGTCAAGCAGAGAGACGAATGGAGACGGATTGTATTTGCAGCAAAGAACCTCAATGGCTCGGAACGCTGAAGAAGAAGAAGAAGAAGAAGATATTATATTATCTTAATAACCTAACTGAATTAATGTAAGTAAGTAAGTTTGCAAATGCTGCATAAATTAAGCAGCAGTTAATTAATTATTCAGATATTAAATAATAAAAAATTAAAATATTAAATAATTAACTGTTCACTAAAAATCGATTTCTACTTCTCAGACTTCTTTTTTCTGTATCTAATAATTAATTAATAAATAATAGTCAGCAATTAAAAATTAAATACTAACTTATTTAAAACATAACTTATTTTACAGTACTGTATTTAAATTTAAAATAATTAAGTGCTGCAGCGGAGCTTAGAAAAAAAGTACTCCTTACTTAACATCTTAAACATCTTACAAGTTTACAGACGGGTCTGAAAACTGGCTTTCAAAATTATTTTCAGTCATGTAAAATGCTGAAATATCATCATGCACGTACACAGATAGATACATACATTACAGTATATTAGTATTACTGCTACACATGACACTTGTATTCTGTTTAATGTTAGTACTTAAATTAGTTAAATTACCAGTTCTAATTGTAAATAAATACAGGTCCGCTCTATAGTTTATTGTATCGGCGCCGCAATCGGAATATCAGTATCATTGACGGTCGGCCGTGGCCATGTCTGACACTAAATATTTTGTCCTGATCGTCTGCAAACACCTGTAATGCTGAAACTCTTCATATTTATGTAAAACTGAACGGGGAATTCAAATATGGAAGAAAAAATGAAGGGAATTTTCAATTAACATGAGTTATAAACCAAATTACCTTACTAATCGTGAAAAAAACCAAATATAATCCAAATTAATCGTTTTTTTGATATAATAACTTGGCGGTTAGCTAGCTGAACCACTTCTAAATATATGTGAATAAGTTCCCCTTTCATCGTACCATACCGATTTCCTTTTTTTTTCGTTCTTTTAGCAGTCCCTGTCAAACCGGAAGTGATCGTTCGAGGACACAGGAAAAAGTTCGCAAAATTACACAAAAAAAAGTGAAGAGCTAAAAAAAAGGGCGATAATTCTGAAATTGCTACTAGTAGTAGTACTAGCAATTCTGGTCAATATTTAAAAATTGGGTTTTTACTTATGAAATCATACCAGTTAGATACAGCTTGACAAGACGAATTCAACGGTCTCTCAACGAATAGTTAGGATTAATTCTAAGCGGAGTTATGAATTTTTTGGTTACGTAATATTTAATACCAGGAAGTGTAATGATGACCTAGCCTAAGAGATAAGGGAGATTCTATCGCGGCCCATTAAATTGGAAGCTGAGAAATTCTGCCCTCTATTACTGTGGCTTGTTTATTTTTAAACGGACAAATTAGTGCCATATTTAGCAAGTCCTATGACTATGATTTTAATTTAAGTATTTGTTGTTTGTCCATCAAGAATGATGATGACCATTCATTTCATCCAGTGGGGTTGAAAGTATGGAATTTTGAAAGTTTGGAAAGTATTGAAAGTTTGGAAAGTATTGAAAGTATGGAATTTCAGTATTTACTAATGAGACGGCCACAGAAGATAGACCTTGAAATTCAAAATCTAATGGAACCTCTATGATGCCTGTATGTCACTTATAAGTGAAGATATTCACAATTTTGTGAACGGAGTGACTATTCGCAATGGAATTGCGAATAGAAAAAAAATTATATTCGCAATCGAAGAAGGTCACGTGATTATTCCTAAGCGTGTATCCATATTACAATATTTTGTTGATTTGTTAACGTGTCCACAGTAGCATAGTGGTTAGTGTCTCCGCCTGGTACACGGGAGTTAGACGTTCGATTCCCCGTCGGGGGGGGACAACATTTTTATTTTTTTATTTTCAGGAATTAGGTGACACCAATGCTAGTCTGATGATTTCGCTTTAGGCATGTTTTCTACGAAATTTGTGTATTAGGTGTTGTTTATCTTGCTGCACAAGAACCAGCGCCCTTGTCTTTCTGTTCTTATCTGTCCTCTACTTTTGTTGTCTTGGGAAAGGAGCTTAGCTACCTGAACACGAGTTCTCTCTCTCTCTCTCTCTCTCTCTCTCTCTCTCTCTCTCTCTCTCTCTCTCTCTCTCTCTCTCGCTCTAAGTCTCGATCTCCCAACCTCTCCCTTTCTTGTCTTTACCACTCTTTAATATCTTTCAATACATCTTTCTCATATCTCTTTATTGTCTCTCACACTATCTTCATTATCTATCTTATCTCTCCTCTCTCTCTTTTCCACCTGCTTCAGATATACCAGGTTTTCCTGCACTTTATATGCGTAGCATTTCCTTTTCCTTGTTTATTTATTAATTCATGGGGCCAGTCAATCGAAAGCCTGGTGTTTGAATTGCCTAATCATGTCTCTCTGAGGCGAAGCATATTACTGTCAGCTTGGACCAGAACAGAGTCACTCAGAGAGGATGCAATGGAGGCCATAGAAAGTGTCAAATTGAGAGAATCATCACTGCTGCGATATTATCAGGACATAAATAGTAGGACGATAATATTTAAATGTAAACAAACATGGATGCCTGGTAACAGTAAGTGTACAGAAACAAAAGTTAACAATTCTTGAACTCGCCTGGGGACACAATTATTTGTAGGGATCGTTATTTGTATTGGGGATAGCTGTTCTGAAAAATTATTGTTGATATTTAAACGGGACTAACGTAATGTAAAAATAAAACGGGATGCCAAAAGAACGGACAGAAGTAAGAAGAGTGATTCATTAAAAATTACGGAGAATTTGACAGAATTAAACTCGCAACAGTGAACATTCCTATTTAAATTAACAACCTTCTTAGACTTCTTAATGGCCCAAACTAAAATTGACTAGTGAGCAGACGCTGTGACATGTTTGTTACTTCCTGCAATTCGATTGCGAATATAATTTTTCTCTATTCACAATTCCATTGCGAATATAATTTTTTTCTATTCGGAGTTGCGATTTTTCATGCTATTCACCCGTAAGTGGAGCTCTCCAATGTGTCCGATTAGTCGGATTACCTTCACCGGTGGTTGTGCATGCGAGATTGTCTCAAACGGTCATATGAAAACTGACTTAAAAATATGTTCCGTCATGTGAAATGACCAAGAAGGCGGTGGAGAGATAATACATGTACAGACCTACAAGCACTTGGAATCAACGACTGGCAAGAGAAGGTCCACCAGAGAGACGAATGGAGACGGATTGTATTTGCAGCAAAGAACCTCAATGGCTCGGAACGCTGAAGAAGAAGAAGAAGAAGAAGATGTGAAATGATTACAAAATAGTACAAGTATACAAATAAATTATTAATAATCTTTAAAATTGTGTTCTCTTTAACTTTAGTAGGTCAAATCGCACGTTTTGTGTGTTGAAAAGTGTAGCGCAATCGATATGTGGCGGCTGTCATGACCCGTGGATTTCCAATTCACAAAGTCACAGCTTCGCAGAAAATCTGTTTTTCAGCCACAATTCGAGCAAGTTTAGCGAAGAAACTATGCTGATTCAGGGGCAATATTTTATATGGCAATTAAAATTCACATTAAACAAAGACATCTATTGGATTCATCGATTCCGATACGCCGCGATCATTCCGCTGCCTCTATCTGTGGGATGCGCTCCCCGGCAGTCGGCAACTTGCACAGATCCATAGAGCACACTTTATTCACAAACTTCCAGTTTCTTAGTTCTATATAATATTTTAGTTCGCAATGTTTAATAGTTTCTATGATATCGCCTAATAATTTTGTGAAAAATTAAAAAAAAAATATGCGCAGCCGGGAAGAGAACCGCAGTCTCCCGTGTGACACAGACAGGCGGACGGCTTACGACTACGCTAGCGAGAACACAATGGTTGTTTCACAAAGATATTTATATAGTCAAGCCGCTGTTTTGGGTTTCATGATTGTAACATTTTCGCCTGTTTTTCAACCACAATTAAGCAAGTTAGCGATGAAACTTTCCAAATTTCTGAAAAATCTGATGCAGAATTCGAAGATCCATCTACAATTTATGGTTTTCTATTGCAAGCGTCAGAAAAAAATTATTTACGGTTCAATGTGCCGTTTTCATTTGTCTCCGCGTGCGAGGTTGGTCTCAACCAACGGGTCATAAGCGGATTATGAAAACTGACTTCAAAAATATGTTCCGTCATGTTAAATGATTAAAAGATAGTACAAGTATGCAAATAAATTATTAATAATCTTTAAACTTGTGTTCTCTTTAACTTTTGTAGGTCAAATTGCACGTTTTGAGTGTTGAAAAGTGAAAGTGTACATGCTACTTCGATCGACACGCGCATGCGCAGTCGCCATGGCGCATGTCATGCGTTTCTCCATTCACAAAAACACGCTTCGCCGAAAATGTTCTTTCTCATCCAAAAATAAAGCTAGTCCAGCAATGAAACTTTCTAGATATATTTAAAATTGTAGGCAAAGTTCAAAAATACATCTATAATTTATGCTATTCTATCAACAATGCCAGAATAGTGTTACAAAGTGCACATGCCAGTCGGGTCGATATGCGCAAAGAACGAAAACACGCCTTCGCAGAAAATGTTGTTTTTCTCCACAATTAAAGCTAGTCCAGCGATGAAACTTTCCAGATATATTTAAAATTGTGTGCAGAATTCAAAAATACATCTATAATTGATGCAATTCTATCAACAACACCAAAAAAGAATTAATTACTGTAAGTATGAAATATATTCGTATTTATATAAAAGTTCACCATGATTTCAACCAATCACTGTGCACGGAAAACCCAGGATGACGTGTGTTCTTGTCACGTGAGATTTGAATGAATGAATGACGTCGAAAGAATGCATGGTAAATTAGACAGCGTTTTCCGGGACAAGATTTTCAATGGCCGGATGATGGAACACGCTACATATATCATTGTGTCCGGGGCGGCGAGGCCTAACTTGACGTATTATTTATTTTTCGATAGGATGTGCTGTGACCTAATTAACAATTTAAAATGGCCACCAATTGTGTATTATTTGTCTTATATTACTGTGGCTTGTTTATTCTTAAACGGACAAGGTAGTGCCATATATCATTGCGTCCGGGGCGGCGAGGCCTAACTTGATGTATTATTTATTTTTCGATAGGATGTGCCGTGACCTAATTAACAATTTAAAATGGCTTCACAGCTTCTCTCCCTCCCCAAAAAAATGAAAATGTTCTTACATTTGCTTGATCTGTCTGTTCGCTGCTACCTGTTGTAGGTCTTGGATGTTTATTTGGCCGTTGAATGAGCCTTCTCTGATGATGGTTCTACACAGGATCTCCCTTGGTCTTCCCCGTTTTCTTTTCTCTATCAGTGTCCTAATGAAGGCCTGCAATATATATAGAATAAGTTAATTAAACCATTCTGCCAGCCCGAGAAGATAAATAAAAAAAAAATTACATGAATAAATGTTACCTCTTTTGTAAAATATCTGCATGCAAAATTCTGAACTGAAAAATATAAAATAACCTAGAAATAGATATATACATATAGCACAATAGTATAGTTTATAAATGTTATAACAAAAATATAAAAAATATAAAATAACACAAAGTAATCCAGCTTTACAGAAAAAAATTACGAAACATACAGGACGTTGCTGCGACTAGCCTTCATCTACAAATAAATACATAGACAAAACACAACATATAACCACGGAGAAGACTATCCAGTGACTACATTAAGGCTTAAGAATGGAATGAGAAGAATAGGAACCTGAAAAAAGTGCATAATATATTATATTCATGGCAAAGTATGTTACTTAAATTAATATTAATATATAAAATGCATGTCTGACAATTTGCTTTCAAAATTATTTTCAGTCATATCAAATGGTGAACAATTATACAGATAAATTATTGCTATAAATGACATTTGTATTCTGTTTAATTTTAGTATTTAAATTACCAGTTCTAATTATAAATAAATACAGGTCCGCTATAGTTTATTGTGTGGATGGGCGCCGCAATCTTGAATTTTGTGTTTATGACGGCCATGTCACTAAATATTTTTTCCTGAACGCCAGCAAACACCAGCAATGTTGAAACTCTTCACATTTATGTAAATTGAACGAGGGATTCAAAAATGCAATAAAATGTTAAGTTTTCTTTTTACTTCAGGAGTTATAAGACAAATTAGCTTACTATTCGTGAATAAACTCCCAAAAATTCAAGAAAAAACAGTGTTTCGGCCTCAAACTTTTGATAGTTAGTAGAAGGACCAATACTGCACATATCAGAGTAGCTTCCCCTTTCGTCGTGCCACGCTGCTTTCGCATAAATCAAATCTTGCTGGACATGGTATCAACCGGAAGTGAATCGTTGGTCTCAAGAAATAGCGCGTGAAATAAAAAACAATTTGCCCCCCCCCCCCCCCCCCCCCCCCCAAGGTCAAAGTTCGATAACTCTGACATTGCTACTAGTACTAGTAGGTTTTAGTAAAATTTTCAGGTACAAAGAAATTATGAAACAATAGTATCAGCTTCACAGCCTAGTAAGCACGACAGGAGTCGTCATCCTTCTCTTCGAATGTTTCTATCCTTCAACATTATTGACACTCTCACTACTCTCAGTGGGCGGGACATGATTTCTCCAGTCCAGGTGTTATTTATTTATACTGTTCAAAAAAAGAAACGCATAGCTATCTGAGGGTGCGTTTTTATGAGTTTGTAAGTAACATTTGGTGCCAGGGTATATAAAAACCAGCCTCAAATGTTCTTTACAGCGTCACATGCACATGTTGACCTGAATTGCTTTCGTTTTTGTAATCGTTACACTTTTGCAATAGTGTTTATGACCAAATCATTACAGTAGTGTTTATGACCAAATTTTTACCACAGCTCATGATGCGCGCACTTGAAAGCAACAATATTTGGGGTGAACACTATTCACTGACTATGTAACTGAAACCCTATAAAAGGATAATGCTACACAAAACAATTCAGTTCATTTTCAAGCAAACGTCTATGGCACCTCCATCTATAAATTTAAGGAACATTGCTATTGGCCTACTGTGTGCAGGCGAAAGTCAAAGTCAGGTTGCCAGGCATCTAAACATGCATCAGAATACCATCAGTCGACTTTGGCACCGGTTCCAAGTCTCTAGCTCAGTTGAAGACCGGCATCGCAGTGGACGACCCGGAGTGGCAATAGCAGTGAATGATCACTTTATTTGGCTTCGTCATCTCAGAGACAGGTTTACAACATCTTCCTCAACTGCCCAGCCATTGCCTGCAAGACGTCATGTGTCTGATCATACTCCAGAATAGATCTCATGACGCTGGACTTCGGGCACAACGACCTTATCGTGGACCTGTCTTTACATGCCAACATCACCAAAATCGATTTCTTTGGGCTAACTAGCATCATCCTTGGGCAGCAGACAACCAATGGACATGTGTCTGGTTTAGTGACAAATCTTTCTTTTTGTTGCAGCGGAGAAGGATCTTCCGTGAAATGAACGTTTTGCCCACAATTGCGGTAATAAAGCTCCACCGCACATTGGTGGAAGTGCTATGGTGTTGGGAATCATCAGTTATAGCGGAAGGAGTCAATTGGTTCACATTTAATGCGCCACGATACGTTAATGAAATTCTTCGACCCCCATGTCCTTCCACTTTTGGCTACCCAAAGTTCAGTGTTTCAACAGGACAATGCCAGACCCCATTCTTCACGGTTGACCATGCAGTTCCTGACTGCCAACAACATTCTCACCTTTCTCCGGCCATCCCTGTCTTCAAACATGAGTCAGATTGAGCACCTGTACGTGCTTGTCACCAAGACATTGCTCCAGCCAATCGTCGTGATCTGTTCCAGGTACTCCAGGAAGAGTCAGCAGCCATCCCACAGGCCCACATCAGACATCTGATCACATCCATGCCCAGGAGATACCAGTCGATAATCGATGCAAGAGGAGGCCACACACCATACTCACGGGAAAGCCCGTACACCAAAAATCTCTCGTGACCCAGATGCAAAACAAGTGTCAATTGATTGTCTGAACCCTAAGGTTTGCTTGTGTACAATGTGAACAATTAACTCATTATATTAAAAAAGTTATTGAATATCAAAATTATGGCTATGCGTGTGCCTTTGCGTTTCTGATTTTTGAACAGTATATTTTCCTGTCGTGCTTTCACACTTTCATCCTCGAGACGTTTCATGTTTCAAACTTATCCCACGGGAATATCGCTATGTGTTCCGACCCACAAGCCATCCCTCCCTCCTGTAGGAGGCTAACATTGTACACCTGGTGTCTGTATCTTTTTTTCTTTTTTTTTTCTTCAATGGGGACATGCCCAGTGTCAGCTTATGGTAGGGCACTTAAAGTAATCTGACAGCAAAGCTTAACCGTAATGGTGCCATATGCCCATATGGGACCTCTGTAGTGTCCCCTCTCATAATACCCATTGAACTTGCTGTGACTGCTGCACAGCCTTTTGCACTCTCTTGTCCTCTTCTTCATGGATCTCCTGGACCATGTCTCTGCATTTCCTGACCGAAGCCTTTAACCACCACTGTACATCACTTTGATGGTCAAAGATGTGTCTGTTGGACTAGATGTGTAAAATTACTTCCTTCAGCTTAAGTGACCCCTGTGCCAAATTGACTGCTCGGTTAACCTTCCACTTCCTCCCTGTTTTGAGAGTGGGTTGGGAGACATGAACTGTTTTTCTGGGGACTCGTGATGATCACAAGTCTGTCTTTTTTCACTTTGTATACCTCTATAACATACTTGAATAGGAGCATGAGCTTTGCTTTCTTGGAGTACAGCACCATGTCCAGCAGACCTGGTGGCACTCCTAGCCACTTCCGAGTGGCTATGCTGATTTTTATTTTTGTCAAATCTACCATGCTCATGCTAACTTCATAAATGCTTGCATTACGCTTGTGTTCAAGGTGAGGGAGCGCCCAAAAATATATGGAAAAAATATATTTAGTTTGAAGATGTTATTTATGTTTTTGGAAGTGATTATAAGTTTCAATGTAGCCTTTGTTTGTAATCAATATTAACAATTTTACTAATTTTGTTTTCTCAGGCATATCTGAAGCAAAATCCAGAGGTGCACGTTTTCGCACTGGTCAAGAATTGGAGATCAGGTTTCTTTCATAATTTAAATTAAATCATTAATTGTATATAAAAATAGTAATATTGGTATATATAATTTGTATATGATGTCAGGTCTTAGTCAGATATGACTTAGCTACCGTATGACAGTAGACGGTACTACCTGCTTTTGTTAGTGCCGAATGTTGGGTGGCACTTACCAAACCCAACACCCCACATTGTGCCAATGGCTTCGGGCGGAAGAGCGCAATTGGGAGGGTACAAGCCTTATCCTGGTGTGAGGAAATGCAATCTAAAGACTAAATGTCATGGCAGGGCAGACCAGGCCCTAAGCCTTGGTTGGTAACTGGTCTAGGATCGAAGCTCTAACAGGTGGAAAGTTAGAGCATTGCTTTGCTGATCCAGCAGCTTCTGCAGCTTGTCTTGTTCCAGACGTATTGGTGACACCTTTCCTCTGGAGTAGACTAAACAGGCCGAGAGAGGGATCATGCTGCATGAGCAACACATGGTCTCTAAATTCAGCCCAGGCTTTGTGTTATGGAGAGATAACCTCATTTAACAAACTATCATCTGTCAAGACGGCAAGGTGCCAGTCAATTTGTAGATGCTTTTATTTATTGGGTAACTGAATTAAATAGTAAAACTTCTATATTGAACTTAATAACATATTTGTCTTTAGCTCCTGTGATAATTAATATGAATTTATATTTGCTTTCTTCAGTGGTTACAGCTGCAGTGATCATTTTTTTGAGAGCGACACTTTCTTGCATTCATGGGAAGTACTTGCACACATTATAGCACATCCTGATTGCCAAGACATCCTTTGTGATGTAGGAATGTAAGTCTGTTGCTGTTATTGTTATCTAAATTTCCGGGAAGGCTAACCTGGTCAACAAATGCCTGCCAAAGTCGGATGTGTCGGCCTAAGGGTGCATAACTGGACACACCGCAATTACGTCTGAAAAAGCACTCCGTATGAACGCAGAAGAAGAAGAAGAAGAAGTTGTCTAAATTAATATTATGATGATTTGCAACTGACATTTTAACTATTGTCACAATTTATATATATATTTGTAACTGCCATTAAAGTCAATAGAAAAACATACAAAGTAGAAATACATACAAAGGGTATAAGAAATAGAAAAAACATACAAAGGATGTTACATATAAAAATATTATACGGTAAATTGAGTATTTTTGTTAGTGGTACATGGGTGTTACCGCTTGTGTGTAATCAGGACCCTAAGAGGAAGCAATAAATTGTAAGACTACCATACCATGCATGTCATAAGAGGTGATTAAGGAGGTTTCTACCCATGTGTTACTTGGGCATTTAATTCAATTCAACTTTATTTTAAAAGGGTTACAAATTGGGCACGCAGGCCCGTCTTACATTCGGCCCTTCCAATCACTCATCTTTCATTCATCAATAGTGCATGATGCATTCACATAAGAAAATGCATTGTTAAATGAATGTTGTAAACATAAACAATGCATATTACAATGTTATGAGACACATCCCTCACCCACCCACACAACCTCTTTCCACCCACATACACCCAAACCCACCCACACACATCCCCATCCACCCACATACAACCCCCACCTCACCCACCCACACATATCACCCACCCATACACACACCCTCCATCCACCCGCACACACCCCCACCCACCCTAGCCTCCCACATACCCACTCCACCCACCCACACAGCCTCACCCAGCCTTACACACCCCCACTCACCAACACACCCAACCCACACACACCCCCACCCAACCACCCACCAACCTATCCTTCCCTGTTAACACACATCCCCCCACACACACATCTCCCCACAACACACCCATCCCCCAGCCTACACATACCCACCCACCCATATTCACACACCTCCAACCACCCAGCCAAACTTTCACCCCCCAGCCACACACACACCTTACACCCATCCACCCACCCACATACACATTCTCCACCCAACAACCCACACAACCCCCCACCCACACACACCCCACCCTCCCACACACACCCCACCCTCCCACACACACCCCACCCTCCCACATACACCCCACCCTCCCACATACCCACCCCACTCTCCCACATACCTAACCCACCCACCCACACACAGCCTCACCCAGCCATACATATCCCCTACACACACCCCTCACACACCCCACTCACCCACACACACCCCCAAACAAACACTCACCAACCCACCCTTGCCTGTTAACACACATCCCCCCACACACATCTCCCCGCAAATACACCCATTCCCCAGACCACACACACCCACCCACCCCATATCCACAAATCTCCAACCACTCAGCCAAACACTGATCCCCCAACCGCTCACACCCCACTTCCACATACCCACACACACATTCCCCACCGACCAACCCCCACAACCCCTCATCTACCAACACCCACCCTACCATCCACCCAACCGCCCCCCCCCCCTCCCCACACCACCACACACCACCCACCCACACATCTCCCCACCCACTCATACATCCCCATCTACCGGCACATCTCTCACTCACACCCGCATCCCCCACCCACACACACATTACCCACCCACCCATCCGCCAACCTCCACACATATCCCCCTACACACACTCCCTCCACACATACATCCATTACACACGCATCCCCCGCACACATACGTCCCCTACACACACTTTCTCACATCTAGACATGATGCCTTACATAATCACTTAAACTAGTATGAACAATCTCCCACACTTTACGCACATACACTGACGACTGTCGTGAGCATTCTCACAAAAATTGAAAAAAATTTGAGAAAAAATTGTACATATACATAGTGTAGCATAAAAAATAGTGATGCAATTCAACTCTCATTTTTCTTACACACACACACACACACATACATACACGCACACATGCACTCACTAACTCTCACTCTACAGTAATGTACACGTGTTCATATTAAAGGTGATGCAATACAGTGGCATTCAAAATGATAATATAAAGATGAAAACTCTCTCTTACATACACACACGCACACACACACTCACAAACACGACTCACTAACACATCCATTTAAGAGAAGCAAAGAATAGTAACTGTGATAGGTTATTATAGCAGGATTAGGGGAGAAGGCAAGAATTATATAGTTTGAAACAAACTAGGATGGCCTTCTCATTTTACCCCTATGTCAAACTCTTGTCAAGCTATATTATTTAACAGGCTGTTGGCATATCTCAGTATGTAGAATATACAGAAAATACCGACTCATAGCTTAACAAATGTCTAGGTGATTTGATGATACAGAGAACAGGTATCTTGGATGACTGAGTTTTCAAACCATCTAACCCTTCATAACCATCAAGATAGCAGCAGAGAAATTATTTAATACTAATCATGGTACACAGCCTGGTATGCTTTTGACAGACGTAAAAATCAATACTCGAGGCACTTCAGTCTGGGAAATTGCGAGTACTAGAGATACTACTATCTGAACCAAGCAGCCAGCACAAGGTCACCATACGGTGGATACCATCTTACCATGGAATGCCTAGATAGAGAGCTGATCAACAAGCTAAGGAAGAAACAACAGAAGAGTAACCTGATGTATTTCTCACATACCAGCAAAATAAAAGAATCGTCAAATAAATCAGAAAACCATCAACACCAACGCAAGATGATTGCCATTTTATGGACAAGCCAGAACAAATAATTATTCTGCATCTCAGAACAGGATACAATTGATTACGTAACCAGATGTATACAAAATTCAAGATTGGTGAATGCACATGTGGATTTGCACTGCAGGCAGTTGATCACATACTCCAAAACTGCTCTGAATACAAAATATTTAGGCAAACATCCTGGCCTAGAAAAACAACAGTGGAAGATAAACTCTATGGATCATTGAATGAACTAAACAAGAAAGTGAAGTTTACATGAGAGACAACAGTGCAGGCATAGATAATACATTTCAAGCAAATGAAAGAAGAAGAATATAACATTTCAGTACTCTATTTCTGACATTTAATGACAGTGACTTATTGTACAAGACACTTTTCATTTCCTGAAAATAATATATATAGATATTGAGAGAGTTCATAGAGAGGCCAGGAATATGTGTTGGAGGTTATAATATAAGCAGTCTACACTATGCAGATGACACAGTATTGATAGCTGAAAATGCAAAAGAGCAAATTAAAAGAGATGTGGCCAAACAAGAACACTATGCAGGAAGCCAAAGAAGATTGATAAAGCAACACAGAACTGGTGTCGTTAGCCGCTACACGCTGCGGGATTTGCTGAGGAGGCGATCCGAGCACTTATGGACTGAATGGTTCGATGTGCAATGAGGATGATCTGTCGACTGACTAACTAACTAACTAACATATATATATATATATATATATACACTGGAAAATGTCATCACTTCAACTACGGTTGCAGGGAATTGTACTTATTAGAGACTATTCTTAGTTTCTTGACTTCTGAGATATCATATATTGCATTTTCTGTGTTTACATGTTATGTATCTCTTGAGTTTCTGTTAAATTTTACTTATCAACAGATGGTGATCTGCATGAGGATAATTAGTTAGTCAACAGATCATCATCTGAGCATAGTAATGAGGATAGTATGATGATAATAATAAAGTTTATGTAATCTTTACTCAGCCAGCAAAATAAGGTGTCAGTGCATTTAACCCTTTACTGGGCAGACGTTTGTCTGTTTTGTAGCCCTGAACTGGCAAGAAGAATTTTGAGGTTCGGGAAAATTTTGGGTTACGTTAGTAAAAATATCACATATAAGGTGTTTGTCAACAGATTGTAGTCATATAAACAGCAAAATAAAGGGAAAAGCGTGCAGAATATTTTACTCATGTAAATGATGCCGCTAATCCACACATGAACACAAATATTTACAAAATACAACATATTGTTTGTGATTGTCAGTCATCTATACGGCAATTTACAAACACATTTTCCAAATCATAATCACTTCCTTTAAAGTCCGACTCACGACAGCTAATGCAAAGTATCGCTGATCACTGATATCTAGCTCCGATTAATAGTTAACTTCATGCCTTTCAATGTCACTTAAATTGAACACAGCGAAATCTCCGCTATCACTTGAAGAATCGTCAAAATCTATTTTGAAATACAAAGCATAAAACCCACAAAACCTATTTAAAAATCCGTTCAAATTCAAAGTACACGCTTGCGAATGCGGCCAATTTGTCAAGCTCTCGGCGAAACCGAAAGTAGACAATCAGAAGTCTCGGAGAGCCGAGAGATCGTGTTTTTACAATGCATAATAGTCACGGACGGTTTCGGACGGATTGCCCGTTCAGGGGTAGAAATGTTCCCGGACGCTTTGCTCAGTAAAGGGATTAAATAGTGTTGTTTTCTCAGAATTTTAGTTTTCAAACTCGATTTTATCGTATTTATGTCTATAACATGTTTCACTCAACTTCCTTCTATTTAATTGTATTTATGTTTTACTATTAAATGACAGTAATGTTCCCATGCTTCAGTAAAGAGAAAGAAAAAATAACTAAAAAGAGAGGAAGATGAATTGTGGAGTCATGACATCCACCACTGGTCCTTTCTGAAAGTAGCTCATGGTAAATATCTAAACTGAGAATGACTCTCCAGTACAACTTGTGACACCATGCACTGGAGATTTTAACTGTATAAGCATTGTTTTGCTTGATATGGATTATGCCTGTTTGAAAATGTCAATTTGGAGTTCTGCAGAAAATGTTTGTTTCCTGGACAAGTATGCCATACCCAGGCATTGCTATCTTACACACAGTGGTCAAGCACAATTATTTAATAAAATAATTGTGCACAAGTGAGATAAATTATGTTGTATTAAAATTATATTTGTATCATGAATTATCTTTTAGTTATTCAATAAAATGCTTCTTAAAAGAATTATTTTTTAAAAATTTTGTACTATATTTTCAGGCCTGTCATGCATAAAAATGTCACCTACAACTGCAGGGTATTCTTTTTGAACAAGTAAGAGATGTATATTTTATACTCAATAGTGAAAGGAGTCATGGACTATGTCACAACACTAATAAATAAAATCAGGGCTTTTGAACTTGAATGTTATAGCACAATTATTAGAATAATGTAGATCAAGAAGAGGAAAATACTGGCATTTTGTAAGATCTGAACATTGCTCATAAACTAGCTCGTAAACAGCATCATGTCTGGGAAACAGAAATACTTTGGTCATATTAAATATTACAGTGGCTTGGAAAAAATGGTATTAGAAGGTATGGCTCTGGGAAGAAAAGGCAGGAGTTGACCAGATCAAAGATGTACACAGAACATTGAAGACGCATTGGGCATAAAAATGCATGTGGTCCGGGGAACTGGCAAAAGATCAAGTATCTTTTTGGTGGGTTTTGATGAGAGCAACATTCTGCATAGAATCTGCTATATGATGAGAGCAACATTCTGCAAAGAATCTGCTATATGATGAGTGAAAGGATAAGTGAAAACGTTTTTCAGTTTGAATAATATAGGGAACACACACAAACTTCATAACAAAATCAAATGACAGAGAGGACTGGAGAGTGAAGATTATCAATGTCATTACCAGACCAGGCACTTGAAGAAGAAGAAAACATCAGTCAGTAGCAGAGCATTAACATGTAATCTGGATTATCTAAATGAAGTTGTTGGATAGTCTCAAGAGGGAATGCATCATCCATGAAAACCGAAATTTGAAACAATTTTTCAGTGGAATATAAACGAGTTGATTTGGCTAGTGAATTATTGTAATATCCCTGTCAAGACCACAAAAATAAAGCGGAGTTTACTGTAATAAATCTGGGAAAGATGCAAATGATAAATGAAAAATAAAGTCAGAATGATCAGCTTTGGTCAGATTTGTAAGAATACAATCACAAATAACCTGATAATTGCTTTACAGACAACGCTTTCATCAGAAAACACAAACAAAGACAGACAAATACTAATGTAGCTACATTGAGATATAATAATCTGCAAACATGTATTATGACAAAAATGAAATCTGCTTATTTTATATAAATTTAGTGGGTTTGTCTGTACCTGACAGACTTCTTTCACATGTCGTGTGGTGCTATTTGCTGGTTGTATTCTCTTAAATGTTTTATATAAATTGATTTACTGTCATCTCATCATCTCATCAGGTACCTTGCGGTGTCGAGGTGAAGCATAAACAGCGGGAGAGTGCCCATTTATGGGCTTCATATATCGAGATTTTGTTTCCACCTTGTCGTGGTGGGGGAGCTTGAGTTTCTCAATGACCCTTAGAGCTATGCCGGCGGTAGCGTAGCTACCAGCAGGGCCTCCCAAGCAGGACGGGTCAATGGGTAGAGAACAGACAAAGAGAAACACCCTGGTCCTCCAGGTTGGGGGTTGAAGCGTGGGGTTAACATCCCCACCTTTGTAAAAACCTTTCTTTGTTACGAAACAAATACATGAGCCTCGATATCGGACTGACTTATCTGGACAACGACCTTGGAACGTTAAAGGACTTTTGAGATTTGGAACATGGAATGTACGGACACTATATCGAGCTGGAGCGGCCGAAGAACTAACCCGGGAGCTGGTTGAATATCAAATAGATATAACAGCAATTCAAGAAACAAGGTGGCCAGGAGAGGGTACTTTAGAGCAAAATGGAATGATTATAATATATGGAGGAAACACCCAAAATAAACATGAATTAGGAACAGGATTTGTCATCAAAAAAGAGTTATGGGGGAACGTTTTAAACTTTAAAGCTTTTAATGACAGGATTAGTAAATTACAAATAAAAGGTAAATGGAAAAATATAACGATATTTAATGTACATGCACCTACTGAAGAGAAAGAAGATGATATTAAAGAAGACTTTTATAATGATCTGGAAGATGTCATAGAAGAAACCCCCAAACAGGACATCCTGATTGTGCTGGGAGACTTCAATGCAAAAATAGGTAGAGAGCAAACTAATAAAAAAGTGGCCGGTATGGAAAGCCTACATACAACTTCAAATGATAATGGATGGAGAGTCATCAACCTGGCAGAAGCCAAAGGACTGCAGATTAGCAGTACCAGACTACAAAGAAAGGATATACACAAACAAACTTGGAAATCATGTGACAAGAGAACCTATAATCAAATAGATCACATTTTAATTAACAACAGAAATGCATCAAACATACAGCAAGTCAGAAGTTATAGAGGAGCTGAGTGCCACAGTGACCACTTCCTTGTTGGAGCAAAATTTAAAATAAAACTTAAGAGAGCTTTCTATACTAAATTACAAAGATTACACCCAACATATAACAGAGAAAAACTACAAGACATTACAGTCAAAGAGAAATTTACAGATGAAATAAAATGTAAACTTGAAACTCTGCAAAACCCTTTGGAGGAAAGCGTTGACCAAACTTGGTTGAACATCAAGAATACAATTCAATCTACCGCAGAAGAATGTCTCGGTGTGTTAACCACGCATAGAAAGAACAGATGGTTCAATCAAAAATGTGAAGAAACAGTCATTAGGAAGAAGAATGCCAGACATGTATGGTTAAAATGACATCAATAACATCCAAAAGGAAGAGCATTATAGAAATGAATGTAAAGAGGCTACAAAAATAGTCAGACAGCAGAAGCGAGAATATATGAGTAATATAATCAAAGATATCGAAACTAATCACCAGAAAAATGAATCCAGAAAATTTTTTAAAGAACTGAAGCCAATGAAACGAGGGCACCAACAAAACACATATGGTTTAAAAGACAAAAATGGGAATATGATAAATACCAATGAGGAAATGTGCAACACATGGAAAGAATATTTTATTGAATTACTAAATTGTGAAGCTCCAAGTAACATTCCCACAGGAAGAGGTTCTAACATGCGAACCACAAATTGAAGAACCTACATTTGAAGAAATCCTATATGTAATCACACGACTTAAAAACAATAAGGCAACTGGGACTGATGGAATTGCTGCTGAATTTATAAAGGCAGGTGGCCATGCATTACATCTAAAGCTATACGAACTAATAATAAAAATCTGGAGGACAGAAGAATTACCCCATGACTGGAAAGAGTCATTATTGATACCTATCTTTAAGAAAGGAGACAAGCTCCAATGTGGAAATTATAGAGGAATATCACTACTGTCCACAAGCTATAAGATACTATCCGCAGTATTACTAAATAGACTAAAACCATATTCAGAAGACATATTAGGTGACTACCAGGCGGGTTTTAGACAAAACAGATCAACAATAGATCAGATATTTATCTTACGACAAATAGCCGAGAAACATTGGGAATATAAAAGAGATCTCCATAACATTTTTGTGGATTTTAAAAAGGCTTATGATAGTGTCCATAGGAATAATCTATGGAATGCTATGCAGGAATTTGGAATACCAAGAAAGTTAATCAACATGACCAGACTATGCATGGAAGATACTTATAATATAGTAACATATAAAGGCAGGAAATCAGACCCCTTCCAAATAACATCTGGCTTGAAACAGGGTGATGCACTATCGCCGCTACTCTTCAATCTGGCTCTAGAGAAAGTTGTAAGGAAGGTAAAGGAGGAATGTGATATTGGAGGAACATCCAAGCTGCTTGGTTATGCAGATGATATAGATATTATAGGGCAAAGTGAACAAAGGACATTGGAAATATTGACTCACTTAAAGGAAAAAGCCCAACAGATGGGGGCTGGTTATCAACAAGATAAGACAGAATATATGGTAATTTCAAGAGACGGAATGGCTAAAAACTCTGGCCACATACAAATAGATAATATGACCATTAAAAGAACGGAAACATACAAATACCTGGGTACAATCTTCAACTGCTCCAACATCATAAGGGAAGAAATACAAACTAGAATCAACTCTGGAAATAAGATATACTATGCACTACAACATCTACTAAAATCAAAGGCGCTATCTCGTAACACCAAAATCACAATATACAAAACACTGATCAGACCAATTGTGCTGTATGGCTCTGAAACCTGGAGTACAACGAAAGGAGACGAAGCCTTGTTACAAACCTTTGAGAACAAAATTTTAAGACGCATCTTTGGAAGATAAAGGAGGAATGTGATATTGGAGGAACATCAAAGCTGCTTGGTTATGCAGATGATATAGATATTATAGGACAAAGTGAACAAAAGTCATTGGAAATATTGACTCACTTAAAGGAAAAAGCCCAACAGATGGGGCTGGTTATCAACCAAGATAAGACAGAATATATGGTAATTTCAAGAGACGGAATGGCTAAAAACTCTGGCCACATACAAATAGATAATATGACCATTAAAAAAACGGAAACATACAAATACCTGGGTACAATCTTCAACTGCTCCAACATCATAAGGGAAGAAATACAAACTAGAATCAACTCTGGAAATAAGATATACTATGCACTACAACATCTACTAAAATCAAAGGCGCTATCTCGTAACACCAAAATCACAATATACAAAACACTGATCAGACCAGTTGTGCTGTATGGCTCTGAAACCTGGAGTACAACGAAAGGAGACGAAGCCTTGTTACAAACCTTTGAGAACAAAATTTTAAGACGCATCTTTGGACCCATTAGGGATACACAAAGTGGAGAGTGGAAAAGAAGAAGTAACAAAGACATTTATGATCTGTTTAAGTCTCCGCTAGTCACTGGTATCATGAAGGCTAATAGACTACAATGGCTGGGGCATATAGAAAGAATGGAAGATAATAGGGAAACAAAACTCGCTTACACTCAGGAAATAAATGACCGTAGACCCCGAGGTAGACCAAGAAGGCGGTGGAGAGATAATACATGTACAGACCTACAAGCACTTGGAATCAACGACTGGCAAGAGAAGGTCCACCAGAGAGACGAATGGAGACGGATTGTATTTGCAGCAAAGAACCTCAATGGCTCGGAAAGCTGAAGAAGAAGAAGAATCTTTGGACCCATTAGGGATACACAAAGTGGAGAGTGGAAAAGAAGAAGTAACAAAGACATTTATGATCTGTTTAAGTCCCCCCTAATCACTGGTATCATGAAGGCTAATAGACTACAATGGCTGGGGCATATAGAAAGAATGGAAGATAATAGGGAAACAAAACTCGCTTACACTCAGGAAATAAATGACCGTAGATCCCGAGGTAGACCAAGAAGGCGGTGGAGAGATAATACATGTACAGACCTACAAGCACTTGGAATCAACGACTGGCAAGAGAAGGTCCACCAGAGAGACGAATGGAGACGGATTGTATTTGCAGCAAAGAACCTCAATGGCTCGGAACGCTGAAGAAGAAGAAGAAGAAGATATATCGAGATTCCCATGGACTCTGTATATTCCTTCTATCCATCGTTTATGTGGCCGGCCTCTTCCGCTGCTTCCGTCTGGTCTGTACATCATTGCTTGTTGAGGCATACGGTTGGTAATCTAGTTATATGGCCAAACCATTTAACTTGCTGTTTTCTGATAAAATCTAGCGCTGCTATAACCCCAACTTTAGTCCTGATTTCTTCATTTCTGATTTTCTCTCTTCTTGAATCTCATTTCTATTGTTGTAATGTTTCTTTTCTCCTTTTCAGTCATTGTCCAGTTTTGGCATTGGTAGCACTGAATTGGTAGGAAGATTGTGTTGAAGAGTGCTTTCTTAGTAACTATTGGTTTGTTCTTTAGTAATGGTGCCATTTATCCAATGAGTTGGTTTGCCTTATTGCATCTATTTTCGATCTCATCTACTGATTTGCCATTGATTGATTGATTGACTTAGGAACTGACAATACAGCATTCGGGGCATTCCCATAGGCGCTCCATCCCCATCCTCAGAAACCAGCGAAGAGTTCCAATCCCAATAGTACCAGCAGCAATCTGATTATATGTGTGTCTCGCCTTTCCTCTAAGCGTCGAGCATCAGCCAGATCCTCTCGTCACTCCTCGCTGTCGCATTCTTGCCAGACCATGATGATCCATTTGCTCCTCCGAGGTGTACACGTGCTCCCACAAGGCTGCAACCATGTCTGCCTTATCATGCATCAATACTCCACCAAGTTTTGCAGAGCCAGCCAATCAGTCTGCCTGTTCATTCTCCAGCACACCAGCATGCCCCGGAGAAAAGATCCAGATGATGCTTGCCACCCGTGACTTCCGAAGTGAAGCAAGCCACTCTACACAAAGCTTGCCTATCCTCACCCTACTCAGCATGCTTTCTGAGTCAGTTACAATCACGATGTGTGTGTGTATTGTATTCTCCATCCAGCGGAAAGCTGCACTGACTGCCTCCACCTCCATTCTTAAGCTAGATGTTGTATCATATGCCAGGCTCTCCTGCACCAAACGTCAACCATTTGCCTTTGCCAAGAACTCCCAGGCACTTCTAATACCTCTCAACACCGAACCATCTGTGTAGATAATCACATACTGATTTGCCATTTGATGATGATATACTTCCTAGGTACTTGAAGCTCTTTACATGATTCAGGGGGTGTTCTTCTAGATGAATGTTTATTGTGCTTTCTTCTTTGGTTATAGTCATTACCTCTGTTTTACTTGTGTTAATTTTCATGTTATATTCCATACACATTTTGTTCATACTATTTATGTGGTCTTGTAATTTTGATTCTGATTTTGCTATTAATGCTCGATCGTCTTAAAATAGTTCTTTAATGGTGTGATTTGCTATTGGTTCTTTTGTGTTCTGTTCTTCATGCGGTGTTGTTATGGTCTCTCATTGGCTGCTTTTTTTTTACATATGCTGTCTATATAGGTTATGAACAAGAGGGGGCACATGACACAACCTAGTCATACTCCGGATCTTATGGTGAAAGGTTCTGAGTATCCTCCATTTGTTCTTACTGTGCATTCACTTTTGGTGTATAAGCTTCTACATAAGTTTGTTATATATGTATTCACTCCATATCATTTAAGGATTTCCCATAGCTTGTTTCTATCTTCTCTGTCAAATGCCTTTTCATGGTTGACAAAGGCTAAGTAGAGTATTTCATTAAATTTGATTGATTTTTCTATTGTCTAAGAGCAAAGATGGCATCTGTGCATCCTGTGTTTTTCCTTTTGCTTTGATTTACTGTATGGCAGTCAATTTTGATATGTGAATGAACAAATTAGGAAGAATAAATTAGGAAAAGCTTGAAAGCAGTGGATATGTTATTTCTGAGAAGAATGTTCGAGATACCTTGGACTGCCAGAGTAATTAACAACAAGTGCTTGGAAAATATTATTTAAAGCAGAACATTATATTCAACCATAAGAAAGAGACACAAAGTGTTCTTTGGTCACATAATGAGAAGAGATGCATTGGAAAACATTGTGAACTGGAAAGTCAGCAGTAGAAAGGCAGAGGCAGACCAAGAGAAATGATACTGAGTGGCTTAAGACGGGAATAGCAATAGAATTGATCCATGACACCATTGACCTAGATTTGTGAAGATATATGAATGTCTTATACCATTTAGCAGGCCACATGATGATGATGATAATGATTCTGTAATATATCTGCTTTTTATTTTCTGACTGCTTGTTGACATTGAACTTATCATATTATCAGTATGGTGTTCATTAGCTTTTGTAGACTATGAATGGTTATTTAACATGAACGAATGAACGAGCAAACAATCTTTATTTTCAAAGGGTTAAGAATTGGGCACGCAGGCCCGTCTGACATTCTGCCCTTCTTCTCTAATTCCTCTCATACATTATTTCATTCAACATCACTTATGAAGATAATCTTAGACAGCAAAAGAACAATAAGCATTAATACGTATGAAAAATAATCATTAATACATGACTTATTGAGGCAATGTTTACCATGGCATGGAATAAGTAAGTATTTGTATTCTTTCGTTACAAAGGAAAATTCTTCTTATACGGCCCAAAATCATGCTTGCAAATGGAGGAAACTACAGAGAACCACGGTGGTTTACGGCATGGACAAAGTTAAAAGAAACAGAGGATCACTTCTTGCCTCGTATGCTACAAGAAATCACAGGACAGGTGCTGTTTAATTCAGATTATGTAGAAAAATACCTAGATATATTGAAGTTCTTAATTTTAGTAAATGAATGAATCATCCTACTTGTAAGCATGTCCACCAGGTGGCTGATGGTGGAATGACCTCTGGATATAGAAGTTCGCCACTTATATGTTGAATAAGCGGCTGTGAACCAACACAGGCAGTGGTCATCAAGAGGAGGTGAATTAGTTGGTAGGCCTGCTATCTCTGTAAAATACCTCAAAGCTCTATGACATGACCATCAGTGGGTAGGAGTTGCTATAGATAACCTCCCACCTCTCCTGCCTAGCAGTTGTCTTTTTAAACAATGGCAATTGAAGTTAAACAGTACACAAACCAGCACCAGTTTATTTCATCATCATGTGCCATGTTGATAAGCCACAGGCGGTCATGTTTCGCCAACTCACCCAATCACCAGAGTCGTGGATTAGCTCAGTGTTCTTGTCTCGACCATACCACGTGGCCAAGCCATCCAGATATTTAGTTCTCTGTCTTCCCCTTCTTTTCCTTCAATCTTGTCAGTTATCATCCAAGTTCTGCAATTTATTTCTTCTTGAAACCTGTCCAAAAAATTTTAACTACGTCTAATTTCTCTTATCAGTTTATGGTTTTCATTTGTTTCTCATAGGACTTGGTCATTGGTTTTTGTGTCTGTCTATGGTATTCTTTGCATTTTTCTCATAAACCACATTTCCACAGTCATCAGATGTTTTTCAGCTTGTCTGCTCATTGTTTATGCTTCACACCCATACAAAAGTACATATTCTATGTAGCACTTCACCATTCTTTTTCTCGTTGCAAATGACATCTTTTTATTTGTCAGTATGTTTTCCATCTTGCACAAGGCTACCTTTGCAAATTCTTGTTCTAATCTCTTCAAGGCATCTTCCATAAAATGTGACTATTCCGAGATAATTGTACTGATTCACTTGTTTAAGAATGTTCCCACTTACTTGTGTATGCATTGTGGTATTTTCTTCATCCTAGTGACTTCCATAGTCTGTGTCTTCTTACAATTTAATTCTAACCCTAGTATTCACTGTGTGCAACAAACACATCTACTAAATGTTACAGATCCTGCTCATTGTCTGCAAACAATACTGTATCATCCGCATATCTTGCAAAACATATTTTGCAAAACATTTTGCAAAATGCTTAAGAAAAAGTTACAAACTACAAAAGAACCCCAGCTAAGCTAACACGACTTGGATTTAGGAAAAAACAAAGGATGCACAGATGCCATCTTTGCTCTTACAAACTTATAGAAAAACCAATCACATTTAATGAAACACTCTACTTAGCCTTTATCTACCAAGAAAAGGCATTTGATAGAGTAGATAGAAACAAGCTGTGGGAAATCCTTAAGTGATATGGAGTGAGTACACATCTAACAAACTTATGTAGAAGCATATACAACAACAGTGAATGTATAGTGAGAACAAATTGAGGATACTCAGAACCCTTCACAATAAGATCCAGAGTATGACAAGGTTGTGTCCTGTCCCCTCTCCTGTTCATAACCTATATAGACCGCATATGTAAAGAAACCAGCCAAACAGAGACCGCAAGAACATCGTATGATGAACAAACACAGAAGAAGAACCAATGGCAAATTACACCATTAAAGAACTCTTATTTGTGGATGATCAAGCACTAATAGCAAAATCAGAAGCAGAATTACAAGACCACTTGAATAGTTTAAACAAAATGTGTAGGGAACATAACATGAAAATTAGCATCAGTAAAACAGAGGCAATGACTATAACCAAAGAAGAAAAAACAACAAAGATTCATCTAAAAGAAGTCCCCCTGAAACAAGTAAAGAGCTTCAAGTACCTAGGAAGTATAATATCATCATATGGCAAATCAGAAGACGAGATCGAAAATAGGTGCAATAAGGCAAATCAACTCATTGGACAAATGGCATCAATACTATAGAACAAACATGTATCAATAGTTACTAAGAAAGCACTCTTCAACACAATCTTCCTACCAGTTCAGTGTTACCTGGACAATGACAGAAAAAGAGAAAAGAACTGAGATTCCTGAGAAGAATACTCAATGTGTTAAGAAGAGAGAAAATCAGAAATGAAGAAATCAGGACTAAAGTTGGGGTTATAGCAGCGCCATATTTTATGAGAAGGCAGCAAGTTAAATGATTTGGCCTTGGAACTAGATAACCAACTTACAGTATACCACAACAAGCAATGATATACAGACCAAAATGGAAGCAGAAGAAGAGGCCTGCCATGTCAGCGATGGAAAGAAGGAATAGCCGAGTCCATAGGAATCGCGATACATGAAGCCCAAAAACGGGCACAATGTTTATACATCACCTCGACACTACAAGGTGCAAGAGGAACGAGATGAGATGAGATTTTCACTGCATAGGGAAAAAAGATCTGGAGATGTTTTATTTATCCTTTGTAAAACATGTTTGTAAATAAATTGCATTGATTTAACAACATTAATGGGGTTCCAATGGAATTAACTTCTCCGGGAAGGAGCATCATGTCCTACAGGGGATACCCAGTTGTCATACTGCAAATTAAATGTTAAAAATAGCTTACAGTTTGGTATATGGAATGTTAAAAGCTTTTAATGAAACATCTTAGTGGCTTAGAAAGAGCAGTAATGGGAGGCATGGTTCATTGAAGACTTCTTCGTTCATTCAATATAAGATAATGATTGAATGATGTATGTTTACATGGAGTGGCTACATTTACCTTGGCAGACACATCTGACTTATCACATCATTTTCTGTCCATTCTTATCTTCCCGGATAGCATAGATAAAACTTTTGACTGTTTATGAAGTTGTAACATCATTGTTTTATATCTAATCATACATCCTAAATGAGTGAGATGGCGAAACATAACCACTCAGGCTTATTGGCATGGCACGTGATGATGATGAATTAGCCCATTCAGGACAGACACATTGTAACATGATATGTTAGGAAAATTATGTGGGTTATCAGTAAAGACTGGTAATGGGTTATTAGAATAAGGTGGAAAGTGACTGCAGAGAAGTGTTCAAGTCAGAAGCCTAATGCATAGATACATTTTTCGGCTGAATTAGATGGAACCACTGAAACACATTTTTAAAAAAAAGTCGCTTAAAAGTCGACAGGGCCGGCTTCATTGCACTGGGTTTTATCCCATATGGCTCGGTCTCTTTCCGCAGCGCGGAAAGCGTCACACAAAGCACAAACTCCGTAGCTCTAGCGACGACCCACAGGAGTCTCCGAAAAATTTAACTCATGAACCGAAGGACACGGCCCGGAATCAAACCCACAACCTTCGGAGCTCGAGTCAAACAGCTTGACCACGTCGCCACGGAGACTCTTACTGAAACACATGTTCGTCCAAACACACACCCTTAGTGAAGAGAGAATGAAATGTTGTTATCCTGTTCAGGACATTTCTCATAGAGGGAAGAAATAGTCTAGGCAGAACTTAGATTGGTTTATTTCACATCAAATACACTTCTTTAATGACTCTTATTTATACCCTATTGAGGTTTATTTCATGTCATATGCACTTCTTGTATGGCTCTTATTTATACCCTAATGACAAACATATATTCACATAAAATCCCATGCAATTACCAATTTAATTCTCTGTAAAGATTATTAGAAGAATATCAGTGTTTATCATTCACTCTTTTCAACATCAAATTTGACACTTCCACTGTATGAAAATAGTTTACATGAGCTAAACATGTGATATGTACCTACATCTACCACTCAAAAACTCTTATTTCATGTACAGATGATCTAAATTTCTTGTTAATACAGATATAGTCAATTTGATTTTCTGTTTTTGATGTGCTAAAGCACATGCTATAGTGTTTTGTTGTTGTTGTTGCCTCAATATAAAATTCAATATCTCAGTAACCAACTGAGGGAAAATGATGAGATTTAGTATATAACCTTATCATTATGTCCACCCAACAAAAAAAGTTTTGTTCTGGAGATTTTACAGCAGATTTCAAAGTTTGTTTATATGCGGTATATAAATTACAACTTAAAGATTACGTCCATCATTTTAACAGTATTACAGCTTCACCAAGACACGTCCCCGCATTAAAAAAAATTGACACGTGATTTCCATTTTGAAACAAACAGCGTGAAGTTAAATGGGATTGTTCAGAGGTGTCTCCAAATGGGGGTTCTTTCATGAAACGTGATTATATAAATAAACTAGCTGACAAGGCCCGGCTTCTAGCGGGGATCTATCTATCTATCTATCTATCTATCTATCTATCTATCTATCTATCTATCTATCTATCTATCTATCTATCTATCTATCTATCTATCTATCTATCTATCTATCTATCTATCTATCTATATATCTATCTATATATCTATCTATCTAACTAGCTACCTACCTACCTACCTACCTATCTATCTCCTGCCTGCCGGCCGGCCGGCCGGCCGGCCGACCGACTGACCCACCCACCCATCTACCTTTCTGCTTACCTACCTACCTACCTTTCTGCCTACCTACCTTTCTGTCTGTCTGTCTGTCTGTCTGCCTGCCTGTCTGTCCGCGCTATTAAATATTGATAAAAGTTACTGGAAAAAATGTGAGGACCATGTGTTGAAAGAGGAAGAGGACTATTGGAGAAAGGATGGATTGAATTTTATGCAACCGAGAGCAATCATCAACCTACTGGAATCGTCCAACACAGATTAAGGTCTGAGCAGATCGCAGACATTAATCTAAGTACACACTTACTGGGATATTTTGCTCCAACTATTCAGACGAATTGCAGGCCCTAAACATTACAGCATCAGCATCAGCTGAAGAAACAAGAAGGAAATGAAAAATAATTTACAAATTATTTACCCCATGCGTCTACTAATATTACACATTGCACCCCTCTCGGGATTCTCTGTGGTGAAGTGGTCAAGCCGTCTGACTCGGGCTCCGAAGGTTGTATGTTCGATTCCGGGCCGCGCCCTTCATTTCACGAGTGAATTTTTTCGGAGACTCCCGAGGGTCGTTGCTGGAGCTTCGGAGTTCGTGCTTTGTGCGACGCTTTCCGTGCTGCGGAAAGAAACTGAGCCACATGGGATAAAAACCTGGTGCAGTGCAGCCGACCCTGTCGAATGTAAGCTACTTCTTTCATTGCACCCACTCCCATACGAATCCGGATACGCCTTTGATTGTCATCTGAATTGGCAGGTCTTCCATTACCGTAAACATAACTTTGTTATCGAGAAATCAGTAGTTGTTCAGCAAAACATCAAAGGAATGTCGCCGCTTTCAATGATTTAAGTTGTTTTTGGACCTATCAAAGACATATTCCTTGGGTGGGGGTAAATATAAGATAGCTGGAAAAATTTCATAACGATGCAACAGACAGTTTTCAAAATAATTGATCGTGAATAAAGGCATTAAAATCGGAACATACAATACTTTATTTATTCTTATAATAAACAATAAGCTGAAACTCAAGAGATATGTAACATCTTATAAATAAGGAAATCAATACAATTAAGATATCTCAGACATCAAGAAACTAAGGAACAGTTTATGATCAGTCTCTAATAAGTACCTGGGCCTGCAACAGATGCTGGACCTAAGTGAGTACCACAGACTGCTGGCAGAAGGCTAAAATCATTTGAAAAGTCCTTAGGAAAAGGGAACATAAACATAAAGCATGAATAATGCTTGAACCCCTTTACAAAGTAGAAGAAAGGAAGAGTAATAAAGCAGATTTAAATAATAGTAAAATGAGTTATGAGCTAAGAACTGACATCACAGCACTCAGTACATTCCCACACATGTTCCGTCCCTTTGTTCAACAGCCAGCTAAGAGTCATACTACTAATCGTTCCAACCTCCATCTGATTGAAAGTTCTCCTGGTAATAATAGTAAAATGAAAGCCAGAAGCCAGTAAAAATACGTAGAAGCTAATAAAGAAGTTAGGAAGCAGATAAAAGCAGACAAAAGTCAATATTTAGATGACCTAGCAAGAGAGACAGAAGAGGCAGCATCAAAAGAAAACATCAGAGACCTTTTTCACTACTATTAAAGATCAATTGAACAGATGGGCAGTATACTTTGAGGAACCTCTGAATAGATCAGTCTCAGAAGACCCTCCAGATATCCATCCTGCAGAAATGGAGTTGAATATCAGTGTGAGAAACCAACTCATGAAGAGATTAGTAAAGCTCTCATACCAGACACATAGACGAGTTGCCAAGATTGATCAAGTAGTCATGGATGTCTCAGAAATAATCTTACAAAATGCTCAGACTGAACTAGAACTTCACATGCTGAGGGAAAAGTAACCCTCTGACATCTGGACATGGATGTTTACAGATGGTTCCGCCAAAGAGGTAAATAAAATAGACGGCAGTGGAATCTACATAACATATCTGATGTAAATTCAGAGGTATACTCTATACTAGCAGAAAAAAATATGTACTAACTTCAGGCCATAGGCAACTGCCCTTCATACAGCTGTGAGGACCCTAAATAGTTAAGTAGAATTAACCCAAAAAACTGCTGTCTTCATAGATTCAGCTTAAGTGCTCTAAGCAACCTCATGCTCCAAAGAGGACAATACTATCCCTGAATTAAAAGATAGTATTCTGATGGGGAGCCCCGATAGTGTAGTGACTAGGAAAGAAAAAAATACTAAGGTTTTTGAGCTGAGACACCCTCCAGAGCATAGAGTCCTTGCATCACATCACCTCCTTGATCGGAAAATACATTTCCCTCATTTCAAAGGCTCTAATCTTTCTCTCATTGTTGTGTGCGTTGCCTAATATTAAACATAGGCAAGATAATCAGTTGTTAAACTTCTAATATTGAAATTTTAACACTAACTTCTATTGATTTAGAAGATTTCAGCATATCTTTCTCATTTGCCTCCAGGATGTAATTAATCATTGACTTTCACTGCCCAAATTAAGGTAGGAGGAGTTGATCAAAACAAGCAGAACAAATTCATATTAAATTACTTGTTTTTTATTTCTTGTTTTTCAAATGTTGTTCTAAATAAACACCTGCCCAGGTTAACCCGTGGCCCAATTATTTCTATTCAGCTTTATCTGGTAATTACTATGTTTACATACAAGTAATCACTTATCTTAACAGAGAACTGTGCCATTTGGAGATGCAGTCTTGTCAACATATGACACATGTATTGCTGCAGAAATATGTGAAGAGATGTGGAATCCAAAGTCACGCCATGTTGAACTTGCACTTGATGGTGTTGAGATTATTGCAAATGGAAGTGCATCATATCACAAATTAGGAAAGATGTACATCAGAGTGGATTTGGTGAAGTCAGCATCAATGAAGGCAATTTTATTTCACTTCTTACTTAGCTTAGAAGAATATAAGTAGTATTCACAATGTTTATTATTTTCACTAAACGAGTATTTAAAGACTTCAACAACAAAAATACAATGTGCATTTACCATTAAAAATTAATCTTTACAATTTTTAAGAAAGCTAATCTTTTTGTGTTTTTAATTTCCAACTAAATTTGCCTAATTTATTTAACAATACAGTTATTTTGTACTGATCATGCATTTTTCTATTTATCACTGAAGGTAGCTATCTTTGTTTTTTAAATGAATGTCTGCAAGGTGTGGACTGCACCTGGCCCTGCAGCCAGCAGGGTTAGGATCGGCTAGCCTCTCCCAGGAGGGGTTAAAAGTGTAAATTAGTAGCCTGCCGATGACTCACAGACTACACAAGTCAACCCCAACTCCACGCGGTGTAGGCCAGAAAACCACGGCTGCGAGGTCATGGGCCAACAGGACTGTGGCTCGCTAGGGGGGACGGGCTCCCTTTGGTCAGATTTTTGTCCTAAACCTGCAACTGGCCTAGCAAGCTGGCAGGTGATTTTCATATTGCTTGTAGAGAAACTAAGAAGTAAAAACGGACTGACCCAACTGGATATAGACCTGGCAATGTTAATGGACTAAGAGATAGATTAGCGACTCAAAACATAGGCACAATGAACATCTGTGGTTTTAATAATAAAGAAGAACTTATAGAAACAATGGAAGAGTGGAAAATTTTACTGATGGGAATAGCGGATACCAGAATAAAAGGGGAAGGATGCAAGGAGATCCACCACAGTTATACGTTTGTCTAATTTGAAGTGGAACAGCAAGAAAGGGCAAGACACGGTGTAGGAATAGTCATTGAACCACGGCTAGTTAGAGGAATACAAGAAATAAAATATATATTAGAAAGAATCATAACAGTGAGATTACAAGAACAGACAATCACAACATATGTACAAATATATGCACCATGTGAGTGGCACCTTGCAGTCTTGACAGGCCAAAGTATGTGGATTGGAATTTGGCCAAATTTCCATCTCACAATGCCTGGGCAGAGCTTCAGAGAACATGTGATGCCCAAACGACATGTTTCCTCTCTCGGCCTTGCCTTGTTTGATCCAAAGGAAAGGATAACCAGTACGTCTGGAACAAGGTAGGCTGCAGATGCTGGCGGCTCAGTGTCAAACCTCAGAGACCTCACCCCCACGAGCAGGAGGCGAGCGGTGGCCAGACCCTAAAACTTTGGGACTTGACTTAGAGGCGTTCAGCCAAATCCAGCAGGTAAGGGTCGTATATGCGCCTGGACCACTGGGCACGTACAACTGTCAATCGCAAGTATCTGGACCTGTGTAAGCGTGTACTACCGTCAGACTCCCCGCCTGTGAGCAAGAATGCAAGGTGTTCTTCGAAACATCCATGATGTACTAAATAAAATAGAGAAGCAGGACAATATTATAGTTATGGGAGACTTCAATGCAAGACTAGGACATAACAGAACAGGCATAGAAAAAACATCTTGGAACATTTGGAGACCAACATAATGAAAGAAATGATAATGGAAGTAGACTATAGAGTTATGCAGCCAACACGACCTCTATATAACAAACACAGTTTATAAACACAAGGACACACACATATATACCGGGTATAAATGGAACGATCTAGATACCAAAAGCCAAATTGGTTTTGTATTAACAAGAAATAACAGAAAGAGAAACATTAGATGCAAGGGCAGTGCCATACTTAAGTATAATCACAGACCACAAAGCAGTTGTTGCCACAATAAGAAACAACAGAAGAAAGCAAAGACCAGGAAAATACATGCCATGTAAAACAGTAAACTTAAAAAACTCAAAGATGAGGCAGTGTGGAAAAATTAATAGAAAGAACTAACTGAAATCTTTGTAAAATTACCTATAGAAAGAAAAACAGTGGAAGTAGAATGGGAGATGTTCAAATCAAGCATTTTAAATACTGCAAAAATAACGTAGAACCACGAAAAAACGCAATACACGGATAAAGAAAATAACAAGTTGGTGGAATGCAGAGGTAAAGAAAGCTGTAACAGACAAAAATTAAAAATATGAAAAGTGGATGAAGAGCAAACAGGAACGTGATTACATAGAATATAGAATAGCAAGAAGAAGTGTGAATAGAATAGTAAAGAGAGAAAAAGAAAAAGACTGGGAGGAATATGGAGAAACCCTAAATAAAAACTACAAGAAGGCAACTAGAAACTTCTACAAAAAAGATAAGTGCAATTAGAACCAGAAGAGAACCCTTTGACCCAACTGAAATATTAGTTAATTAATTAACAGCACATTAATTAATTAACAGCGAACAAGAAGAACCAATAAGTGATCAAAACCAAATCCTAATAAGATGAAAGCATTACTTTGAATCTAACAAAACTATGTAGAAGCTTATACAACAACAGTGAATGCGTAGTGAGAACGACTGGAGGACACACAGAATTCTTTACCATAAAATCCAGAATATGACAAGGTTGTGTTCTGTCCACTCTCTTGTTCAGCATTCCATCAGATGACACAGGAATTCAGGAAACTGACACAGATGCCACTGAAGAACTAGAACCAGACATACTGAAAGAAGAAATTGGAGAAGCCGTCAGATTAGCCCCACTGAACAAATCACCGGGACAATATGAAATACCAAATGAACTAATTAAAGCAGCAAGAGAAATAGGAGCAGCATGGCTACATAGACTATTCAACCATGTTTGGGTAGAACAGCAGGCACCACGAGACTGGTGAAACACCATAATTATCCCAGTTTGGAAAAACAAAGGCAGGAAATGAGACTGCACACAATACAGAGGCATTATTCTTTTGAGTCATACTGAGAAAATATTTTGAAAAATTCTTGAGAACAGATTACAAACTACTATAGAACCCCAGCTAAGCGAAACACAACTTGGATTTAGGAAAAACAAAGGATGCACAGATGCCATTTTTGCTCTTAGACAACTTATAGAAAAGCAGTTGAATTTAATGAAACACTCTACTTAGCCTTTGTCGACCAAGAAAGGGCATTTGATAGAGTAGATAGAAACAAGCTGTGAAAAATCCTTAAATGATATGGAGTGAGTACACATCTAACAAACCTATGTAGAAGCTTATACAACAACAGTGAATGTTCATAGTGAGAACGACTAGAGGACACTTAGAATCCTTCACCATAAGATCCAGAGTATGACAAGGTTGTGTCCTATCCCCACTCTTGTTCATAACTTATATAGACAACATATGTAAAGAAACCAGGCCAGAGGCCGCATGAACTCTCCATGACGAGAACACAGAAGAAGAACCACCGTCAAATTACACCATTAAAGAACTATTTGCGGACGATCAAACACCAATAGCAAAATCAGAAGTTGAATTACAAGATCACATGAATAGTCTAAACAAAATGTGTAGGGAACATAACATGAAAATTAGCACAAGTAAAACAGAGGTAATGACTATAACCAAAGAAGAAACAACAACAGTGATTCACCTAAACAAACACCCCCTGAAACAAGTAAAGAGCTTCAAGTACCTAGGAAGTATAATATTAAATGGCAAATCAGAAGACAAGATCGAAAATAAATGCAATAAGGCAAGCCAACTCATTGGACAAATGGCACCAATCCTAAAGAACAAACGCGTATCAATAGTTACTAGGAAAGGACTTTACTACACAATATTCCTACCAACTCTATGCTACCAATGCCAAACCTGGACAATGACAGAAAAAGAGAAAAGAAACATCACAACATTAATGAGATTCCTGAGAAGAATACTCAATGTATCAAGAAAAGATAAGATTAGAAATGAAGAAATCTGGACTAAATTGGGGGTTATATATTTTATTAGAAGGCAGCAAGTCAAATGGTTTGGCCATGCAACTAGGTTACCAACTAACAGTATACCACAACAAGCATTGATGTACAGACCAGATGGAAGCGGAGGAAGAGGCTGACCATGTAAATAATGGACAGAGACCATGGGAATATTGATACATGAAGCCCGTAAGCAGGCAGTCTCCCGCTGTTTATACTTCATCTCGACACCGCAAGGTACAAGATGAGATGAGTTTTCTGCATGTTTTAGCAACTAACAGCTGTATTTGATTCTTCCTTACATGCCAATAGTTAAGATTTGTGATCACTTAAAAAAGTTATTTCATATAATTACTTATGCACATGGTTTCATTATTTCAGTCAGGTGGTGCTTATATATTCTGCAATGGTATTGGATGTGATGGAGAACGTTGCTATTGGGATGGTGGATCAATGATTGCTGTCAATGGAGATATTGTAGTACAGGGGCCTCAGTTCACTCTAGATGAAGTGGTAAGCTATGATTAAAGCATACGACATTAACACTTCATTGATTCCTAAGGCCTAATGTTTGTATGGAACATTAGAACAGTAATCCTCTACAGTATGGTGAAATGATACTACAGTATCACAAAGGGATTTTAGCATGCTGTGTAGTAGTCCTGTGCAAAGGGTTCCTCATTGTTGTATAGATATCACTCTCATGTAACTATGTGGATCTCTTTGGTTGGTTATAATGGGAACAACATCTGCAAAGAGCTTGCGACATCTTATCTAGGGCGACGACTAAGGAACGCAGACATGGTGGTCCAGGAGATCCGCATGGGGGAGCACGATGAGAGAGTCCGTCTAGCTGCCAAACAGACACAGCAGGGCCAGTGGTTGTCATGGGAAGGGATAATGCAGAAATCCCTTACCTGGAATGAAATAGGGCGTATGGCACCACTGTGCTTAAGTTTTGTCGTCCGATCCCTCTATGATATCTTGCCATCAGCTGCCAACTTGGTAAAGTTGGGTAAAGCCACCGACCCGTCCTATCCTCTCTGTAGAAAGGTCTAGACAGCGGAGCACGTATTGTCCGCATGTAAAGTCGCCCTAACCCAAGGTCGATTCTCTTGGCGTCACAACAAAGTCCTTACTGAGTTGGTGGCCATTGTGGATGTAGCCAGAATGCAGGCGAACAAAGGGGCCAGGCCGAGGCCGCTGGGAATTTACTTTGTCCGAGCCGGGCAGCAATGCAGAGACAAGGAAGACTGCTCTGCCGACATGCCGCTTCTGACCATTTTCGATGGTGCGGGTGACTTGGAACTGACCATGGATCTAAAGGGCCATGGGAAATACCCTAAGGTGACCCGAAAGTTTGGCTTGCAACCTGACATTGTACTTCGCTCCCTGTCAGCCAAGCAGCTAAGGCTGATTGAGCTGACTGTCCCATACGAGTCCAGTATTGAGGAGCAGCATACCTACAAGATAGAGAAGTACGATGACATGGTCACTAGTCTTAAGCTGGAAGGGTACTCTGTTAGGCTATTCGCCGTAGAGGTAGGCGCAAGAGGTCTAGTCTCCCACTCTGTGTATTTTGTGCTAAAGCAAATGGGCGTTAAAGGTCAAGTGAGAACTTAGGCACAAAAACAACTGGGTGATGCAGCCGAAAAGGCCTCTGGCTGGCTGTGGAATTGTTGTAACCTGGATTGGAACAAGACTCAAAACTAGTATGGTTAAAGCGGTAACTGCAGAATGACTAACAATCTCTCAACTAAGAGCACGAACTTGCATCGTCTCGTGTCGACTCCATAGCCTTCCCTCCGAGTGAGGGTAGCAGTTGTCATATCATACAAATGTCGGCCAAAGTCCAACCTCCATACCAGGTAATAGCAGTAGTCGTTCGTAAGTCGCACTCAGTTGCAAAGACCAAGAGGTGCATCGAGAAACCAAAGGAAGAACTGGCTTCCTAGCACAGTGCAGCGCCATGAATGGGGTACGAAGAAAGAACATGGCAACGGAGACAAATGGAGGCAATAGAGGTAATGGCTGGGGAAGAAGCTGGCTCCCCATGACCACAGGTGCTAAGGGGCAAGCACAGGCTGCACAAACTGAGGGAGAGGTGGCTTGAGAGTGGACATATTAACAGCTAAGGGGACAAGCATAACAAGGACAACGAAAGTGACCGAACGCCTCGCACAGCAGGGGAAAGATGCCTGGAGTCATGAGCTGGACGGGCCCGCCTCTAGAGAATGTTAAGAGGATAAACAGGCCGAAGTATTCAGGGAAGGGGGACCTCTTCTGATGATCAGAAGCCCCCTGCTGCGTTTGCTCCGCGCCAGACTTTTTATCACTACTTGTGTTTTTACTTGCGTTTGAAAACTGCTTAGTTTACGTGTCTCAGGGATGTCTTAGTGAAATTTTTCATACAATTTCACATTTCTGTTTTCATCTGAAGATTGTTGATCTTGTCAGTTTAATATTCCACTCTGGCCCCTTGACACTTCAGTATTATACAACAAACTGGACTGAAAATAGATGATGTTACATATGGTTACATGATTGTCTCCACGTAAGTGATGACAGTACAGCCTTGGTTTTCATAATTTCAATCTTTCTTAGACTGAATCACATCCATGGTTATCAAAGAAAGCTGTAATACTGTTATTGACTTAGTGTTATATTGTTTTTCCATTGTTGCTGAAGAGGACAAGATTGTCATCTGTAAATCCTAAAGTGAAATACAGTCACATCCTTTTTGGATGGCCTGGATCCAACTTGGTTCCAATCTCTTGTATGGCTCCAACAGTCTGTGCATGTTGCCTCCTGGGTATTGGTTCACTGGCTAACCTGAGCTGAGTTGAGTTGAGCTAAGAGCCGACATCAGTGCACTAAGGACATTCCTACATGTGCTCCGTCCCCTCGTTTAAAAGTCAGCAAAGAGTCATACTGCTAATTATTCCAACTGCTATCTGATTGATAGTTCTCCTGGTTTTCCCTCTCAATTTCGAGATTCGTCCAGAATCTCTGCCAATATACGGGTTCTCAGTCTGTCCCCTGCTTTCTCCATAGCTAATAAGCAGTCACTGACCAGCTGGCTTTGGGTGCAGAGGGTGAGGTGGAATTGCAGGTTGGGATCTGAAATCCTTAGAATATACCCCGTATGCTTGGAGACGTGTTCACCGAGCCAGTCGAGGCACCAGAATCTCTTGTCTCCTGGTAGATGGGGCCTGTTAGCTAAGAACAGCAGCCCATCTAGGAAATGGATAACTCTCATTATAAACCCCAAAGTTTAAGGTGCACTAATTTGCCGAGGACTGACTGGCCATGGGTCTGCTGGTTATGAACGTGGAATGTCTGGAATGTGGGCGGGGCGGCGTCAGGTGTAAGGACTCCTGAGGGACATCCACTGCCCCTTCTCTAACAGGCAGGCTCTACTAGGGTGACCGGTTAGTTCCTGCTTTCAAATAAAAACTGAAAATTAAAAAGAATCATTGTCAGTACAACGGAGTGCATGCTCTGTGATCGATACCTTTTACAACATTGGCTAACCCACATTGAGCAAAATAACAAGAAGGACCCCTCTCCTTTATAGTTTACACAGCTGCTATTAGTGTAGGATCTATTCATCAACTATGTAAGCAGAAGTTGATCCAGCCTCCTATTAGGTTGCAGGGCACACTAGGGACCAAGGGTTGTAAGTGGCTAGAACTGTTTAGAAGTCAATGACAAACTACTGAACTTGCTTCTTCAATCACCTTCATATGTCAATATATATATATATATATATATATATATATATATATATATATATATATATATATATATATATATATATATATATATATATATATATAAATCAGCAGTTAATTTAAGCTTTGTATCTTCATATAGCTTGTTTTGAAATTCAGCAGGTATTGGCCAGAATAGTTTCCCCTGTTTTGCATATGTTAGACACTCCTGCAAGAAAGGTATAGCTGTCATTTTAACAGTTCCACAGATATACTCATCATTATCTTCTCTTGAGTTTGTTAAACATTATTTCAGCCTGTTGTGTACTTATCTTGATCTGCCTTAGTCTCTTTTTCCCACTTTTCCAGTTGTCATGATATTGTCCGAACGCCTCTCTTATCATCACATGATTAAAGCATGCTGCTTGTCTCTTTCTCACCTTCTTGTACCCTTTATTGCATAGACCCTCAACCTAACCATGCCAAGCCATTCTATCTTTCGCTATCTCCTGTTCCTCCCTCCATGTCCTCCTAATATTATTCATGTGTATCTGTAATTCTCTTCTACAAGTGTTTTTGGGTCTCCCATTATTTTGTTTGTCTTGTTGGTTCCAGACAACAGAGCATCTGGTTATTGTCTTAAGGTTTTCATAGTGTGTGTCCTATCCAGCGCCATCTTTTCATCACCTCTTGGTTCACTGTGATTTGTTTAGTTTTCTCCATGAGCTCTACATTGTAAATTCTGTTATAATATTTTAGTCCCATTATTTTGCGTAGGCACCCAATAATGAATGTTGATAGTTTATTTGTAATTTTTTTTTAGTTGTTCTTCATGTTTCTGACCCATACAGTAGTTCTGATGTAACATTAGAGTTAAAAATTCTAAGTTTTGTGCTAAGTTTAACTTTGATGTCCACAAATTTCCTAGTGATAGGCAAGCTCCTTTCACCTTTTGAATTCTTATTTTGGTATCTCTATCTGTTCCCTTATTTTTGTGCACATTACTTCCCAAATAGGTGTATGATTTTTTCACTTGACGTGGGGTTTCACGAAGGGAGATCGGGTTATTATTTGCTTGGCTTAATCTCATTATCGTTGTCTTACCTCTGTGAATTTTTAGACCTAATTGTTATGACACATCTTCAAGCATGATTAGTTTATCGTGCATTTGATTAAGTGTGTATGACAGGTTTGCAATGTCATCAGCGAAGTCCATATTATCAAGTTGTTTTGTTAGTCCATTGAATTCCCTTTCTGGCGGTAGTTGTTGTCTTCATAACCCAGTCTATAGTCAGTAAAAATAACAATAGTGACAAAAAACATCTCTGTCGTACTCCTGGTTTTATTTCAAATGCACCTGTTTTGCCTCATGGAGAACTACACTTCATATCTTCATATGTTGCCCTTATTAAGTTGATGATTTTTTGTGAGATCCCATAGTGCCGCATATCCTCCAAAGAGATTCCCTATCAATTCTGTCAAAGGCTTTTTCATAATCCACAAATCCACTATAAAGTTGCAAATGCAGTTCAATACCTTGATCTGTTATGTGTAATGTGACTATTTGGTCTATGCAGGATCTATTTTGTGGCACAGTATGGGAACTTTTATTTGGCTACTAAAGAGCAAGTGTGGAATTGTCTCTAGTGCGATGATGTTGATTCTTGATAACCATATTTTATACTGGATTTAAATGCAGTCTGCAAAATCTACTCTTCACATGTTTAGGTAGATGAACCCTAAATCTCTTGGAAATGACTAGGTCAATTCGCTAACCACACTTTGTTTAGCCAGTCATGTAAAGAATATTGGTTAGGATGTAGCCACTGTTAGCAGCTGTTAGGAGCTACAAGTGAGAGCTGAGTGCCAGGTGAGGACTAATAGTGGACAAATTACCCAAGATATGGTACAACATATCCTCCCAACAATAGTAATGCCTCTGCTTAACATCCCTCACATACTAATTATTGATTGTTATATCTTCCCAACATCAATCTTTACTGTCTGCTGTAAGTGGTTTTAAAGTTAACATACCAGCTCTCTCACTGCCATTTGCTGCTACATGATCAGGGTAACGAAATCACTTAAGCTCCTGATGATTTATTAGCTCAGTGCAAGAACTGTTCATTTGCAAAACTAAAAGATAGTGATTTGGATTTTAAAATTACTGCGCCATTGATGTGTGACAATCTCTAGGCTCATTTTACTAAATATAAAAAATGGTGGAGACAGTATTTTTTACTTTGTGTTTCAGTCTGTGATCACCGCAGTGATAGATTTAGAAGACATCAGAAGTTACAAAAACCACATAAGATCCAGATGTGAACTGGTAAGTGGTTACTAAAGCTCAGTTTAACAGATTCACTGCCAAACAAAAAGTGCATTTGGACCAAACAGAAATTGATGGCAGAAAATGGGAAGTAGGGGTGTGTCACAGTAATGATCTAAAAATTGTTAAAATGTAGCAATTATATTGAATTATATATCAAATTAAAGGGGATTGCACAAGGAACATATTAGTATTACTACTATTGCAATAGGTTAGAAATATAATAACAAATTTGAAGACGCGTGATAATTATTTGAAATTTCCACTTACCAAGGCACTACTCCTCAATCTTTGATGATAATCCAATTAAATTTACTGTATTTGATAAATACACCACTTTTCTTCATCAATATCACAAGAACTGCTCATTAACACCATCAAAACACAAGTAAAACATCATATTTTGAAGCACATCATTTTCACACAAAATGGAAAAAGTCAGGAAAACACGAGGCAGATTTGTAATCATTACAATATATGCACAATTTTCTATTTAATTATAAGTATTATTCTTATCAATTTAATTATTTAAATACTCCTGAGCTTATTTGTGGTAAGCAAAGCAAACTTAGGGGAGCAAGTGTGGCCCATTAGAGCAACCATAATTCGACATGTGCCATCATTTGATGACGAACTTTCACTGTTAGTAGTGTTAGGTTTGTTTTCCATAATGTTAAATAATTTAATTGAATAACCACATTACTGCACGTGCTATCAGTTTTACAATACAATCGTTCACAAATTCCACTAAATCAGAATAACTATAATCTAAAATTGTTTAACACAATTAACTGGCGTAAATCGACCAGTCGAGAACCATAGGGCATTACCATTACTAACATAAAAACAAATAACTTTTACAAAGCTTACTCCACTTAAACCATTCTCACAAAGCTTAATCCACGTGTCTTTCGAAGGAATATCTGTTCTGTGTGTAAATTTTCAATTACTGGGCACAAAAAATTGCTGAAAATAAGAGAAATAATACAAATAACGAACTGTCAAAATTTTCCATTATAGTGGCGCACGGCAGTCAAGGGATGTTACTTTATGTCAATAAAGTGGCTCATGGCAGTGAATGAGTTAAGCTACACATTTTTTTAAGATGTGCAAATGCATAAATAATTCTAATGCTTTATATGGTTCTTGTATGAAGTGCTTCGTCTTTGAAAATTCACAGAAAAATGACTGACAGCACAGTGGAAAATTAGTTAAAAAGAAAGCAAAGCTAATCAAATTCGGTGTGAAGAGATGAACCAAGCAAAAGAAAGATAAGGATGTTATTCCAGCTGTCACAATGTTCTCCAGGCGTTTTTCTCATAGAGACCACAAACTTATACTGTCTTTTTCTGAGGTTGGTGAGTGTCTGTCTTGTGAATTTGCCTCATGCAGTGCTTGGATATTGATTGGACTCCTAAGCTGTCCTTGGATTCTTAGCTTTCTATGAGTTGACTATATATCTATGGCTTCTAGTTTATTTTTGCTTTTGGTACCAGTAGCTTGTTGACAACTGGGTATCACTAGTAGCTATGCATAGTCCCAACTGGACAAGGCTAGGCTCACTTGATGAATGACAGTATCAAAAACTGTTGTTGAATTGGGATTTTCTTCTTCTTATAGTCCATGTCATATGGCATTGGTGATGTCTGTCCACAGCCTTCTGTCTCTTGTGCTGTCAATAATTTCTGAGACCGACATTCCTCCATGCCATGCATCTCTCTCTCTTGGTCTCCTTCTGCTTCTCTTTATTTGAGGCATGTGTGTGTCAAGATGTGAGGATTGTGTTTGTGTTGGGGGATGAGTTTGTGGGTGGGGGTATGTGTGTGGGGATGGGGGAATTGTGTGTGGCTGGGTGGGTGGGTGGAGAGATGTGTTGGTGGGTGGGGGAATATGTGTGTGGATGAGGGATGTTTCTGGTTGGAAATGTGAGTGGGTCAGTGGGGGTGTCAGTGTGGGTCAGTGGGGGTGTCAGTGTGGGTCAGTGGGGGTGTCAGTGTGGGCGAGGGATGTGTGTGAGTGGGTGGGTATTGGTGGGTGGGGGGTGTGGATGTATGGTGTGGATGTATGGGTTGGGGGATGGGTGTTACTGATGTGTATATGGATGGAAGAGATGTGTGGGTTGGGGATGTGTATGTGTGGGTCTGTGTTTGTGTGTGGGTGAGGGAATGTGTGGATAGGGAGTGTATGTGTGGATTGTAGAGGTATGTGGGTGGGTGGGAGAGGTGTGTTGGTGTATGGGAGAAGTGTGTGGGTGGGGAGATGTGTGCGGGTGGGGATGTGAGTGGGTGGGTGGGTTTGTGGGGATGTGTAGGTGGGTGCAGAGATGAGTCTGTTGGTGGGTGGAGGGATGTGAGTTTGGATGGGGCGTGTGAGTGGGTGTGGGATGTGTGGGAGGAAGATGTGTGTTTGGGTTGGTGTGTTTGGGTTAGTGTGTTTGTGTGGGTAGTGGGATGTGTGGGTGTTGGTGAGTGGGGGATATGTGGGTGTTGGTAGGTGGGGGGTGTGTGCATGTGTGAGATGTGTATTTGCGTGGGAGATTGTGTGGTTGTTGGGGTGTTTGGGTGGTTGTGAAATGTGTGGGTGGGTAGGGAAATGTGTGTATGGATGGAAAGATGGGTGGTTGATGTGCGAGTGGGTGAGGGATGTGTGTGTGTGTTGGTGCGGGATGTGCATGTATGAGGGATATGTGTGTGTTGTTGGAGGGTGTGTGTGTGGGTGGAGCATATGTGTGTGGGTGAGCTTGAGTGGATTGGGTATGTGTGGGTGGGTGGAAAGATGCATCAGGGATGTGTGTGTGGGTGGGTGCGAGATGTCTGAGTTGGTGGCGAGATCTGTGAGTAGGTGGAGGGATGAGTGGGTGATGTGTGGTGGGTGGGGGATGTGTGAGTAGGTGAGGGATGTGTGTGTGTGGGTTGGTGCAGGATGTGTGTGTGTGGGAGGGGGGATGTGTCACATAACATGAGAATATGCATTGTTTATGCTTACAACATTCATTTGACAATGTTTTTTTTTTCTATATGAATGCATCATGCACTGTTGATGAACGAAAGATGAGTGATTGGAAGGGCCGAATGTGAGACGGGCCTACATGCCCAATTTGTTACCCTTTGAAAATAAAGATCAATTCAATTCAATTCTCTTTCCCGTCAACCTTCTGGTTGTGACAACAAAACGCCATCTTTCCCCAAAGAAAGTAGACTGTCTTCTTCTGATGCAAGTAATCAGTTCTCCAGAGCTTCAGAATGCATGCTCTGCTCGATGTAATCTTCAACAGTCAGCGAAGAAAAAGAAGAGAAGATAAAGGAATGGTGAGAGGAGGAGACAGAGAAACAGGAGAGCGAGGATCAGAAGATTCAGAAAATAAATGAAGTGTATGGCACTGAACGAACAGACGAACAGTCTTTATTTTCAAAGGGTAATAAATTGGGCACGCATGCCAGTCTTACATTTGGCCCTTCCAATCACTCATCTTTCGTTCATCAATAGTGCATAATACATTCACATAGGAAACATGTAAGGGTAGGCTATTGGAACTGCTGTGGTGCCAGGCATAGAGGGAAAAGTTGATTTACAACTTCAATGTCATCTTGCTACAGGAACTGAATGTTAATAACTATCAGTGCCCTGGTTATGTCTGCTACATAAACCTTTGAAGTCAGGGAAGGCATGGACAAGGTCTCTTAGTCTAGCAGCAGTCGGGCATGTGGTACTGAACATGTACAAGTAGAATGAACGAACGTATGAATGAACATACTTTATTTTCAAAGGGTTAAGAATTGGGCACGCAGGCCTGTCTAACATTCTGCTCTTCTATCACTCTCTTTCATACATTATTTCATTCACACATCATTCAAGGCTAACTGAGAACAGCAACAATATAAAATATATGCATTATAAAGGCATGGGCAAAATTCAAACATCAATACTACACGGCTCAGTAATATTAAATAATGGTGTGGCACTTGTTATTAGCTATTTGGAATATACTGGTCTACCAAAAGGGGGCTGGCTGTTATACTAGAGTTTTATTATTATTATTAATTCTATTATTAAGGGAGAAGGTAATCTGTACTGAGATAGTGTTCGAATAATTGGGATTGGAGATGTCTTTGATTTCTTGTGGAAGATTGTTCTGTATCTGAGCTGCAGAGTACGTTAAGCTCGTTTTGCATAAGTCAATCCTAGGCTTCGGAATGTTTAGTATATTTAATCGTTTACTGTCTAGAATTATATTTAAACAATGGCCAAAGGTAATTTGGGGCATTCCGATGTAGGATTTTGTGAATTAGTTTGGCCTTATTGAAAAGCAGGCTTTGCGGAGTGGTAGTAACTGAAGGCGTTTATGCAGACTAGGATTGTCAGATAAATGATTGCTATAAATTAAACTCATGGCCCATTTCTGGAGTGAATAAAGTCATTTGATGCTTGAATTGGAACAACCGAATCATATTGTAGAGCAGTAGTCAATATGTGTCTGTACGTGAGAAGTATAGAATATTTTCCTAGTGTCCTCATCAAGGAAATTTTTAATTTTGGCGAGGTGGTAGACTTTTTTTGCTGTTTGTTTAACAAGCACTTGAATGTGGGAATTAAATGTTAGGTTTCTATCAATGATTAGGCCTAATGTTTTGTGCTCAATTACACTTTCTATTGGCATGTTGTAGATGTGAAGTTGAAGTGATGTGTCTGAATTTAGAGTTTGAAGTCTTTGTCTAGTTGTTAATAACATTAATTTTGATTTAGTGATGTTAATTTGCATACTTAAAACTATGGCTGCAATGGACACAGAGCAGAGAATGCTTTTCACACTATACCAGCACTTGATCCTCTCAGTAATTGATTATGGATTAGGTCTGCTCACTCAGAGAGTCAGCTGGTGAAGTTAGAGCGCATATAGAACGAAGCTATGCGGGTCATTCTGGGATGCACTAGAGACACCCCAGTAGTGTGTATGCGTTACATCCTTGGTCTGCCGAGTGTTGCTAGTAGGCTCAAGGTGATGCATGAGGCACTGGACGCAGTTAAGGGTCAGCGACTGATAAGAGGGAAATCATGAATGGCTCAGGCAGAGGATACGACCAGACAGGTGTGCCCCTTGGAGAACATTAGGCGTGGAGAGGAGTGGGTCAGAGTGCCAGTGGAGCAGTCAGAATTGTGCAGAGTTATAATCACATTAAGCAGGGAGTGGCCAGCAGGGGCCACGGAAGTGGAAATCCAGCAACTAATTCAGGACAATGCTCACTCATGTGATGTGATTATCTACACAGATGGTTCGGTGTCAAGAGGTGAGAAAAGTGGCTGGAGGTTCATAGCCAAAGCCAATGGTCGATGTTTGGGGCAGGAGAGCCTGGCATATGATACCACAACATCCAGCTTAAGAATGGAGGTGGAGGCGGTCACTGCGGCTCTCCGCTGGATGGAGAATATGACACACACACACATTGTGATTGTAACTGACTCAGAAAGCATGCTGACGAGGGTGAGGACGGGCGGCTTCGTGCGAAGTGGCTTGCTTCGCTTCGGAGGTCATGGGTGACAAGCATCGCCTGGATCTTTTCTCCGGGGCATGCCGGTGTGCTGGGAAATGAACAGGTGGACAGATTGGCTGGCTCTGCAGAACTTGGTGAAGTATTGATACATGACAAGGCAGACGTGGTTGCGACCTTGTGGGAGCACGTGCACACCTCGGAGGAGCAAATGGATTACCATGGTCTGGAAAGAATGAGACAGCGAGGAGTGACGAGGGGATCTGGCCGACGCTCAACGCTCAGAGGAAAGGCGAGACGGACATATAATCAGATTGCTACTGGTACTATTAGTGTTGGAACTCTTCGCTGGCTGCTGAGGATGGGGACGGAGCGCTTATGGGAATGCCCCGAATGCTGTGATGTCGATTCCTAAATCAATCAATCAATCAATCAATTTGTATACGGTTCGCATAGCTCCACCCAACTACATTATTTAATTCTTGTTGCAAAGACGACTCCAGCAAATTACAGCTTTCATCATTTGTATACACTGTACAGTCGTCTGCAAGTGGATCGCAGGACGACAAAAGATGCAAAGGTAGATCGTTAATATAGATGGCAAATAATAGAGGGCCAAGAATAGAGTCTTGCGGTATTCCAGTATTGAAGGTAATGGTTTGAGACAGAGATTTATTGAGTGATACTACTTGCTTTCTGTTTGACAGAAAAGATGTTATTAGAGTGACTACATTAGGGCCAATTTTCATTGTCTCTAGTTTTTTAATTAAAATAACATGGTCTATCATATCAAATGCTTTCCTGGGTAGTGTATAATACTCCAGTATTGAAGGTAGTGGTTTGAGACAGAGATTTATTGTGTGTACTTGCTTTCTGTTTGACAGAAAAGATGTTATTAGAGTGACTACATTAGGGCCAATTTTCATTGTCTCTAGTGTTTTAATTAAAATAACATGGTCTATCAAATAAAATGCTTTCCTGAAATCGATAAACACAGCACCACATAGACAGTTGTTGTTTATATTCTGGTGCCAATTTTCTATCATGTTTGTTATGGCTGTATGACAAGAATATTTTGGTCGAAATCCCGATTGACTGTCAACAATAAGATTGTTGCAAACTATATACTGTAATGTTACTTTATGAATTGATTTTTCTAGTGGTTTAGATTGTGATGATAGTAAGGAAATGGGTCTGTAATTGTTCGGGAGACTATTGTCCAATGCACCAGATTTAAGAAGTGAGCTTGACTCTAGTCCGACTTTGTGAAGACACATGAAGGGTGTAGCATAGGTGGGAGCGCAAGCGCAATTGAAATACCACTACTTTTATCGTTTCTTTACTTACACCCGCGAGATCCGCACAGTGGAAGTATGGGAGATTTGCTTGCAAATAGACAGGCAATATCTCCTGCGGTAGCTATGGCGGACCTATTCCCGCTGGTCGCGGGGACCGCTATAAGTCAGGTGGGGAGTCTGACGATAGTGCACGCTTTACACAGGTCCGGACACTTGTGATTGACAGATGTGCGCGCCCTCATGGTCCGGGCTCGTAAAAGGCCCTCACCTGTGGGACATGGCTGAACGTCTCTAAGCCGGGTCCCTTGGGTGTCAGGGTCTGGCCATAACTCGCCACCGGCTCGTGGTGGTGAGGTCTCGGTGGATTGACGCTGAGCCGCCAGCGTCTGCAGCCTACCTTGTGCCAGACGTATTGGTTACCCATTCCTCTGGAATACACAAGACTAGGCCGAGAGAGGGGTCATGTCGTTTGGGCATCACATGATCTCTGAAGCTCTGCCCAGACATTGTGATGGAATATTGGCCACATTCCACTCACATACTTTAGTCTGTCAAGACTGCAAGGTGTCTACTTACACCTTAGCGATTTTGAGAGCTGATGGAAAGTGGCCTTTGGTGAGGCACTGATTATTTACATAGGTTAATGATATACAGATCACTGGTGCAGCATAACAGAGAATCTGGTTGCTGATTCCATCTAACCCAGTTGAGTTTATGTTTTTTAGGTTACTAGGGTAAGTGAATACTTCAGTGGTTGTCATTAGCGGTATGTCAGAAAGAATATCCCGGGAGCATCTGTTCTCACAAAACAATGACAGTAAAGATAAGTTACAAGGAGAATTTGTTATTGAAGCCTTCAATTGGTCTGTCAGTTTGAAAAAAATAATAATTACTGAATTAGTCGCATGTAATATGATTTGATGGTAAGGAATTTGAGACGTTATTCTTGTTTGTCAAGGTGTTAAGGCGATGTGCGGCAGTAAAAACATCGATTTTTGGTCAACTTAGCTATTTTTGGAATAGTTCATTTTTAGACACCTTATCATGTCTTCTATCAGATTCTGTACTTGTTTTTGTTTAAAAACTGTTATTTTTATGCAATATTCATAATTTACTGAACCCACCCTCTGTGTCAAATTGTCTAATTATTGACAATTGTTGAAAAATTGACGGTTTTCAAATCCTAGCAACGATATCTCAGGAAAACACGACACGCGCGTGTAAGGTATCCCTGGAAAGGTCGTGAACTTCCGTAACTGTTCGTGATACTCCGTGTTCGTCTAATCGGAAGCTCTTCTGTGTACATCGGGTTTATTCGTGTCTATCATCTTCCGGAAACTTCCATATATGGAACATCGTAAGCAATCCGCGTTCGCCGATGGCTGAAATTGATCACGTGGGTTTCCAAAATGGCGGCTTTGTGTTGTTTACACCTGGCGACGTGCTGAAAGTTCATTGTTGACGACAGACTGACACGCATTGAAATATGCCTCGTTCTAAGAAATTTAACATCCAGTCATCTAGTCAACGTAAGTAATCTCTCAGACTACACCTCGCAAATGCTCGTAAGCAGCGAAAAGCCTATCAGAACATCGTAAACGATACAGATAATTCTGAAACTACTGAAAGTAAGCGACCCATGCCACTTCTTCCAAATCCAAGTGTTTTGACAGTGAATCTGAATGAATCAGTGCTATCGTGTTCTTCTCAAAGTTGTAGAAGTGATTCTTTTATTACCCGAAGCCAATTTAAAAGAGATACGTATAAATACACAACATCCACTAGCAGCAAGTATGATTCTGGTGACGACAATGGATATCAAAAACGGAAACACAGAGTAATCAGAGTTGATTGTTCAGAAATTGAGGCAATAATCAAATTGTTATGTTGTCCAGTTTGTAAAAATGATAGTCTTATTTTGAAAACTGACAGCAAGAAAGCCAAGGGATTAGCTGTGTATGCAGAGGTTTACTGCTCTTGTTGTGAAGAAGTAGTGTGTGGAAGATACCTATCTGAAAAAAGTAATGGATCTTTTGCTGTCAACAGCCAGTCAGTATATTCAGCATTAGTTTGTGGGATGGGTGCAACAACATTTAATAATTTTGTGATGTCGGTTCCTAAATCAATCAATCATTTAATAATTTTTGTGAAAATATGAACCTGCAAGGTATTCATCAGAAAACATTTCACAGCAAAGAGAATAAACTATATTCAAAGATAGAAGATCTGGAGGACACTGTTTTTTCTCAAACCGTAAAGTATGTTCTACAGGCTCATGCACAACAGTCAGGCATAACTCTACATGACAATGATGTGCTAGATATTAGTGTCAGCTTTGATGGCACTTGGCTGACTAGAGGCCACACATCCCACATTGGAGTTGGCTGTGCAGTGGATGTTCTTACAGGAGTTTGCATAGATGCCCATGTTATGTCCACATATTGCCAGGTGTGTGAAACCACTTGTAAGACACTTTCCAGGGACAAACCAGATTAATTTGCAGCATGGAAGGCAGAACATCTTCTAAACTGTGACAACAATTTCAAAGGATCTGCTGGAATGATGGAGGTGAAGGGTGCTGTGGCGACGGTCTGTGGCCCGTCATAAACTTCGCTACACGTCAATACTTTCTGATGGTGACATAAAAACATTTGCGGAACTTACCAAGATCAAACCATATGGGGATGACATTCAGATAGACAAAGAGGAGTGTATCAACCATGTCAGTAAACGCCTTGGAACAGCACTGTGCAAACTAAACTAAACTACTTAGTAGATGTGTGTCAGGACAAACTCAGAATTCAAATGAGTGTTTACACAGCTTGATATGGGCTCGATGCACTAAAGACAACTTTGCCTCACGCAAGCGCGTTCAGTTTGCAGTTGTAACTGCAGAAAGAGATTTCAACTTTGGAGCTGCTGCTGCTGCCCAAGACACTGCCCAGTTTGATGGACTTTCTACAGGCCTGCATATGCAGAGACTAGGAACATTTAGGATGCAGAAGCAAGTAAGAAATAGTCTGAAGTACAAGAAGGACAAACAAACTAAAAGACGCGACACTGTACAACCGGCCAAACTGAAGAGACAAGGTGAGCTGCATGCCCTGGAGAGAGGTCCTGCATATTCAGCAGGACAATTTTAACACTCAAGGTTCAGTTTTACACTTTTTTTCTCCGTAAAAGAGTGCATTAGTAATAAAAAACAAAAAAATAATTAGTTTTTCCCCGTTTTCTCATTTTGCCAATTTTTTATACATAAGTACAATTGTTTTAAAAACTATTCGTTATATTTCACTCAAACTTTGCAGAGATATTCTTTATTATATCACTTACATTGTGAGTAGATTAATCTTGAAAATTACATTTTAGTTTTTGTGCTACACTAAAAAAAAAAAAAAAATGTCATGAAAAATGTCATTACCATTTTCACATTTTGAAAAAAACTGCAAAGAGATATCATTAAAATTTTCTACTCAACTTGTAAAGGGTCTATTTATTTACACATAAAACAAAGAATTTAGCCTGTACATTAAAAAATAAATGTTTTAGAGGTACATTAAGAAATTCAAGATGGCCGCTGTTTATCTTGGTTTCCATAGCAATCGTTAAGTGCAAAGTCAATTTGACAATATTTTATCGATCAGCAGTCTTTAATATCAAACCCTATCCCATAAAAGAACATAGAAATTAAGTATTATGGAATTAAATTTTTTAAGGTTAGCATCGCCTTAATTGCCTTCCATATATCCTTACTATTTGTTTTATCCATTACTAAGTTCTTAAAATAATTTTTCTTTTCCCTTCGTATGGTATATTGAACTTTGTTTCTAAGAGTACGGTATGTGTTGAGATCCTGCTTTTTATGTGCTTTATCTCTGTCTCATAATTTCAAGTATTTTCTGGGTGATCCAAGGTGGTTTGACATGATGTTTTACTCAAACTTCCTCTATTGGCACATGTCTATGAAACACATCAATAAAGGTCTTCATTCAGAATTCTAGAGCATCATCTGGGTCAGGGAGTTTATAAACATTGTCTGGAGGTGAACTTAGCAAGTCCTGTAAAAATGCATTTTGGTTGAAATTTTTGTAACTTATATATTTTACACTTATGTGTTTATGTTTGGGAAGTTTAATTCATTTTTTAGACCATGTGCAGCATATTGGGTAGTGATCTCTCATTACACAATTGGATACTGTGCATTCTATGATATTGTCTGAGAAAGTTATATAACTGTGATCTATGAGCGTTGAAGATGACTTTATTATTATAGTAGCTTGTTGTACTATTTGTTGGAAATTGAGTGATGCAATTATATTTCCCCATATTATGTTGGATTTGTTGGTGTCAATGTTAAATTCTCTAAGTAGTATAATTTCCTTCCTGGAAGCGAAAACCACATCCATCATGGTAGTGAAGTTTTCGTACCACACATGCCCAGTGCTGGGATTTCTATAGAGGTAGCCAATTATCAGAGGTGTGCGGTTTTGAAGTTCTAGTTCCACCCAAATACATTATATTTCGCAAGTTTTAAAGTCTAGCCTACAGTGAACATTTAGTAAATTAGAAACATAGGCTGCTATGCCTGTCTCTTGTTTCCTACATGGATCTCTTCTAAACAATTTATACCCTTTAATAGAGATGTCCTCATCTGAAATGTTTTCATTTAGTCTACTTTCACTAAGGCCGAATTAATGAAAATTTTGATTCAGAATAAAAGATAACTCTGGCAGTTTATTAAATAAGTGGCATATGTTTAAGTGTCCAATGCATATTCCTGACTTACTGAGCCAGTGTTGCCACTTCTCAGACATTTCACCCATGGAGTGAGTGTAAATTCGTCAAACTTAAGCAAAAATACAAGATCATAAAAAAATCACAATGACATTAAGTTACAAAATCCCAGTAATATAAATCGATATGCAAATGACAATATTATAACGATTCAACTAATGAGACCAAAAACGATAGTGCAAGCATAGATCAAAACGAATTAAAATGTATGAACATACAACAACTAATTAACTTGAAAGAACTACTTCACAAGCTAAGTAACCAGCTGTTATCCAAAGCAATGAATAAATGACTATATAAATCAATGTTTCTGTTTAAAATTGGGTATCCCACATGGGAAATAAATGTTAAACAGTAAGCAATTAAATTTCAAGGAGGAAGCTCTGTTGCTGGTATCAATGCATATAGGGTTCAGTTTTTAATACATATCCTATCTCACAGGTTATTATTGTAGGGACATCATAAGGGCTTGATTCAGTGTGGAAGGACTAAATTGCATCAAGTATAGAAGTTCTGGATTCCAATGATGTGGAACCTGTTGTTGTCTGCTAGGTGGCTCATTGCTGGCATGAACTTGGTAATGCGGAACCTGTTGTTGTTGCTATGGGGCCCATTGCTGTTGTGAGCATGGTGTGCCAAAGTGGTATTACTGCCGCACATGTTTGCTGCTGTTTGCAATGAGGGTTTCTTGCAAGTGAGGGGAGGGGAATGTTCCTGATGGTTATTTCCTTCTTGTGTGAAGGTGGGGGTAGAAAGGAGATGGATGTTGATTTATTCTTGGTGGCATGTGTGCACCTTCAGTGGTAGGAGTTCCGGGGTCAGACACCAGCAGACATTTTCCTGGGATGATGGAGGTATTTCGACTGGCCTGGGAGTCTTGTTCTTCGGTAATCAATGTCCATCGTGTGTGTGTGTGTGGGTGTTGTTTTTTTTCCCTTTCTGGGTATTTGATATTGTTAGCCAGTAAACTGCTACTTAATGTGGATGTGTGGATTTGGTCTCTGTACAGTCGTTTCTTTGGCGCGCCTGTCTGCGATGTGAAGAATGGTGTGTTGATGAAGTGTACACTATACTGATTACAGAATTTCTCTAGGGTGTTGTTGTTTATGTCGGCTAGTCAACGCTGGGAGCCATAACTTGGTGGTATGATGGAGGAGAAAAAAACTGTAGAATTGGAAAAATTATAGCATAATAAGTCTAATAGTTTTCGTAACTGAGAAATTGTGATATTTTGGTTTCTCATAGTGTCGTTTATTCCTATCTGTACTGTAACCTTTGAAACGTTTGCATTGGTTCCCATTTTATGTATACTGTCTGTTAGTCTGTCTACCCCTGCACCTGGAAGCAGAATTTTTGTAGCTACATCGGTGTGTGATGAAGACATACAGTCACTGTATATGCATTTCATCAAGGAGTCTCCAGTTATGTGGGTGCTGTCAGTTGGTGGTCTCTGGCACATCTTGCACATTGTTTCTGCCATTGATAATTATCCGGCTGTGGACTGTCTTCTTGCAGGTTGCCAGATGTTTCTTGAATAGGCAGGATGTCTGTCAGCAGTGTCTTGTCGTACAGGCTGTTATTTTACCAATTGCTCTTTTGGTATTTCAAATCGATTGCTGACTTTTACTTCGATGGGATATGTTGAGTGCTGTTGAATGATGTTGTCTATTTGTTAATGTGTTTTCGTTGGCTGCATAGTTGATGCTCCTAGGGATGGCTGTGTTGTTTCAAAACTGTCAGTCTGTGCTGCCTGATCAATAGTGGGCACGCGTTGTAAAGTCTCAGCATTGTATGTGCTTCAGTACACCATTTTCCTCTCTCGGGAGAGCAACCTCTGACTTGAGGTTGATATAGTCACTAATGATCCTGGCGATCTTGTCTGTGTTGTCAGAGGTGGCATCTAGAAGTACATTCAAACCTGACTCTAACTTTTCAATGTGCTGCTGACAACCGCACAAGTGTTGATTTGTAACTGGGCTCTCATCTAGTACTGATGGTGCAACCTCTATTTGGTTTGAATTGATTTCATTTGGTTGTATACTGTCCCTTAGGCGCCCCATCGGGTATTCAATGGCGTTCAAAATTCAAATTGCATTCAAGTTACTGTTGTGTTGAGTCGTGGGATGTTCGAGTATGTTGTTACTATTGCCTTATGCTGTGATGACTGCCGATGCAGGCTGTGTTGATTTTATGGTCGCACCAGACAATAGCATGACCGCTGCAGGCTGTGTTGGTTTTATGGCAGACACCAGTGTGCTGAGATCGGCAGGTGTGTTTAGCGAGTCACTTGTCAGTTTGTTGTAACGTGTATAAGGGAGATGATATTTTCTACTTCCACCTCTGCTCCTTGCTGGTCTTTTCTATAGTCGAGTTTGGCCTCAAGGTAATAATTGATCAAACATGTTCGAAATGCCTTGTAATGTATTGTATTATTGAATGTAATAGAGATGCATTTACCGTCATTCATACATTTAACAGACAGTGATGGAGAGCTAAAACAGTTTTTTAGTTTGCTTCTCACTACCCTCTCTTTGTTGAGTGTGTAGTTCCTAGTTACTGCAAGTCGTAATCCACTTCGCCCTTCAAATCTACTCCGCCCTCTTTCTCCCGCTAACTCCAGCACAGAACTTTCCTCCTTGACAGACATGGTTACATGATATTACGTTTCCACAACCACAGACACATTGTAGTGCCCACACATGGTTTAAAATCTAGTGATGTGATTGGCTTGTTCAAGCTATCACTGACGCATCGCTGATCCACAAATAATTTATCCATAGTGCCATTCAATACAATATTATTAGCATTTATATCTGACACTGCATATATAGCAACTTTAAAACAAGTTCAACTGCTGAACAGCATCATTGTGATCAGAACCATATAAAATCCATTGCGTACAAATAAAGATGAAGAGAAAAAATAATCCAAAAAGGAGGAGAACACACACACGCGTCCTTCCTCGCCAACCGGTAGGTTGATAAGGCAAGAGATGTTCAGAGGATTCAGTTGAAGATTGACGGGCTCAGTTGGAATATTATAAATGTGTATGCCACAGTGGACTCTGCTATCATTAAGAAGCAATAGGACTGGCTCAAGGGGGAAATCCCAGATTGTGGGCTTCTCATCTGTGGGATTTTAACACTTTGAGCAGAGAATGGGACTATGTAATGTAAAACTGACAGGGGTGCATTCTTGCAGATGCCATAGTTTACAAAGTGGTAGTCTGCGTTAATGATGGGAGGCCAACTAGAGTGGCAATAAGACTTGGGGATGCAGATACTGCTATTGACTTGGCACGTGTCATCCAGTTGGCAATATCGGAAATGAAATGGACCATTTTGGGGGATCATGGAAGTGACCACCAGCCATGCTCAGTGTTGACTTCCAAATCAAATCAAGCAAGTTAAAGGCAATGAGAGCACATAGGACCTTCAAATATGAGCAGACCAACACCCTTATTGGACTCATCTGGCATGGGCTAGACCGAGCAGACCCACTTTTCTGCATCGCTCCCCCCCCCCCCCCCACCCCCACGATGGACCCCTGAAATTGAAGTTGTGTGGAAGTATACGAGAGCAGCACTAAGTAGCTGCAGAAATTATGAAGGACACTGCAAAGCACACAAGAGGAACTGTAGATGGCAGAAAGGATGCAAAAGGGGAAAGTTGAGGAGTTCAAGCTCCACGCAGCAGAGGCCAAAAAAGCTAAATGGGATAATGTAAAAGTGAGTTAGGAGGTGATAAGACTTTGGGTAGACTCTGGAAACTACACAGACAAATGTGTAGAAAAAAACCAGCCTACCACAATGCCAGCAGTATATTGGAATAACAACATACCCATGACAACGAACAAGGAGAAAATAGAAGCTTTCCTGGAGAGGTTTATAACACAGACTGACCACAACAATGGAGACAGCAGGGAGGCTATTAGAGAGCAACTGGCAGTTTTCATCAAGGACGACGGCTCTGAGGATGTCATACAAGTAGAAGACATTAAATATGTGTTGAAAACAGTGAAGGACACTGTGCCAGGACCTGACAGAGTCAGATACTCCCATACGAAAAAGATATTGTGAGGTGCTAAAATAATAATACTGATATAACTAGGGGTATCCAGGATGGGATGGGTTATCATCTTCAATCAGCCCTCATAAGGATTCCTAGAAATAGCACATGAACCCCCAAGCATTGAACAAGACAGCAAAGGTCCAACTCTAAAATAAGATTGATAGGTCCCTATAAAGGGTGTAGAGATCCTGGAAATTTATCACAGACAACAGAGGAAACTCTATAAAGAAAAGTTGTCTGTGTGTTATTATCCATCCTCATTCTGATCTCTAACTAGTTTATAAACAGTGACTTGTATCAACTGAAATAAACAACTGCTGAACAAACGTCAACAATGAATCAACTCAAACACCTTGAGTAAACTCAACTATATATTGGGACAAATTGTAGGATGTGGGAAGATCAGTATTATACACATAAAATTCCACATGTTGTCATAAAAGTGATACAAAACCAATTTCAGAAATTACTGAAGCCACAATAGCTAGATGACTCTTTCTACGGCTATCCAATAAATAAATGTCAAATCTATCATTCAAATTCTCTAATGTAATAGGTCATGATAATAAGTTCTTTCCACTGGCACTGGGGATGGTTTCTCCTCTTCTAGGCTGAAAACAAGTCAGTCCATACTGCTCTGTTCCTATACTATTTCACAGCCAATGATGAGCTGGGTTAGGTAAGTTTTTCAGTGATGCAACCAACTTCTTGATACACCAACGTTAAGTTAACTCTCCCCTGTGACAAACTTTTGATAGATAAAAATGATAGTTGGTACCTAGCGGTTTCGAGACTGCCTGGTGAAGCTGAGGCCAGGTGGTCATTCAGTAAAATTGAGCATCTACTCTTCATGATGTCAGGAAGGCAAATTCTCAGATCATTATAACAATGAAGTATTGAAGACCGTCCCGTTGTTCATAGACATAGGCCAGAACATCTCAACAGCATTCAGAAAAGCAATTTCAGTATGACCAAGTGTCAGGATGGGGAAAAAAGCCAGAAACACATCACCCAGTCCTGGTAATATAAAATATAAATACCAATTGCTATAAATTTGAAATAAACCCAAATGTTGTGATGAAATGATGATGTCATGATAGGATGAAACATCAGGATGTGATAGGGTCCTGTTTAGATGACATCATAAGACAAAATGTCATGGTGACATAAGAATATTATGGTGAGATAAAGATGTCATAGACACAATGTCATGATGAGATAAAGATATTAGAGCGAGATAAAACGTCATCCTGGTAGGACAGATCATCATGATGAAATAATGTCATGAGGAGACCCAACGTCAGGGTAAAATACGGACGTCAGGTTAAGGTAAAATGTCAATGATTAGGAAATAGTGTCAAGTTGGGACAAACATCATGATGAAATATCATCTCTTGTCATGTTTTCCTTTCCTAAACGTACCAGGGAATGTACTCTTCATGTGGTGCCCTTCTTCTTAATCATTAACCCACCGTATAGTATACTGGGGTTAGATTCGAGCACTCCTCCTCCAACAGTCATGGGGAAAAAAATAATGCCAACATCCACATGTGAGACATTCACAAACGAAAAAACATAGATCATTTCAAAAATTAATGATTATAACAAATAGTGATAGGGGCACCAGATAGATATGTATCTATCTCATAATATCAACAAAGATTTGAACACCTGAACGTAATTGCCTTCCCCACTGTCTCCACCAAGCAGGGGTTAAAGACGTGATTTGAACTTCTGTCCCTTTTGCAAGCACTACAGTTGCACCAGAAATTCAGTAATGAACTTCATTATGGCATTCACTCAGAAAGCATTAGGCAGAACACTGAATGTAAAATTCTGTCAGGTCATTAACAGCAATGAAACAATGCTGGCCTTGAATGTAACGTCCTGCAAATGATGCACCATCTGTCTATCATTCTTTTATCCGCATGAGGAATAAATCCCTATAAAAAAGAATATTGCATTCCTCTCATATTCTCATAATATATTCAAGAAAAGATGTGTAAAATAGAAAATCATATTTAATATTGAATAAGTGCACAATAGTTCAAGATATCAATTCCTAAGAACAGTCTCTACAGCATGAAGAAGACTTCCTATGAAGTGAATTTATCGAGAACACTTTGCACAGCATATGATGAGCACCTATAGAGAATAATTTCTATAGCATTAAGGAAGAAGGTTCAATGATGTGCATTGATAGTTAAACATTCCTAAAGCATATAGAAATAAACATTCATAAGAGATAAAAGAGATAAAAGTTTAGTCCGACAGCAGAAGCGAGAATATATGAGTAATATAATCAAAGATATGGAAACTAATCACCAGAAACATAAATCCAGAAAATTTTTTAAAGAACTGAAGTCAATAAAACGAGGGCACCAACAAAACACATATGGTTTAAAAGACAAAAATGGGAATATGATAAATACCAATGAGGAAATGTGCAACACATGGAAAGAATATTTTGTTGAATTACTAAATTGTGAAGCTCCAAGAAACATTTTCCCACAGGAAGAGGTTCTAACATGCGAACCACAAATTGAAGAACCTACATTTGAAGAAATCCTATATGTAATCACGCGACTTAAAAAACAATAAGGCAACTGGGACTGATGGAATTGCTGCTGAATTTATAAAAGCAGGTGGCCATGCATTACATCTAAAGCTATACAAACTAATAATAAAAATCTGGAGGACAGAAGAATTACCCCATGACTGGAAAGAGTCATTATTGATACCTATCTTTAAGAAAGGAGACAAGTTCCAATGTAGAAATTATAGAGGAATATCACTACTGTCCACAAGCTATAAGATACTATCCGCAGTATTACTAAATAGACTAAAACCATATTCAGAAGACATATTAGGTGACTACCAGGTGGGTTTTAGACAAAACAGATCAACAATAGATCAGATATTTATCTTACGACAAATAGCCGAGAAAAATTGGGAATATAAAAGAGATCTCCATAACATTTTTGTGGATTGTAAAAAGGGTTATCATAGTGTCCATAGGAATTCTATGCAGGAATTTGGAATACCAAGGAAGTTAATCAACATGACCAGACTATGCATGGAAGATACTTATAATATAGTAACATATAAAGGCAGGAAATCAGACCCTTTCCAAATAACATCTGGCTTGAAACAGGGTGATGCACTATCGCCGCTACTCTTCAATCTGGCTCTAGAGAAAGTTGTAAGGAAGGTAAAAGAGGAATGTGATATTGGAGGAACATCCAAGCTGCTTGGTTATGCAGATGATATAGATATTACAGGGCAAAGTGAACAAAAGACATTGGAAATATTGACTCACTTAAAGGAAAAAGCCCAACAGATGGGACTGGTTATCAACCAAGATAAGACAGAATATATGGTAATTTCAAGAGACGGAATGGCTAAAAACTCTGGCCACATACAAATAGATAATATGACCATTAAAAGAACGGAAACATACAAATACCTGGGTACAATCTTCAACTGCTCCAACATCATAAGGGAAGAAATACAAACTAGAATCAACTCTGGAAATAAGATATACTATGCACTACAACATCTACTAAAATCAAAGGCGCTATCTCGTAACACCAAAATCACAATATACAAAACACTGATCAGACCAGTTGTGCTGTATGGCTCTGAAACCTGGAGTACAACGAAAGGAGACGAAGCCTTGTTACAAACCTTTGAGAACAAAATTTTAAGACGCATCTTTGGACCCATTAGGGATACACAAAGTGGAGAGTGGAAAAGAAGAAGTAACAAAGACATTTATGATCTGTTTAAGTCCCCCCTAATCACTGGTATCATGAAGGCTAATAGACTACAATGGCTGGGGCATATAGAAAGAATGGAAGATAATAGGGAAACAAAACTCGCTTACACTCAGGAAATAAATGACCGTAGACCCCGAGGTAGACCAAGAAGGTGGTGGAGAGATAATACATATACAGACCTACAAGCACTTGGAATCAACAACTGGCAAGAGAAGGTCCACCAGAGAGACGAATGGAGACGGATTGTATCTGCAGCAAAGAACCTCAATGGCTCGGAACGCTGAAGAAGAAGAAGAAGAAGAGATAAAAGTTAAGCATGGAAATCAGCAGTGGGACAGTGGTCGAAGTCTTTTCAGGAAAGCGAGCAAACATGTTATCTTTTCCGTATAGCGTTAAATTCACAGTGTCACAATCTTACATCTGATTCTCTCAGAGATTAAGTATGGATTGGGACAGCTCACAGTGTAAAATAGTCAGCTGGTGAAACTAGAGTGCTTACAGAATGAAACTATGCGGGCGATACTGTGATGCACAGGAACACACTAGTAGTAGCCTTACACATGGTTGCAGACAGGCTGAAGGTGCCGCAGGCTAAATCATATCTCTGAGGAGCTGCAGACACAGATACCCCTGTGTGAAGCCCTGGATACAGTTAAGGGCCACAGGCTGATCAGAAGAAAATCATCTATGGATCAGGTAGAGGACACAATCAGAGAAGTGTACATGCTTGAGAACATTGGGTGAGGACAGGAGTGGGTCGGAATGTCAATGGAAAAGTCAGGCTTGTGCATTGGATTGGGAACGCAGGGATGCTGCACTGAATGGAAGGTGCAGCAATTGATCCATGACAATTTGTGACCAGGCAATGTAATTATCTACACAGATGGCTCTATGCAAAGAGGTAAAAGCAGTGCCAGGGGCTTCATGGTGAAGGTTGGTGGAAGGTGTTTGGTGCAGGAGAGCCTGGCATATGATACCACAACATCTAGTCTGAGAATGGAGGCGAGAGCAGTTATGATGGCCTTCCCTCGCTGGAAGACAACACACACATGTCGTAATTGTAATGGACTCACAAAGTTTAATGAGAAATGTGAAGACAAGCATGCTTTGGGCAGAGTAGCAGGCTTCCATTCAACAATAAAAAATAGAGAGCATCTGTTGGAATTTTTAAAACCAGGACATGCTGGTCAAGTGGGAAACGAGCAGGTGGACAGTTTGGCTGGGTCTGTATTCCTTGGTGGGGTATTGGTGCATGATAAGGCAGATGTGGCCGAGGCCCTGTGTGTATAGTGAAGAAGAAAGGGTAGATCATCATGTCCTGGAGAGAATGATGCTGCAACGAGTGGACCGAGGATCTCGCCAACACTAAAAACTAAAAGGAAAGACCAGATGGACGTATTACTAGCCAACAAATTTTCAAAAGTTATTTGTAACAGAATTTAAATACATCATTTCTTATTGATTTTTCATGCTGATTTCAAGTATCATAATGAAATTCACCAGTTGGCTCTGTTTTTTTTTTATTGATGAATTTACATTACAGTAATACAAATAATGTATGCTTGTTTAATTCTCTTTAGTGAACAGTTAGTCTTTCTATTTTAGCATTATAAAAATTGTGGTTACAAACTCAATTAATTGATATTTAAGCATAACATGATAGAAAAAAATAAAAACTTTATTTAAAGTTCACATATAATGTTTTAAAACCTTTGAAGTCGGAGTGGGTTCACCTGATGGCGAGGGACACTGTTAATAGGGAAAGCTAATCCACACGCTAAATTCAGTCTATGACACCACAGAAGTAACCACATATTTTGGTGGATAATTTGTATCTGAACTGTTTTGGCACACTGTGGTATTTCCCATCCTCTACCATGTGGAGGTGCAGTTGGGACCTTTCCTTCCATGGTTTATGAGACCATGGTCATATTTCTCACTCGTTAGTACTTTCTAGAGGAATCATCTCATGATAATCATGTTTAATGTTGTGAGTGCATACATATGCTATTCTATTAAATCCTTTTCCTCTACAATAGTTTAGTTGCATATCCTTTACAGGACATATCAGTCAATCCCAGCATTTTTGGCTGTTCATGATTTCTTGGCAACTTCACATTCAGTAGTTTGTCTACTATAGTAGCTGACATTTAACAATGGTGTAAGTATCCCTACGCAGGCATTAAATTTGACTTCTTGTTCAGAAATCCATGGCAAACTACTGTACATAAAATTGCTTAGAAAATCAACCTAGGATTGATCGCAACGATCTGCAAAGCCGTGCAATATTTGTTAAAGTCTGGAATCTGGCCTGATTTGTTGTTGTTTCTTTTGGTTACTTTATAAAAAGTGGCAGCAAGAAACCTAGCACACAATGAAATAACAGATGAAAAACATCATGGGAGAATTGTGGATGTTTGTGTAGAAATATCATCATCACCATTATGAGTCTAGTCACTTAGTGTAGGTGTTCATGTCTTTCCACGGATATTGGTTCTTGGTGCTCTGGATCAATTCTGCTGATATTCCTCTATGCCACCATCTCAGTTCATCCAGCATAATTTCTCTTGTTCAACCTCTGCCTCTTTTCCCACTGATCTTTCCAGTTGTCATGGTATTTTGACCAATAAAAAATTGTCAATTGCATTGAGAAAAAGAGTGTTGAAGTGCTATATAGTATTTTTATATGGATGTAATATGTGGACAATAAGCAGACAAATTGAAAAACATCTAATGGCAATGGAAATGTGGTTTCTAAGGAAAATGCAAAGAATACCTTGGACAAAAACCAATGAGCATGTCCTACAAGAATAAAATGACAACTGTAAACTGATTAGAGAAATTAGATGTCCAGTCAAGATTTTTTGGGCATGTTATGTGAAGAAATAAACTGGAGAACTTGGTGACAAATGGCAGGACTGAGGAGAAAAGAACAAGGAGAAGGCGGACAGATAAATATCTGTGTGGCTTGGCTACATGGCATGGTCAAGACAAGAACACAAAGCTGATCTATGGCTTTGGTGAGATGGCGATTCATGACCGCCGCACTTATCGTCATGGCACATGATGATGATGATATTCTCCAATGCCTCTTCTATCACGTGACAAAAGAATGCTACTTTTTGCTTTCTTATAGCTGTATATAATGTTCTAATTTCATTAGCCTCTTCCATGCAATCATTGTTAGCTACCCTGGCAGTCCAAGGCAGCATTTGGTGTAGAAATATAGTTATGGAATAGTGCATTGTTATAAACCTTCCTCTTGCTGATGAGATCAGTGCAATGTCTGAGGAAGGAAAACAACTACAACTACTCTCCTTCTGAGAGGGAAAAATCAACAAGAATACGAGGAAATGCCCTCACTGATGCTGCCTGAATGTTTATATACATGTTACACAAAGTCCATCATAATATTTACCTTACTTAAGCCCTTTTGATGCTGTATTTACATGTTTTGGGTATAGAAATATAATTATGGAATAGTGCATTGCTATAAACCATCCTCTTGCTGATGAGAGCAGTGCAATGCCTGAGGAAGGGAAACAACTACAATTTTTAGGTTTATATACATGTTACACAAAGTCCATCATAATATTTACTTTACTTAAGCCCTTTTGATGTTGTATCTACATGGTTTGAGTTGTAACCTGAAAATGCCTATCATTTGTATTAATTCAGGCAGCATCAGTGAAGGCATTTCCTCGTATTCTTGTTGATTTTTCCCTCTCAGAAGGAGAATACAATCTACTCGCTGATACAAAACCAATATCATTTACCTTATTATCCCCTGAAGAAGAAATCAGGTGAGATGTTGAACAGCCTGTTTATTAACATTGAATTAAACATGTTTCTTAGTTTTATTAGCATAATAGTTGGTGTATTTGTTTATCAACATAGTGATCCAGGGTTAGTTTGGTTTGACTGATTGGCTAATCATCTGGAAGACTTTAGTTTTAACTCTGAAGATTGATACATTGCATTGAGGTAATCGGAACCCTTACAGAGCTTGTATTTATTGAAGAAAAGCTGATGTAGATACTTTTCTCCTGGTCCTGTATTTATTGAAGAAAGGTTGATGTAGAGACTTGTCTCACAGCCCTGTATTTACTGAAGAAAGGTTGATGTAGAGACTTGTCTCCCGGCCCTGTATTTATTGAAGAAAAGTTGATTTAGAGACTTGTCTCCCGGCCCTGTATTTATTGAAGAAAAGTTGATGTAGAGACTTGTCTTCCGGCCCTGTATTTATTGAAGAAAAGTTGCTGTAGAGACTTGTCTGCCGGCCCTGTATTTAATTGAAGAAAGGTTGATGTAGAGATTTGTCTGCTGGCCCTGTATTTATTGAAGAAAGGTTGGTGTAGAGACTTGTCTCCCAGCCCTGTATTTATTGAAGAAAAGTTGATGTAGAGACTTGTCTCCCGGCCCTGTATTTAATTGAAGAAAGATTGATGTAGAGACTTGTCTCCCGGCCCTGTATTTATTGAAGAAAAGTTGATGTAGAGACTTGTCTCCCGGCCCTGTATTTAATTGAAGAAAGGTTGATGTAGAGACTTGTCTCCCGGCCCTGTATTTATTGAAGAAAGGTTGATGTAGAGACTTGTCTCCCAGCCCTGTATTTATTGAAGAAAAGTTGATGTAGAGACTTGTCTCCCAGCCCTGTATTTATTGAAGAAAAGTTGATGTAGAGACTTGTCTCCCAGCCCTGTATTAATTGAAGAAAAGTTGATGTAGAGACTTGTCTCCCTGATCTGTATTTATTGAAGAAAGGTTGATGTAGAGACTTGTCTGCCGGCCCTGTATTTAATTGAAGAAAGGGTGATGTAAAGACTTGTCTGCCGGTCCTGTATTTAATTGAAGAAAGGTTGATGTAGAGACTTGTCTCCCGGCCCAGTATTTATTGAAGAAAGGTTGATGTAAAGACTTGTCTGTCGGCCCTGTATTTAATTGAAGAAATGTTGATGTAGAGACTTGTCTGTCGGCCCTGTATTTAATTGAAGAAATGTTGATGTAGAGACTTGTCTGTCGGCCCTGTATTTAATTGAAGAAAGGTTGATGTAGAGACTTGTCTGCCGGCCCTGTATTTAATTGAAGAAAGGGTGATGTAAAGACTTGTCTGCCGGTCCTGTATTTAATTGAAGAAAGGTTGATGTAGAGACTTGTCTCCCGGCCCAGTATTTATTGAAGAAAGGTTGATGTAAAGACTTGTCTGTCGGCCCTGTATTTAATTGAAGAAATGTTGATGTAGAGACTTGTCTGTCGGCCCTGTATTTAATTGAAGAAAGGTTGATGTAGAGACTTGTCTGCCGGCCCTGTATTTATTGAAGAAAGGTTGATGTAAAGACTTGTCTGCCGGCCCTGTATTTATTGAAGAAAGGTTGATGTAGAGACTTGTCTGCCGGCCCTGTATTCAATTGAAGAAAGGTTGATGTAGAGACTTGTCTGCCGGCCCTGTATTTATTGAAGAAAGGTTGAGGTAGAGATTTGTTTGTTCGGCCCTCTACCAGAGCATCATTTCCATGAGGAGTATGTTGCAGGGCTCTCCTTCTCCTCTTCAAACCCAGAAACCAGCAGGGTCAGCACGACCAGTAGTGAAATGTCACATCTGCAGAGAGATATATTAGGATGTAACAAGGTCATGACTCAACACAGCACATACAGACTGGCTGGGATTAGGTCTCATCATCATCATGATATAGCCACTCCTTTGCAGAATATTGCTCTCATCATGACCCGCTACTATCAGGACTCTTGATCTTTTGCCAGTTCCCCTGCCTCATGCAATTTCATGCCCACGATACCCAAGATGTCATTAATGTCTTGTGCTCACCTTCCTGCTGGTCGTCTCCTGCCTCTTCTGCCAGGAACCATACCTTCCACTGCTGTTCTTTCCATGTTACTGTGACATGTATTATGGCCAAAGTATTTAAGTTTCAGAGTCATGATGGTGTGTATGAGCCAGATTGTGCTCTGTATTGTATGAGAACATTAATTGAACGTTCTATAGAAGTACACCTACATCTTTGCTTTATTGACTACACAAAGGCTTTCGATAAAGTAAGACATATCAACATTAATGATGGTGCTTGCAGATCTACAGATTGATGGTATTGATACAGTATTGATTACAGACAGTGAACAGGATCTGCAACATTTAGTAGATGTGGTTTTTGTTCACAGTGAACAACTAAGGTTAGAGTTAAATTGTAAGAAGACACAGATTATGGTCATCATTAGGAAGAATGAAATACTACAATGTAATATACAAGTAAATGGGAATATTCTTAAACAAGTGAATCGTTACAACTATCTCAGAACTGCCATAACATCTGATGGGAGATGCCTTGAAGAGATCAGAACAAGAATCTTTATGGCGAAGCTAGCCTTTTGCAAGATGGAAAACATACTGACTAATAAAAAGATGTCAATTGCAACAAGAAATAGAGTATTGAAGTGCTACATAGAATCTGCACTTTTGTATGGATGTGAAGCGTGGACAATGAGCAGTCAAGCTGAAAAACATCTAATGGCAGTGAAAATGTGGTTTCTGAGGAGAATGCAAAGAATACCATGGGCAGACAGAAAAACTAATAAGTAAGTCCTAGAAGAAGTAAATGAGAGCCGTAAACTGATTAGTGAAATTAGATGTAGACATTCAATATTTTCTTGACACTTTATAAGAAGAATAAATTAGATAACTTGGTGACAACTGGCAGAATAGAGGGAAAAAGAACAAGGGGAAGGCAGATAAGTAAATATGTGTATGGCTTTGCCATATGGCATAGTTGAGACAGAACTGATCCACGACTTTGGTGATCATGTGAGATGGTGATACATGACCACCCATGCTTATCGGCATGGCACATGATTATGGAGATTTTAGACTGTTGTGTCATGTGTGGAGTCTGAAGATTATTACTTAGGTGGATTTTTTTGTATTATCGTCTTTTCATTTATTTGCTGTCAAAGTGTCCTGGCTGATTTGATGCTATTGTTGGGTTAATCATGTTTTCCCACAATCGTTTGTTACCAAATATTATATTTCAGATATGGACCTGCTTGTTGGCTATGGGATTATTTGAGACGAAGTGGACAAGGTGGTTATTTCTTACCATTGAGTGGTGGCATTGACAGCTCAAGTACAGCGTGTATTGTTGCATCCATGTGTCACATGATCTGTGATGCAGTGAAAGCAGGAAGTAAGAATTCAAACTGTTACCATCATTTTGCTTTTATATGGTTGGTTGCAGCAGCAGCAATACTCATGTGTAACATAATTATTAATATTCTTGGTTGGTTGAAAATTCTCTGGAAGACTGAGATTTAATTCTAAGCCTAGTGCATTGACAGTTTCCGGAGCCCTGTAAAGTGTGAAGGTCAACGTAAAGACTTTCTGCCTGACCTAGTATTGAAGTATCATTTCTACAGGTTGTCTGTAATGCAGAGATCTGCTAACCCCTCCTAGCTCAGAAACCAGCGGGGTGTAGAATACCAGAGATGGAATTTGACACCTGCAGAAAAGAATGGCGATCCTTCAAACTTTAGCCAAACTGGGGATCCATTCTGTGAATAGGCTGCACCTTGAAAGGTACTCCAAGGTCTTGGCCAGCATAAGACCTAGCAAGCAATGGCATGTGGTGGTGAACTAAAAGAAATCACTTATCATAAATACACGGTCACTTGCAGCTATTTTTTTTTTCAGTCTATATTTGTTGATGTATTGGTGTTATGGTTAAGACAACGGTCTGAGGGTGGTTGGATGAAGGTTCGGTGTCAGCTTTCAACATTTGCTGTGGGAGGGAAAGATTGATCACCTATTCCTCCATGCCTATAAAATGTGATAGTTGTAACACTGTACATACCCACAGCAAGTTCTTGCTACGGGACTTGCTTTAGTCCTTTTTCCTATGTCTACATTAAGAAATCTACATGTTTCAAGAAAAACTTATAGTCAACTAATTATTCAAAAACACTTTTGTTAATTGTGAATATTACATAACATAACAAACAGTAGGTTGCGTTCTTGCATGCATCTTTTTATAAAATGATTAAACTAAAACTACTGCCCAGGTTTGTGTGAACTATTGTTAATATAAATTGTGCGGGGTGCATACATAATTCTTGTAAGCATAACTGTCAGCATAAAATACAAATAGAGCCATGCTGGTGAAGCGATTAGTACTCTGGCCTCATCATGGAGCATTCCTGGGTTTATTCTTCAGCAGAAGTAGGATTCATATTTGTCTTGAAGTTCACCCAGCCTTATTAAATGAGCACCAGGGAGTTTATTAGGAAAGTCAAGGCAGCTGGCAAAATACTGACCACATTACCCCACATGTTCTGTCTGTTCATGGTAATTATGTGCCTGACACCATATCTCCAGTATACCAATGAAATATGACATCAAGAATTATCATCTTTGCACTCAGGACATTCCTACACATGCTTCATCCCTTCCTCAGTAACCAGCAAAGAGTTCCCATGCTGACTGTATGGGAACTTTTCGTTGGCTACTGAAAAAAGGGACATGGCATGTGTGGGAATGCCCCGAGTGCACTGATGTTGAGTCTTGATTTTATGTTCCATATTTCCAATATAACTAATGGCATGTAAATGAACATTACTTTAAAATAGAATGGATTCACTAACAAAGAGTCTAATTTCTGAAGACATTATTATAAAGACATTTTTTACAGCAACCCTACAAAACTACTTATGTGATAATGATTTAACAATTTGCTAATGCAACAGGATCTGCAACATTTAGTAGATGCAGTTGTTGTACACAGTGAACAACCAGAGTTAGAATTAAAATGTAAGAAGACAGATTATGGTCGTCACTAGGAAGAAAGAAATACCATAATGTAATATATGAGTAAGTGGGAATATTCTTAAACAAGTGAATCGGTAAAACTATCTCGGAACACTTGTAACATCTGATGGAAGGTGCCTTGAAGAGATTAGAACAAGAATCACCATGAAGAAGGTAGCCATTTGCAAGATGGAAAACATATTGACCAATATAAAAATGTCAATTGCAACAAGAAAAATAGTATTTAAGTCATACTAAGAACCTGTACTTTTATACGGATGTGACATGTGGACAGTGAAGAGACAAGCTGACAAGCATCTAATGGCAGTGGAGATGTGGTTTCTGAGGAAAATGCCAAGAATACCACGGACAGACAGAAAAATCAATGAGCAAGTCCTAAAAGAAGCAAATGAAAACTGTAAACTCTTTAGAGGAATTAGATGTAGACAGTCATAATTTGTTTGACACATTATAAGAAGATATAAACTAGAGAATTTCGTGACAACTGGCAAGATTGAGGGGGAAAAGAACAAGGGGAAGGCAGAGAAGTAAATATCTGGATGGCTTGGCCACGTGTTATGGTTGAGACGGAGCTGATCCATCACTCAGGTGATCGTGTGAGATGGCAAAACATGACCGCCAACTCTTATCAGCATGGCACACGATGAATGCAGCTGAAAATATATACAAGTTTATGCTTCTGTCACCTGTGTAAATGGGGAAATACACTAGAAAAGTCCTAGCCTTGTGCACGTTTAAAGATAGTGATTTTACTACATGCCTCATGTGGTTGTACAATATATATATATATAATATGACTTTCTGGAATGTGGTTAAGTCAACATGCATGTGCAGTAAAACAGTATATTTTCACAATTATTGGGTTTAACAATGTCAAATTAGTTGATAGTTATGCAGTGATAGTCCTGTTAATATCTAATTTTGTGCATATAAAATAATGCTGTAAAGAGATGTGTGAGGTCTTCACAAATACTAGTTCACAGCAAAATAAGGTGGGGTGATTCCACTTTGCTTTTCTTTCCAAGAAAATTCTGAAATTATTATATTAGTATGAATTAACATGGTTTGGCCAATTCCAGAACAACAAATCCAAATCTATACCACTATACTGTCATAGCTATTGGTAATGAGATATAATACAATAATTGGTAGTATGATGATTTCAGTCACAGATAAGGGGGAAAGTTTAGGCTGTTGTATTTAAAGGGATATCCTCACATCAGCGGGCTCTGTGTTGGTTTTATTGTTGGTTTTATTGAACCCCCATGCAAGGCTTCTGTCATATGTCCTCATCGTACACTTTGGATAAAAGACCATTATATGCCAAACCAAACTGGCAGGGAATGCCATAGTTGATTGTCCCAAAATATGCATTGATTGGAAAAAGCCTCTGGCACTCATTGACCCATCCCCAAACCATGGATAAATGATGTCCATCAAAGGTGTACTCTGTTTTGACAAATGAATTCTAATATCCCTTGAGTGTGATTTACTAAATAACAACTCTGTTCAAATGTCCATTGAACAAACATCCTACTGAATGCTTTAAACTGAATGGAATATCGGTGCAGAGAGTGAAAACTTTGCTTTATATGCAAGTTTCTCAAATTTAGGAAGATTTCCTGACTGTCCCTAATCTTCTACATTAAATGCTTTGAGACATTTATGTGGCAAAAAGTGTCTTGTGGTCACCAAATGGAATATTACTGTGCTCACAAATCCATTAGGCAGGTGAAAAGTCATGCTGCAATAGTTTGATAGGTGCTTGCTAAAAGGATTACACCATCCACGAAAAAAAAGTAAAACATTGCTCTGCATGGTTTTCCAGTATTGGTTCTCTGCATAGAATATGCTGCTCTTCAGTTACACCAATGCAGAAGTCACTAACTAACCAGACCTTGATTCTGGAAACTAACTCACTAACTAACCAGACCTTGATTCTGGAAACTAACAGCAGAAAGTATGCTATAAGAACTGTTGTTAGTGCAAAGTTGAAAGTGCAATCTATATATATAAAAGACAATGTTTGTTTGTTTGTTTGTCCTTTATGCGTTCCCGAACAGTCCATCCGATTAAGATGAAATTTTGTACAGATGTTGTCACTCCCGCGGAGCCAACTGACATAGTTTGTGAGCTTAAAATCAATAATTTTTCCTCAAGCACGAAAGAAAAAGGCATTATGAGCTTTAGAAACAGGCCCGCCTATGGCCCGCCATCTTGCTCCAAGGAAACTCACTCTCTGATTAAACCAGAAATTAGTTATGAACAGTAATGTTTCTTTGTGTGTGTGTCCTTTATGCGTTCCCGAACGGTCCATCCGATTGAGATGAAATTTTGTACAGATGTTGTTGTCACTCCCACAGATCCAACTGAAATACAAGCAACGGGAACGGGAAAGGGAGCATCAGAAACAGACGAGGAACGGGAGCAGAAGCAGGGGCCGAACGCGTACTCTGTGCGCTTAGAGAAATTTATTTGAATTCAATGAGACGCTCCCCGCCAGGGGCTGAGCGAAGCCGGGCCGGATCGTCTAGTAGCTTATAAACAAAAAAGCCATTAGAGATGACACAATAGTTTATACAGCTAATACTGTGCAGCTTGGAGATAAATCTGGCTAGGGGATCCCCAGCGAGAGTCAAGAGGAAGGTCACTGCTGATGAAAGTAAAGCCTATAAGTTCACCTCCTCAAGTATGAGGGTGGAGGTGGCTGTAATCACTGAAGCTTTGAAGCTGATAACAGGTACTCATGTCAACAAAGCAATCACAATGTCTGACTCTTAGTCTTAGTAAAGTTAAAACTGGACAGATGTGGCATATGTAGATACCAAGCATAGATAACTCTCTTGTAGGGACTTAATGGATATACTGTCCAGTACATGCTGGAGAGCAAGGTAATAAGCAAGCTGGTTGGTTGGCTTCAGAAGTACCCATAGTTGGAACACTGTTCAAGGACAAGGCAGACAAAAAGAAGACAATTTATGAATGACTAATAGTTAAAGTTCCGGTCTCCATGGCAAAGGGCTTACAAACGCGGTTCGTAATCCTGTACACCTGCATTTGACACACAGCTGCACGTGATTTGGCAGCAGATCGCGTTGCATTGGTTTCGCCTTGGTATCGGTGCTGATCGTTCAGAAAGCAATGGCAAACTACTGAACGTAAAACTTGCCAAAAGATCACAGCAGCAGAAATGCTGGTGTTGACTACGATGTCCTGTAAAATAGTGATATGCAAATAAAAAAATAATAGTTAAAAACATAGAAATGTATGAATAAACATATTGAAGGATTCTGAAATTTGAAGTAAAATATGGGTCGGTTAGGAAATGAGGGGATGAAGTCAACAAGTTTACAGTCAGTATGCCAATGGAATGATTAGCAACAACACTTTGTGTCATTTGCTGTGGAAAACAGAGCATCTGTGGGTTTGCTCAGAATGTTATGATATCGCCATACTTCGTTTGTCGAGTAAGACCACAGTCTACTCAAGCAAAGTAAAGGTGCTGAAGACGGAGGCAGCCAGCCAGGAGGCGCACCATAGAAATCAGGCTGCCACGCAACCACGCTAAGAAATATGTCGATTCATACAGGAGACAACATTGCAGTTATAGATGTATTTCAAGCAAACGAAAGAAGAAGAAGTTATGATATTGATGATTGAATTAGTCATTGATGTAGTTGAAACCTCTCATTAGTCCCAACTCTCTAAGAGTGTTCACAATCCTGGGTCAATCCATAGAAATAGTGGTTGTCCCAGTTATTTCATTGTTCACATGGCCTGGTACAAAGATGTTTGTCTGTTCAAGACAAATGATGTGACTTTTTTTGCTATGTATTATACAGACAAATCTGTAACAGCTGAGATTCAGAGAATTACTGGGCAGACAGATTATATTCCAACAGACCCACAAAAACTTGCCAATCATATCTTTATGACATGCTACATGGGTTCGGAGAACAGCTCCTCAGAGACTCGGAGTTATGCTGAAGAATTGGCAGGACAGATCGGCAGGTGACATTGTAACATATATAGTCTAATGTTTTAAATAGTTTCTCATTCTTATTTTTTCTCCATCTCTCTGTTTTCTTTCTCTCTTATTAACTTTCACTCAGTGGCTGTTACATACTCTGTCATTCTTATTTTTTCACACATTTTCTCATATTATCTCATACACTCAACACACTTTCCCATTTCACACACATGCACATGGGCATATGCGCGCACGAGCATGCACGCACACACACACACACTATGAACAGTTTTCAAAATGTATATGCGTCTAGTATATGAAGTGCCATATGCAGTATTATATATCCGGAAGAGCTGTATTTTGCAATCAAAGTATTTACATTTCTAAATGACATCTACACTAGTGTGTAAATTCCTAGTGATCTATTAAAATCCATCTTTATAGCTCTGCCCAAGAAACTAGGCACTTTAAAATGCGAAGAGCATCGCGCAATAAGTCATGTTGGTCACCTGACAAAGCTTTTACCGAGAATAATTATGAGTAGAATAAGAAACAACATTAAATCAGAAATTAGTTCTGAACAGTGTGGATTTGTACAGGGAAAGGGCACAAACAATGTTATATATAAATATTGAGCACAACCCACTACTGGCAACGCCGATCACATTCTGGTATGAACCTAAGGCCTATCCACGTCAATATGAAAGCACTATACTCGAGTTTCGCCCTCGTTTGAGCTCGTCAGTAGTGCATATCCCTGACCGGATCCGGAAACAGTCCCGGATCACGCGTGTGAAGCGGGTGTGTAACCACGCGGCACACACTGGACACACCAAATTATCACAACAGAATATCACAACGCTACCCATCGTAGGCTATGCTCAAGATTGCCCAATCGCCGCGACCGACGTCCGTCAATCGATGGGACCCGAACGATCAGGACTTCTCATTGGCAAGGAACACCAGGCCTCCTAAATCCAGTGAGCAATAATCAATTGATTATGTGGTTTTTTCGGGATTTGAAATTTAAATATTGAGCACAACCCACTACTGGCAACGCCGATCACATTCTGGTATGAACCTAAGGCCTATCCACGTCAATATGAAAGCACTATACTCGAGTTTCGCCCTCGTTTGAGCTCGTCAGTAGTGCATATCCCTGACCGGATCCGGAAACAGTCCCGGATCACGCGTGTGAAGCGGGTGTGTAACCACGCGGCACACACTGGACACACCAAATTATCACAACAGAATATCACAACGCTACCCATCGTAGGCTATGCTCAAGATTGCCCAATCGCCGCGACCGACGTCCGTCAATCGATGGGACCCGAACGATCAGGACTTCTCATTGGCAAGGAACACCAGGCCTCCTAAATCCAGTGAGCAATAATCAATTGATTATGTGGTTTTTTCGGGATTTGAAATTTAAATATTGAGCACAACCCACTACTGGCAACGCCGATCACATTCTGATCACATTTCAAATCCCGAAAAAACCACATAATCAATTGATTATTGCTCACTGGATTTAGGAGGCCTGGTGTTCCTTGCCAATGAGAAGTCCTGATCGTTCGGGTCCCATCGATTGACGGACGTCGGTCGCGGCGATTGGGCAATCTTGAGCATAGCCTACGATGGGTAGCGTTGTGATATTCTGTTGTGATAATTTGGTGTGTCCAGTGTGTGCCGCGTGGTTACACACCCGCTTCACACGCGTGATCCGGGACTGTTTCCGGATCCGGTCAGGGATATGCACTACTGACGAGCTCAAACGAGGGCGAAACTCGAGTATAGTGCTTTCATATTGACGTGGATAGGCCTTAGGTTCATACCAGAATGTGATCGGCGTTGCCAGTAGTGGGTTGTGCTCAATATTTAAATTTCAAATCCCGAAAAAACCACATAATCAATTGATTATTGCTCACTGGATTTAGGAGGCCTGGTGTTCCTTGCCAATGAGAAGTCCTGATCGTTCGGGTCCCATCGATTGACGGACGTCGGTCGCGGCGATTGGGCAATCTTGAGCATAGCCTACGATGGGTAGCGTTGTGATATTCTGTTGTGATAATTTGGTGTGTCCAGTGTGTGCCGCGTGGTTACACACCCGCTTCACACGCGTGATCCGGGACTGTTTCCGGATCCGGTCAGGGATATGCACTACTGACGAGCTCAAACGAGGGCGAAACTCGAGTATAGTGCTTTCATATTGACGTGGATAGGCCTTAGGTTCATACCAGAATGTGATCGGCGTTGCCAGTAGTGGGTTGTGCTCAATATTTAAATTTCAAATCCCGAAAAAACCACATAATCAATTGATTATTGCTCACTGGATTTAGGAGGCCTGGTGTTCCTTGCCAATGAGAAGTCCTGATCGTTCGGGTCCCATCGATTGACGGACGTCGGTCGCGGCGATTGGGCAATCTTGAGCATAGCCTACGATGGGTAGCGTTGTGATATTCTGTTGTGATAATTTGGTGTGTCCAGTGTGTGCCGCGTGGTTACACACCCGCTTCACACGCGTGATCCGGGACTGTTTCCGGATCCGGTCAGGGATATGCACTACTGACGAGCTCAAACGAGGGCGAAACTCGAGTATAGTGCTTTCATATTGACGTGGATAGGCCTTAGGTTCATACCAGAATGTGATCGGCGTTGCCAGTAGTGGGTTGTGCTCAATATTTAAATTTCAAATCCCGAAAAAACCACATAATCAATGTTATATATGTATTCTCAGGTCTATTAAAAGGAGCTATAAAAGTAAAACAAATCTGTACTCATGCTTCATAAACTGCACAAAAGCATTTGACAATGTGAAAATAATAAAACTACTAGAGCAACTAAACATTGACAGCAAAGATCTGCGAATAATAAGAAACATATATTGAGAATCAACTAACTTTTAGGAACATTCAAGTGTATAAAGAAAGGCATCAGACAATATTATGTAATGTCTCTTGATTTGTTCTCATTGTACAGTGAACATATAATGCAGTGGTTCTCAACATTAGTACACAGGTCAAAAAATATCTATTTAAGAATGTTAAAACTGATTTGACAGCCAGAATGTGTAATCTGGAAAATTTTGAGGGAGGCTAAGTCACAAAGTCAACTTATCACAAACATCAAAAAGAGGCTGTCATGTTTTGGGCACATTATAAGAAAGCAAAAACTGGAACATGTTGTGACAACTGCAAAGATTTGTGGAATGAGAGATAGAGGAAGACACCAAGAGGAAATTCTGGACAGTCTTGTTTCATGGCATGGAAGGGAGTCAGCATATAAACTGATCCATCCTGTCGGAGATCGCAATTTGTGGAGAAGCATAATCACCCAGGCCAGTTGGCAAGGCACTTGATGATGATGTTGACCTCTTCTGCCTTTGGGTTTAGAGGAACATCAGATCTTTTAGACATGAATGTTTTTACAGGCATATGCAATACCTCACTGGATATGATCTGGGACATTCTTGACAAAGGACATGAGTTATGCACCTTTACCACTGGGCTGATACTGTTGTAATAAATGAAAGACAATTATTATCTGAAATAGCTTCTGTCCTCAACATATCGTTCATATGGGATAGTAATAAGACACGATGCATATTTGATTATATTACATATGTATACTCTTCTTAAGAAGGTTGCTTCAGTGATGACATTCAACAAATGTGCTTCTTTTGCAGTTACCATATGGGGATTTCCATAGACATTGCAGTAGGAGCCATAGTAAAGATTTTATCTGTAGCATTCAATGTTATGCCAAAATTTAGTGCTCATGGAGGTAGCTTGAGAGAAAATCTGGCCATGCAGAATGTTCAGGTATGTAACTTGAGTGAATTGGCTGACTGTTTTAACGCATTCATTAATATGGTTGTAGTGTCAACATATTATTTCACTGGACAGATGCTGTTCACTGTTCTTAACTTCATGTATTCTTCTTCTAATTGCGACTTTGATTATAATGCTGTTAGGCAGCTTCTCATGATGAACTCAACTTTTTTCAGAACTTTTCTATTGTTCCATACAGTTTAGTATTTATTTAGTGGGCCAATATATATTACCCTGGACATGCGGAAGTCCGTGACATTGAGAGGGTGGAATGGCAGGCTTCCCTTGTTAGCTAAATTTCTAATGGACAAATCTTCATGTGTACAAACACTAAGGGAAAAGACTTATGTGTAATTTTACAGAATGTAATGAGACACATTGCATAGTCTTTCCCTTTCTCTTCCTCCTCTTCAGTTGTCTGATAATTGGAATAGGCATTGGTAATCATGACTCTCCAAATCCTCTCTGTCATCCAATAATTTTATGAAATTATTGTTACTTCTTATTTATTGCTCAGCTGTTTAACTCTTTCTCTGCCAAGCGCCCTTACACCGTCACATTTGACCGACGGTGACAGCCATGGGCCCTTTAATCGCCACATTATAAACAGTGGTTTATTTGATACATTTCTGCTACCTTCCGCAATTTTAAGTTACGGTAAATTGAAAATTCACACACCCTGAACATTTCCTTTTCGGCATTGTAAGGTCAAACGTTTTCATCCATTTATATTTGTGAATTATTTTTTAGTTTTAAACTAGTGTTAATTAGTTTGTTTTGGTCTTTCACAAATGGCAACGCCCTCGAGTATGTGGCCTCGTAGGCTGACATCAGATTAAGCTAGATATTATATTTATAGTGATTTCAAGGACTTTGTGAAAGATTATAAAACTGAAACCACGTGTATTCAGTTAGGTCAGTTAGATTACTTCATAGTAATGGAGAACACCACTGAAAGCGAAAGTTCATCATAATATGATAGCACATATCAAATTATGAATGCGCTAATGGGCCACATTTATGCCCCTAAATTTGTGTTGCCTATCACAAAGTATTTAAGGAGTATTTAAATAATTAAATTTAAAAGAATAATAATTATAACTAAATAGAAAATAGTGTTTATATTCTTCTTCTCAGCACAATCTGAGTGGTGTTTTCCTGACATTTTCCTTTTTGTGTGAAAATTATGTGCTTCAAAATATTATGTTTTAATTATGTTTTATTGGTGTTGTGGTGCAGTTCTTGTGATATTATTGAACAAAAGTGGTGTGTGTAACAGTATTCAGCAAATTTAACTGGATTAGCTGCCGTGGATTATAAATAACGCCTTGGTAAGTGAAATTTTAAAATAATTTTTACCTTTTTAATTTCATTTGTTATTACTAAACCTCTCATTATTGTCATAATATTTCTAACCTATCAATTAATTATTACCATTGTCATGTTCCTTGTTCAATCCTCTTTAATTTGATAAACTGAAGTATATTGAAGTAACTGAAGTACCTGGGAATGACATTTGACAGGAGTCTGTCCTTCAAGGACCATGTGGAGACAGTTGTGACAAGATCTCAAAATGGACTCAATGCACTTAAAACTATGGCTGCAATGGACACAGAGCAGAGAATGCTCTTCACACTATACCAGCACTTGATCCTCTCAGTGATTGATTATGGACTAGGACTGCTGACTGTCTTAAAGAGTCAGCTGGTGAAATTAGAGCGCATACAGAACAAAGCTATGCGGGTCATTCTGGGATGCACCAGAGACACCCCAGTAGTGTGTATGCGTTACATCCTTGGTCTGCCGGCTGTTGCTGGTAGGCACAAGGTGATGCAGGCGAAGGCGTACCTCAGAGTAACTGCAGACACAGATCACCCGTTGCATGAGGTGCTGGACGCAGTTAAGGGTCAGAGACTGATAAGAGGGAAATCATGGATGGCTCAGGCGAAGGATACGATCAGACAGGTGTGCATCTTGGAGAACATTAGGCGAGGAGAGGAGTGGGTTAGAGTGCCAGCGGAGCAGTCAGGCTTGGGCAGAGTTATAATCACATTGAGCTGGGAGTGCGGGGAGTAGCCAACAGGGCCCACGGAAGTGGAAATCCAGCAACTAATTCAGGATAATGCTCGCCCGGGTGATGTGATTATCTACACAGATGGTTCGGTGTTGAGAGGTAGGAGAAGTGCCTGGGGATTCTTAGCAAAAGCTAATGGTCAACGTTTGGTGTAGGAGAGCTTGGCGTATGATACCACAACATCTAGCTTAAGAATGGAGGTGGAGGTGGTTAGTGCAGTTTTCCGATGGATGGAGAACATGATACATACACACATTGTGATTGTAACTGACTCGGAAAGCATGCTGAGGAGGGTGAGGACAGGCAGGCTTCGTGCAGAGTGCCTTGCTTCTCTTCGGAGGTCACGGGTGGCAAGCATCACCTGGATCTTTTCTCCGGGGCATGCCGGTGTGCTGGGGAATTAACAGGCGGACAGATTGGCTGGCTCGGCAAAACTTGGTGGAGTATTGATGCATGACAAGGCAGATGTGGTTGTGGCCTTGTGGGAGCACGTGTACACCTCGGAGGAGCAAATAGATCACCATAGTCTGGCAAGAATGAGGCAACGAGGAGTGGCGAGGGAATCTGGCCGACGCTCGATGCTCAGAGGAAAGGCAAAATGGACATATAATGAGATTGATTGATTGATTGATTGATTTAGGAACCGACATCACAGCATTCGGGACATTCCCATAAGCGCTCTGTCCCCATCCTCAGCAGCCAGCAAAGAGTTCCAACACTCTGAGGTATGCCTTCGCCTGCATCACCTTGTGCCTACCAGCAACAGTAGGCAGACCAAGGATGTAACGCATACACACTACTGGGGTGTCTCGGGTGCATCCTAGAATGACCCGCATAGCTTTGTTCTGTATGCGCTCTAATTTAACAAGCTGACTATTGGTGTTGGAACTCTTCGCTGGCTGCTAAGGATGGGGACGGAGCGCTTATGGGAATGCCCCAAAATGCTGTGATGTTGGTTCCTGAATCAATCAATCATTCATTAATTTGATATATAATACAATATATCTGCTACCATTTTAACCATTTTAAAAACATTATTGTGACACACCCCTAATTAAATTTTCTGCCATGAATTCTTTTTGGTCAGTACCCAATTTTTGTTTGGCACTGAAAGAGTTAAGCTTCCCACAACCATCTTTCTCTGTATTATTTAGTCTCTCTTGCCTAGTGTTTTTCCTCTTAAGACTAATTTCTTTATTTTACCACTTGTGTTGATATGCCTCATGAACCAAACTGAATCAAGTGATACATGTTGATTGCATGGACAACTTGTATATCCAACCAGAATATGATGAGTCTTCTCTTATCAGCCTTCACCCTATGGTCTGTGAGTCTGTTAAACCATGGCATGTGTCCGGTTTGTCCTCCAGTCAGTGGAATGCATCAGAGACTGACTCCACTCTCTTGTCTATGACCACTCAGAGATTTGACTTAGTCTTTAACACCTTGTGCCTGTCTGCAGTTCATATGACTTAGCCTGCAGCACCTTGAGTCAGTCTGTCTGCAGCCATTGGCAAAGCTAGGATGTATTGATTTCACACTGCCTTAATGTAGTCATTGTAGAGTTATTTCCATCTTGTGTGTTGTGTTTTCTTGTTGTTTGCTGATGAAGGCTTGTCGCCACAATGTCCTCTGGTTTTTGTAATTGTAATGTTTAAATCCTGCTCTACACTTCATTTGTTCCCAATAGTTTAATTGTCAGCAGCAGTGATCTAACCTACGAGGGGCATTCAAAAAATAATGCACTACATCTTTTTTCTCAGGTGCTGTTTATTCAAAAAAGCATGTAATTGATGTTGGGGGTACGGGGTGTCAGGCATTGGTAGTATTTTTGGTAAGGATGACTGTCATGCTCTTTTTAGGGCACATCCTCCATTGGTCCAAGCCTGATATCCAGCTCACACCTGTGGCTCCTAGTAGCTGTTATAACAAAGCGGACTCAGAAAGGACTAACTGACTCAGTTGGTTGAATATAAATGGAGTTTTATTTCAAGTTGATGACCACTACAAGAATCTTGTTACAATTCCAAAATCAGGGTGACTTCTTTCTTCTAGTCCTAGATGTTTACTGACTGCCCTAACAACAAACTACGTCACGACTTGAGCATCTCTCTCCTCATTCCATCCTGATGCTCAAGCGTGCTGTAGCTTTGCACACCTAACTAATACATTCTGCTACACCTTCCTATGTTTTTGAAAGACTTTTTCCCTTCAAAAAGTCTTTACCCCTAATCCCTCTATTCTATACCCTCTCTTTCCTCTCGCAACCCCTCTAATCTTCCCCTAAACCAACAATCTATTCGTAACTCTTTTCCCTGCAATATAGTAAACCACTATACATTTCTTGTTCGTTCTTGGTTCCTTTACAAAATATATACATCATAAGAACAGCTCGTATAAACCATTATCGTACATTTGACATTCTGAAATTCACTCTTTCACAACACAGGATAGACAGAAAACAATGTAGTTAGAAACAGTAAAGAAGGGGTGCGCACCCAGTTTGTGAAAAGTACTAGAAGTATAATGAATGAATAGTCAACACAATCCCATTTACCTCTCTTTCTCACGAAAAAACTTTTGTAGAAAGTTTTTTCTAAAATATATTCTATGAAATACATATCCGTTTACTATAAATTTAGTTGCTCTAAGTTTTCTCAACATATATATATTCAACATTTATATTGCCATTCACAACCTTGTCTATATTTCTGATATCTCATCTCCAACCACGAACCAATGTTCATATTCCATGAACATTTTAAATTAATTAACGCTGATTTTTCACAGCTCCTATATCTTGCCCCCTCACATCCCATGATATGCTTCCTTGTCTACCTATATATACCTCAGCTTATATGCTGCCATTCACAGTCTTCCCCCCCCCCCTTTCTTCTTTTTTTTTTTCTATATACCCAACCTTATATCTTCACATAATGCTGACTTTAATGCAGCTCCTATTTTACTTTCTCATAGCCATCCCCGACCTATGTTTCTAATACTTCACATCCATAAGAACCTCTTCATGCCGATTATTATAGTAACTTAATATTCACAAAGAGAATGTGTCTCTCTATTAGCCCTCAGTAGTTTTATTAACTCTTTTCTGAACGAAGGGTCTTAAATAAAGCCCCATGTATTTTCTTTATTCTAGCCAACACCATAATTATTTAAAAATTAAACTTAACTTAATTAATTTTCAACATATATATAAACATACAAGACAATTCACGTAACTTATGAGTGAAATGAAATAAAATCACAACAGGATATCATACCCCCCCAAGTTTTTATACATTATTTATGTTTCCCCTCATATTAATTAAAGGTATTAACTCATTCAAAGAAAAACATATATTAAAATAATACAACATACATCCTAATCTATTGTTACCTAATACTACTGGTCTCTTTTACGGACCAATAGTTTGTACGCAAAAGTCTAAGAACACAATAACCCTATTCTAGAATCAAATAATAACAATCATTTTACAGGACCAAATCAAGCAAAAAAAACATATTATATATATGAGGCATTAAAAACTCAAATTCAATAAAAACAACTGTCTTCTCGCTAAAGAGAAGGTTTTCAAAAAATACAATTCACTTAGAATTAACTACGTAAAGTGACCCAGCAACCTTGGCCTCCTATACGAACCAATGTAACACATATCTATTCACACAAGTCATTCCATTATTTTTATAAGCGAGAAAACACCACAACTCACTGCTAAGTATATATATCTGTTACCTACAGACCAATTCCTAACTTAAAACAATATCTGTTCTCTCAATAAAAGTCATTAACCAACAATGACCGTACTATCTACCAATAAAACTTGTGGTTCGGCACACCAATTGTTTCCCCTTCATTTGTAGCAACTTCTTAATCATTACCACCAATCACTGTATTTCTAGCACCAAAAAAACTTGTCTATTTACTATAGAGTACATCTACCTGCTGTACTATTGACTAAGAAAACTCAAGAAGTTGAAACATATGCTTCACTCGAACTTACATCTATATTAGTTATCTTAATACCTAACTACTCCTCAAAACCATTTATGAAAAGTATCAATAGAAGCCTTTTCCCTTTCTACTGTCTCATATACTTCATCAAGTATCTCTTTCCTTTTTAAATCATGAAGCTTATTTCTTGCTATCTGCAGTATTTTCTTTCCATTTACTTCCTACGTTCCCACTTCTTCAATAACTCCAAGTTTCTTTGAATAAGTGCTATCTCTACACCAATATCTTCTTCTTCGTATAACTTATTAGTTTCTTCCATACTACTATTTGATTCTGACTTTTCATCCATTTCCTCTTCTTCATCTGTATGTCTCTCGCTAGCAGCCGCTAATTTCTTCCGTTCAATATCCCATCTAATTTGTCTATCATTCTTTCTTAAGGACCTTTCTAGTAGAGGCATATCTTCACCGCTTGTTGAATAATCTCTAATTCTTCTCTGTCTTTTTACTTCTTTTTCTCTTTGTTTATCCATTCTTCTTTTCGTTGCTTGTCTAGTATTCTTAAATGGAGCACCTATTTCCTCTTCCATAGACTCTATACTATCATAATGACCATCCTCATTTACATTTTCTTCTTCTATCGTTTTCGGCATTGTCTGTTCTTGAGTATCATCGCACACTGGAGTTGTTATTAACTGATTTTGTACTGGATCTTTTCTAAAAGCTGGGGTTATTGTAGCTCCTCTGACGACTTGTTCATCTAAGTATCCGGTGTCTGAATAATAATTATTATTATAATTATTATTTCCCTTCTCATCCTCATCTCTTCTTAAGTGTTCCACGTGTGCCCTTGCCACACGTCCCGTGATCTGGTTCTTGATACTATACGATACATTTCCTAGCTTTTCCAAAACGTAATAACCTGGGACCCAACGAGCATCAAACTTAGAGTTCCTTCTATGCTTCTTGTAATAAACTCTATCACCCACTTTAAACTCCTGTAATTTTGTATTCACGTTTTTGTACTTTTTCTGTCTTTCTCTAGCTTTAATTATATTATTCTTTAATCTTACGTGTGCTTTATGCATTTCTTGTATGATGGTTTCTTGAAAGTCTTCCCCCATATATTTCCGTCTTGGTTTTAACAGATTATCTATAGGTAGTATTGGTTCTCTCCCGTGTATTAAATAGAATGGTGAAAACCCCGTGCTCTCATTTTGATTTGTGCGTATAGCGCTAAGCGCAGGTCCTAGGAATAAATCCCAATCTTTTTCATGTTCATCAACAATCTTTGCTATAATATCGTATAATGTCCTATGTTGTCGTTCGTTCTTAGCATTTGAAGAAGGTCTGTAGTATGAGGTCTTTATATGTTTTATATTCAAATCTTTTAATAACTTTTCGAATTTCTTATTCACAAATTCTTTACCATTATCCGTGAGTACAATCTGTGGACAACTAAATCTTGGTACGAACTCCTGTAAAAAAATATGAATGACAGTATCTGCGCTCTTATCTGGGATTGCATAAACTTCCGGCCAAAGACTATAGACGTCTACTATATGAATTAAATACACGTTCCCTGATAATGTTCTAGGGTGAGGACCTGATATATCTAAACTAATTTTTTGCATTGGAAACTGAGGAATATCTGTATCTTGTAAGGGACACTTAATTGTTTTCATATTCCTTAATCTGCATCTTTCACACGTATCTACATATTTACAAGCAGATTTAAACAAGTTCGGCCAATAATATTTACTCGTAAGTGCTTTCACTAATTTATCACGACCGAGATGACCATTCTCATCATGATATGCTTTTAAAACTTCATCTTCCAAATGTTTTGGAATATATTTCCTTAGCTGTTCGTTCCTTTCACTCATATAATATAACTGTTCATCCTCTTGCAAAACTAAATAATTCTTCTTATATTTATTCTCTTCCGTTTCTTTTAATTTCTGTTTTATTTGTAAGACTTTTGGATCTAATTCTTGTTCTTCTTTCATATTAAATTGTGCTAAATGTGGGTCTTCTGCTCTAGGTTCAGACTCTTGATCCGATGGTAAACTCTCAAAATTTTCTCTGTTTATTATGGCAGAATCTAATATATTAACTTGCCAGTTTCGGTCGTCTATCTCCGGTTCAGCCTCATCTTCTGTGTCTCCTGATGACTGTGGATACGGGATCCTAGACAATAAATCAGCACATGTGTTAATCCTACCTGGTATATATTCAATTCTTGTATTGTATCCCTGTAGATTCAATGCCCACGTCTGTATTTTCCTGTTCTGCACTGGAGCTTCTAACAAAGATTTTAAAGGCATGTGGTCAGTTCTAATAACAAAATTTGCGTTATGTAAATAGTAGTTAAGTTTCTGTAGAGCATAATGAATAGCATAAGCCTCTTTCTCGATAGTCGACCATTTGCGCTGAGACCTGCTAAGCTTATGAGACAAGAAATAAATTGGCCTTTCATTTTTAACCCCTGGTATTCCAGATTCTTTTCCTTCATATGGTTGAACCAAACAGGCTCCTATAGCATTATCGGAAGCATCTGTATATAGTACTAGCTGTTTATTCAAATCTGGATGCGTCAATAGTGGTACCACTGTTAAGCTGTTTTTTAAAAACTCGAACGCTTTTTGACACTCATCATCCCACTTAAATCTAGCGTATTTCCCAGTTAAATTAGTAATAGGTTCTGCTATCTTTGAGAACCCTGGAATGAACCGCCTATAATACCAACAGGTTCCAATAAACGCACGCACTTCTTTTACGTTAGTTGGAGGAGGTAACTCTTTAATAACCTTTATCTTGTCTTGGTCTGGTTTAATTCCGTCTCTATTAATAATATACCCCAAATATTTTGTTTCTGTTTTTAAAAACTCGCATTTACTAAGCTTCAATTTAACATCATGTACTCTTAATCTGTCGAATACTAATCTTACATGTTTTAAGTGATCATGCACATCCCCTGCTGTATAGATTAGAATGTCGTCTATGTATGCCAATGCAAACTTTTGCATACCCTCTAATACTTCATTTATTAACAGCATGTAGTGAGATGGAGCCGTTCGAACCCCGAATGGCATTCGTAAAAATTCGTATGAACCCATATGAGTACAGAAAGCACTTTTCTTTTGAGCATCTTCCGACATTGGAATACACCAGAATCCTGATCTTGCGTCTAGTGTTGTGAAAAATGTAGAGCCATTAAGCAACCCCAAAATATCATCAATCACCGGCAATGGGTACGCTACATTCTTAGTGATTTTGTTCAACGCCCGATAGTCACAGCAGAATCGATGTGAACCGTCAGGTTTGGTCACAATTACAATCGGAGATGACCATTCTGACTTCGATCTTGTTATTATCCCTGCTTTCAACATATCTTCTATTGCCTTTTCAACAATTTCTCTATTCCTTAAGGGAGTTCTATACGGTTTTAAACTAATTGGTGGATGATTTCCCGTATCTATTTCCATTGTAACTGTTTTTGTCCTTCCCAATTCTAAATCATTAATTGCGAATACATCCTGATTTTCTTTTATAAGTTGTTCTAATACTTCCTTATTTTCTGGTGGAGCCTTTAACTGTGTCAACAATTCTTGTTCCCTTGTCATTTTGTCTAATGAATGTATTTGGGCTATATTTCTTCTGCATGGATGGATCAATTCATCCTTCTGCACGTTCCCCTTTCTTCCGCGTCTGCGTCTGTTATTAATTCTTTCAGTAGGAGTTTCTGAATAGTTTGTTCCCGGCATTTTTACTCTATCCGTTGCCAATATGTCACTAATGTTATGTTCTAGTTTGGCTACTACACATCCTCTGTATAGTCTAATTTCTCTACCTGTGTTGTTAATAATCATCACTGGAAAGGTTAAGTGTTTATCTAATGATATTATTCCATCCGGGACTTCTAGACCAGGCTCATCAATTACTTCCTTTTGCAATTCAGTGATTCTAACTGTGTGTCCTGGCACATAGTATGGGTTTCTCTTTACCTTTGCTTGTATCAAATTAACCGACTGTGGTTTTAACGTCGTAGACATTTTAACTCTAACTAGTGCTGATATATGCATGTCTTCTTCCATATCTACATATACGTCCTTGAATTTTAATTTATGTAAATCAAAGAAAAGTCTTACTCCATTTTTTATTAAAAAATCTCTTCCTATAAGCATATTTCTATTTAATTCTTTCACTACATGAAAAAGATGTCTTACGTTGATCCCTCCTAATTTAAAATTGATCATTGTTTGTCCAATTACTTGTAAATTCTGTCCTGTAACAGAGTGAAGATTATTATGACTCTTAAATATTCTACAATTTCTCATTATTTTATATAAAAAACTTTCTTTAATTACACTAACCTGAGCTCCTGAATCAATTAATGTACGAACTCTATATTTTCCTATTTCTATTATACATGAGCTAGGATCTGTTTTATTTTCCGTAAACTGTTTGATTTCATCTAGTTGAAAGTATTTTCTACTCGTCCTACTATACCTGTTATTAACATACTCTTTAAATCTTGGGACCTTGTTATTTTCCCTCCTACTACAGGTCCTATTTAATAGGTAGGGCGCCGGTTTTCCTGCATTCTTGTACCTGTAAAATTTCTGTGTCTATCTTCAACATTCCTATTCAACCTGCTATTGCCATTTCTACTTTGTGTATTCGACTGGACACGCCTGTTACCACAAAAGCGAAACCCGTGTCCGCGTTGACCACAAAACCAACAGACTATATTTGTGTTATTTGTGTTTCCTACTGTCTCACTTGTAGGATATCTCCTTTGTCTACTTCCATCATAAGCATTTCTATTACTACCTTGTAACGTCTGTATACTTCCTCTCCTATTCCATCCGAACCTTGTTTGTCCTATCTCCATAGGCTCTTCAATCCTGTATTCTCGACTAGTTCCTATTTCTCGTCCTGTTCTCAATCTAAATCTACGTCTCAAATTTTCTTCTTGTACCGCAATATCTACAGCTTGTGACAACCTCTCGGGGTTTTCTCTCATCAGCTTAAACTTCAGTCCATCGGATTTTATGCCATCTACAAAAATCCCGACTAACATCCTCTCCACCTCTTCTCCTCGTACATTCTGTCCTAAGAATGCCTCTTCAGCCAAGTTAATCAACCTATCGCTGAACAATTGTACCGTCTCTCCAGTGTTTTGTTTAGACTGTCTTAACACCGAAAATGCATGTTGTGGGTCCGTTATTTCCGCGTACTTATGGGCCAGGTCGTCTTTGAACTGTTCCCATGTCTCATCTACTCTAGCCTCTAATTTTCTTCTGATATGATCTGAAACCGGTTCTGTTGCTGCTTGATAAGCAAGTTTCATTTTCTCTTCATCTGATGCTGACACCAAATATGCATATTTCTCTATGGAAGTTACCCACTTCTTAAAATCTCTCGCTTGTCCGCTAAACTTAACAATTTCAGTTGCCATTCCTTGTTGTTTCATGACTGTGTTAAGTCTATCTATCACCGTTCCTACCCCCGTCAAAACTTGTGCCAATGAATCTTGTTCTGTCATGCTGAAATACTTCTGTATATCCTAATAAAATCAACTTTACATTTGTAACCAGCTAATTTAAAGACATGATCATATTTACTCTACACAATAAGAATTGTTCAAGCAGTCAATGGTATCTAAAAATGATATTTAAGGGTTACTAATTACCATTAGCTCTGCTCCCGATCCAAGACAGACGGATTCCTCTATGTTCGCTGAAAGTTTTCCTGTCAGGTAGAACTCAAACGATAGGAGTCTGTGTTAGTTGAAATGCTCCTCCAACCGATCATGCACTTCAGGGAGTTTCTTCTTCGGACGCCTCAGTAACTTCAGCCCCTGGTTGAGCCCCTACCAGACTTCTGGCATCTTTTCACCCCGGATAGGGCACATCAAAGCGACGTCTTGAGAACTCACTAAAGCGATAATTTGGGTCCCCTCTTCAGTAGGTCGGCAGCCCAATCTGCCCCTCCCACTTCCGAGAGTTCCCTAACGATATCGCCTCTGTTGATGACCTTCTCATTCCTTCTTATCCTTCAAATGAGCGATTAACTTGTTTCCTCAGACTCTCAAGGTCACGATTCAATGGCTTTCAGTTCGTTCCAGGCAATCTTGATGCAGAGTAGATGTGTATAACGTCTCCACTGGACTATATTTGCCTTCAAGTTTCTTCTTCTTGAGCCTCTTGTTTCGCAGGAGCCCGAGAAAACGTGCTGGTTGTTCCTATTCTTTCGCTCAGCAGGATGGTAGTGACAATCGCACGCACCGCAACCCGTTATGGCAAGCCGGTTTTCATACCTCTCCTGACAACAACCGCCTGTACAGCTAGGATTCTTGATAGCAGGTCCGTACAGCGAGGTTCACTGAAGCATGCTTACAGACAACCACCCCTAGCCGGGCTTTTGGCTGCTGTAACTCTCATAGACGACGTAGTGGCCATTTATCAAACTCGTCTTACGTTCAATATGAGTGTAGAACTGTGCCGTAATCCTGTCTCCTGGCAATTGATATGAGCAGAACAAGGATCTTCAAAATTTTGGGAGCTACTTCGATGTGTCAATGTAGACAGTGGTTTGAGATTCCGCGACAATCCAACTAAGAATCCTGGTTCGTGGGCAGCATTTCGTCCTTTATAACAAAGCGGACTCAGAAAGGACTAACTGACTCAGTTGGTTGAATATAAATGGAGTTTTATTTCAAGTTGATGACCACTACAAGAATCTTGTTACAATTCCAAAATCAGGGTGACTTCTTTCTTCTAGTCCTAGATGTTTACTGACTGCCCTAACAACAAACTACGTCACGACTTGAGCATCTCTCTCCTCATTCCATCCTGATGCTCAAGCATGCTGTAGCTTTGCACACCTAACTAATACATTCTGCTACACTGTCAGCATGCAACAGCAGCCACCCCTTGGGCAACAGCTGTGACAGGCTGGCTAAACCAGGCATGGGTAGCCGATTTGGTGTCAAACCAATCGGTGAATTAGGGTATGCCCACCCAGCATGTGAGGACAGGATTTGGTAGACTGCGCGGAATAAATCATTATTGATTCAACGGGTAAGACGGCGTATACCTGCAAATCGTTGTGGAACGTAATGAGCATGGCAAGGCTTGTAGAGAGCCCTGGTCATCCATTGCACCTGTATTCGTCTCCAGTCGTCTTGACTTGTCTTTCCACTGGACTCAGATGGACTCAGGCGAGAGAGTGAGGTCGACAAATTGCGCAACTCTTCCTCACTTTAATCCAATTCATTGTGCAAGTCATTCTTCATCCAACTTCATATATCACCTTCAAGCCCTGTGGCGATGGGTGAGCAGCAAAGTGGCAGGTGTGGGTACGCTGGCAGCTGTAGTCGCAGACCTGCACACAGGTGGCTCAGGCCATATGGTCGTCTTCTACTGACCGGAGCAGCAGTGGGATTCGACAGCCCACTGAGCGACTGAGCAGCCCTTTATATGAAAGCACTGCTCACCTCCATAGCATGAGGAAGGGGCTAGAAAAGGTGCCCTGAACATTGTCTGCTCCATCATTACCTAACCAGCTAGCCACGGTTGGTGGATACCCTATACTGCAGTCGACACACAAACAAAGAAAACACAGGTAAAGCTAAAAGAGCTAACCATATTCCCATAACAATCAGAACTTGGAATGTACGCACCCTACTTGATAGAGACGGCGCATCGGGTCCAGAGAGATGAACAGCACTGATTGGGAGAGAGCTGGGCAGGTACAACATCGACATTGCAGCCTTGAGCGAGACACGACTTGCAGAAGAAGGCCAAATCTGTGAAGTAAGTGCCGGCTACACATTTTTCTGGAGTGGAAGGAAAAGCGAGGAAAGATGCCAGTCCTGTGTGGGATTTGCCATTAAGTCGGCCCTGGTTGGCAAACCAGCTGGATTTCCAAAGGCTATAAACGACGGGCTTATGACCATTAAGTTGCCCCTGGTGAATGGAAGGAAGCATGCAACCATCGTGAGTGTCTACGCACCAACCATGACCAATGAAGATGATGTCAAGAACAAGTTCTATGAGGACTTGCACAATGTATTAACATCTGTTCCCAAAGGAGACAAACTTATACTCCTTGGGGATTTCAATGCCAGAGTAGGCATGGACACCACCTCTTGGAGTGGCATTATTGGAAAGCACGGAGTCGGAAGCTATAATAGCAATGGACTCCTCCTCCTTCAGACATGTGCCGAACATGATCTCCTGATTACCAACACAATTTTCCATCTTACCATGAGAAATAGGACATTGTGGATGCACCCTCCTTCGAAACACTGGCATCTCATTGACTTTGTCATCGTCAGGAGGAGTGACAGACAAGACGTTCGGGTGACAAAATCCATGTGTGGTGCTGAATGTTGGACAGACCATCGTCTCATTATCTTGAAAATAAACATACACATCAAACCACCACAGCGTCCTCAATGGGTAAAAATGTAAAAAAAAACACCTAAATGTCTCCCGCCTAAACAGCAAATATAATGCGGCTGTCGTTTGAAAATATGCTGGAAGAACACCTCAAGCATAATACTGCAGATAAACAGGATGCGGAAACAGAGTGGAGAGTCCTAAAGGACATAATTAACAACACTGCTATGGAAATCCTGGGTCCAGCCCCCCGAAAGCATAAAGACTGGTTTGATGAAAATTCCGAAGACATCAACCAATTGCTGGTCAAGAAACATCTTCTGCTCAAGGCACATTTCAATGACCCGAAGTCAACATAAAAAGAGATGCCTTCAAGAACATTCGGAGAATAGTGCAGTAGAAACTTCGGCACATGTGGGACTCCTGGCTGAGCAGCAAAGCTGATGAATTTCAAGGCATTGCTGACAGACATGATATAAAAAACTTCTACGACTCACTGAAAGCGATCTATGGTCCTATATCACCAGGCATAGTTCCCCTTCTCAGTGCAGACGGGCGAACATTGGTCACTGATAAGAATGAAATCCTTCAACATTGGGCAGAGCATTTCAGCAACATCTTAAATGTAACTTCCTTCTTCGATGATGAAATCATCAACTGCCTTCCTCAAGTTCCCACCAATGAGACACTTGATGACCTGCCAACCATAGTGGAAGTAAACAAAGCCATCCAACAACTCTCCAGCGGCAAGGCACCTGGTCCTGACTCCATCCCAGCAGAGATATACAAGGGAGGTGGGCCGGTCCTAACAGAGCAGCTTCACCAAGTCTTTACAAACATATGGGTGAATGAGACCATGCCACAAGATTTCAAGGACGCGTCAATAGTCCACCTTTACAAACATAAAGGAAACCGCCAATCCTGTGACACTCACTGAGGCATTTCCTTGCTTTCAATTGCAGGGAAGATATTCGCCAGAATTCTTCTCAATCGCCTCACGGCCCATCTCGATCAAGGTCTTCTTCCTGAGAGTCAATGTGGCTTCAGAAAAGAACGAGGAACTGTTGACATGATTTTCGCTGCAAGACAGCTGCAAGAGAAATGTCAGGAACAGAACTGCGAAATGTTCTCCACTTTCATTGACATTACCAAGGCTTTTGATACAGTCATCAGAGAAGGACTGTGGAAGATTATGGTGAAATATGGCTGTCCAAAAAAGTTTGTCCAAATATTGTGGTTATTTCATGATGGTATGCAGGCAAAAAACAGGAAAATGGTGAACTGTCTAAGCCCTTTCCTGTCACCAATGGGGTGAATCAAGGATGTGTCCTGGCACCAACACTGTTCAGCCTCATGTTTTCAGCTATGTTGACGAATGCCTTCGAGAATGACATTGGAATAGACATCAACTACCACATGGATGGAAAGTTATTCAATCTCAGAAGGCTGAAAGCTAAAACAAAATTTAACGACACCGTCAGAGAGCTCCTGTTTGCTGATGATTGCGCTCTATATGCCAACTCAGTGGCAGATATGCAACACAATGTTTCAGCTTTCTCACATGCCTGTGCCAAATTTGGGCTTAACATCAGCTTGGAGAAGACTGTAGTTATGTATCAGCCAGCTCCAGGGAACAATCACACTCTGCCGAATATCAAAGTGAATGGTCATAGACTAAGTGTTTTGAGCAAATTCACCTATCTTGGCAGCACTGTGTCACAAGCTGCCACAATTGATGATGAAGTAAATGCAAGAATCTCCAAGGCCTGTGCGGCTTTTGGCAGACTGTACAAGAATGTATGGGACAGAAATGGAATAAGCCTGCAAAGAAAGCTGAAAGTCTACAAAGCAGTTGTATTATCCACACTGCTATATGCTTGTGAAACCTGGACTGTTTATCAGCGACACGCTAGGAAATTAAACCACTTCCACACAGTCTGCCTAAGGAAGCTACTGAAGATTAAATGGCAAGACAAGATCCCAGATACTGAAGTCCTAGAAAGAGTGTCCGTGCCCAGTATCCACACTCTACTCTATTCGCTCTATGGAATTGCAATGGGATTGCGAATAGAAAAAAATTATATTTGCAATGGAATTGCGAATAGAGCAAAATTATATTTGTAATCGAATTGCGAGAAGTAACAAACATGTCACAGCATCTGCTCACTAGTCAATTTTAGTTTGGGCCATTAAGAAGTCTAAGAAGGTGGTTAATTTAAATAGGAATGTTCGCTGTTGCAAGTTTAATTCGCCGAATTCTCCGTATTTTTTAATGAATCACCCTTCTTCTTACTCTACTCTATTCGCTCTATGGAATTGCAATGGGATTGCGAATAGAAAAAAATTATATTTGCAATGGAATTGCGAATAGAGCAAAATTATATTTGTAATCGAATTGCGAGAAGTAACAAACATGTCACAGCATCTGCTCACTAGTCAATTTTAGTTTGGGCCATTAAGAAGTCTAAGAAGGTGGTTAATTTAAATAGGAATGTTCGCTGTTGCAAGTTTAATTCGCCGAATTCTCCGTATTTTTTAATGAATCACCCTTCTTCTTACTATGTGTGAGTGTGGGAATATGTGTGGGTGGGGGGTGTGTGGGTGGGGGGTGTGTGGGTGGGGGTATGCGTTTGGATGGGTTGGGGTGTGTTGGTTTTGGTGGGTAGTGGTATTTGTGGGTGTTGGTGGGATGTGTGGACGGATGTGTGGGGGTGAAAGTAGGGGTGTTGGAATGGGTGTGGGGGATGTGTGTATGGGTGGAGGATATGTGTATGGGACGGATGCAGGGGATGTGTGTTTATGTGGGTGGAGATGTGTGGACGGTTTGAGGAAGTATGTGTAGGAGGCGGGGTTGTGTGGGTAGGGGATTGTGTTGGGTGGATTGGGGATGCAAGGGTGGGTGGGGAGAAGTGTATGGTGTGTGGGTTTGAGATATTTGTGCGGTGTGTCGGTGGGGGATGTGTGAATGATGTGTGGGTGGAGGGTATGTTTGTGGAGGTATGGGTGGAGGATAGTGTGTGGTGTGGGGGATGTGTGTGATGGGTGCGGGGAATGTGCGTATGAATGGGGTATATGTATGGGTGAGTAGGGGATTGTGGTGGTTGGGGGAAGTATGTGGGGGAGTGTTGGTGGGAGATGTGTGTGTTTGGATGGGGAATGTGTGGGTGGGGGTGTGTGAGTGAGTGGCTTAGGGATGTGTAAGTGGGTGAGGGAGTTGTATGTGTCGGGGTGGGATGTGTGAGTGGGTGGAGGATGTGTGTGGGGTAGGGGTATTGTGATCGAGAGATGTTTGGTTGGGGGGGGGGTGTGGGTGCGTAGTGGAGAATGTATGCGTGAGTGAGTGTGTGTTGGTGGACGGGTAGGGAATGCGTGTGTGGGTGGGGAGAGGTGTGTGGTGTGTTGGTTGGGGATATTGTGTGGGTGAGGTATGTGTGTGTGGGTGGGGGTTTTTTGTGTTTTGTTTTGTTTTTGTGTTGTGTGAGTGGGGGTATGTGGGGTGGATGGGTAAGGGTATCTGTGTGGGTGTGGGTGTGGGTGGGAATATTGTGTGGTATCTGGGTGGGGGATATGTGTGTGGTGTGTAAGTGGGGATGTGTTGGTGAGGGATATGTGTGTGTGTGGTGCGTGGGTTGGGAATAGTGCATGATAGGAGGTGTATGTGATGTGTGGGTGGGGGATTGTGTGGTGGGGGATTAGGTTAAGGCATGTGTGGGTGGGTGGAAGTTGTATGTGTGGGTGGTGGGGTGTGTGTTAGTGGATTGGGGATGTATGGGTGGTTAGAGAGATGTGTGTGTGTGGGGTGGGGGTAGGGACATGTCAGTTGGTGGGGATGTGTGTGTATGGTTTGGGAATGTGGGAGTGGATGTGCGTTGTGTGGGTTGGTGGGGGATTGTGTGCATGGGTGGGGAATATGTTGTCGATGGAGATGTGGCTGGGGGATGGGTGGTTTGAGGTGTGGGTGGAGAGAGGATGTGTGGGGTAGTATGTGTATGTGGATGGGCGTAGGATGTGTGGGTTGGTGGGGGAATGTTTGTGGGTGGCGAGTGTATTTTGGTTGGGGGATCAGGTGAGGGCAGTGTGTGTGGGTGGGGGATGTGCGGGAGGGGGATGGATCGGTTGGTGGGGTATGTATGTGTCCCTTGGTGTGCGTGTGTGTCGGTAGGTGGGGGTGTGTATGTGTCCCTTGGTGCGCGTGTGTGTGGGTAGGTGGGGGTGTTGTGTGGGTGGGGTGATGTATGGATAGGTGGGAGATGGTCTTCATAACATGGTAATTAGCCTTGTTTATGTTTACAACATTCATTTCACAATGTTTATTTTATCTTCCTATGTAAATGTATAATGCTCTTGATGAACGAAAGACGAGTGATTGGAAGGGCCGAATGTAAGACGGGCCTGCGCGCCCAATTTGTGACCCTAATAAAGTTGAGTTGAGTTGAGTTGAGTTACTTCTGTCCGTTCTTTTGGCATCCCGTTTTATTTTTACATTACGTTAGTCCTGTTTAAATATCAAGAATAATTTTTCAGAACAGGTACCCCCAATACAAATAACGATCCCTACAAATAATTGTGTCCCCAGGTGAGTTCAAGAAATGTTAACTTTCGTTTCTGTCCACTTACTGTTACCAGGCATCCATGTTTGTTTACGTTACCGCCCTACTATTTATGTCCTGATAATATCACAAAAGTTATGATTCTCTTAATTTGACACTTTCTATGGCATCCAGTAATATGCTTCGCCTCAGAGAGTCATGATTAAGCAATTCAAACACCAGGCTTTCGACTGACTGGCCTCATGAATTAATAATTAAACAAGGATAAGGAAATGCTACGCATATATAAAGTGCAGGAAACCTGATATGAAGCAGATGGAAAAGAGAGAGGAGAGAGATAGATAACGAAGATAGTGTGAGACAGAGATATGAGAAAGATGTATTGAAAGACATTAAATAGTGGTAAAGACAAGAAAGAGAGAAGTGGGAGATCGAGACTTAGAGCGAGAGAGAGAGAGTGAGAGAGAAGAACTCGTGTTCGGATGGCTAAGCGCCTTTCCCAAGACAACAAAAGTAGAGGACAGATAAGAACAGAAAGACAAGTGCGCAGGATCTTGTGCAGCAAGATAAACAACACCTGATACACAAAATCCGTAGAAAACATATGCCTAAAGCGAAATCATCAGACTAGCATTGGTGTCACCTAAATCCTGAAAATGAAAAAAAAAAAATGTTGCCTCCCCGGCAGGGAATCGATCCTCGAGCTCCCGTGTACCAGGCGGAGACACTAACCTCTATGCTACTGAGGACATGTTAATAGATCAACAAAATATTGTAATATGGAAACACGCATAGGAATAATCATGTGACCTACTTCCATTGCGAATATAATTTTTTTCTATTCGCAATTCCATTGCGAATAGTCACTCCGTATAATTTTTTTCTATTCGCAATGGAATTGCGAATAGTCACTCGGAATGAAAAATCAGATTCGCTGGGCTGGTCACTTAACTCGCATGCCAGATCACAGGCTCCCTAAATGAATTTTTTACGGCGAGTTGCATTGTGGTAAACGCTTCTAAGGTGGCCAGAGGAAACCCTTTACAGACACTCTGAAAATCTAACTGAATGCTTTTGGAATTCATCATGACACCTGGGAGACTGCAGCCAGAGACCGAAATTCATGGCGTGCATCATTACGCAAGGGTGCAGTCATGTGTGAGGCAACCAGGACTGTAAGAGCTGTGAAGAAAAGGCAGGACAGAAAAACCACTGCAGGATATCCTCCTTCAGAAATGTCAAGCATTCTTTGTCCACATTGTCAAAGAACATTTCGAGCCAAAATAGGCCTTACCAGCCATCTTAGAACTCACGACTCTATACTTACAACCCCACTGGATGAAATGAATGGTCATCATCATTCTTGATGGACAAAAAACATATACTATTTACTTTCAGTTAAAGATCTTTTCTGTTTGTGGTTCTTAATGTATGTGTTTTTTTTCCCTCTTCTGCTTCTCTGTTTTCTTCAGTTTCAGTCAGTTCTTCTGCAGTATTTCTGCCACTGCTTCTACAATGAAATTCAGTTGCTTCTTCTTCTTCTTCTTCTTCTTCTTCTTCTTCTTCTTCTTCTTCTTCTTCTTCTTCTTCTTCTTCTTCTTCTTCTTCTTCTTCTTCTTCTTCTTCTTCTTCTTCTTCTTCTTCTTCTTCTCCACCAGCGTTCTGAGCCATTGAGGTTCTTTGCTGCAGATACAATCCATCTCCATTCATCTCTCTGGTTGAAGCTTGAAGTAATTATTTATTAAACTCATATGATGATGTTCATAAATACAGTTTGTGGTCAGTAGGAGTATGACTAATAAAAATATGTTTTAACAGTGAAGAAAACACATCTGCTTGTTTAATATTATTTTCTTGATCCCCTTTGGTATTTTCAGGCTCGGGTGAGAATGGTATTGGCCTATCTATTTGCCCAACTGAGTTTATGGGCAAGGAACAAGTCTGGTGGCTTACTTGTGTTAGGGTCAACTAATGCAGATGAAAGGTATGAGATAATGCAAATTCCATGTGTTAACTGTAATTTAAACGGTGACTGTCTCCAAACCTATTCCATAAAAAATCTCAATTTTTGTTGTTGTTGTTGTCCATCAAGAATGATGATGACCATTAATTTCATCCAGTATGGTTGAAACTATGGAGCCGTGAGTTCTAAGATGGCTGGTATGACCTATTTTGGCTCGAAATGTTCTTTCACAATGTGAGCAAAGATTTCCTTGATGTTCCAAGAGGAGGATCTTCTGCAGTGGTTTTTCTGTCCAGCCTATTTTTCACGGTTCTTGCAGTCCTGTTTTCTTTACAAGTGACTGCACCCTTGCATAATGATGAACACCATGAATTTTGGTCTTTGGCAGCAGTCTCCTAAGTGTTGTGATGAATTCCAAAAGCTTTTAGTGAGTTCTTCAGTGTCTTTGAAGTGTTTCATCTGACCACCTTGGGAGCATTTACCACAACGCAGCTGATCGTAAAAAATTCATTTAGGGTGCCTGTGATTGGCGTACGAGTGAAGAGACCAGCCCAGCAAATCTGATTCTTCATTAGTAGAGTGTGGATACTGGGCATGGACGCTCTTTCTAGGACTTCAGTGTCTAGGATCTTGTCTTGCCATTCAATCTTCAATAGCTTCCTAAGGCAGACTTTATCGAAGTGGCTTAATTTTCTAGCATGTCAGGTAAACAGTCCAGGTGTCACAAGCATATAGCAGTGTGGATAATACAACTGCTTTGTAGACTTTCAGCTTTGTTTGCACACTTATTCCATTTCTGTCCCACACATTCTTGTACAGTCTGCCAAAGGCGACGTTGGCCTTGGAGATTCTTGCATTCATTTTGTCATCAATTGTGGCAGCTTGGGACACAGTGCTGCCAAAATAGGTGAATTTATCCACAACACTTAGTCTATGACCATTCACTTTGATATTCGGCATGGTGTGATTAATCCCTGGAGCTGGCTGATACATAACTACAGTCTTCTCCAAGTTGATATTGAGCCCAAACTTGGCACAGGCATATGAGAAAGCTGAAACATTGTATTGCATGTCTGCCTCTGTGTTGGCATATAGAGCGCAATCATCAGCAAACAGGAGCTCTCTGACAATGTCGCTGGTAGTTTTAGTTTTAGCTTTCAGCCTTCTGAGATTGAACAACTTTCCATCCATGCGGTAGTTGATTTCCATTCCAATGTCGTTGTTCTCGAAGGCATTCATCAGCATAGCTGAAAACATGAGGCTGAACAGTGTTGGTGCCAGGACACAGCCTTGCTTATCTCCGTTGGTGACCGGAAAGGGCTTAGACAGTTCACCATTTTCCTGTATTCTTGCCTGCATACCATCATGAAATAACCACACTATTTGGACAAACTTTTGTGGACAGCCATATTTCACCATAATCTTCCACAGTCCTTCTCTACTGACTTCTTCTTCTTCTTCTTTCGTTCGCTTGAAATATGTCTATATCTGCAATGTCGTCTCTTGCATGAATTGAACTGTTTTTTTCAGTTCACACAGTGGTCCATAGAGTTTATCTTCCACTGTCGTCTCTCTAGGCCAGAAGGTTTGCCTAGATATGTTATATTTTGGGCAGTCTTGGAGTATGTGCTCTGCTGTCTGCGACGCCAATCCACATGTGCACATGGCTGTTTCACCAATCTTGAATTTTGTATACATGTGGTTGCGTAATCTATTGTGTCCTGTTCTAAGGCGCAGAATAATGACTTGTTCTGGTCTGTCCATAACGTGGTAGTCATCTTGAGCAGGTTTTGGTGGCTTTCTGACTGATTTGATCATTCTTTTCTTTTGGTGGTATGTAACGGGCACATCAGGCTGTTCTTCTTTGGCTCCTTCCTTAGCCAATTGATCAGCTCTGTCGTTTCCGGGTACTCCACAGTGGGATGGTATCCACTGTATGGTGACTTTATGCTGACTGCTAAGTTCAGAAAGTAGTGTCCTTAGTACTGGCAATTTCCCAGAGAGGAGCGCCTCGAGTACTGATTTTGCATCTGTCAGTAGCACCACAGGTTGTGTACCATTGCTGTTATTTAGTAATTTCTCTGTTGCTATCTTGATTGCCTCAATTTCTGCATCATAGTTATGGCAGTACTTTCCTGTCGGTACTCTGGCTGTGTCCCTAGTATTATTTGGGTATTCTATGTACACTCCCGCTCCTCCATTTCGAACAGCATTTTGTGCTGACCCATCTGTGTAGACTCGGATCCAGAGGTCCTGTGGGTATTCTTCATCAAGGAAGCTGAGAGTGGCTGTTCTGCGCTGCACACTGTTCTGTTCTTCCTTGTCAAATATTCCTCTCACTTTTGTCTGGATTTGTAACGATAGTCTATGCTCATCTTTCCATGGAGTTCGCTCTGGAATAGTTGTTAGGGGGATACCAACTGTGGGCAGATCAGTGGTTTCTCTGCAGAGTCGTTTAGCCTGGTGGATAAAACTACTTCTTTTCAACCGCCCCATAGCTAGGTTTCCAAATCTGTTCTTCATAGGGTGGCCTGGCAAGCTGAGGAACTTTTCTGCTTGTATTAGCGTTTTCGTATCTCTGCGCTCACTCAGTGCCTGTGTCCTCCCCATCTTCTCCATTTCCACTATAGGGGTTGATCTCATCCCTCCTGTGGTGACTCTAAGTGCTTGATTTTGCACCTTGTCCAGCTTTTGTAGTGTGGTTTTTGATGCTGAACACCACGCAGTTGACCCATATTCCAGGTGTGGTCGTATGCTCTGTTGGTAGACTTTGCTAAGTATTTTCGTACTGGCTCCCCATGTGGTTCCACTTAGCTTTCTCAGAATGGCTATTTTCCTTCTGGCTTTAGCTACTGTTTTGTTGATGTGCTTTCTCCATGTCAGCCTGCCATCAAATGTTACTCCAAGGTATGTTGGTTCTTTATCATCTCTTAGGGGTGTTCCATTTATCTGGATGATCCCTGCCTTTTGTTTTGGAGAGAGGGTAAATAGGGTGGTGCTGCACTTGTCAGTGTTTATGCTGACACACCATCTATTTGCCCATGCAGCAAAAATATCTACAGCTCTTTGTAGCAATCTGGTGGCCACTGATGCATATTCATTTGTGCTCCATAGAACCAGGTCATCGGCGTACATTGCCGCTTTAATTCCATGCGGTAGGTGAGCAACAAGATCATTGATGAAGATTAGAAAAAGTGTGGGGGACAAGACTCCGCCCTGGGGGACACAGTGACACAGTAGTGCTTTCTTGCTCTTGAGTCCGTCTATCTGTACTCGGGCTCTTCTGTTGTGCAAGTATGCTTTCACCCATTTGTACATTCTTCCATTGACTTTGCAGTTTCTCAGTTTCTTCATCAGACCTTCTTTCCAGACTTTGTCAAAGGCTTTCTTCAGATCTATCCATGCCGCAAGCACCAGCTTCTTCTCTTGGAATGCATCCTCAATTTCTTGAGAGAGGTAGGTTGTCTGATCTTCCATAGAGTAGCACTGCCTAAAGCCAGCCTGCTGTGGCACAAAGATGTTTTTACTTTCAATGTGCCACTGCAGTCTGTGATTGATGATGCGCTCCAGTGTTTTGCAGAGACAGCTGGTGAGGCTAATTGGTCTGTAGCTAGAGGCAATGGAACCATTTTTCCCTGATTTTAGGAGGGGTATCATGATTGCTTCTCTCCAGGCTTGTGGAACACTGCCTAAGGTCCAGCTGTTATTGAAGATCTGCAACAGCTTTGTTTTGGCCTCTGTTCCTAGGTTCCTGATCGTTTCATTGGAGATACCATCAGCTCCTGGTGACTTTCTCATTTTCAGTTTTGATATGGCTAGCTCCAGTTCGCTCATTGTGATGGGTGCCTCCAGAACCTCATGTACTATTTCCTTCTGTCCTGTATGTTGTAGTTTCTCTCGAATCGCTTGTTGTTTCTCTGGACTAATTTTGATATTGTTATCTTGTGCGAATGAGTCCGCAAAATGGTCAGCTGCTTGCTTTCTTGTTAAGATTTTTCCACCTTTATGTAGCGCAATTTTTGAGTTTCTCCCTGTGCCCTCGTCATTAAGCTGTTTTATTAGCTTCCACAATTTCCACTCCGTTTTCTCCTGCCAGCTTTTCCGTCTAGCCTGCAGCTTGGCCCTTTGAAATTTGGCTTTTGCATGCTGGAATTTATTGTGGTGCTGTTGGCTGGGTGTGGCCTCTGCTTGCTTTCTACACACTTCCACATCATTATGCAACTGTTCCAGTTCACTACTCCAGTAGGGTTTATATTGTTTACGGGCTCCTCTTGGTACTGTTTCTCGCGCTGCCTGTAGTATGCATTTCCCAAACTCTTCAACTACTTTATTTATGTCTTTCTCAGTGTTCAGGTTTCTAACCAGTATGCTGGTGCGATGCTTGTACATTGCCCAGTCTGCTTTCTTGTAGTTCCACCTCGAGAGGGTGCTGCTTTCACTTACAAGCTCATTTTCTATGGTTAGAAAGACTGGCCGATGGTCACTGCCACCAAGTTGTTTCCCAACAATTCGTGTAATGTTCCACTCCAGGTCTGGTGAATGAAAAGCCAGGTCAGGTGTAGTTGTAGAGTGCCATGATCTCAAGTAGAAAGTATGTGGGTCGGACGGCTTGTTAATCAAGATGAATCTATTCTCATCCTGCCAGTCTTCCAGTCTCTCTCCTCTCTGGTCCATGTGATCATAGCCCCAGCTCTGCGAGTGGCTGTTGAAATCGCCACACACAATCATTTTTTCTTTTAGTGGTAGTGTGTCCAGTGCCTGTGGGCGGTCACTTGGACAGTAGTAATTGATTAGATGTAGGTCTGTATTACCTGTCTTAAGTTTAAGTGTCTGATACTCAGCCCCTTGCATGTAGACTTCGATTTGGGAAGCCATGATGTTACTTTTTACAAGGGTCAGTATCCCACCTTTTCGCCTGTCCTTTCGGTCAGATCGGTAACACTGGTAGCCTCTGATTTTGAAGGCTATATATTCATTGAGGTGTTTCTTGAAAGCAACATATGCATACTTTTTCTTGGTCCAAGATTTTTTCTAATTCTATTTTTTTGTTGCTGACTCCCTCCGCATTCCAGTGCATTATTTTAAGTCTTCGTTTAGTATCGCCAGTCGTCCTATTCTCCTGTCCCCTGGCTCCACAGGACATCTGAGAAGGACCTCCAGTAGTTGGGGTTGGACCCTTTTGAGACATAGGGCCCGGCACTGCACCTGCCTGGGGGTCCAAAGCAGGGCGAGCACCATAACAATTAGCAGTAGTCGACATATTCCATTTTGCGTGATTTCTGTGGTTCGCCTCTTGGCTGGTTGCCTCCGTCTTCAGCACCTTTCTTTGCTAGAGCAGACTGTGGTCTGACTCGAGTGTAGATGTGTACGCGCACACACACCTGTCTGCGCATGCATGTACGTGCATACACATCTCGAGCATACTGGTTATTTTCCGGCGCCAGAGACTCGCCGTCGCCCCTTCTCCTGTTAGTTTAAACAGGTCCGCCACGAGAAGGCCAGGAGTTGGACTTTTGCTGCATAGGTTATGTATTCACGAGCCATTGAGGTATTTAAGCAATGTTGGGCGCTCACCCCAACACCGTGCCTCGGCTACATACAGCAACATTTGGAACCCTCTGCTGACTGTATCAAAAGCCTTGGTAAGACCAATGAAAGTGGAGAACATTTTGCAGTTTTGTTCCTGACATTTCTCTTGCAACTGCCTGCAGCGAAAATCATGTCAACAGTTCCTCGTTCTTTTCTGAAGCCACATTGACTCTCAGGAAGAAGACCTTGATCGAGATGGGCTGTGAGGCGATTGAGAAGAATTCTGGCGAGTATCTTCCCTGCAGTTGAGAGCAAGGAGATGCCTCAGTGGTTGTCACAGGATTGGTGGTTTCCTTTACGTTTGTAAAGATGGATTATTGACACATCCTTGAAATCTTGTGGCATGATCTCGTTCACCCATATGTTTATAAAGACTTGGTGAAGCTGCTCTATTAGAACCGGTCCACCAGCTTTGTATATCTCTTAGTTTTGTTTAGTCAATGAATCAACATCACACCACACAGGTGCAACCCATAAGTGCTCTGTCCTCCTCCTAACTCAAATATGAGTCTGGAGAAACTCAGCTCAGTGCACGAAGTCCGTAGCACCGGTGAGGATCCTGAAAATACATGGGTAGATTTTTAACTCGAAATTTTGCCCGTGCGGTGCCATTAGGCTACACTTTTTCTATTTCCAACTGCCAAGGGATTGTTTACTTGTGCAACAATACACACAGGTGTCCGATCTCACTACCCAGAGACCAGGGGAAATTTTATTACTAGAAGTCCACGTGAAAAAAATCCCGGTCATCACCGGGACTTGAACCTGGGACCTCTAGCACTCGAGGCGGACACCATACCTCGAGACCACGCAGCCCCCCATTTGTATATCTCTGCCAGGATGGAGCGAGGATCAGGTGATTTGTCGCTGGAGAGTTGCTGGATGGCTTTGTTTACTTCTACTATGGTTGGCTGATCAGCAAGAGTATCATTAGTGGGGATTTGAGAAAGGCAGTTGATGGTTTCATCATTGATGGAGGAGGTTGCATTTAAGATGTTGCTAAAATGCTCTGCCCAGCGTTGAAGGATTTCTTTCTTATCAGTGATCAATGTACCCCCATCTGCACTGACGAGGGGAACTATGTCTAGTGATGTAGGACCGTAGACCACTTTCAGTGAGTCGTAGAAGTTTTTCATATCATGTCTGTCAGCAAAGCCTTGAATTTAATCAGCTTTGCTTCTCAGCCAGGAGTCCCGCATGTGCCGAAGTTTCTGCTACACTACTCTCCGAATGTTATTGAAAGCATCTTTTTTTATGTTGACTTTGGGTCATTCAAATATGCCTTGTGGAGAAGGTGTCTCTCAGCCAGTAATTGGTTGATGTCTATGGAATTTTCATCAAACCAGTCTTTATGCTTGGGATTGAGGGGGGGCTAGCATTTGCTTTTACTGTTTAGGTGGGTGACATTTAGGTTTTTTTTTTTTTTTTTTTTTTTTTTTTACATTTTTACCCCTTAAGGATTTTGTCACCCGAACGTCTTGTCTGTCACTCCTAACGATGACATAGTCAATGAAGTGCCAGTGTTTCAAGCAATAGTGCATCCACGATGTCCTATTTCTCATGGGAAGATGGAAAATTATGTTGGTGATCAGGAGATCATATTCGGAGGAGTCCATTGCTGTTACAATTTACGATTCCTTACTTTCCAATGATGCCACTCCAAGAGGCCTTGCCTACTCTGGTATTGAAGTCCCCAAAGAGTTTAATGCTGTCTCCTTTGGGGACAGATATTAATACATTGGTCAGGTCCTCATTGAACTTGATTTTGACGTCATCATCATTGGTCATGGTTGGTGCATAGACACTCACGATGGTTGTCTTCCTTTCAGCAGGGGTAACTTAATGGTCATAAGTCTGTCATTTATAGCCTTTGGAAATCCAGCCAGTTTGTCAATCAGGGCCGACTTAATGGCAAACCCCACACCAGACTGGTGTCTTTCCTCGCTTTTCCTTCCACTCCAGAAGAATTGTAGCTGGCACCTACTTCACAGATTTGGCCTTCTGCAAGTCGTGTCTCGCTCAAGGCTGCAATGTCGATGTTGTACTTTACCAACTCTCTCCCCCAATCAGTGCTGCTCATCTCTCTTGGCCCAATGTGCTGTCTCTATCAAGTAGGGTACGTACATTTCAAGTTCCGATGGTTAAAGGAATATGGTATGCTTTTTTTATGCTTTACCTTTTGTATGCTTTACCTGGTTTTAGTTTAGTTGTATGTCGACCGCAGTATAGGGTACCCACCAACTGCGGCTAACTGGTTAGGTAATGATGGAGCAGACAATGTTTAGGGTACCGTTTTTAGCCCCTTCCTCTTGCTATGGAGGTGAGCAGTGATTTCCTATAGTGGGCTGCTCAGTCGCTCAGGGGGCTGCCAAAGCCCACTGCTGCTCTGGTCAGTAGAAGACGACCATATGACAACAACATCAACAACCAACAATGATGTCTTCTGCGCAGTCTGCTGAATTCTGTCTTCACATGCTGGGTAGGCATACCTAATTCACCGATTGGTTTGAGGCAGATTCGACTACCCACGCCTGATTTAGCCAGCCTGTCACAGCTGTTGCCTGGGGGGTGGCCGCTGTCACATGCTAGCAGCTACTGGGAGCTACAGGTATTAGCAGGATGTCAGTCTTGGACCAGTGGGAAATGGTCCCTGAAAAAGGCTTGACAGCCATCCTTACCAAAGGTACTACCATTGCCTGACATCCCAGACCCCCCAGATTCCCCCTCCATACATATCGCATGGTATCAACAGTTGTCTTGGTGGGAGTTGCTGTGGATCAGTCTTAGTAGCTTCTGCAATGGTTTTAATTGCAGAATACCAACCTTGGAAAGAAATGCAGAAAGCACTTTTCCTGATTTCCTGTATTTATTGTACATGCACTCTACAATCCACAGTGGTAAGGTCAGGTTAAACTTTCCACCTCATGAATATGCGAGGGCAGTAATTTTCTATTCATTTATCATCAAGACTTTTATTATATAAGTAAGTAAAAGTAAAGCAAAGGACCCTCTTTATGCCTTGAAGTGTGTTGGATATATGGTGCTAGCCCCAAATATTTAATAGACAAATCTACATTTGATGGGTTATGTTGTTACAAGTGTACTTTGTGACATTTCATGTAACAGGTTCCCAGGTAGTTTCATAGGACATTCCACTGCCTCATAGTGGTGATGTCACCTTCACCTGTCCATCCACTGGCGGTGCATCCCAACACTCCCATCTTGAGCAGCTGCATGCATGCCATTAGACCCTCAAAGGAAGGTGGGGGGAGCATGTGGGCATTGCAAACCATCTAAGGAGATTTCCAATAAATGCAGAGCTGATATGTGGTGCTCTGGTACTGGGCCACCAAGGGAATTACCACATTCTTTGCTTGGCTGCTTAGCCACACTTCCATTTATTGAGCCTCCTGTTCATCATGGGATATATCTTTATAGACCAGATAAATGCATTTCAAAACCTTTGGAATTTGATGACGTCCACACAGTAAGAAATGTGAGCCAGTAGTTTTTGCAACATAATTGTTTTGAAAGCAATGGCAAACTACTGAGCGTAATCTTGCCAAGAAATCGACAATCAGCTGAAAGATGCTGATGTTGACAGCGATGTCCTGTAAAGGATATGCAAAACATTGTTTTAGTGTAACAGGATTGAGACATTTAGGGTCCTCCTACCAATTTTAAGAAACCAGCATGTTAATCATGGTCTTGTCTGATAACACTCCTTTTAGAAAGAGATTTTTGATGAACATGTGAAAAAAACATAAATGTTGTGTGAGGTTACTAGCATGAGGGAAAGTTAAGGCCATTGTAATGCATATAAAGGGATCTCCTGTACCACACCTCAGGCACCAGCGAGCTCCTAACTGTTTTTACGGAACCCTTTGCAAGACTTCTGCCATTTGTCCATGCTGTATACCATAGATAAATGGCCATCACCAGTCTTTTGATGAAGACACAGTGACAGTGAAAGAAATCAAGGCTGTGCTTCGACGATAAAAAAACAGCGCTCCAGGGCCAGATGGCATCAGATATGATGACATCAATAGGTGTACCGACAACGAGCTAGAGAAACTAGCAGACATGTACAACAACAGTATAGGGAGTGCTAGCATCAAGAAGGAGTGGTTACACAGCTATCTGATTCCCTTGCTGAAGCCTGGCAAAGACCACACAAAATTCAGGGATATCGGGTGTAACCATGCACAATACAATAGGCAAGCTGCTGGAGAAGTTAATTGCCAGAAAACCATCATGCCAGCTAGAGAGGCAAGGTGTTTTCCCACCCACCCTGGGAGGGTACCGTCCAAAAAGAGAAACCTGGACGAATGCAGCAGTTTTTGCCCATGATGTCTATGAAGGTTTCCACTTAGGCATTGAAACATTTGCTGCAGCGATTGATCTTGAGGACGCGTGCAACAAGGTACCATTGGATTTTCTAATGCTTCAACTTCTTGAACTCAAGATAAGTCCGTTCCTCCTTAGTTGGATCGCTGCAGCCCTCTTTCAACGGTAAGCAGTTTTTAGATGTGGCAGTTGGACTTCGGAACCAACAACAATATATCCTGGCCTACCACAGAGATCACCATTATCTCCGGTGGTGTTCAACGCGTACATTGTGGAATCACCAGCGAGCAGATCACTGGACTGGGGAGGACATTGTCATATGCAGACAATGTTTTTGGTGTATCGTCAGGGTAAGGATAGAGATCAAGTTGCTGCCTGGTTCTGCCTTTCTCAACCAATATGCTGCAAGGGTGGTGGTTGCTGCCGTGGTACCCTAGGACACCCCATCTACACACTGTAGTGAGTGCAGGAGAAACCAGCGCCAGATCGATAGCACTGTCCTTATCACCTGGATGGGTCTTTTACCTCTGCCTTTGACAGCCATTTCTGACTGTCAGGATGAATGAGTACCTTACTCTGCTCAGATTCAGAGTTGTCCACTTATTCTAGTGGATACTCGGCCCCCAAGGCTGCTTTTGCCACACATTTGTGTGTTTCCCATCATCTATCACTGGAAGGTGCAGTTGGGATTTTCCCTTCCTAAAGTTATTGTCCTAAAGTTACACAGTGCAAACCACTTAAGGTGATCTCAGATGTGGCGAATTTCTGTTGTGAAGAACAATATTGTATTGTACGTGTGAAATGTATTACTATATATGCTTGAACTCTTATAAGAGGAATTTCTGATAAGAAGAACTATTTCCTGGGGCACAGGTGAGTTCACCTTATCAGGTCTGCACTGTATTAAAGCTGATAACTTTTTTCTCTCTCACGACAATCTATTCATGGTGATGAAGTTTTTCTATATCATGACAAACTGGTGAATAATAATGTGGTTTTTCTCCCATATGACAATCTATGAATATGGCTATTCTTGCTCATGCCAACCTGGTTGTTATGTGATTTTTCACCCTCATGACATTTCTGATGTCAGTTTCACATCTCTCACAACATTCTATTAAAGGTGATATGGTTTTTCTCACTCATGACAGTCTGTTAAATTATGTGGTTTATTTTGTTTCTTCTATTTTCAATTATTTTAGTTTGCGTGGTAACATGACAAAGTATGATTGCTCGAGTGCAGACATAAACCCAATTGGAGGCATCTCTAAAACAGACTTAAGGAGATTCATACAGTACCTCTTCACGACATTCAATTTTTCAGCACTGGAGAAGTAAGTAAGAGTTTTCATGTCAGTTTTCTACAACTGAAGGGTTGTTATTAAATGTTGCACTTTTATCAGTCAAGTCCATTTTTCTTGATTATTAGGGGTTTGTGGTGTGGGCTGAGAGAGATCAGCCTCTACCAGACATGTCCACATGTATGACATCTGGATATCTTCAGCGGTCAGTGTAAATGGAGTGAAGAGAAGAAGGCGAGGGAATGGAGAGAGATAAGAAGGCATAGAGATGGGGGGGGGGGGGGTGTGTCAGGTGAGTAAGGAAAAAAAAACCCAATGCCTAGGATTCAAATATATAAAAGTGGGCTATTGGAATTGTCGCAGTGCCAGGCAGAGAGGGCCTGTATTGGAGAAGCTGATTTATGACTGCAACATTAATCCGACGTGACAGAGGAGGCATGGGCAGAGTCTGCTAGTTAAGAAGGGATTAAAACATGAGGTTCTAGACCTAAGTGGCATGGGCAGAGTCTGCTAGTTAAGAAGGGATTAAAACATGAGGTTCTAGACCTAAGTCAGTGGAATAACAATGCAAGAGAGGTCCATGGTGTAAAGATAGAGATTGAGTGTCTAAGCTGGAAGTTAATAAATTTATATCCCACGGTAGATTCTTTTGTCACAAAGGAATGATGGGACTGGCTTTCAGAGATGAGGAGATCCCAGGCAGTAGTGCACAAAACAGAGAGTGGGATAATAGTGGGGAAAACCAACAGGGAAATGCCCTTGCAGAAGCCATGGTGGATTCAGAATTAGTCTGCATAAATGATGGGACGCCAACAAGAATGAGGATGAGTCCTGGTGATGCAGACACTGCTATTGACCTGTCATTTATTACCCAGTCGACAGTATTGGATGTAAAATAGACTGTCCTGGGTGATCATGGGAGTGACCGTCTACCCGTTCAGTATTGATTTCTAAATCCAACAAGACTAAGGCTGTGAGAGCACATCAGCCCTTTAAATATGAGAGGGGAAATTACCCTTCTGGGGTGCCTCAGACAGAGGGCATGCAGTGTAACCTATTATGTGCATCCTCCATGGTGGACCTCCGAGGTAGAACGGGCATGGAAATCAAAGAGAGCGGCTGTCAAACAGTTACAGAAAGTGCGGTAGAGACTCCAAAGCTCACAAGAGGAAATAGAGAAAGCTTTGAAAGAAAAGAAAGATAAGGTGGAGGAATTCAAGCACTTTGCAGCAGAGGCCAAAAGAGCAAATGGGAACACTTTATGAATGAGACTGGAGGAAATAAGAGACTGGGAATGTTTTGGAAATTATACAGACAGATGCAAAGGAAAAATCACTATGTCACAGCGGGTACAATATACAGAGACAGTGGTTTCGTCTTTGACAACAGACAAAGAGAAAGGGGAAGCTTTCCTGTAGAGATTCAGAGCACAGCCAGATCAGAATGATGGGGAAATAAGAGACTCAGTTAGAGAAGATATATCAGGTACTATTAAAGATTCCTACTGTGAAGATATACAGGCAGAAGATATTAAAAAATGTATTGAAAAAAAGCAAACGACACCGCACCAGGACCCAATGGGGTTAGGTATGTCCATGGGGCTAGGTCATTCATTTGTTAATATGAGGGCTATTCCAAAATCAAACACTGTTGCCATAGCGACACCGTTCATTGCTTGCATCATTCAGTAGTCTTTTAGCTCACTACACATCTACCGATAGTCGCATTTGTTCAGTGGTTCACGAATTAGGAACAAATAAACATAGATACTGTTATTGCATTTCCCGCCAGCTGTGAAATTCGTGGTGTGATTAGTTTTCTTCAAGCAGAGGGTCAAAATGCAGTCGAGATTCATCGTTGATTGTGTTGTGTGCACGGTGATAATGATATGAGTGACAGTTCTGTGAGGGATAGGTGCAGGAAATTCAGAGATGGGCATAAAGATGTGCATAATGAGGGTGGACAAGGATGACATTCATGTGTGACAGATGAGCTCATTAAAAAAGTCGACCAAGTCGTAGTTGAAAAGCGCTGTTTCACAATTTCAGATCTTTCTTCAGAATTTCCACAAATTTCTAGGACTAGTCTGTTTCTAACTGTCACAGAGAGGTTAGGTTACCACAACTAATGTTCACGGTGGGCACCAAAGCAACTGACTGACGTTCACAAAGCTTAAAGAATGGCTTTGACATTCCTTCTATGCTACTGGGAAGAGGGTGAAGCATTTCTCAACAGAATAGTGACTGGGAATGAGACATAGGTTCACTTCATGAATGTAGAGATGAAGGAACAGTCAACATAGTGGATGTATACTCATTCTCCCAACAAGTCCACAAAATTCAAGCATACATTTTCACAATGAAAAATGATGGTTACAGTGTTCTGGGACTGCAAGGGCATTTTGTTGACAGAATTCATGACCTAATTAGACAATTTTGAGAACAAATGTCTTAGAAGAATTCTAAACATCCAGTGGACAGATTTAAAAACCAATGCGCAAATAAGACAAGAGACTAAGCAAGATATGGTATCCAATTTTATAAGAAAACGCTGTTGGAACTACATCGGCCATGTACTCAGGATGGACAAGACAAGACTCCCCTACCAAGCCCTCATATGGTCACCAGTAGGGAAAAGAAAACGGGGAAGACCAAGAGAGACCCTGCGTAGAACCATCATCAGAGAAGGCTCATTCAACGGCCAAGTGAACATCCAGGATTTACAGCGGGTAACAGCGAACCGCCGGACATGGAGAGCCATGACTTCTGCCCTAAGCGCCGACTTAGGCTCAAGAGGAAAGACTAACTAACTAATTCATGACCTAGGGACCACAGTAACGTCAGAAGTTTATTCTGAAACACTGAAGAAGCTTCGTTGGTCTATCCAAAACAAAATTTGCGGAATGCTGACCAGTGGCATCATTATTCTGCACGACAACGCACTGCCTCACACTGCTGCTCACACAAAGGCTTTACTTGAGTGGTATAAGTAGGAAATTTCCAACCACCCCCTTACAGCTCAGACTTGGCACTAAGTGATTATCATCTCTTTGGCAAGAGTGAAGATCTGGCTGGCTACCCAGCACTTCAACACCGCCGAGGAATTCATGGATGGAGGCAACAACTGGCTAAGTACCCTGGTGGCATCATTCCTAGATGTGGAATTACAAAAACCCATGCCACGGTAAGGAACCTACATCTGGTCTAGCAAACCGGTAGGGAATTTACTTGATCCTAAAAATTCTGCTCAAGATGTATGGAGACAATTGGAGGAAAGGTGCTAGTCACGGCGCTGGAACTCCAATTAACTCTCCCCACGATGCCTAACGGCATAAGTGGAAGAAACAACAACATGTCACGGTACAAGTGCTTGAATTTAGGTGGTGACTTTGTGGAAAAGTAATGCAGTGATGTATGTAACTTTTGTATGTATTTAGATGTTATTGTCAATTTGTCAACTTTTTACCAGCCAATCGGTGGTTGATTTTGGAATAGCCCTCGTATCACTTCAACACCTTAGGTAAAATTTCTGCCCAGGTCATACAAGGGTCTTTGTTAATAATATTCGTTCATCATGTGCCAAGCTGATAAGTATGGGTGGTCATGACTCGCCATCTCACTCGATCACCAGAGTCGTACATCAGCTAAGTGTTCTTGTCTCAACCATACTGCGTGGCTAAGCCATCCAGGTATTTACTTCTCTGCCTTCCCCTTAATCTTGCCAGCTGTCATCAAGTTCTCCAATTTAATGTCTTCTCATAACATGACAAAAAAATGTTGACTGTCTACATCTAATTTTTCTAATCAGTGTGCAATTTTCATTTGTTTCTTGTAGGCCTTGGTCATTGGTTTTTTTTGTCTGTCCATAGTATTTTTTTGCTTTTTCCTCAGACACCACATTTCCACAGCCATCAGATGTTTTTCAGCTTTTCATTGTCCATGCTTCACATCTATACAAAAGGACAGGCTCTATGTAGCACCTCAACACTCTTTTTCTCGTTGCAATTGACATCTTTTTATTAGTCAGTATATTTTTCATCTTGCAAAAGGCTACCTTCGCCATGGCGATTCTTGTCCTAATCTCTTCAAGACATCTCCCATCAGATGTTATGACGGCTCCGAGAAAAGCTTTATCTCTGTGTGACGATTGTCGACCAGATCCTTTGACCACCCCTTGCTGCTGCATTCTCTAGACCATGATAGTCTATCTGTTCTTTTGCATTATTCACATGCTCCCAGAGTGCCTTCACCACATCTGCTTTATCATGCATCAAATCACCTCTCAATGATGTGGCTGCAGCCAATCTGTCTGCTTGTTAATTTCCAACCACACCAGAGTGCCCTGGAGAAAAGATCCATTGAAATGCTCACAACCTCTGAATCCCTGCATGCTATTCAGCATGAAGCATGCCAGTCTTCACCTATTTCAGCATGCTTTGTGAATTAGTTGCAATCACAACATGCATATACAGTTTGTTCTCCAACCAGCAGAAAGCTGGAGAAACCCCCTCCACCTCCATTCTCAGACTTGAGGTTGTGGCGTCATATGCCAACCTCTCTTTTACTAAACATTGGTCACTTGCTTTTGCTTTGAATCTCCAGGCACTTTTCCCCCTCTTAACACAGAGTCATTGGTATAGATAATCACATCGCCAGGACGAGAATAGTGATGAATTAATTGCTGAATTATACTTCTGTAGTGCCAACTGGCCACTCCCTACACTCATGGCCCAGTGGGCTTATAACCCCACACAAGTCTGAATTTTTATTCAGCACTCTGACCCACTCCTCTGCCAATCTTCTCAAGTGTGCACACTTCTCTGATGGTATATTCTGCCTGAGCCATCAATGATCTTCCTCTTAACAGTCGGTGGCCCCTGACTGCATCCAGGGAATCATGCAGGAGGTGTTCCTTGTCCGCAGCTGCCTTGAGGTATGACCTTTCCTGCAAAACCTTGAGTCTGTCTGCAATGGTGGGCAATGCCAGGATGTTATCGCATACACACTATTTGGGTGTCCCTTATACATCCCAGAATCACCCTCATGGCTTCATTCTGTATACACTTTAGCTTCACTAGCTGACTCTTTGAGACAGTGAGCACTCGTAGATCATACTCTGCCACTGAAATGACCAAGTGCTAAAAAGTGTTAGCAGCATTTTCTGCTCCATGTTCCTTGTTGCCATACACTTCAGTGCACTGAGTCCCTTCTGACACTTCAACATGATCCCTAAAAGACAGGCTTCTATCAAAAGTGATTCCCAGGTACTTCAGTCTGCTTTCTCTATTCACATTTCTACCATTTATTGAGGCTTGGGAGGTCAGCTTTAACAGTCTTATTGTCCAGAGAGAGCTCTACAAGACAGATGCCTTTTCTGGGTTAATGACAGCATTCATCTCCATACACCATTCCATCACTTTGCCCAGTGCCACCTGCAGCTCCTGAGCTGTTTGATTTCTGTCCCTGCCCTGCCTTATGTGAGAAAATCATCTGCAAATGTTAGTATCCTTCCAGCCCCTGGTGCTTCGAGGCTTGCAACCTTACTTGTGTACACATTGGAAAACACAGGTGAAATTGATGACCCCTGTGGTAGTCTGGGGGGCTGTAGTACATGGCTCAGAGGTCCATGTACCCAGCCAGAGAACCACTCTGCGAGAATACAAAACAGTTGCAATCCTGTTTACCAACCAATGACAGACTCTCTTCTCCGTAAGAGCTTACATCAAAATATCATATCTGACTCCGTTGTACATGTCCTCAAGATCGAGTGCTGCGACCGCCGTCTTCTGTCTGTATTGGAACCTTTCATGAACATCATAGGCAAAAGTGTCTGCATTTGACCAAGTATCTTTCCCTGGCTGGTAACTTTCCAAACCTTTCGGGAGGAGTTTTTCCCTTTCTAAATATTCTTGAAGCTTAACAGCAACGATCTTCTCTAGCACCTTGCCGAAAGTATTCTGTTGTGTGATAATCCTAAACCCTTTTAGCTTTGCATGATCTTTACCTGGTTTAGGAAGTGGTGTTAATTAGCTGTGCTTGATCTTTACTCTGGGACTATCAGAAGTGTGCTTGAGTGCATCACAGTGGATATTGACTTGAATCTTCTCAACTCTGTGGGGTTCTCCCTGGCTGAGATCTTCTAACGACTTTTACGTTTTGTGGTTGCGTTGCATATTCTCCTGTGACGTACTCTCACATTTCTTTCGTCCATGAATGTTTGCAGTTTATTAGTATTCATTTTCATTGTTCTCCATATTTCTGGTTCATGCAGTAGTACTGATTTACTGTTAAGTATTCTAAGTTTAGTGCTTGACTGTCTTCTACTCCTAATGTATGTTGATGGAAGCTGTCAGCATAAGCTATGAAAGGTTCTTTAACTTTTGATATCAGCGTGATTCTGGATGCCATTTGAAATCATAACTGTCACACAAAGTGTATGTAAAGTTTTGTTGCTATTGATATGCTGAACATAGATCAAATTGTAGTTGGAAATGAAGGTAAAGAACTAATGATTACAGTATGAACTCTGTAGACACAAACAGCATCATCAACTCAGACACTAGAATGCTCAGCTTTGATGTTGTTAGTGACTTTCTGTGTGCACCTGTATAGCAGGTGGTTAGCTTAATTGTTGACTAATCATTAACTCAGGAAACACAATTGACAATGGAAACTTGTAGATTTAACATTTTAAAATCAGTTTTTCAATTCAGAGAGAACTTGCTTATATGAGCAAACAGATTCCATTGTGAATGTGATAGTCTTTACTATCCTCCATGGCCTGCAGCATTTTCATGGACAGGCTTAAAAAAACTTTCCCAAGCGGAATATATCTGTGTTACTTTATTTTCTCCTTATTAACCGAGTAACATGCATATTATTTTAATTAAAAAGAGTAAAGGACTGTTTACATGCCTTCAAGTGCATAGAACATATGGCAGCAGACACATATTTGTGTAGACCTGTCAGTGCTGGAAGAGTGATGTGGTCAGTATCACGCCATCTGCTTTCACTTTCCCAGAACATTTCCTAGTGTCCATTTTAGGCTGGGTCGACCTGGGAGCCCAGGTCAGTGCTCATGATTTTAAGTAATATTATTTTTCATGTAAACACAGTTTAATTAATGTCAGCGGTAAACCATCGTTTTTTTAAATTTTGCAGCATGTCTGACTGTACTCTGTGCAGGGTGAAATTGCTGCATATAATTAAAATAATATTCACAGTGAATTAACAATTTTTGTTTTCAATTTTTGTATGCCCTGTGACAAGAATTTATAAAGCCCCGCCAACAGCTGAGCTAGAACCCCTAGTTGATGGAAAGATCGTGCAAATAGATGAGGTATGCATATTACAATATTTCATATGTCACACAGCCACAAGAAAGCTGTGAACATGCATTCTGTATCATTGTCATCAGCTGTTTTATGGGTATTTCATTTGCTAGTGCGTGTATAATACTTGCACATTGATCTTAAAATGGAGTTCTTGGTGTGTTCTGAATCAATTCTGTTGATGATATTCCTCCATGTTGCCATCACAGTCCATCCAGTACCATTTCTCTTGGTCTGCCTCTGACTCCTCTCCCATTGTTCTTTCCTGTCATTATGAAGCTTTCCAATGCCTCTCTTCTCATTATATGTCCAAAGAACATGGTTTGCCAATTTCTTTTAGTTGTATATAATGTTCTACTTTAATTAGCCTGTTTCAGACAGTCATTGTTAGTTACTCTGGCAGTCCAAGATATTTGCAGCATTTGTCTCAGGAACTACATTTGTGTTGCTGTTTTTACTAATTTTGACTTCATTCATGTTCCGTGATTCACTGCTATACAGTTCTATATTTCAGTATTCTCTGACATTCAATGATAGTAATTGAAGATGCTATTTTTCATTTTCTGCTATCCACAATAAAATGTCTTAATTAATGCCTGGAGATAGAACATGTTGGATCTTTGAAGCACTTTGCTAGCAGATTTGTTTTATACTTTTCACTTGACACAGCTTGTAGTTACAGCTATCTTGAAATTATTTGGTTATAACAGTTCTGGCACAGCCTGGACTGATATCATTAGTTGCTGGCTTTTGATTGTGGGTGGATGCCTACATGATAATGTTGCCACTCAAAGGATGCTTTGAAAGACATAAAACCTGTCTATGTCCTATTAGACTCTTGGCATGGGGGGATCTTTATTTCTAGACCACCCCCTCAGTTCATTGTCTAAAATGTCTATGTGCTATCCGTACTTCCCTCCCTCCCTCCCTTTCTTTCAGCTTTTACTACTATGTGTATTAGGCTGATTGAATTTAATTATTAGTTACTAGCTGACCCGGCCCGGCTTCGCCCAGTCCCTGGCGGGGATCTGTCTGTCTGTCTGTCTGTCTTTTTGACCCGGCCCGGCTTCGCCCAGCTCCTGGTGGGGAGCATATCATTTAGTTCATATGAGTAGTCATATAAGCTCCCGTTCCCGTTCCCGACTGTCTGTCTGTCTGTCTGTCTGTCTGACCCGGCCCGGCTTCGCCCAACTCCTGATGGGGAGCATCTCATTTAATTCATATAAGTAGTCATATAAGTTCCCGTTCCCGACTATCTGTCTGTCTGTCTGTCTGTCTGTCTGTCTGACCCGGCCCGGCTTCGCTCAGCCCCTGGTGGGGAGCATCTAATTTAATTCATATTCGGCCCCTGCTCCCGTTCCCAAAAAAGACGACCCGGCCCGGCTTCGCCAAGCTCCTAGCGGGGAGCGTCTCATTTAATTCATAATCTGCCCCTGCTCCCGTTCCCGATCCCAAAGCGGGGAGTATCTCATTTAATTCATATTTATTGGTTGCAGTTAGAACAACCTTAGATAAACGAAGACCAACTTACAAAAAGCATTAGAAAGAGCACTTGAAAGAGATTTACATCTTCCCCCAACAATTAACTTGGGTAAATGGAACGGCGAAAAAAGCTGCAGCAGAAGAAGAAAAAGGAGGAGGAGGAAGAGGGAGGTGGAGGAGGGAGGAGGAGGACGGGGGAGGGAGGAGGAGGTGGAGAGAGGAGATGAGAGAGGAGGAGGAGGGAGGAGGAGGGAAGAGGTGGAGGGAGGAGGAGGTGGGAGGACGAGAGAGGAGGAGGAGGGAAAGGGAGGAAGGAGGATGAGGAGGGAAGAGGGAGGAGGAGGAGGGATTAGGAGGGGGAGGAGGAGGGAGGGAGAGCGAGGGGGGAGGAGGAAGAGGGGGAGGGGGAGGAGATGGAGGAGAAGTGGGAGGAGGAGGGGAGAAGGAGGAGGAGGGGTGAGGAGGAGGATGAGGGGTGAGGAGGAGGATTATAACGTATATGCCTGTAGATAACAGTAGCGAAAAGGTCCACTTATTTGAGAAATATTCAACAATTTTACATATATAGCAATGCTATTAGAAGTTATGTCCGATCGCTATGTATACATTATAATGTAAATTAAAATATTAAATAATATTAAGTAAATAACTGTGTTTACACTAAAAAAAACTATGACAGTTGGCAGCACGGGAATGAGAGGAAGACGTGTAGAAAATTTCATCTCTATTGGATGGACCGTTCGCGAACGCATAAAGGACATACATACACACAGACAGACAGTCTCTTTTATATATATTTATAATGTCAGATAGTTTGGCTTCAGAAAAGAGAAGACTGATTACTTATGTGATATTCAAAATAATATGCCAAAGAACCGCATAGTTTTATAAATTTTGCCCCTGGTATCTTAACAAAATGATGAGAATGTGTTTGTAGAAGTTTTCCTGTTTCTTTACGATTAAGGGAAACAATCCAGGAAATTATCGCTTAGGTGACAATTGCTTGTATATTTAGTTTTTAAAAAAAAGTTTCGCTGTTACATTTTTCGTTCTCTACATTGTTCATATGAATCTGAACTATTTACATTTTCAATAATCACAAACTCTTTAGATAATATATATATATATATAGCATATTACTTAACACATAATTGATTTAAAGCATGTTACAATACATCAATCACATATTCCCTTAACATCTCAATTAGTTGCTAGTAACAAAAAAGTCTGTATTCATGGTTTTACACAGTGAGGCTACTTTCACTCAGAGCCTTGAGATGGAGATGTAAAGATGAGTGCCTCAAGGCAAGAAGAAAGAGCTTGAAAGCTTTCACCCTCACCGGATGATGGTCTCTTGTTACGCATCCTGTTCAGTTATTCTAACCTCTCTGTATATTGCAGATGCTGACTCTGCAAGCTCAGCAGTGCAGCTGTATTTGTCAACTCCTGTAACTTTACACAAATAAATGTTTCCTGACTCAAGGGAATGTTTGCTGTATGGTGAACATGTTTTATGTTGTTAAACCAGTATTTTTGGTGCATACATTCCTTATTCTAGTAATATCAAAATATATGCACATTGCCTGTGTATGTATATGCGGACAATGTCTATGTGCATTTTGCAAGTATTTTTAACCCACCATCCCATAACACAACTCAAGCTAAGGTCTCAAATTCTCTATTGTTGCCTGCAGCTCTTGCAAAGCCTTTTCTGTATTATTCATCTCTCCTCTGATTCACTTCTCCATGTGTTTTAGATCTGCTTATTTATTTTGCCTTGTGGATTCCCATGGATGGATTTCTAGTTATACTATTGATAGGTTTTCTCAGCGTGTGTCCTTTCCAGCGACAGTGTCTTTTCCTCACCTCTTGATTCACAAGATTTTATTTAGGTCGCTCCAGGAGCTCCAATTTGGTGATTTCATTATACAATTTTAGTCCTTTTCTCCGCAGACATCAATTAATAATAATAATGCTTAAAGTCTAATTGTAATTATTTTCTTGTTCTCCATATTATTGTTCCAAAAAGCAGTGCTGATTTGACATTAGAGCTGGATATTCTTGGTTTTGACTTCCACAAATTTCCTAGATCTAGGATGGCTCCTCTTGCGTTATATATTCTTATTTTTAATATCTCAAACTGTTCCTCCAACTTTGTCTGCCCAAATCTGTGCTTTAAATCTTTACCTTTCCTCTTTAAATTTCAAAGGAATTTTTTACAATTTAAAGGCACTAGAACTGGACTATAGGAGGAATGGTGGAATACAGTCCAACCAAATTTGGCAATTGTCTCTTGAATTGTGTGAAGGCAAGTGTTATGCTTAATAAAAAATATCTACTGCAATCCTGTTATACTGCACATGCTGATAGTATTGGTTGAGTTTTATGTAGGGTTTTGATATACATGTCTGATTGTATTGTTTTACCTAGGGTATTGCCTCAATGTATATCCGCTTCGGCTGTGCCATAATATAACATATTGATAATCTACAAGAGGTATTTAATTTAGCTCGTTAACGTTAACCGTAACACCAACAAAGTCTCACGCAATTAATTTCAGAATGAAATAATGACGTGGCTCCGGTGAAGATTTAACACCTTTTTATTTGGTGTTGCAGCATAAGACCATACAATTTCAGTGTCACTTTAGAGCTCCCGTCCACCGGGATAACATCTATTTACGTATCCACAGTTAATATAATTAATGCCTGCATCCTTCACCTCAACGCCCAGCCTATTTCCATTCCACTGCTTTTTCGATCCCTGCCGTTACGTTCATGATAGATTTATTTAGTTTCGGTCCACTGTTCTTAGATCCGTAGCTTCTTCTCAACAAATGCTTCCTCTTGTTATCCACTTGAAGATTAAGTACACTTGCATCCAAATATCCAATTGCCACACGAATTTGGTTCCACAATCGAAAAACACATCCAGTCTTGAATATGGCACCACAGCATATGTTTCTTTATTGTCGTGTGACGTATCTGGTCTCCCTTAGTTTTTTTGTGCACTATCCACTTTGGTGCATACTTAGGAAAAATCCCTTTATCCTCTCTCTGCATCCTGTGTTGCTGTAATAGCTATATGGCAGGTATCACGTCCACTAGAATCACTCAGTTAGTGTCTCAAAAGACATTGAATATGACCTTTTTAGTTAAGAAATATGTCTTGAATTTCTGTCTTTTTATGGTCATTGTAGATTATGCCATTCCTTTCATCACCTGTAGTGCTGTGCTCTATGACAGAAAGACATAAACATGATTTCAGCAATTGCAAATTGAGAAAAACCAAATTATGAATTGATAACTGCACTAGAATTATTATTTATTTTATCATTCTTTTGAACAAAGAAAAGATAAATTACGTAGTTTCATAGTATAAGGATGTTGGTTTAAACATTCAGTCTATAATCAGGTTATTAAACTTGAGATAATAAGATTGTTGTTTCAAATGAATCGTGAAAACAGTACACATCTTGTAGAAAAGGACTCAGCATGAGACTGCCCCACTTCCATTTCCAGTGTCGCTGCGATTGCAGGTCCTCTACCTCTGAGGATTTATTAGCCCTTACTCATGTGAGAACTTAGAACAACATATGTGTAGTTTATATTGTCTAAACAAATCAAACAAAACATATTGTCTTCTTCCTCTCTGTCTGTCTGTCTGCCTGTCTGTCTGTCTGTCTGTCTGTCTGTCTGTCTGTCTGTCTGTCTGTCTGTCTCTCTCTCTCTCTCTCTCTCTCTCTCTCTCTCTCTCTCTCTCTCTCTCTCTCTCTTTCTCTCGCACGCACGCACACACACACACACACACACACACACACACACACACACTCTGTTCTCTTTTTCTTGGGTAGTCAGTCTCCTTTGTGAACAATCACAGATTTGTGATAGCCACAACTTCCTCCTAGCACATGGTTGAACTTGAATAGCCACACATTCACTCCTGGTGGCCTTGGTTATATTGTGCCAGTGGTAGTTCCAAATCAGATACTACCTTTGAGTGTGAAATTCCTGGCCTTCCTGTAGTTTCTTCCATGCCATGATGCTGGATGACCTGCTTCTGTTCTCATCACCTTTGTATACATCATTAAATATACCCACACCTGTATCTAAAATCATCTTATGCATCCACATAGGAAATGGGAATAGAAAGAAAAGCACTCACATACAGGCTCTAGTGAATTGGCTGAAAGTGCCCCACAGACAATAAGTAAGCATAAGATTTTGGTAAAAATCACATGCATGGAACTAGAAAGTTGGCTTACACACACCTATTATGCTTCAATTAGTACTATCTGCTTACCTGGTTTTGGCGGTGGGAATTATGTCTCCAGACTGATAGAATCAAACACAATAGGTCATCTCTTGCCAGATGACGTTTCATTTTCTAGCTAGCATGTGTAAAATCTAATTTGTAAGTTAATTCCAGGGTACTTTATAGGTTTACTTCAGGTCCTGGGATGTTTTTGTTTCATTTTTAGTTTGGGACGTTCTCCCCCCCCCTCCCCCCCCCCCCCCCCCCATCTATTGTTTTTGGTATTCATTTCAATTTGACAAGCCGTAACTTTTACTTGCATATTGTTTCACAGGCCCCCTGATGGTGTTTGGTTTTGTTCTGTAATAATGAAATAAGGTCATGCAGACTGCCATACATAGTGCAGCTTTATAATTCTGTGCATTTTCCAAACTAGGAGCACACCCCTCTGCAAAGTGGTTAATAGGTCAAACCAGCCTTTTCCAAATTTACAGGTGTTTTTATTTTATTCCAGCCTGTCAGGTAAAACTGATAAGGTGGTAAACTTAATTGAATTATGTGTACTGCCTGTATTTGAGCTGCAAATGGGGAATTTTACTAGGCTATTGATCTTAGGGATACTGTTATTCTTGCTATTACTTGTTTTATAGAATGAAAAACAAATTTGGAGTACTCTATTCCGGGATCATCCAGATGCTTCATAACAAGAGCCTAGATACTTGAACTATTTTACAGCTTTGGAGATCTACACTTGTGGTGTTTGAGCATTAGTTCTTGAAGGCTTCAATAATTTGATGTTTCACGTGCTGTTGTTTCATGGTGATTCAGCATTCTCTACAAATGCAGACAGAGTGTCTGAGTGAACTCTCACCTACAGCAGCCTGCATCCAAAAATCCAGACTTCTTGTATAGACATTACTGAACAACAGTGAATGATAAGAAGATGCCACCTTTCCAAATGAACAAATATATGATATATTTTTGCTGATTTTAAATGGTGTTATATTTTATTCATAAGAATTGCCATTGTTATATTTAAGTTACTAATATTTGATTATTGTAACACAGGAGGATATGGGCATGACCTATGACGAGTTGTCAGTGTATGGGAAGTTGAGAAAACAAAATGCCTGTGGCCCTTACAGCATGTTCTGCAAGTTGCTTCACATCAGCAGCACTGAATGCCCTCCAGAGCAGGTTTGTTACCCCAAGCTCTATTCTGTAGTTATTTACACAGCTATATTGGGTGTAAATGTGGGTAGCTCACATTACTTAGCCTATTTCTAGTTACCTTCTTCATCCATCTTACAGTTCTGACAGATCCCCAAAGTGATTTTCATTCTGTCTATCTTGATCACCACAGAAATACAACACAAAAATGGGACACTGACAGTAGTGAATCACCTCTGGTGACATCCTGAAAATGTGTTAACTGCACTAAACCAGTGTTTCCCAAACAGTTTACATTTTATTGCCTCTCACTTGATGTACAGATGGACTAATTGTGGATAGTCCAAGGGGAAGTCAGTAACTAAGTTACAAAGGGATGTAAAAATAAATTAATGAGATACAGAATTAAGCACCATATATTACTGCACTTATATTTGCCCTTGATTTCTCATGAAACCACCAAGATTGATACACTTATCCTATTGCTGTATCATTGTTTTCAACCATGTAGCATAAAAGTTATGTACTCTGATTCTCAGCTCACCTTCAGCGTGAGCATTATTTGTGAAATGTTTGCTTCCAGAATAAACATTTAGTTGACCAAGCACATAAGTGAGAACTGTAAGGGGAATATTGAAGAAGTGCTATCCTAGTTCAATTGTTTCGTGGAATCATTGAGCTGTATGTGGTCTGGCATTGTCATGATATAGCTGCACATCTTTGGTCATCAGGTCTGGACATTTTCTTTGACTTGTATCCTGAAGCATCAACATAACTTACCAATATGGAAGTCACATTGTGGTGTAGCATTCACATTATAATCTTTCTTCTGGAAATTGGGAACAACACTCCTTGAACAAGTCAAAACACAATTATTAACACAACTTTCTCAGCTGATGGTTGAAACATATTTCTCTGCTGATGGTGACACTTTGATTTTCTTGTCTGAAGGTGAAACAGATGATGATGGCATTTACAACTAGTGACATTGTCAATGGACAGGAGCATACACAGAAAATATCTAAATCAGGCACAAATCAGAGTGGGAATTAATCTTTGTCGCTACATTAACTTTCTCTCAGAGTTCAGTCCTCTCATGAATTATGAGTTCTATTCTCTTGTCTCAGGTTGTGTTTACAGTCTTGAGTCTTTCCTACTTCATTCTGTTATAGTCTGTTGCATTTGTTACATAAGTTTACGTTCCTTGTTACTTCTCTAGTTCCCTCATCACTTGAGCCTTGACAAAAGGGATATGGAGTACAGATGAGTAAATCAGATATTACTAACAGATTTATTAGCTTGGACATAAATAAAGTAGTTGAAGAGTTTGGGAAGTGCATACTACAAGCAGCACGAGAAACAGTATCAAGAGGAGCCCATAAACATTATAAACCCTACTGGAGTAGCGAACTAGAACAGTTGCATAATGATGTGGATGTATGTAGAAGGCAAGCGGAGGCCAATCCCAGCCAAGAGCACCACAATAAATACCAGCACGCAAAAGCCAAATTTCAAAGGGCCCAGCTGCAGGCTAGACGGAAAAGCTGGCAGGAGAAAACAGAGTTACTGAAGTTGTGGAAGCTAATAAAACAACTTAACGATGAGGGTACAGGGAGAAACTCAAAAATTGCGATACATAAAGACGGAAACATCGTAACAGGAAAGCAAGCAGCTGACCATTTTGCGGATTCATTCGCACAAGATAACAATATTGAAATTTGTCCAGAGAAACAACAAAAGATACAAGAGAAATGGCAACAAACAGGACAGAATGGCATACTACACGAGGCCATGGAGGCACCTATCACAAACAATGAACTGGAGCTAGGCACATCTAAACTGAAAATGAGAAAGTCACCAGGAGCTGATGGTATCTCTAATGAAATCATCAATGTTCCATGAACAGAAGCCAAAGCAAAACTATTGCAGATCTTCAATAACACCTGGACCTTAGGCAGTGTTCCACAAGCCTGGAGAGAAGTAATCATGATATACCTCCTAAAATCAGGGAAAAACAGTTCCATTGCCTCCAACTACAGACCAATTAGCCTCACTAGCTGTCCTTGCAAAACAATGGAGCATGTCATCAATCACAGACTACAGTGGTACATTGAAAGTGAAAACATTCTTGTGCCACAGCAGGCTGGCTTTAGGCAGTGCTACTTTACGGAAGATCAGACAACCTACCTACCTCTCTCAAGAAATTGAGGATGCATTCCAAGAGAAGAAGCTGGTGCTTGCAGCATGGATAGATCTGAAGAAAACCTTTGACAAAGTCTGGAAAGAAGGTCTGTTGCGGAAACTGAGAAACTGTAAAGTCAATGGAAGAATGTACAAATAGGTAAAAGCATACTTGCACAACAGAAGAGCCCGAGTACAGATAGACGGACTCAAGAGCAAGAAAGTGCTATTGCGTCACAGTGTTCTCCAGGGTGGCGTCCTGTCCCCCACACTTTTTATAATCTTCATCAATGATCTTGTTGCCATAGTCCTGTTGATACAGGTTGGGGACATAGCATGAGACGTATTAAGCGCGGTCGACAGAAGGAGGCCGTGCGATGTGACCTATCACGACATTGTTCACAAACACATGAAAAGTAGGCTGGACATTTTGGGCGAGAACAAAACGTCACTTTAGAGTCAGTCAGACTTGGACTCGTGAACTGAGCAACGGCTACAAATTATGCCGCTCTTGTAGAATTGTGATGTTTAGATAGTGTTTTGTATATTTGTGAGCTTTTGTATGGAACAAATGATGATGTTCTCGACAGCGTCTAATGTACCGTGTTAGTAAAATAGACTGTGAAAAAAACTACACCGGTGTCCTGTTCAGCAAGCTATGTTGAGTCAGTCTAAGTTGTTAACGTGTATAGACTGTAAAGGCGCACATGGCCTCTGAAATCTATGTGTTGTACAACCAGGTCGTGTGTAAACTAGCAGACGTTCCCTGCCAGTAATCATCAAAGTAAAGGATGCCACGGGGTTGCTATATAAATCAAGAGCCAAGAGTAGCAGTATCTATGTAACCATGCAGCCCTCTATCAGCACTCAACCTGATAGTCAGAATCATCAACCAGACACCAAGGCTACTCCATGGCACTTGTTGCTAATCTTCCGTATGGAATTAAAGTGGCAATGTACGCTGATGACCTGGTTTTGTGGAGCACAAATGAACATGCATCAGTGGCCACCATATCGCTACAAAGAGCTGTAGATATTTTTGTTGCATGGGCGGATAGATGGTGTGTCAGCATAAACACTGACAAATGCAGCGCCACTCTATTTACCCTCTCTCCGAAGCAAAAGGCAGGGATCATCCAGATAAATGGAACACCCCTAAGAGAAGATAAAGAACCAACATACCTTGGAGTAACATTTGATGCCAGGCTGACATGGAGAAAACACATCAAAACAGCAGTCGCAAAAGCCAGAAGGAAGATAGCCATCCTGAGAAAGCTAAGTAGAACCACATGGGGAGCCAGTGGGAAAATACTTAGCAAAGTTTATCAAGAGAGCATACGACCACACTTGGAATACGGGTCAACTGCGTGGTGTTCAGCATCAAAAACTACATTACAAGATCTGGACAGGGTGCAGAATCAAGCTCTTTGAGTCACCACAGGAGGGATGAGATCAACCCCTATAGTAGCAATGGAGAAAATGGGGAGGACACAAGCACTGAGAGAGCGCAGAGATACGAAAACACTAATACAAGCAGAAAATATTCCTGAGCTTGCCAGGCCACCCTATGAAGAACTGATTTGAAAACTTGCTATGGGGCGGTTGAAAAGAAGTAGTTTTATCCACCAGGTGAAACAACTCTGCAGAGAAACTGCAGATCTGCCCACAGTTGGTATCCCCCTGACAACTATTCCTGAGTGAACTCCATGGAAAGATGCACATAGACTATCATTCCAAATCCAGACTAAAGTGTGAGGAATATTTGACAAGAAAGAACAGAACAATGCACAGTGCAGAATAGCCACTCTCAGCTTCCTTGATGATGAATACCCACAAGACCTCTGGATCTGAGTCTACATAGATGTGTCAGCACAAAATGCTGTTCGAAATAGAAGAGCAGGAGTGTACATAGAATACCTAAATAATACTTGGGACACGGCCAGAGTTCTAACAGGAAAGTACTGCCATAACTATGATGCTGAAATTGAGGCAATCAAGATAACAGCAGAGAAATTACTAAATACCAACCATGGTACACAACCTGTGGTGCTATTGACAGATGCAAAATCAGTACTGGAAGTGCTCCTGTCTGGGAAATTGCCACTACTAAGGACACTACTTTCTGAACTTGGCAGACAGCATAAGGTCACCATGCAGTGGATGCACATCCCACTGTGGAGTACCTGGAAACGACAGAGCTGATCAATTGGCTAAGGAAGGAGCAAAAGAAGAACAGCCTGATGTGTCCATTGCATACCATCAAAAGAAAAGAATGATCAAATCAGTCAGAAGGCAGCCAATACTTGCTCAAGACGACTACCACGTTATGGACAGACCAGAACAAGTCATTATTCTGCGCCTCAGAACAGGACACAATAGATTATGCAACCACATGTATACAAAATTCAAGACTGATGACTCAGCCATGTGCACAAGTGGTTTGGTGTCGCAGACAGCAGAGCACATACTCCAAGACTGCCTAAACTACAACATACCCAGGCATACCTTCTGGCCTAGAGAGACAGCAGTGGACGATAAACTCTATGGGCCGCTGAGTTAACTAAAAAAGACTGTTAGATTCATACAAGAGACAACATTGCAGTTATAGACATATTTCAAGCGAACGAAAGAAGAAGAATTAACTAGGATTCCAGCAATAAAAATTTGGGGCAAAATATAAAATGTGTTCTTTTGTATTATTCACAAGGTTTGAAATATGGATTGGTAATTTTAATCATTGTATAACATTTATGTACTCTACACATTATGATGCATTGGATTTTAATATGTCATAACCTTTTGTGACAGTAAACTGTGACACATAAGGAAATGATGCAAGTTTATGATATTGTTTTACAGATTGCAGAAAAAGTGAAGCTTTTCTTTAGATCCTATGCAGTGAACAGACACAAGATGACTGTGCTCACTCCATCCTACCACTGTGAATCTTACGGTCCTGATGACAATAGATTTGATCAGCGACAGTTTCTGTATAATGCCAAATGGCTTTGGCAGTTTGCCCGCATAGATGCAGAGGTTTGTGTCAAAGACCATTGTTTATGTTTAAGAAAATGTTCTTGAAACCAGACATTCCATATAATGGGTGTTTGCATTGTTTTGTGGTTATAGCCTGTCTATTTTCTGTCCTCATAAAACGTACATTTAACTCACAAAGCAGCTTCCCCATTCACCACAAATTCCTTTTCCATTGCTGGATTTCACCAACATTGCTAGGTTCTTGGTAACTTTGACCATTCTGTAATATTATTGCTGTCATGCATTTAATAAAAGTACAGACTTATGTGGTTGGTGTGGTTTTCATTGTTATACAGTACTGTTAATATTATGCTCACTTTAAGAACCACCACTGAACTAAAAATAAGTACTTATTTCAGAAGACGAAAATGAAGAATGTCTTTGATTGACATCACAAATGAATTTGGCATGTCATCTACCATATTTTCTATTATAAAAAATACATGTGCAATAAGTGCCAGTGCTGCAAAAAGGGTTAAAATTCTTGCAGAAAAAAGAAGATACATCAAACTGAAGACATGGAAAAACTTTTAGCGTGGATTAATAAAAGAGTTGGAAGTATAACAGTTCATCATCGTCATCATCATCATGTGCTGATGAGCGTGGGCAGTCATGTTTCGCCATCTCACGTGATCATCAGGAGTCATGGATCAGCTCAGTGTTCTTGTTTTGATCATACCACATGGCCAAGCCATCCAGGTATTTACTTCTCTGCCTTCCCCGTGTTCTCTTACCCTCATCTTGCCAGTTGTCATCAAATTCTCAAATTTATTTCTTCTCATAAAATGGCCAAACAATTTTGACTGTCTACGTTTAATTTCTCTAATCAGTTTACAGTTTTCATTTGTTTCTTGTAGGACTTGGTCATTAGATTTTCTGTCTGCCCATGGTATTCTTTGGATTTTCCTCAGAAACCACGTTTCCAGTCATCAGATGTTTTTCAGTCTGTCTGCTCATTGTCTATGCTTCACACCCATACAAAAGTATAGGTTCTATGTAGTACCTCAACACTCTTTTTCTCATTGCAAATGACATCTTTTTACTGGTCAGTATGTTTTCCATCTTCCAAAAGGTTACATTTGCCATGACAATTCTTGTTCTAATCTCTACAAGGCATCTCTCATCAGATGTTATAACTGTTCCGAGATAATTGTGTCAATTCACTTGTTTAAGAATATTCCCATTTACTTGTATATTCATTGGCACCTTGCCATCTTAACAGACGATAGTTTGTGCTTCAAAAAGGCATAATAACTACAACCCTTTGGCAGTAGCGAATGTGACTGATAAGGCCAATTTGCACTGTAAATGTTCCACCATTATGCACCATCTTACGTCTCATACGCTCGGTGTGTGACTTATCTGCAATAATTTACAAAACCTGATCTTTCCAATACTTCAGTATTTGTAATTTTGTCTTGCCACTTTATACCAAGTATTCTTCGCAGACACTGCATATGAAAGCTTTTTAAACGTTTCTCTTTCATGTGAGTAAGTTGTCCAGGCTTCACTGCCATAAAGAAGAGTACTAAGGACACAGGCTTGATAGACAAGGACTTTTGTTTTGGCAGTAAGCTTCCTGTTCTCCCAGACTCTTTTTGTTAACCTGTTCATTGTTGTTGCTGCCTTACCAATCCTGATGTTGATTTCCTGATGCTATTTACCTCTGATCCTAGATATATAAATATCTCTAGTTCGGCGTCGTCAATGAAGATTGATGGTACCTCATGTGCACCTTGTGACATAATCTGTGTCTTCTTTTTGCTAATTGTTAAACCAAATTCAAAACATGCATTGGAGAATGCAGATAGTAGACATTGTAATTATTCCTCAGAGTGGGTCGTAATTGCAGCATCATCTGCAAAAAGCAACTCTCTGATCAGTACCCTCCTAATTTTGGTCTTGGCCTTCAATCTCTGAGCATTGTAGAGGCTGCCATCTGAGCGTGAGTGAATGTGTATACCACCTTTCTGATCATGAAAGACATATTTCAGTTGAAGTGAAAAGTATATTCCAAAGAGGGTGGGAGCTAGTAATTAACTTTGCTTACTTCCACTCTTGATTTCAAACTCTTCTGAAGTTGCACCATCAAACTTGATTATAGCCTTCATGCCTGTGTGGAATGATTCCACAATGGACAGAAGAGTTGGTGGGCAACCAATCTTCTTTAGTGCCTTGATCAGACCCTTATGACAGACCAAATCAAATGCCTTTGTGATGTCGATGAAGACAATGAACTGTGGTTGATTCTGTTCACAGCATTTTTCTTGCATATGTCGCAATGAGATTATTATATCAATGATTGATCGGTTCTGTTGGAGGCCACAGTGTGATTTGGGGTAGACTTGATCTCCCAGGACATGAAGTCTGCGCAGAACAATTCTGGCAAATACTTTCCCAACAATACACAAAAGTGAGATACCCCTATAGTTGTTACAGTCGCTCCGAATGCTCTTCTTGTACAGTGTTATGATGCTTCAATCTTTGAAATCCTGTGGGACTTGTCCTTCTCGCCAGCATAGTTCTGTTAGCTGGTGGATCTGTAGAGTGAGTGTGTCTTGCCCACTCCTGATAACCTCTATTGGAATCCCATCCTTACCTGGAGCCTTGCCAGATGCAAGATCATTTATAGCACACTTAACTTCTGTTTGACCTATGTATAACAAACTCCTTTTTTTACAACAAAAGAGCTGCTTAAGGTCACATGGAAACATCCAAGATCTGGCCATTGGCACCAGCTGGACTTCATCATCACACGAAGACAACATCTGAATCATACATCATTAACTCAAAGTTACCACAGTACTGACTGTGAAACAGATCATTCTTTGGTTGTTGCAAGGGTTAGACTGAGACCAATGAGAATCTACACAGCTAAACACAAATCTAGCCCCAGGATTATTATTATTAACACTCACGATCCTGGAAAGTGCTGTGAATTTCAACAGTAACTTGAAGATACTTTCACTGATACATCAGAAAATTGTACAGTAAATGAAAAATTTAGTAAACTTAAGGAAACTATTTATACAACAGCGGTAGGGGTTTACAGCACTGTGGATCATAAGAGGCAGGACTGGTTTGCGGCAAACAGCTAATTACTGCAGCCCTTGATTGATAAAAAGAAGATAGCTCTCTTAAGAAACAAGGAAAGAACAACGCATAACACTTTGAGCAAGCTGAAGCAAGCTAGGAAGGATGTACAAAAGGCTGCCAGGCAGTGTGCGAATGACTATTGGATCAAGTTATGTGAGTCCATTCAAATCGCAAGTTATAAGGGAAACATCAGAAGCATGTATGAAGGGTGTTAGTTAGTTAGTTAGTCGCAGTTCCAACTTCACAGCAACGTTTCGTCCCCATTATGCTCCGTTCCTGTGCCAGTGAATATCACACAAAACGCTCCCCACTGCCCAATGTGAAAAGTGGAAAAGACAGGAGTCTCGACAAACAGCCCGCACAGATACACTGTGCATAATGCCGCAGCCAGAATGTCAACACAATAGTCTCCCACGAAATACCCAGTTCATCTCTGATGGACTCGGCAGCCATTTTCCTATCTGGATCTTTCCTGGATGTTCACCCACACAGTCCACGAAATTACAGTTCATCGTCGATGGTAGTGGCAGTCAACCAGAAGCCCAGCAGCCACGCATTTCTGCATAAGGCAAAAACTGGTCAACTTTGGGACATAGCCAGCTGCCATCGCTCCGAACATGTAGTCACGTTCCAAAACACCTCGGGTAGATTCAAAAGCATTTCACACGAAACTGACAGCTCACAGTGTCACACCACGCACTTACTCAGTAGCAGGGCGACGGAACCATCAAGCCTTCTTAGTCGCCTCTTACGACATGCATGGTAGGCAACAGTGTTACTATACTTTGCTTCCCTTATGGGCCCCGGCAACACACAGGAGTATTTGAAGTGATAAAGAAAGCCTGTGGTCCAATGATCAAAAGAAGTGCACCACTGAAAACCTTGACTGGAGAAATCATCACTGATAAGAAACAGCAGATGGATAGATAGGTCGAGCACTATTTCGAGCTTTACTCAAGTGAGACCAAGCTAGCGGATGATGCCCTCAATGCCATAGAGGCCCTGCCAACTCTTGACCACCTGGACACACTTCCCACTATAACTGAAGTTAAGTGTGCTATAAATGAACTTGCATCAGGCAAGGCTCCAGGTAAGGATGGGATTCTAATAGAGGTTATCAGGAGTGGGCAAGACACACTCACTCTACAGATCCACCAGCTAATAGAGCTATGCTGGCGAGAAGGACAAGTCCCACAGGATTTCAAAGATTCAAGCATCAAAACACTGTACAAGAACAAGGGCGATCGGAGCGACTGCAACAACTATAGGGGTATCTCACTTCTGTGTATTGTTGGGAAAGTATTTGCCAGAATTGTTCTGCGCAGACTTCAAGTCCTGGGAGATCAAGTCTACCCCGAATCACAGTGCGGCTTCCGACAGAACCGGTCTACCATTGATATGATAATCTCATTGCGACAAATGCAAGAAAAATGCCGGGAACAAAATCAACCACTGTTTATTGCCTTCATCAACCTCACAAAAGCATTCGATGTGGTCAGTCGTGAAGGTCTTTTCAAAGCACTAAAGAAGATTGGCTGCCCACCAATTCTTTTGTCCATTGTGGAATCGTTCCACACAGGCATGAGGGGTGTAATCAAGTTTGTTGGCGCAACTTCAGAAGAGTTTGAAATCAAGAGTGGAGTTAAGCAAGGTTGTGTACTATCCCCCACCCTCTTTGGGATATACTTTTCACTTCTACTGAAATATGCCTTTCGTGATCAGGATGCCGGTATATACATTCACTCACGCTCAGATGGCGGCCTCTATAATTCTCAGAGATTGAAGGCCAAGACTGAGGAATAATTACATCTACTATCTGCATTCTCCAATGCTTGTTCTGAATTTGGTTTAACAATTAACAAAAAGAAGATACAGATTATGTCACAAGGTGCACATGGGGTACCATCAATCTTTATTGATGACGACGAACTAGAGATGGTAGACCATTTTACATATCAAGGATCAGAGGTAAATAGCAAATTATCCCTAGATCAGGAAATCAACATCAGGATTGGTAAGGCAGCAACAACAATGAACATGTTAGCAAATAGAGTCTGGGAGAACAGGAAGCTTACTGCCAAAACAAAAGTCCGTCTACCAAGCCTGTGTCCTTAGTACTCTTCTTTATGGCAGTGAAACCTGGTCAACTTACTCACACCAAGAGAAACGTTTAAACAGCTTTCTTATGCTGTGTCTGCAAAGAATACTTGGTATTAAGGGGCAAGACAAAATCATAAATACTGAAGTATTGGAAAGATCAGGTTGTGTGACGGTGTGTTCCATGCGCAGTCTTCATAGACTTAGATGGATATGTCATGTTAGGAGAATGGATGATGGTAGAATACCAAAGGGCATCTTTTTTGGTGAATTACAGATGGGTAGGAGATTTCAGGGTCGGCCTCTACTACGATACAAAGATGTGTGTAAGCGGGAAATGATTGATACAGGCATTGATAATGCACATTGGGAGAAAGTCGCCGCTGAACGTGTTGCATGGAGGGCAAATATCAGAAATGGAATAAAGTCAAAGGAGAAAATGATTGAAGATAAAGCACACACACAGCGTGAGAGACGTAAGATGGTGCATGATGGTGAAATTACCATGTTTTCATATGCACCCACTGTGGACAAACATTTGCAGCATGATTTGGCCTTATCAGCCACACTCGCCACCGCCATGGGTCGTAGTTATTAAGCCTTTTTGAAGCACAATGTACCAAACTATCGTCTGTCAAAATGGAAAGATGCCAATATATAACTTCTGCTATGGTGGGAAGTGTGTCCAGGTGGTCAAGAGTTGGTAGGGCCTCCATGGAGTTGAGGGCATCATCCGCTAGTTTAGTCTCACTTGAGTAAAGCTCCAAATAGTGCTCTACCCATCTGTCTATCTGCTTTTTCTTATCAGTTATGATTTCTCCAGTCAAGGTTTCAATGGTGCACTTCTTTTGATCAATTGACCACAGGCTTTCTTGATCCCTTCATACATGCTTCTGATGTTTCCCTTATCACTTGCGATTTGAATGGACTCACATAACTTGATCCAATAATCTTTTGCACACTGCCTGGCAGTCTTTCGCACATCCTTCCTAGCTTGCTTTAGCTCACTCAGAGTGTTACACGTTGGTCTTTCCTTGTTTCTTAACAGAGCTATCTTCTTCTTATCAATCAGGGGCTGCAGAGTCTTGCTGTTTGCCGCAAACCAGTCCTGCCTCTTATGATCTACAGTGCCGTAAACCCCTACGGCAGTTTCATAAAGATTTTACTTAAGTTGAGCCCACTTTTCATTTACTGTACAATTTTCTGGTGTATCAGTGAAAACATCTTCAAGTTGCTGTTGACACTGAAAGCACTTTTCAGGATCGTGAGTGTTAATAATATTAATCCTGGGGCTAGATTTGTGTTTAGCTGTGTAGATTCTCATTGGTCTCAGTCTAACCCTTGCAACAACCAAAGTGTGATCTGTATCACAGTCAGCACTGTGGTAATTTTGAGTCAATGATATATGGTTCAGATGTTGTCTCCATGTGATGATGAAGTCCAGCTGGTGCCAATGGACGGATCTTGGATGTTTCCATGCGACCTTATGCAGCTCTTTTGTTTAAAAAAAAGAGTTTGTAATAAATAGGTCATTTCTGGTGCAATGCTCCAGCAGCCTTTGCCCATGTTCATTCATGCGACCAATGTTGTATTTTCCAAGGCACACTGGCCATGAACTCGAGTCTTTGCCCACATGAGCATTGAAATCACAGAGCATATAAATGTAGTCAGATTTTGGAACTGCCTTGATCACGGAGTCTAACTCCTCATAGAACGAATCCTTCACATCAGAGGAATCGAGTGTCGGTGCATATGCAGTAATAATGGTGGCAAAACCACAAGAGGTTGCCAAGCGCAGAGATAATGGTCTTTCATTTCCTCCTGGAATTTCAATCATTCCCAGGAGCGAATTTTTCACTGCAAAGCCCACACCGTGTTGCCTTTTTTCTGCCTGCCCTTTACCTTTCCAAAAAAGGTGTAATTATTTTTTTCCTGAGTGATCCTTCCTCAGCGAGGTGAGTCTCCTGCAGGCTAACAATATCAATGTTAAGATGACTGAGTTCGGCATCAATTACAGCCGTTTTTCTCACATCGTCAATATTGGTCAAGTCTGGAAAATCCTGGACACGTGGTTCTGACGTTCCAGGTTGCAAGCCATAGCTTGAGGTTTCTATTCTTCTTTTTATTAGTACCTGGTGCATTGGTTTTACAGCCTGTGATTCAGATTTTGTCCTAGCCCCAAGCACCCATTGAAGCAAGCAGGCTGTAGCGGATCAGCACCCAATTGGCAGGGGGCTGCCCAGCTTGAGGCGGGCGGTAGCTGATCAGTGACACCTGTAGGTGTCTCCCACCGTCAGAGGAAACGCGTGGTGCCCCATGTCTATGCTAATTGACAGGGACTTATAACCCGTAACAGTTGCCTCTCGATTTGATTCCGAGACCGGTTAAGACCAGGGATGGAGTTATTGCCTCTCTATAGCACACACAGAAAATTTTTGCATATCCTTTACAGGACATCGCTGTCAGCATCAGCATCTTTCAGCTGATTGTTGATTTCTTGGCAAGATTACGCTCAGTAGTATGCCATTGTTTTCTGAGCGGCTGGCTCACATAACCCGTAAGTTACTAACGCAATTTGAACCATTGCTGATTCTTACCGTCGTCACGTTACTTACGAGAGTATACAAGATTATGGAGAAAAGTCACTAACCTCTAGGCCAGGAAGCTGGCCCATAGCACAAAGCCTGGGCTAAAATATAGAGATCATGTGTTGCCCATGCAGCATGATCCCTCTCTCGGCCTGCCTAGTTCACTCCAGAGGAAAGGTAACACCTCTACATCTGGAACAAGACAAGCTGCAGAAGCTGCCGGATCAGCAAAGCAATGCTCTAACTGTCCGCCTGTCGGAGCTTCGATCCTAGACCAGCTGCCAACTAAGGCTTAGGGCCTGGTCTGCCCTGCCATGACATTTTGTCTTTAGGTTGCATTTCCTCACACCAGAGTAAGGCTTGTACCATCTCAATTGCGCTCTTCCACCCGCAGCCGTTGGCACAATGTGGGGTGTCGGGTTTGGTAAGCGCTGCCCAAAGTTCGGCGCTAACAGAAAGCAGGTAGTACCGTCTACTGTTGTACGGTAGCTCAGACATATCTGACTAAGACCTGAGAGACACACACACACACACACACACACACACACTATATATATATATATATATATTAATTTAGTTGCATGTCCTTCGCAGGACGTAGCAGTCAACCCCAGCATTTTTGCTGTTCGTGATTCCTGGGCAAATTTTATGTTCAGTAGTTTACCATTGCTTTCTGAACGACCGGCACCTATACCTTTTTTCGAAAAAACCAGCACCGCTGTTTCGAACCCGGGTATATGGGCTCACAAACCGTGTTCGCAATCCCTTTAGCCATGGCTACCGGCATATATATACACCACACACACACTGTTTCATCCACAAAATGTACATCATAATAATCTTTGTAGTTATTCAAAATATAAGCTACCATATGTGTACAAAATGCTAATTTCTCTTCTCCAGTCTGAGGATATCAACGTGCACTGTAAATACACAAACCTGAAGTTTACCGATATAGAAATATAATTCCGACAGCACATTGTTATATTCCACCATATATACAAAAAAGTTTAACACACACTCACCACTAGTTTTGTATAATTTAAAGGGTCATTAATTAACGTTGATTAGACCAGATTATCTCAGTTGGTTTTATAATCTTTATACGATGGCGTAGCAGGGAAAAGAAGAAGGGGAAGTGGTTACCCATTATCTCTGGTACTGTAGTAAGTATTGCATAATGCATAAGTCAGGGTGGTGGGGTTTAAACTATATCCCCAGTCTAATAGACTTTAGGCAAGATAATGGCAGCAAAGATGGAGAAGAGAAAAATTTTAATTATGATACAGTAATTAAATAAAGTTACTAATAATGCTATGTATTTTTACTGCAGATATTAACTGTGACATCACATAACATCGTCTATCGGAATTATGATGCTATATTTAGACAGCAAATAATTTTAAAACAGCCTACTTTCAGTTAGCGCGTTGACATTATAGTGATCTAGGTACCACCACATCACAAGTACTAATATTGTTCCATTCTTCGATTTTAAACATAAAATTGTAGTTTGTGTACCTGGTAAGTTATTATTTGTGTATTAAATGTGTCTTTTCCATGATTTGTCTGCAATACTGATAAAACAAGATTTCTTTAGTCTCTTTGCATTTGTTTACTTTTTATGTTTTCTATCATAGTCTTCCTTATCTTTCTCTTTCCTTTTCTTCTTTCACCCATCATCTTATCATCATCATATACCCAGCAAAATGACAGCCTTTAATAAATCTCCACAGATTTTGGTCATTGATGTTCTAGATCAATTTTATTGATATTATTCCTCCATGCCACTTTCTTTCATAGAAGAAACCCCCAAACAGGACATCCTGATTGTGCTGGGAGACTTCAATGCAAAAATAGGTAGAGAGCAAACTAATAAAAAAGTGGCCGGTATGGAAAGCCTACATACAACTTCAAATGATAATGGATGGAGAGTCATCAACCTGGCAGAAGCCAAAGGACTGCAGATTAGCAGTACCAGACTACAAAGAAAGGATATACACAAACAAACTTGGAAATCATGTGACAAGAGAACCTATAATCAAATAGATCACATTTTAATTAACAACAGAAATACATCAAACATACAGCAAGTCAGAAGTTATAGAGGAGCTGAGTGCCACAGTGACCACTTCCTCGTTGGAGCAAAATTTAAAATAAAACTTAAGAGAGCTTTCTATACTAAATTACAAAGATTACACCCAACATATAACAGAGAAAAACTGCAAGACATTACAGTCAAAGAGAAATTTACAGATGAAATAAAATGTAAACTTGAAACTCTGCAAAACCCTTTGGAGGAAAGCGTTGACCAAACTTGGTTGAACATCAAGAATACAATTCAGTCTACCGCAGAAGAATGTCTCGGTGTGTTAACCGCGCATAGAAAGAACAGATGGTTCAATCAAAAATGTGAAGAAGCAGTCATTAGGAAGAAGAATGCCAGACATGTATGGTTAAATGACATCAATAACATCCAAAAGGAAGAGCATTATAGAAATGAATGTAAAGAGGCTACAAAAATAGTCAGACAGCAGAAGCGAGAATATATGAGTAATATAATCAAAGATATGGAAACTAATCACCAGAAAAATGAATCCAGAAAATTTTTTAAAGAACTGAAGGCAATGAAACGAGGGCACCAACAAAACACATATGGTTTAAAAGACAAAAATGGGAATATGATAAATACCAATGAGGAAATGTGCAACACATGGAAAGAATATTTTATTGAATTACTAAATTGTGAAGCTCCAAGTCATATTTTCCCACAGGAAGATGTTCTAACATGCGAACCACAAATTGAAGAACCTACATTTGAAGAAATCTTATATGTAATCACACGACTTAAAAACAATAAGGCAACTGGGACTGATGGAATTGCTGCTGAATTTATAAAGGCAGGTGGCCATGCATTACATCTAAAGCTATACGAACTAATAATAAAAATCTGGAGGACAGAAGAATTACCCCATGACTGGAAAGAGTCATTATTGATACCTATCTTTAAGAAAGGAGACAAGTTCCAATGTGGAAATTATAGAGGAATATCACTACTGTCCACAAGCTATAAGATACTATCCGCAGTATTACTAAATAGACTAAAACCATATTCAGAAGACATATTAGGTGACTACCAGGCGGGTTTTAGACAAAACAGATCAACAATAGATCAGATATTTATCTTACGACAAATAGCCGAGAAACATTGGGAATATAAAAGAGATCTCCATAACATTTTTGTGGATTTCAAAAAGGCTTATGATAGTGTCCATAGGAATAGTCTATGGAATGCTATGCAGGAATTTGGAATACCAAGGAAGTTAATCAACATGACCAGACTATGCATGGAAGATACTTATAATATAGTAACATATAAAGGCAGGAAATCAGACCCCTTCCAAATAACATCTGGCTTGAAACAGGGTGATGCACTATCGCCGCTACTCTTCAATCTGGCTCTAGAGAAAGTTGTAAGGAAGGTACAGGAGGAATTTGATATTGGAGGAACATCCAATCTGCTTGGTTATGCAGATGATATAGATATTATAGGGCAAAGTGAACAAAAGACATTGGAAATATTGACTCACTTAAAGGGAAAAGCCCAACAGATGGGGCTGGTTATCAACCAAGATAAGACAGAATATATGGTAATTTCAAGAGACGGAATGGCTAGAAACTCTGGCCACATGCAAATAGATAATATGACCATTAAAAGAACGGAAACATACAAATACCTGGGTACAATCTTCAACTGCTCCAACATCATAAGGGAAGAAATACAAACTAGAATAAACTCTGGAAATAAGATATACAATGCACTACAACATCTACTAAAATCAAAGGCGCTATCTCGTAACACCAAAATCACAATATACAAAACACTGATCAGACCAGTTGTGCTGTATGGCTCTGAAACCTGGAGTACAACGAAAGGAGACGAAGCCTTGTTACAAACCTTTGAGAACAAAATTTTAAGACGCATCTTTGGACCCATTAGGGATACACAAAGTGGAGAGTGGAAAAGAAGAAGTAACAAAGACATTTATGATCTAAGTCCCCGCTAATCACTGGTATCATTAAGGCTAATAGACTTCAATGGCTGGGGCATATAGAAAGAATGGAAGATTATAGGGAAACAAAACTCGCTTACACTCAGGAAATAAATGACCGTAGACCCCGAGGTAGACCAAGAAGGCGGTTGAGAGATAATACATGTACAGACCTACAAGTACTTGGAATCAACGACTGGCAAGAGAAGGTCCACCAGAGAGACGAATGGAGACGGATTGTATTTGCAGCAAAGAACCTCAATGGCTCGGAACGCTGAAGAAGAAGAAGATGCCACTTTCTTAGGCCATCCAGCTTAATTTCTCTTGGTCTGCCTCTGCCTTTTCTGCCACTGATCTTTCCAGTCATCACAATATATTCTCTGCTCATTAAATCATTGACTCTTACAGTTGTTTTGCTTTCATCTATCATCCGCAGAATTTAATTTGTCACCCATTTCTGTTTTGCAGTTCTATTATAGGAGTATAGATGAACAGTGGGAAATGCTAAAGAACTCCATTCATCAAACAAGCAAATAGATGTTACTTGACAGAAAATTTAAAAAAAGCTAAGAAGAAATGGATGACCGAGGAATTCTTAAAAGTTGATGGACAAAAGAAAACAGTAAAAATAAGAATAGTTTAAGATAAATCAAGAAATCATAAAGGCAAACGAAAAATATTGGTTAAATGAGCAGTACAACAAAAGTGAATTAAATCCTATACAGGAAGAAAAAATAGGCAGTGGAAATGAATGAGCTGATAGAAAGAAAAACGAGAGTAAACACAGGATGATAAAAATCAAAGACCAGAAAGGTATGATTGGAAGAATATCAATAATAGGTGGAATGAATACATAAGAGAGCTATATGATTAAGACAGAGCAGAATTAACAGAAGAAAGAAACTTAGAAGGTTCACCTATTCTAAAATATATTATTGATGCTGTCAAACATGAAAAAAAGGCAATGAATGAATCATCAAAAATACAAAAAGTAGATTGTGAGCATTACTAGAACACGATTACAAGAAACAAAATGGACGTTGCGGCTAAAGCCTTTGTCAGCACAGAACAAACGACACACAACTACATGAAAAACATGACATGAAAATGAGGCAATTAAGACAAATAACTGAAATTGTTCTGACGACTATATAAAAGTATGAATGGTTTAGTCAGGAACAAGAGTATTCCTGACTTCTAGGGTGCTGACCTCATATGAAAGAAAGGAAAAATAGCTGGGCCATATGGAATTACAATATAAGAATTAGAAGTACTGGGAGAATTTGATATAGAAATACTAACCAAACTGTAAAATAATATTTTCAACAGTGGATATATACCTAAAGATATGCTAACATCTGTACTCTTTAGCTTTACCCAAAAGACTAGGAGCAGTTAAATCTAACCCCCCCCCCCCCCTTCTCCCCCATCTCTCTCTCTCTCTCTCTCTCTCTCTCTCTCTCTCTCTCTCTCTCTCTCTCTCTCTACACACACACACACATATATAGACAGACACAGACAGAGTGACTAATGGTGGGTGATGTCATACATCAAATATTCAAATATAGTAATTATGAAGTTGATTAGATTTAATCTGAATATAACATATTCATTTTAACAGCTTCAGAAAACTAACAGTGCCATTTCTAGACTTCAACAGCCGGATGTTAAAAGGCAACAGGATTATCCCAGTACTACATCACCTTCCCAACAAACTTTAAATAGTTCAGGCAATGTGATAATGAGACGGATGAGTTCATCATCATCTTGTGGAGGCATACAGGAGCCTACGGAAGTTGTTCAGTCTTCTGTGACATAAAGAGTGAGCCTTTTAAAAATTGTTTATTATTAAATAAATTATCCTCATATTGAAATGGCTTTTATCATTTACTCACAGCCAACCGCCATCTATGTCTTCTGTTCGAGGGGCTGGTCATGTCTGTTTTGGAGTATGCAATGGCAATCTTGACTCTCAGCCATAAGCAGATAGAAAGGATGGAAAGGATACAGAATGAAGCTATGCGCATTATTCTTGGATGTACAAGAGATACAGCATGCAGGGCGATGCGCTACCTTCTTGATTTTCCATCCATTGAAGAGAGAATACAAGTTTGCAGGGCACGCGCCTACCTCAGAATTAACGCAAACACACATCCACTGCATAGTGAAATTAGGAAGGTGAAGGGCAGCAGGTTAAAAAGAGGACGGTCGTGGATGGGTCAAGCCGAAGACATTCTTCAACAGGTGTGTTCACTTGAGGACTTAGAACCTGGCGAGGAGTGGGTGCAAGTGCCAACAGACTTCTGCACATCCTTTTCAGTTTGCATCCAACTAGATAGAAAATGCAGACAAGAAAATCCGGCTGCTGTTGAGGCTGAAGTACAAGCGTTGATTTTCGAGAATTCGCTAGACGGTGACGCGGTAATCTACACAGATGGGTCGGTCGTCCGACATGTGAGAAGCTCATGGGCCTTTACAGCTCAGTCCGGAGGGAGAATTGTGAAGGAGGACTCTGGTGCTTTCACTGAAACCACAAGTAGCCTGACCATGGAAGTCATGGCAGTATGTAAAGCAATAACATGGCTCGAGACACAGACATTCACTAGGGCTTGTTTCCTTAGCGACTCAATGAACATGATCAAGAGGATAGAGGAGGGGTCGATCCGAAGAGAATGGTTGCTGCCTCTGAAGCGGTCTCGGCTGGCAAAGATTAGTTTCATCTTCGTGCCAGGGCATGCGGGAGTACAAGGAAATGAGCGGGCTGACAAGCTCGCAGGTGAGGCTACTGTGGAGGGCGGACGCGCCATGGACCAGGCTGACATTCTGAATGCTCTACGTGAAGTGAGACTTTTGCGAGAACCAAGTGATGACTGTGAATCTACAACAATGGCCAGACTGCGAGAGCAGCAAATTAAAAGAGGGGTGGCCAAACAAGAACACTACGCAGGAAGCCAAAGAAGATTGATAAACCAACACAGAACTGGCGTCGTTAGCCGCTACACGCTGCGGGATTTGCTGAGGAGGGGATCCGAGCACTTATGGACTGAATGGTTCGATGTGCAACGAGGATGATATGTCGACTAACTAACTAACTAACTACAACAACACTATAGCATCAAGGAGGGGTGGTTATACGGCTATCTTATTCGGTTGCAGAAGTCTGGCAAAGACCACACAAAAATTCAGGGATATTGGGTAATCACCATGCAAAATAATTAAGCAAGCTGCTGGAGAAGTTAATTGCCAGGAAAATATCAAGCCAGCTAGAGAGGCAATGTATTTTTCCACCTATCCTTGAAGCATACCGTCCAAACAGAGAAACCTGGACCACCGCTGCAGTTTTTGCCCATAATGTGTATAAAGGTTTCCACTCAGGCACTGCTGCAGCAATTGATCTTGAGGATGCATACAGCAGAGTACCATTGAATTTCTTAATGGCTCAGCTTCTTGAACTCAAGGTAAGTCCACTCCTCCTTAATTGGATCACTTAAGTTCTTTCCAACGGAAAGTAGTTTTTAGATGTGGCAGTAGGACTTCTGAACCAACAACAGTATGTCTTGGCCTGCCACAGGGATCACCATTAATCTCTGTTGCTGTTCGATGCCTACACTGTGAGAATCACTGGTGAGCAGATCACAGGATCGGGGAGGACATTGTTGTATGACGACGATGTTTTAGTGTATCATCAGGGTAAGGATAGAGATCGGGTTGCTGTGGAACTATAAACAGAAATCAATCGCATAAGCGTGTGGTGTGTTGAAGCTGGTGCAATGGTCAACCCAACGAAGGCAGCAGTGACATGGTTCTCTTTGAATAGCCATATTGTCAACACTCCAACACCAACTGTCAATCTATGCTCAGAGACTGTGGAAAGAACGCAGGCAATGAAATACCTTGGACACTACTTTCTGAACTTAGCAGTAAGATGAAGGTCACCATACAGTGGATACCATCCCACTGTGGAATACCCGGAAATGACAGAGCTGATCAATTGGCTAAGGAAGGAGCAAAAATAAAAAGAACAGCCTGATGTGCCCTTTACATACCACCAAAAGAAAAGAATGATCAGATCAGTCAGAAAGCCATCAAATGCTGCTCAAGATGACTACCACATTATGGACAGACTAGAACAAGTTATTATTCTGCGCCTCAGAACAGGACACAATAGATTACGCAACCACATGTATACAAAATTCAAGATTGGTGAATCAGCCATGTGCACATATGGATTAGCGTTGCAGACAGCAGAGCACATACTCCAAGACTGCCCAAAATGCAACGTATCTAGGCAAACTGTCTGGCCTAGAGAGACGACAGTGGAAGATAAACTCTATGGACCACCGAATGAACTAGAAAATACAGTTAAATTCATACAAGAGACAACATTGCAAATTACAGACACATTTCAAGTGAACGAAAGAAGAAGAAGAAATACCTTGGGATATGATTTGATTGAAGCCTTGCTTATACTGAGCACATAAATCAGGTGATAACAAAGGCCAAGTGGGGTTTGGCAGCAATGCTGGTGTTGGCGGCGGAAAACTGTGAGCAGTTCCATCTATGTCTTCTGAATGAGGGTCTGGTCCTTTCTGTTTTTGAGTATATGATGGTGATCCTGACTCTCAGCCATAAGCAGATGGAAAGGATACCAAATTAAGCTATTCGTATCATACAAGACATGCAGGGTGATGTGCTACCTTCTTGATTTTCCAACCATGGGGGACAGAAGACAAATATGCCGAGCACGTGCCTACATGAGTCAACGCAAACACACAACATTCACTGCAATGTGAAATTAAGAAGGTAAAGGGCAGGCTTAAAAGAGGAAAGTTGTGGATGGGTCAAGTCGAAGACATTCTTCAACAGGTGTGTTCACTTCAGGGCTTAGAACTGCCAACATAGTTCTGTGCATCCTTTTCTGTTTGCATCCGACTAGACAGAAAATGCAGACAATAAAATCCTGCTGCTGTGGAGGCGGAAATACAGGCTTTGATATTCGATAATTCTTTAGAGGGTGATGCTATCATTTACATTCAATGTGTGAGAAGTTCATGGGCTTTTACGGCTCAGGCTGGAAGGAAAATTGTGAAAGAAGATTCTGGTGCTTTTGCCTTGACTACAGGCAGTCTGACTATGAAAGCCATGGTATTAAGTAAAGCAATAACATGGCTCGAGACACAGACCTTCACTAGGGCATGTTTCCTTAGTGACTCAATTATTATGGTCAGGAAGATAGAGATGGGGTCGGTCCGAAGACAAAGGTTGTTGTCTCTTGAGCGGTCACAGCTGGCAAAAATTAGTTTCATTTTCATGACAGGGTATGTGGATGTAAGTTGTCTTTTTTTTGCGAACCAAGTGATGGCTCTGAATCTACAACCATGGTCAGACTGCGAGAACAGCAAGTTAAAAGAAGTGTGGCCAGACAAGAACACTATGCAAGAAGCCAAAGAAGATTTATAAACCAACACAGAACTGGTGTTGTTAGCCGCTACACGCTGCAGCATTTAATGAGGAGGGGTTCCAAGCACTTTAGGACTGAATGGTTCGATGTGCAATGAGGATGATCTGTCGACTAACATACACTAACTATATTAAACTATTCCATGTTAAATATTCTAATGCTTTGGTAAGAAAAATACACTATTCAAAATCTATAAAATGTGAAGATTATAATAGATATGATACAGCATATTAAATACACCAGTTTATATTGCATAATCTATCTGTTTTGCTGTTGTTGCTTAATTTACTAGAAATTAAAAATAAATAATTTTTAGGAAATTTCCTATGCAATGTCAGTGTCATGAAAGTCCCTGCTTGATGTAACATTACAGACTTATATATATATATATATATATATATATATATATATATATATATATATATATATATATATATATATATATGTGTGTGTGTGTGTGTGTGTGTGCGTGCGTGCGTGCGTGTGTGTGTGTGTTTTTTTTTTTTCTTTGTTCGTTCGTTTTCGCGTTCGTTCATTAGTTCGTTCAGTTTAACAGACAAGAAATATGTGCTGATATTTTAAATGTTCTATTACACAGGCCACTGTAAAAGAAGAAGTATTTGGAACAACTTCGCAAGTTCAAATGTTTCAACAAACAAATCTTCAATAGCATGTTGTTGTACGGGAGCCACACAAGAGGCAGCAATCTGAAGTAGAAACAGGAAGTTCTTGTGAAAACTCTGAGGAGAAGAGAACTTGTTACCAGGTGCCTGATACATTGAGATTACAGTCGGAGACACAAGCTTCAGCTATTTGATACTTTTGAGATTATTGTCTGGTGCAGAGGAAATGCCATATGTTGAAATAAGATGTTGATTTTTCGCTTATTGACAAGACAAAGGTTTCTGGTCCAAGGCTGAACACTTCTCAAACTTTAATTGTTTCATGGACTAATTGTTATATGGTATTTTCTCATAGTATTTCTTGTAACTTTATCATCCAGTGCCTTGCTGGCTGGCGTGGGCAATCATGCCTCTCCACAAATTACAATCTCTGATGTCATGGATCAATTCGTGTGTTGACTCCCTTCCGCACCATGACACAAGACTGTCAATATCTTTTCACTATGTCTTCCTCTATCTCTCTTTCTGCAAATCTTTCTGGTTGTCACAACATGTTCCAGTTTTTGTCTTCTCATAACGTGGCCAAGAAACGTGGACTGCCTGTTTCTGATGTTTGTAATAAGTGTCTTTGTGACTCAGCTTCCCTTAAAACATCCTGATTGCTCTTTTTGGCTGTCTAACTAATTTTCAGCATTCTTCTATAAAACCACATCTCCAAGGCTTCCTGGGATTTTTTCGCCTGTGTACTAAATGTCTTGTAACTTACCTCCTTTAAAAAAAAAAGGAAATAATTCTTCTTCTTCTTTTACTCTTTCTCCCTTTTCATTTGTCAACATTTGAACTGATTTCTGGATGATGGAATGAACTTATGTGTCCCTACACCATGGTGTTTGTTCCATCTTGTGCATAGACCACCTGTTGTTTGTTTTCCTGTTGTATCTGAGTGACTTTCCTCTTTGTGTAGCACTAAACATTGTTTGTAGTGTAACAGAACCATTCAGCATTCTCAATATATTGGTGAGTCAGTAGCTGTTGATTAGCACTTGTAAAGTGGGACAGGAGATATATGTTGCAGGACACTATAGACATAGTGGAATTTACATTGAAGATTTAAAGCTGATTATAATGACTTCGCTTAAAGACTGATCATCGCAAGACAAGGACAGAGACATTAAGATTAGGAACATGGAACGTTAGGACATTAAACAACGACGGAAAATTAGAGAACATAACACAAGAAATTCAAAGAGAAAAAATTAATATATTAGGTATGTGCGAAACGAGATGGACAGGAGCAGGCATCAAGATACATAAAGATTTTAAGATTATTTATTCTGGAGGTGAAGATCGACATAGGGGAGTGGCAATAATTTTGGACCGGAAAACATCGTCTGTTCAGGGATATTGGGCCGTGTCGGACAGAGTTCTACTAGTTAAATTGAGTGGCAGTCCTTTTAACATAAATGTTATTCAGGTATATGCCCCAACAGGAGAGTCCAGTGAAGATAGTGTAGAGGAATTTTATAATGACATAGAGTCTGCCTTAAAGAAATGTAAAAATTCAGAAATAAACATCATAATAGGGGACTTCAATGCAAAAGTAGGAAATCAAGGGATAGTAGGATACACAGTAGGAAACTATGGTTTAGGAGAGAGAAATGAAAGAGGATACAGACTAGTAGAGTGGGCAAAAGAACAGGAAATGATTGTAGGAAACACCTGGTTCAAGCAACACCCTAGAAGATTATGGACCTGGAGGAGTCCTGATAGCAGGATTAGAAACCAGATTGACTACATTCTCATTAGCAGAAGATTTAGAAACGCGCTAACAGTAGCAAAAACAGTTCCCAGTGCTGATTGTTATAGTGACCACAGATTACTCACAGGAAAATTGAGGATAAAGTTGAAGAAAGTCAAGTATATAACAGGAAACACTAAATATGACTTGTGTACATTGAGTAATGACAAGGAAATACAAAACAAATTCAACATAGAAGTACAGAACAGATTTGAAATATTGTCTGATCTAGAGATCCTATTCCAGGATGTGGATGATCAATGGGAAATGTTAAAGAATTCAATCAATGTGGCTGCAGAAACAACTATTCCAAAATTAAAGAAGGTGGGTCGTAAGAAATGGATGACTGAGGAAATTTTACACTTAATGGAAACAAGAAGACTCAACAAAAATAATCCTGCCAAATATGAAGAAATTCACAGACAAGTCAGAATATTATGTAGGAAGGCAAAAGAATCATGGCTTGAGGAAAAGTGCTTAGAAATTGAAAAACAACACAACAGTCAAAATACCAAAATTAGTTTTTTTTTTTGTTTTTTTTTCCGCGTTTCCATCCTGTTTCAGGATATTGCGGTCAACACCAGCATCTTTCAGCTGTATGTTGATTCCTAGGCTAGATTACGCTCATCAGCACGCCACGACTTTCTGAGCGACCGGCTCCATACTCTCATAAGTCACTTTTGCGATTCGAACCACTGCTAATTCTCGTCACGTCACGTGACGAGAGTATTCGGAGTTAGCGGAGAAAGCTGCTAACCCCTCGGCCACGGAGCCGGTCAGCACCAAAATTAGTGCACACAAGAATTCAGGAACTTACTAATAAAAGAACAAGTACATCAACAGGCTGTCTAAAAACTAAAGATGGCAATATCATAATAGAAAAAGATCAGATTCTACATGTATGGACAGATTATGTGAAAGACCTGTATAATGATAACAGAGAGGAACAGTATGCTATTAGATTTAATAATGAAGGACCAGAAATTTTAAAGATGGAGGTTCAAAATGTTCTTAAGCATATGAAAGCTGGCAAGGCCCCCGGTGCAGATAACATCACAACAGAAATGATTAAAGCTTTAGAAGAATTTGGACTAGAGCAAGTCACTAGACTGCTGAACACATTATATGATACTGGAGATATACCTTCTGAATTATGTAATTCTGTATTTATTGCAATCCCAAAGAAATCAGGAACCTTAGAATGTGATCAACATAGAACAATTAGTATAATGAGTCACATCACAAAGATTTTGTTACGAATTATCATGCAAATAGTGAGGAAGAAAATACAATCTGAAATAGGGGAAGAACAATGTGGGTTTGTAGAAGGAAAGGGTACAGTAAATGCTGTGTATATGCTGCGAACAGTTATTGAACGTGCTTTAGAAGTAAACAAGGATATACATCTTTGCTTTATTGACTACACAAAGGCTTTTGATAGAGTTAGACATGTCAACATTGTGGATATGCTTGCAGATCTACAAATTGATGGGAAAGACATTAGACTTATAAAAAACATATATTGGAAACAACAAGCTGCCATAGGGATTGATAATGAAGTAGGACAATATCAACCTATTAAGAGAGGTGTTAGGCAGGGATGTGTAATGTCTCCAGATATTTTTTCCCTATACAGTGAAAATATTTTCAGAAATGTAGAAGACCTAAATGGAATCAGCATTGGAGGACGAAACATAAATAACATTAAATATGCAGGTGATACAGTATTGATTGCAGACAATGCACAGGATCTGCAACAATTAGTAGACGCTGTTGTTGTACACAGTGAGTAGCTGGGGTTGGAATTAAATTGTAGGAAGACACAGGTTATGGTCGTCACTAGGAAGAACGAAGTACCACAATGTAATATACAAGTAAATGGGAATATTCTTCAACAAGTGAATCGGTTCAATTATCTCGGAACAGTCATAACATCTGATGGCAGATGCCTTGAAGAGATTAGAACAAGAATCGCCATTGCGAAAGTAACCTTTAGCAAGATGAAAAACATTCTGACCAATAAAATGATGTCAATTGAAACGAGAAAAAGAGTGTTGAGGGGATACATAGAGCCTGTTCTTTTGTATGGATGTGAAACTTGGACAATGTGCAGTCAAGCTGAAAAACATCTGATGGCTGCAGAAATGCGGTTTCTGAGGAAAATGCAAAGAATACCATGGACAGATAGAAAAACCAATGACCAAGTACTACAAGAGACAAATGAAAATCATAGATTGATTAGAGAAATTAGACGTAGACAGTCAAAATTTTTTGGACATGTTATGAGAAGAAATGGACTGGAGAACTTAGTGACAGCTGGCAAGATCGAAGGGAACAGACCAAGAGGAAGACTGAGAGGAAAATACCTGGATGGCTTGGCCACATGGCATGGACGAGACAGGAACACTGAGCTGATCCACGACTCTGGTGATCGAGTGAAATGGCGAATCATGACCGCCCACGCTTTCCGGCATGGCACATGATTGATTGATTGATAATGACTCCATCCTCTTTACACTTTCTTTCCTCTTTACATTTTTTCCCATCTATAATTTCTTTCCGCCGGTCTCCCTGGCATAGGGTTAACGTCTTTCTCCATAATCCTGTATACTCTTTTGAGTAGCGCAGCAGCGCGAAATTCGGTAGCGGATTGCACCGCGTTGGTTACTTACGGGGGTATGTGAGCCGGTCGCTCAGAAAGCATTGGCAAACTACTAAGCGTAATCTTGTCTGGTACATCAACAATCAACAGCAGTTGAAAGATGTTGACTGCAATGTCCTGTAAGAGATATGCAACATTTAAAAAAAAAACATTGTAACTGTCATGCAATCTGAGGTTGGTATTGACTTATCCGAACATGTCACTTCTCCAGTTATGGTTTGTGACCTGCTCATAAATGTCATCAGGAGGAAGATTATGTAGTGGTTTCTCATGGAATTCCACATTCATTTTGTAATTATATTGTTAAAAGTAGGATAACTGCATCATTATCGAGTTGTCCTATTGTTTGGTTGGTTTTAAATTTTCCTATTCATACTTCACCATTGGTGTCAAGGATATTGCCTTGAATTACTTTATTTAGTGCTGTAAATTGTGGCCAAGACATTACATCATCTTTTTTATTTCTGTGAGCAATTTTCTATGTGGTTCACTTCTTCCAAGTCTTTTCATTCTACAAGATTATCGAATCTTGAAAGCCACATGTTTGTTTTAATGGTCCATGTGTCAGTGCTGTAAAGCACTCTGGGTACTTGCCACATGCATGTAAGAGACACACATGTGTTTATAGTGTTTTGACTGATTTGTATTGAAGACTTGTAATGCAATCAAGTAATTTGTCGGAATAATTATTCATCACAATTATGATTTATAGGGGGTAGAGTGACTCTGAGGTTACAGTGTCCAGCTCTGGCATATGGAGGCCTGGCTTTGATTCATGGCATTGACTGGATTTGTACACAATAAGAAAAGGCGGGCATTCCCTCTCCCTCCTCCTCATCCTGGATTGAACATCTATCTAGCCTTCTTGAATGAGAAAACAAATTTAGGTTTGTTTGTGTTGCTTGCGCTTAGAAATGCAGAATAGGCCAGTGCTCAGACAACATTTCAAAATTATAAAAGCTACCCAAAAAAATATCTAAAGCGTGTGTTATTCTGGTATACACAAATTTGGATCCCCAAATATGCTACAGTTTGTGCACTGTTCTGAGATTCTTCTTGCATAAACTGTCAGAGGAGACTGGATTACTACAGGAGATACATGTGTGCAGTGAAAGTGATCCTTAACCAAAAAGCAAGATTTATAATCAGTTGTTAATAAATGGTAGGATGGAAGTGCCATCATCAGCAGTTATTCATGGGTTCACATTGATGTTATTACATCTGACCCATCTATGGTCCTGCTACTCTAAATATTCATTGTTGATTGAATCTGTGTCTGCGATTACTTTTGAAACAAAGGAGTCATACAAAATATATTTCACAATTTCTGGCCTGGAATTTTTTGCTGCATCTTGTCAGCTGCATACTGCAGAGTGATATATCACATGAAGTGAATAAACGAATAATACTTTGGCTAAAATGCAAAGTGCATAGTCACTGATATTGTTTGAATGTGGAGTAAGTTATCCCCGTTGAAGTCTAAGCAGGAAGTCATTTTGTTTGCACAGCAAAGTAAGGGAAAAACTAGATAACCTTCACCAGACTCTGAATCTAATGGACAACTAACGGGTTTCAAAAAGCATCACTGCCATCCACCTAACCCTACCCCCACAGAATCAGTGGTTCCCAAACTTGAAGTGTTTCTTCGGCTGACCTTTCAAGGAAGTGGTGTAATGAAATGAATACACAATCGACTTAAAACAGCTGTAAACTGAACATTCTTTGCTGTTGAACCGATTATCAGATATAAAACACCTTGATACCTACATCCATCTGTGAAAGAACCATTGTCTCCATTCACCAAACCAAATTGCATTGATAAATTTTGTTGTGAGTGCCAAGCACCATACATAGGTAGAACAGAAAGCAGTTAGGAAATCGAGTAACCAAACATATACCAGTGTGGATGGAAAAGAGAGTTAATCAGTCTTCATGAATCCCAGTGCAGTCGACAGATCATAAAATGTAGAAGTCGGCTATCGCTGAACATTTGGTTATTAGCAATCATTTAGTTAATAAATAAAACACATTTTGCATACTGTACGTGATGAAAAATAACCAATTGCTCAAATATATCGAAGCATTATCGATTAAGCATTTTCAGCCGTTGCTATGTAGACAAAAGTACTTGCTGTTAAACCTTAGGCTTCCATGGGGATAACTGATTCCATATTTGAACAATATCCGTGACTATGCACTTAGTACTTTAGTCAAACTATTATTCATTCATTCACTTCATATGATACATAACTGCAGTATGCAGCTGATGAGATGCAGAGAAACATGCAAGAAATTGTGCAATATATTGTTTGTGCCATCTTTGTTAAAATTTGCTAAGGGAATACACTGTGATTACTGTCAGCCAGCATGATTTTGCTCTAACATGAAAATAATGATCCAAAATGGTGGACATAATGTTTATGCTTGTTTTCCCTATATGATTTCTGAGTCAATATATGTAAAATGTGTAAGTTGTCTTTAAGACAGTTGTATGTCATTTAAGCAAAATAATAGTTTTTGAGTTGGGGTGTAAAAATGGATTTTTAGTCTCATCTCATCTCATCATGTTCCTCTTGTACCTTGCGGTGTCGAGGTGAAGTATAAAACCGTGTAAACTTTTTGCGAGAGGTCCCGGGTTCAGATCCCGGCTTGGCCCCCAAAAAGCCTGTCACAGTGTTAGATCTCTAGGGGATCTGAACTCGGGCTCAAACAGGCAACAATAACTCCGTTAAATATAATATAGCAACATTTATTGAACTTAGGTATACAGTGCGTTGGCGCAGTGGGTTTAACAAGCCCGCACTGATGAGTTGCTTATCACAGAGGTTTAACATCACACATGATTATAACAAACTTTCTAAGCAAACTATCTAGCATATGTCTATGACCCTAAATACACATGGGTCTGAACTATTAAGTCCCTCTATGGCAGGCCCTGTTGCCTCTCCGATGTCCCGTCTGTCTCTCCCGGTCCACACGTGTCGCAATCCGACACGGGTGGTAACTCTGTCCGAGTTCCTCGTGGACCCCGCAATAGGCGGGCCACATCAGTGTCCACGGGACAGTGGACTCACTGACCAGTCCTTCGAGAAGGCTCTGGATTACTCAAGCCTTCGAGTGTCTTACTTCTTTCCCTTGGGCGGGAGTTGTAGCCCTTCGCCAGTGCATATTAACTTATGTTGGTTTACCGTATAATGTGAGGCTGTGACACCAAGTATGTTATACCATGTCCTGATTTGATGCCTAGCCTTATTGGCTGTGGAAGAAGAGATAAGAAGCCGCATGTGCACTCTGCATACATTAAATATCCCTCTTTAATGATACAGATTAGGCATTAGACTTGTCATTGCCCTGATAAAAATTCCAAAAAGTAGGAAAGCTGCCCACAATATTTTAACGTGCAAATCTGTCATGTGCATGTCAAAGCCAAGGAGAAACCACCAAATTATTCAGCTTACATTTATTGGCAGTCGCAAAGTTAGTTCTGTGATGGAATTGCATCACCCAAGGAGAGCTCAGAACAATGCATGAACTGTTGTGCAAACAAGAAACCGAAGGTGTGTTCATACCAGAATCGCACATACTATAAATATTCTTTTGTGAGTAAGCTTTCTCATTTGAAATAAAGCCAGGGCCAAATTATTATATGTGTGTAATTACGTGTGGATGTCGAACAACAAAGTGACTTATCTGTTACCTTTTTTGTAATTTAAAAAACAAAATGCTAATTTTCAAAGTGGAAGAGTAAAATAATAAAGCATTTATTTTGTTCCCTGGTGAAAAATTACCTGGACAATTTCTAGTAAATTGTTCAGGTCTATCAAGTATGGAAACAAGGAAACTCTGGAACCTAAACAATCAGAATTTGTCTTATGTAGTCAGAAGTTTTAAGAATATATTTATTCCATCTCTTCATATCACAAACATAATCCGTTTGTTAGGAACGATGAACATTTCAGAAATACCTTTTATTACTTTTCAAAATGATAATCAGATTTTAGAAAAGAGTATTGCGTGTTTTAATTTGTTTATTCTTTTAGAAAGAGCTGTAGTGTGCTAAGCTGTCAAGATAGTAGTATGTGTTCTGTCCCCAATAGTGGCAGGATTGTTTCCTGCCACCACGGTTAAAGGCTCAACCCAACCTCATCAAATAATGAAATTAAAAATGTTCAGAAAATTGTCTGGGAAAGAAAACCAAGAGGAAAGGTAGCCAGTCATTCCATCTCATTGTGCTATGATCTAGTAGACCTAAGTCTTCACACACTTTCGGGAGTAGTTGCCATGCCTTATTCCCTTCACACTGTTTTGTATGAATATAGATGTGAAACTTGAAAATAGCTCAGAATGTTCAATAGATTATACATACAAATACGAATATGTTTCATTCTTGCAGGAAACAAAAAACTTGGTCTAATCAAACTGATATGGTTCACGCCTGAGAAACAGGATCTGCTTTATTGTTGAAACTAGCTGTTGTCCATTTGTGATAACCACTGATTAATTACATCAGCTGTGTCTTTGTGGATGGTGTATTTACATATTGATAATCTTAAATAGACTACATTTACTGCAGTTTAAATTTTTTTTAAATGTATGTCTTAATTCATGACATATTTTAAAACAAATAAATAGTAACATATGTACTTGCTTTTATTGTGTCACTTGTTTTGAAAGTTCTGAAATGCCCATATTCAGAAGTGTTTTGATTTGGATTTATTCTGGTACCAACATGAGCCAGGATGCTAGTTATCATCTCACTCCCACCCCCACCACTGAGATCAATGGATCTCCATTAATTTTACGAGGGTAAGTCAGAAAGTTATGCACCAGAATTATCTCAGCTAATAATAAAGATAGAAGCATTAAATTTTCCCCAATTTAAGTTTATAATTTCTTGAAGGTGTATACCAAATTTCACCTGTGTAAACCAATTCTTACTGTGATAGAAAACCTCTGAAATGGCAGATATTAATGACACTTTACAAGCAGAGGATTGTTATAGGATTTTTGATTGCAGAGAAAGAAACTGTTGTTAACAACCACAAACGTTTTTGTGCTGTTTATGGCACTTTTGCAGTTGATAGAAGCACAGTTAGTCACTGGGCGCAGAGAGTTTTGGTTTCTGCAAGTGGAGATGTAGAACTGGCTGATAAGCCGTTTTATGGATGTCCTGCCACAGCCACCTGCCAGATCATGTTGGAACATTCTGACATCATGATTCGCAGAGATAGTGGAAAAATGATACCAGTAGGTGACTTATGGAGGCATATAGTCGGTATGAAGTAAGTATTGAAAGAGTTTTCGGTTGAATGTGTAGGAACCCATTGGTGTTTTCAGATCTGGTGGACGGCTATTCCACAAGTGAGCACCATAATATGCGAAAAAAAGTTTTGTATAAGTCCAATCTAGGCTTAGGAAGCTGTAATAAATTTAAGCACTTACTGTTCATTGCATTAGATTGAATTAACGGTAGAAGATACTCTGGGGTATTTTCAGATATAATTTTATTCACTAATTTGGCTTTGAATAACGAAGACACAAACAATAGATTGCACGATTTATTGCCTGGCATATTTCGCTGCATCTCGTCAGGTACATACTGCAGAAATCACACAACTTACGTGAAATTAACTAGATAAATCCTTCAAGTTGAAATATACACAATTTCGCACAGTAATGTCGATTGTCTACCACGGTAATTTTAAGCTGTCTAACATGTCTTTCTGTTTACACAATTCTGGCTTGCGTTGATAGATCATAATTGCTTCTGCAAATCATGTTCACGGGAAAACATTGTTTTAATTTGGCTTTGTTAAAAAGGAAGCGCTTTCGAAGTGGTAGAAGTCTTAGATGGCTGTATAATTTATTACTTTCAACGTGCTTTATGCTAGAAACTAGACGTATAGCGCGGTTTTGAAGCGAACACAATCGTTTCATATTAGATTTAGGGCAACCATCCAAGACTGTGGAACAATAATCGAGAGGTGATTGGATATAGGATGCATAGAATAATTTTCGTGTGCTTTCATCCAAAAAGTGCTGAATTTGAGCAAGTTGGTAAACTTTTTGTGCTATTCTCTTGGTAAGGACGTGAACATGAGAGCTCCAGTTTAAATATTTGTCAATTAAAAGACCTAATGTTTTATATTCATTTACATTAATTATAGGTAACGTGTCCACGTGGAGCTCGAGCGTTGTCCCAGTTATGGCTAGGGTCTGTAGTTTTTGTCTGGTTGTTATTAGCATGGATTTGGTGTTTTCGATGTTAATTAACATGCGATTTTCATTGCTCCATCTACTAAGGTTGTCAAGTTCGTTTTGTAAAGAGCTCTCTAAGTCACAAAGGCTCTCTTGACTAGTGTAAATAGTGCAGTCGTCCGCAAATAGGTCACACGAAGTATTGAGGTATAAGAGAAGATAGTTAATATACACTGCAAAAAGCAGCGGACCTAGTATTGAGCCCTGAGGCACACCAAAATTAAGTCGTGTGGGTCTTGATAGATAGTTATTGAAGGACACTACTTGTTGTCTGTCAGATAAAAATGACGTAATTATGTTCACCATATTGGTGCTAGTCTTCATTTGTTTTAATTTTCTGATTAAAATGTCATGATCTACCATATCAAAGGTTTTTTTTTTAAGTCTACAAATACTGCTCCACAAATGTTGCCATTGTTGATACAAAGATGCCAGTTATCGGTCAGTTTTGTAAGGGCACTATGGCAAGAATATTTAGGTCGAAACCCAGATTGACTGTCAATTATTAGATCATTGTTAATTAAATGATTTAGTGTTATTTTATGCATGTGTTATTCTAATGGCTTTGATAGCGACGATAGTAAGGAAATCCATCCATCCATCATGTGCCATGCCGGTAAGCGTGGGCGGTCATGTTCTGCCATCTCACTCGATCAACAGAGTCGTGGATCAGTTCCGTGTTTTTGTCTCGACCATGCCACAAGGCCAAGCCATCCAGATACTTGTTTCTAGGTCTTCCCCTTGGTCTGTTCCCCTCGATCTTACCAGTTGTCACCAAGTTCTCCAAATCATTTCTTCTCATAACATGCCCAAAAAATTGTGACTGTCTACGTCTAATGTCTCTGATCAGTTTACGATCTTCATTTGTTTCTTGAAGGACTTGTTCATTGGTCTTTCTGGCTGTCCATGGTATTCTTTGCATTTTCCTCAGAAACCACATTTCTACAGCCATCAGATGTTTCTCAGCCTGGCTGCTCATTGTCCAAGCTTCACATCCATATAAAAGTACAGGTTCTATGTAGCATCTCAACACTCTTTTTCTCGTTTCAATTGACATCTTTTTATTGGTCAGTATGTTTTTCATCTTGCTAAAGGCTACTTTTGCCATGGCGATTCTTGTTCTAATCTCTTCAAGGCATCTCCCATCAGATGTTATTACTGTTCCGAGGTAATTGTACCTATTCACTTGTTGAAGAATATTCCCATTTACTTGTATATTACATTGTGGTATTTCGTCCTTCCTAGTGACGACCATAATCTGTGTCTTTTTACAATTTAATTCTAACCCTTGTTGTTCACTGTGTGTAACAACCGCATCTACTAAATTTTGCAGGTCCTGTTCATTATCTGCAATCAAGACTGTATCATCTGCATATCTAATGTTATTGATGCATCGTCCCCTAATGTTGATTCCTTCCATATTTTCAATATTTCTGAAAATATTTTCACTGTACAGGGAAAACAGATCTGGAGACATTACACATCCCTGTCTCACACCTCTCTTAATAGGCTGATATTGGCTTACTTCATTATCAACTCTTATGGCAGCTTGTTGTTTCCAATATATGTTTTTTACAAGTCTAAGGTCTTTCCCATCAATTTGTAGATCTTCAAGCATCCTTATCATGTTGACATGTCTCACTTTATCAAAAGCCTTTGTGTAGTCAATGAAGCAAAGGTGTAGATCTTTGTTTACTTCTATAGAACGTTCGATTACGGTTCTCAGTATATACACAGCATTTACTGTACCCTTGCCTACTACAAACCCACATTGTTCTTCTCCTATTTCAGGTTGTATTTTCCTCCTAACTCTTTGCATGATAATTCTTAGCAAAATCTTCGTGATGTGACTCATTATACTAATTGTTCGATGTTGATCACATTCCAAGGCTCCTGATTTCTTTGGGATTGCAATAAATACAGAATTACATAACTCATGAGGTATGTTTCCAGTATCATATATTGTATTAAGCAGACTGGTAACTTTATCTATTCCATATTCTTCTAAAGCATTAATCATTTCTGTTGTGACGCTGTCTGGACCGGGGGTTTTGCCAGATTTCATATGATTAAGAGCATTCTGAACCTCCATCTTCAAAATTGCTGGCCCTTCATTGTTATTTTGAACAATATATTGTTCGTCTCTGCTATCGTCATAAAGGTTTTTCACGTAATCTGACCATACATGTAAAATCTGATCTTTTTCTATTATGACTCTTCCATCTTTTGTCTTTAGGCAGCCTGCTGATGTATGTGTTCTTTGATTAGTAATCTCCTGAATTCTTTTGTGCATTAGTTTCGCATTTTTACTGTTGTGTTGTTTTTCAATTTCTCTGCAATTTTTCTCAAGCCATGTTTCTTTAGCCTCCTTACATAAGGTTCTGACTTTTCTGTGAATTTCTTCATATTTGGCAGGATTATTTTTGTTCTGTCTTCTTGTTTCCATTAGTTGTAAAATTTCTTCAGTCATCCATGTCTTACGGCCAACTTTCTTTACTTTTGGAATAGTTTTTTCTGCTGCACAACTGATTGAATTCTTCAGCATTTCCCATTGATCATCTACATCTTGAAATAGGATCTCTAGATCAGACAATAAATCAAATTTGTTCTTTACTTCTATGTTAAAATTATCTTGTATTTCTTTGTCAGTTTTCAATTTGCACAAGTCATATTTAGGGTTTCCTGCTGTATACTTGACTTTCTTTAACTTTACCCTCAATGTGCCAGTAATTAATCTGTGATCACTGTAACAGTCTGCATTTGGAACTGTTTTTACAACTGTTAATGCATTTCGAAACCTTTTGCTTATCAGGATGTAATCTATCTGGTTTTTAATCCTGCTGTCTGGACTCCTCCATGTCCATAATCTTCTAGGATGTTGTTTAAACCAGGTGTTTCCTACAACCAATTCTTGTTCTTTTGCCCATTCTACAAGTCTGTAACCTCTTTCATTTCTCTCTCCCAAACCATGGTTGCCTACACTGTATCCATCGCTTTGCTTTCCTACTTTTCCTATAGTAAGGAAATAGGTATATAATTACCCAACACGCTAATATCAGTTGAACCATTTTTAAGTAGAGTATACACTTTAGCAACTTTAAAGGCAGATGGAAAGCAGTTTATGGACAGGCACTGGTTATATATGAACGTTAAGGACTCACTAATAATTGGTGCAGCACACCGAAGAATTCTATCACTGATACCATCTAGGCCTTCTGAATTTGTTGCTTTGAGATTCAAGAGATGTTTATATACTTCTGCAACAGACATCAAGGGAATCTCAGGGGGAATATTTCTAGAGCACATCCCTTCACAGAATGATGACAGTGAAATTAATTTACGTACTGAGTCTGGTATTGAGGACTTTAGATTCTCTATTTCTGATTGAATGAAGTAACTGAAATCCTTGCATGTTATAGAGTTTGGTATTGCTGACTCTGAGGCGTGTTTCTTGTTGGTTAGCAAGTTAATAGCCTTCCATATATTTGTGTTATTTGATTTATTTACAATCAAATTTTTGAAATGATCTTTCTTTATCCTACGAATTTCATATTTAACTTTATTTCTTAGTCTGCGGTAATTGATAAAATCTTTATTTTTGTGTGCTGTATCTCGTTCTCTCATGATTTCGAGAATTCACTAGTGACCCACGGGGACTTATGTTGATTCTTGACTCGAACTTCTTTGACTGGCACATGTTTATCAAATACATTGTAGACTGTCTTTGTCCATCCAGTAAACTAGTTCATCATCCGGATCAGGAAGTTGGTAAACATGTTCAAGGACTGCATATTTTAATTCGTCTAAAAATAAATTTTGGTTGAGAGCTTTAAAGTTTCTAAATTTGATGCTTAAATGTTTATTTTTAGGAGTTTTGGAACCCAATTGTCGACCATGTATAACATATTGGGTAATGGTCACTAACTGCACTAACAGGAACAGAACATTCGGTAATATTAACTGGACAAGTAACAAATATATGATCAATTATAGTTGAGGAGGTGTCTGTAACTCTTGTGGGACGATTTATTAGTTGTTTAAAATTGTAAGATAGAATGATATCTTCCCATGTCTGATTGGATTTAGTAATATCTATGTTAAAGTCACCTAATATCATGACTTCTCTACCTGCTGTAAACACCCTATCCATCATTGTAGTGAAACAGTCATACCAACTATACCCAGCATAAGGATTCCGATATAGGTATCCAATAAGGAACGTTTGCTGGCTGACTGGCTTCACCTCTAACCAAGAGAGAGAGAGAGAGAGAGATCCGAAGACTGACGGGATGTTGTAGACAGAAATCCATAAGATCCTCAAGATAATGACATGGGGTTAAAAGAATGTGGGTGTTGATTCCCCTCACCCAAGGGACGACACTTATTACGACATTACTGGGGGATCGACACGGGATCTCTCATCAAGGGATCTGTTGACACAGGATCTCTCGATGCGGGATCTCTCGACATGGGATCTCTGGACACGGTATCTCTCGACACGGGATCTCTCGACACGGGGCGGTGATATCATATTAATGAGGATCCAGCTAGGGTAAATGTGGATAGGAGTTAAGACACATATCTTACCTGTTCACACTTCACAAGTCTACATAGGTCTTTGGTCCTAATTCTACTCTTGTCATTGAGAGATTGTTTTGTGTTGTGCTGTGTGATGTTAAATATATAGATATATTTTAAATAGTGAATATCTATATATTGTTTGGAGAAATTTACACTCAACCCGCTGACTCACCTGTCTGAAATATGGCCACTCCTAAACTAGATATGGCAGAACTAAGGGCAAGGGGGAAGCAATGGGCTTGTCGGGTTCTGCACTAACAGAGTACCTACAGGAGGTGGAGAGAGATTTTCGTCAAGCAGAAAGGTAAGATCGGAAGGCCGAGATGGAATTAAGAAAGATGGAGCTAAGAGACAAAAAGAATAGAAGCTGAGCAAGCTGCTAAGAATCTTGAAGCGGAGCAAGCTGCTAAGAGATAGGAAGCCAAACAAGAAGCTTAGAAAAGTGATCATGAGTATCGAATGCGAGAACTCGAGCTTAAGAGACAATCTAGGGGGAAAACTGAGGGAGCAGTTGGAGGTTCCTCTCTCCCTGGCTCAACCCCAGTGGGTGGACATATTTACCATGCTATGAAGTTTCCTTTGGCTGTCTATGAAAAAGATAAAGAGAAGATCGACAAGTACTTACAACGCTTTGAGGCAATGTCTGTTGCTATGGGTCTGGATCGTGACAAATGGTGTCTTAAGTTGTCCCAGGGATTACGCGGGACAGGTTACGAGGTTTACTCCCGCCTGCCGCTATGACACGAGAACAACTACGACGAATTGAAAACAGCTCTGCCGAAACGGTTCGAAGTTACGTCACATACCTGCCGGAAAAAATTTCGAGCAGCGAAACGAGAACCGGGAGAGCTGTTTGCCGCCTACAGTCTGCATATGAAATCCTATCTCCATAAGTGGATGGATTTGGCTGAGTTCGCGCATGACTATGAGAGTCTGGAAGAGCTCATGATAGTCGACCAGATGCGAAAGCAAATGTCGAAACCTCTCAGGACATTCTTGGGAGAACAAGGGGCGGAACGTATCGACATCGTGACGAAATTGGGAGAACGGTTCGTCGAGGTACATGGGGAGGCTGGAGAAAACCTTTCCACAAACACTAAAGGTCAAGAGAAACATGACCGGAAGAAATCCAAAAGCACAGGAACTAAGAAAGTAGAACCATATGTTAAAATTTAAGAGGATAGTTTGGAGAAGACGAAGGAGGGAAGCAAGAGCAACTCGAACACTTCACCAAAAAGACAGTGGACGGAGAAGTGGTGTTCGATTTGTAAGTCGCCCTCTCACAATACGAGGGACTGCAAATTGAAGGCTAAGAGTCCTCACTTCGCGGTGTGTCTAGTGGCTCCAAAGGAGGTTGCCAATTAAAATACTGAGGTCGACAAGGAAGCTCTCAACCAGGAGAGCTCACCAAAGTCCGGTACAAGAAAATCTAAGACAGGGAAATGGTGTAAACACTGCAGGTCGAATACGCATAAGGCTAAAGACTGCAGGTTTAAGTCAGGAGACTCTCATTTCTTCGTGTGCCCAGTGGAACCCAAGGTGGAGTCCACCGAACAGGTCGAGGCCGAGGAAGAGACTCCAGGTCAGGATAAGCCACCTGTAGTGGAATTGATAGAGGTTAACGGCCTACAAGTTGAGTGTCTATATGACACTGGTCTGGACGTGGAGGCCGTGATTTCTGCGGATCTGGTACACCCAGAACAATTCACAGGTCAGACCATGGAGATACAGCCTGCACAGAAGAGTGCTGTGGCCATGAAGTTGCCAATCGTCAAAGTGGAGATTCGGTCAAGATATGTCACCGGCCCAATCCAGGTCGCTGTATTGACCGATCCCATTTTCCCCGTCATCCTCGGTTGCCGGTATGTCTTTCTGTGAATGCCCAGGGAGCCAATCCATATAGGAGCAATTCAGACTCGCTCTCAGACGAGAACTGATCAGGCAGAAGCAATTGCCACTAACCCACTGCCGGGGGAGTTGCGAACTGCCCAGAGTGAGGATGCAACCTTACGTCCTTGCTACAAGAATCTGCAGAGAAGTGCTGATCCACCAAAATAGGGGCAGTACTACATGAAGAATAGGATACTCTACAGGAGAGTCAGAAGGGGAGACAACTTACACTGTCAGTTGGTGGTCCCGAAGGCCTACTGTTCCCAAATTCTTCATATGGGGCATACCATCTCATTTAGTAGGCATATGGGTATTGCCGCCACCATGCAGCGAATTTCCTGCCATTACTATTGGCCGGGAATTACCGGTGATGTGCGTCGGTATGTGAAGTCATGCCCTGAGTGCCAGAGGGTGGCACCGAAACACTGGACAGCGCCGGTGGTCTTGGGTGAAATGCCCATCATGAACACTCCTTTCAAGAGGGTAGCTGTCGACATCGTGGGTCCACTTCCTAGGACTAGGAAGAGGAACGTGTACATACTCAAAATGGTGGAAGCTGTACAATGTGGGGTGAAGCCATACCATTGACCACAATTGACTCGAAACGAGTGGCTGACGCACTGATGGAGGCCTTTACAAGATTAGGCTTCCCTAATCAGATTCTGACCGACAACGGGTCCCAGTTTTGTGGGAAACTCATGGAGGAGGTGTTTATGGTATTCCACTCTAGCCATATTCACACCAGCCCTTACCACCCTCAAGCCAATGGACAAGTAGATCATTTCAACGGCATGTTGATGACAATGCTCCGGAAACTGGCACAGGAATAACCTGATAGGCGGGATGAATATATCCCAGCAGTACTTTTCGCCTATCGAGAAGTGCCTCATAGCTCAACAGGACTAACACCCGCTACTTTACTGTTGGGTCATCCAATCAAAGGACCGTTGGAAGCCATGTTGAGGAGTTGGACTGAGGAGGGGACGACAGAAGTGATCTCCTCTTATAAATACGTGGAGGAACTGAAAGAAAAAATTCACACGGGATGGACTCTGGCGACTCAGAACTTGAGAAAGGTCAGAAAAAGACATGCGGCTTACTACAACCGTAGGTCTAAAGACAGATCTCTAGAGGTGCGAGACAAAGTCTTGTTGCAACTCCCAACGGGAACCAACAAACTGGAGATAGGTTGTCAAGGACCATTTCCGGTGGAAAGGGTGTTATCCAGAACCAACTATCAGATCCGGATCCGGGGAAAGTCGAAGCTTTTCCATATTAATCTCCTACGGAAGTACGAGGAGAGACCCGGAGACAAAGCAGCCTACCTCATGGCAATGAGGTAAGCTGAGTAGAGACTGAAACGGGAACCAACGAGGACAGGGAATATCCACTGGTACACCAGGAAACCTATAGGGATGTGCAGGTAAACCCTGATCTGACTCCCGAGGAGAGGGAAATGATTACCCAGGTTCTCGAGTCTCATAAGCAGATACTGACTGATAAACCAGGACGAACGAAGTTGGTTGAGTTCGAGATGACCTTGACCACACAAGAGCCTGTTCGCAAAACGTTTACCCAGTGCCATTCTCTTAAGAAAAGGCCCTGGAGGAGGAAATACAGAAACTGCTGAATGATGACGTGATTGCGCCATCCACATCCCCATACAATGCAGGGGTGGTTTTGTTACGCAAACCAAGTGGAGAACACCGGTTGTGTATAGACTAACGACTCTTGAACAGTCACACTCAATTTCAGGTGGAACCTTTGCCGAATCCAACTCAGTTATTCGCTAGGCTCCATAAGGCTAGGTACTTCTCAAAAGTGGATCTGAGTCGGGGATATTATCAGATGCCGGTCAAACCAGAGGTTCGACCCCTGCTGGCTTTTAGTACCCCGAGTGGACACTACGAATTCAAGGTCATGCCCTTTGAACTCAGCAATGCACCTAGTGTGTTTACTCACAGGATGAGGACCTTACTAGATCCCTTACAGGATGCGTCCATTATCTCATTCATGGATGATATACTGATTGCCAGTGACAGCTTGGATGACCATTTGCAATCCTTGGATAGAGTTTTCAATAGGCTCAGGAAAGCAGGGCTTACCGCTCGCCCAACCAAGTGCATGATTGGTTACCAGACTCTGGAATTTCTGGGTCACACCATCACTCCAGGACAAATTGTCCCAGAGGAGAAGAACCTAGAAAAGACCAGACATGCTCCAAGGCCAAAAACGAAGAAGGATTTACGATCCTTTCTCTCGTTGTGTGGGTTTTACCAAAAATTAATCCCGCATTTCACTGAACTGTGAGCTCCATTAACGAAGACCTTGAAAAAGGGATTCCCGGATCCAATCGTATGGACACCAGAGTTCGAGAGTGCATACAGTCAGTTGAAGGAGGCCTTGGTTAGCAAACCTGTTTTACAGCTCCCCGACCTTTCCAAGCCATTTGTGTTGAGAACGGATACGGGTGGGATTGGAATTGGGGCAGCCTTGTTACAGGAAGACTGCCCCAATTCCAATCCCTTGTTACAGGAAGTGGTGTCACGTCTTAGTCAGATATGACTGAGCTACCGTATCACAGTAGACGGTACTATCTGCTTTCTGTCAGCGCCGAATGTTGGGCGGCGCTTACCAAACCCGACACCCCACATTGTGCCAACGGCTTCTGGCGGAAGAGCGCAATTGGGAGGGTAAAAGCCTTATCCTTGTGCGAGGAAATGCAACCCAAAGACAAAATAGTCATGGCAGAGCAGACCAGGCCCTAAGCCTTGGTTGGCAGCTGGTCTAGGATCGAAGCTCCGACAGGCGGACAGTTAGAGCATTGCTTTGCTGATCCGGCAGCTTCTGCAGCTTGTCTTGTTCCAAATGTATAGTTGTCAGCTTTCCTCTGGAGTGAACTAGGCAGGCCGAGAGAGTGATCATGCTGCATGGGCAACACATGGTTTCTTTATTTTAGCCCAGGCTTTGTGCTATGGAGAGGCAATAACTCCATCCCTGGTCTTAACCTGTCTCGGAATCAAAGCGAGAGGCAACTGTTACGGGTTATAAGTCCTTGTCAGTTGGCGTAGACATGGGGCGCCACGCGTTGCCTCTGACGGTGGGAGACACCTACAGGTGTCACTGATCAGCTACCGCCCGCCTCAATTGGGTGCTGATCCGCCACAGCCTGCCTGCTTCAATGGGTGCTTGGGGCTAGGACAAAATCTTAATCGCAGGCTGTAAAACCAATGCACCAGGTACTAATAAAAAGAATAATAGAAACCTCAAGCTACGGCTTGCAACCTGGAACGTTAGAACCATGTGTCCAGGATTTTCCACTGACTTGACAAATATTGATCATGTGAGAAAAACGGCTGTGATTGATGCTGAACTCAATCGTCTTAACATTGATATTGCTGGCCTCGCTGAGGAAGGGTCACTCAGGGAAAACAATTACACCTTTTTTTTTTTTGAAAGGTAGAGGGCAGGCAGAAAAAAGGCAACATGGTGTTGGCTTTGCAGTGAAGAATTCGCTACTGGGAATGATTGATATCCCAGCTTTAGGTAATGAAAGATTATTATCCCTGCGTTTGGCAACCTCTTTGCCACCATTATCACTGCATATGCACCGACACTCGCTTCCACTGATGATGTGAAGGATACATTCTATGAGCAACTAGACTCTGTGATCAAAGCAGTTCCAAAATCCGACTTCATTTATATGCTCGGTGATTTCAATGCTCGTGTGGACAAGGACTCGAGTTCATGGCCACTGTGCCTTGGAAAATACAACTTCGGTCGCATGAATGACAATGGGCAAAGGCTGCTGGAGCATTGCACTAGAAATGACCTATGTATTACAAACTCCTTTTTTAAAACAAAAGAGTTGAATAAGGTCACATGGAAACATCCAAGATCCGGTCATTGGCATCAGCTGGACTTCATTATCACACGGAGACAACATCTGAACCATACATCATTAACTCGAAGTTATAACAGTGCTGACTGTGATACAGATCATTCTTTGGTTGTTGCAAGGGTTAGACTGAGACCAAAGAGAATGTACACAGCTAAACACAAATCTAGCCCCAGGATTAATATTATTAACATTCACGATCCCGGAAAGTACTTTGAATATCAACAGCAACTTTAAGACGCTTTCACTGATATATCAGTAAATTGTATAGTAAATGATAAATGGAGTAAACTTAAGGAAACTATTTATAGAACAGCGGTAGGGGTTTACGGCACTGAGGATCATTAGAGGCAGGACTGGTTTGCGGCAAACAGCCAGATACTGCAGCCCTTGATTGATAAAAAGAAGATAGCTCTCTTAAGAAACAAGGAAAGACCAACGAACAACACTCTGAGTGAGCTGAAGCAAGCAAGGAAGGATGTGCAAAAGGCTGACAGGCAGTGTGCGAATGACTATTGGATCAAGTTATGTGAGTCCATTCAAATCGCAAGTGATAAGGGAAACATCAGAAGCATGTATGAAGGGATAAAGAAAGCTTGTGGTCCAAAAGAAGTGCACCGCTGAAAACCTTGACTGGAGAAATCATCACTGATAAGAAACAGCTGATGGATAGATTGGTATAGCACTATTTAGAACTTTCCTCAAGTGAGACCAAGCTAGCGGATGATGCCCTCAACGCCATACAGGCCCTGCCAACTCTTGACCACCTGGACACACTTCCCACCATAACAGAAGTTAAGTGTGCTATAAATGAACTTGCATCTGGCAAGGCTCCAGGTAAGGATGGGATTCCAATAGAGGTAATCCGGAGTGGGCAAGAGACACTCACTCTACAGATCCACCAGCTAACAAAGCTATGCTGGCGAGAAGGACAAGTCCCACAGGATTTCAAAGATTCAAACATCATAACGCTGTATAAGAACAAGGGCGATCGGTGCGACTGTAACAACTATAGAGGTATCTCACTTCTGTGTTTTGTTGGGAAAGTATTTGCCAGAATTGTTCTGCGCAGACTTTAAGTCCTGAGAGAACAAGTCTACCCCGAATCACAGTGCATCTTCCGTCAGAACCGATCTACCATTGTTATGATATTCTCATTGCGACAGATGCAAGAAAAATGCCGGGAACAAAACCAGCCACTGTTTATTGCCTTCATCTACCTCACAAAGGCATTCGATTTGGTCAGTCGTGAGGGTCTGTTCAAAGCACTAAAGAAGATTGGCTGCCCACCAACTCTTCTGTCCATTGTGGAATCTTTCCACACAGGCATGAAGGGTATAATCAAGTTTGATGGCTCAACTTCAGAAGAGTTTGAAATCAAGAGTGGAGTTAAGCAAGGTTGTGTACTAGCCCCCACCCTCTTTGAGATATACTTTTCACTTCTACTAAATATGCCTTTCGTGATCAGGATGACGGTATATACATTCACTCACGCTCAGATGGTGGCCTCTATAATGCTCAGAGATTGAAGGCCAAGACCAAAATTAGTAGGGTACTAATCAGAGATTTGCTTTTTGCGGATGATGCTGCGATTACGACCTACTCTGAGGAGGAATTACAACATCTACTATCTGCATTCTCCAATGCTTGTTCTGAATTTGGTTTAACAATTAACAAAAAAAAAGACACAGATTATGTCACAAGGTTCACATGGTGTACCATCAATCTTTATTGACGACGCCGAACTGGAGATAGTAGACCATTTTACATATCTAGAAACACAGGTAAATAGCAATTTATCCCTCGATCAGGAAATCAACATCAGGATTGGCAAGGCAGCAACAACAATGAACATGTTAGCAAAAAGAGTATGGGAGAACAGGAAGCTTACTGCCAAAACAAAAGTCCTCGTCTACCAAGCCTGTTTCCTTAGTACTCTTCTTTATGGCAGTGAAACCTGGACAACTTACTCACGCCAAGAGAAACGTTTAAACAGCTTTCATATGCGGTGTCTGCAAAGAATACTTGGTATTAAGTGGCAAGACAAAATCACAAACACTGAAGTATTGGAAAGATCAGGTTTTGTGACGGTGTATTCCATGCTCAGTCTTCGTAGACTTAGATGGATAGGACATGTTAGGAGGATGGATGATGGTAGAATACCAAAGGACATCTTTTTTGGTGAATTACAGACGGGTAGGAGATCTCAGGATCGGCCTCTACTACGATACAAAGATGTGTGTAAGCGGGACATGATTGATACAGGCATTGATAATGCACATTGGGACCAAGTCGCCGCTGAACGTTTTGCATGGAGGGCGACTATCAGAAATGGAATAAAGACAAAGGAGAAAATGATTACAGATAAAGCACGCACAGAGCGTGAGAGACGTAAGATGGTGCAAAATGGTGGAAATGACCATGTTTTCACATGCATCTACTGTGGGCAAACATTTGCAGCAAGAATTGGTCTTACCAGTCACACTCGCCACCGCCATGGGTCGTAGTTATTAAGCCTTTGTGAAGCACAATGTACCAAACTATCCTATGTCAAGACAGAAAGGTGCCAATGATGTTACAGGAAGGGAAAGACGATGCTTCAGTTTTGAAACCAGTGGCATACGCAAGCAAGAAACTTCTCCCGGCTGAAAGGAATTATTCGACCGTCGAGAAGGAGTTTTTGTCTCTCGTGTGGGCCGTGCAAAAATTCCAGCCCCATTTGTATGGAGTTCAGTTTCGGGTCCAGTCGGATCATCAACCCTTGATGGTCCTGGCCACTTCTCAGAAGCTCAACGCCCGTTTGATGCGGTGGTCGTTGCTGCTTCAGCCCTACCACTTCACGGTGAAGTATATACCTTGGAAGAAAAATGTTGGAGCTGATTTCCTGTCTAGACATACAGCTCCTGAAGAAGAGGAATAAATCATCTGGATCGAACCTCCAATGAGTGAGAGTTGATGCGGACTACTATCTTAAGAGGGGGCCTATGTCACATAAATTCTTTGAGTTGTCGATCGATGAAAGACTGTCGCGCCATTCGTCTACAGGCGTCAGCCATCCTTTGATGCGGTAGACAGACTGTCTTGGTGAAAGTCGGCAAGATCTTTTGTTGTGGGAAAAACAGGTGTCCGGATCACAAGCCGGCCAGATTTTTTGAAGTTCCGGGACAATTCCATAGATGAAAGCGGGATAGCAGGCGGGTTGTTTCCATCCAGTCGGAAACGGAGAGAGAAAAATAGCTTCTCGACGCCTAAGTGTCTAGTCAGATTTGTGACGTCATTCAGACACAGTATTAAAACAGTCTGGATAAACAACTTTGGCGGGAGTTGACCAAATGTTGTGAAACAACAAGGACGTGTGTGATATTCCTTGTTTGATTATGGAGAGAGACTACAGTGTCTTCTGTTGATTTACATCGGCGGACATTTTTCCTTTGTGTTATTTAGTAGTCTCAATTTCAAACAGGAATAAATATATGGTATTTAATTAAATAGACCTAAATTAGATTATTCTTAGGAATCGAGTGTAGTAATGTGTGTTATGAGAACGTATTAGAGCGTCGTCAACAGTAGGCTATCGCGTTGCTTATACTAGCTTGTGTGAGATATCAATTAACTCAGTCAGTTAAGAACAATGTAGTGGGATGATATTTAGGGAGATTGAGGATGGTTGGGTGGATAAAGGAAATGTAAAGTGGTAGGATCTTCCAGTAGGGTATCTACTGGGTTTCTGCACTTTTCCTTTAGACTTTACTTGTCTTACCATGACTCAGACCGATGTGATGAACTGTAACACTGCGCACACAGAGAGGACTAACAAGTTCTGCTGGGTTAATATAAATCAGGCTTTATTTGAATATAGTGGCTGATACAAAATCCTAGTACAATTCAATCGTGATGTCGACTTCTCTTCTCTCGTCCTAGGTGTTTTCTCACTGCCCCAACAACAAGCTACGTCACGACTTGAGCATCCTTCTAGCTGTTCTATCTTGATGCTCAAGCGTGCTGTAGGCTTGCACACCTAGCTGATACTAATAAGACACTCATTCTGCTACACCTCCCTATGTTTTTAAAAGACTTTTCTTCTTCAAAAGTCTTTATTCCTAACCCCTTTTATCCTACATCTTCTCTCCTTACCTCCCATAATTTCTCCCAGTCGCCCCAAACTAACTCTATTTTAGGCAAATATTCTATTTGTAACTCTTCCCCCTGTCATATAGTAAACCACTATGAACTTCTTCTTCGTTTCTGACTCTTCAAACACATATTATTTACATATCCTCAATAACATTTAAATCTCAACTTTATACAATACATCATAACACATATGGTTACCTTTTTGAAATAAACACTCCGCTTAAAAATTCAAACGCTGTACTACCTCAACTCCCTATTGTCATCACTACCCGTATTACCTCCACATTACTGCTTCTCCACTTTCAACTAACCTGAAATCACTCGCACACGATAGGAAGACAAAGAATCGGTTTCGCACCGGAGATTCAAAGAAGTAGAACTCTTTCTCACAAAAAAACCACACTTAGCTAAATCACACACACCTTTACTCCCCTATGTCATTTGAGACTTTATGTAATAAAGTCTAAAACAATTATATCTTCTACAGTACCACTTATTATGATAACAGTTTACGCTGCTATCTACAGCATCAAGCACCAATTTTATTCACTCCCAAATGTCTATATATTACAGACCTCTTTCCCCATTATACACCTCACATAACTAATCTTCACCTATACCTCACTCAGAATTCCCTTTTAATCTTGCCGAAAACTTCAGCAAGCCACTAATGTCCATTTATTATGGGCATATCTACTAAAACTTCTACTTATGCCGTTATCAACAGCAACAATATACTACCCCTGAACTCATGTCTGTGACTGCTTGCAATCAACGTTATTCTATTACAGTCCATATATCACGGACCCTCAAAAACCCCATGTCATTTTGTCTCCACAGTGACAATGTTCATTTCTCATTAACACACTTACAACCCTTTACTATTGTACTGCTATCCACAGTATCTAATCATTCTTCGGAGTCAAACATGGATTCAATTCATGTTTTGCTAATTGCCTTCACAGCACGTTACTGACTTCTTCTTCTACAATCTCGTGGCTCCATGTTCATTTCTGACCCCTAATTTACCCCACTGCTTTATTCACTTTAATCTTTTCTTCCCCAATATGGCGTCCAATCCATATATCTTCAATTAATGCTCACTTAAATTCCCCATAACCATTTTACTTGTGTAGTAACCCCGTCACTTAAGTATGGCCTATGTTTCCACAACTTAACCTCCCAACGCTGATTATCACAGCAATCTTGCTAGCAGAATATACTCATAAACTTGTTATTCACAAAGAGAATGTGTCTCTCTTCTAGTCCTCAGCAGTCCATTAACCATTTTCTGAACGAAGGGTCCTAAATAAAGCCCCATGTATTTTATTTATTCTAGACAAAACCATGTAAATTAAACTTAACTTAACTAATTTGTAACATATATATAAACAAGGTAATTACCATTTAACATACAAGACAATTCACTTAAATTATGAGTGAAGCGAAATAAAATCACAACAGGACATCATACCAATAACTAACATATTTATCTATTTAAGAAAACTCAAGAAGTCAAATCATAAAATCAATTGGCAATCATTCTACAAAACCAAGTCAATAAAAAAATACTATAATATATTATATATATTCAATCAGCATTGGTCTCTTATACTAACCAATGAAATACATATCTATTCCCACAAGTCATGCCTATTCCGTTATTCTTATAACAGATAAAACAAAACAACTCAATGCCAAGCATTAACCCCAAAATCTCTCTCTCTCTCTCTCTCTCTCTCTCTCTCTCTCTCTCTCTATATATATATATATATATATATATATATATATATATATATATATATATATATATATATATATATATATATATATCTGTTACCTACAGACCAATTCCTAACTTAGAACAATATCTGTTCTCTCAACAAAAGTCAATAATTAATAAATGACCGTCAATCATTGATTCTCTCCTCTCACAATATTCTATCTTTTACCAGACTTACTCCTAACACATCACAATATCTGGAATATCACCCTAACCAACCGCTGTAAACTGCAGCTCAAATCACTTCACTTACTACTATTGTGGCGGCTATCCCAGCACACTACAACTCATCTCTCTACTAAAGGAAACCGTACCTCGACACACTAATTGTTTCCCTTGGATTTATACCAAGTATTACCACAACTTCTTAGCATTATTACCGTCAACTACGGTATCTCCACCCTCCTACGACCAGCAAAATTTTTTTGTCTATTTACTATATACCTCTCACCAATACATCTAACTACTGTACCAACAACTAATTCTACTTTTAAGTTTCTCGTCTACCCGACGCAAGTAATATTTTATTCTCCTGCATCAGTACTTTCTTAACATCTCACCACAACTACTCTAAGCTATCCTCAAGTTTCTCCTAGCGTTCTTGCACCGCGATGATAGTTAAACCAGTCACACTTATCGGAACATGTTCTCCAACATTCATTTATCTAATCTTGTTTACCTCCGTATCTTTCACTCCTCTTCCTATTTATCGGGATTCTTACAGAACAGCAACCCACACCACTTATAACTGACAACGGACCTCACTTTCCTCATTTCTCAGTATCAGGCATTCATACTTCAACATGTCCCTGTCAACAATACTCAACGTCATTCAGAATGTTAACTCTCTTTCTGTCAACCTGTCATACAACTTCCATAAATTCCGTCCAAGATCACACATTCCAACCAAAAGACATCACACCTTTCTAATAACCTACTTTAACAATTTAGCACAAACAAAACAGAGGCAACGACTATAACCAAAGAAGAACAAACAACAACCATTCAACTAAACGAACATTTCTCGAAACAAGTAAAGAGTCTCAAGTGCCTAGGAAGTATAATATCATCAAATGGCAAACCAGAAGATGATATTGACAACAGTTGTAATAAGGCTATTCAACTCTCTGAACAATTGGACAACCATGTATCAACAACTACCAAGCCTAAGTGTGTCGATCACTTCCACCCACATTGACACTTGACGACGTTTCAAAACCTCACTCCTGCTTCACTCAGCGCGACTAACACCTGTTTGTCTACACTTATACTCACGCACGGACTAAACGCCTCGTACATGCATGCTGTACTTATCACTTGCCATCATCCTATCCATTCTCGACGCACATATGTTTGTCTTATTTCTACTTTTCTCAATCATTCACTCGTTTTCAAAGGTCAGAATCTATATATTATCTCTCGCAAACTATATCTCTTTTACACACTAACCAGCACTATCAACGATTTCTCAAAACAAACCTCATTCCGCTGAGCCACTAACCTCGTAACTATCATTCTATACTTCTCCACACAACAACTTTCTCAGATTTAATCAGCTCTTCTTTCTCCGCAAGCATGACGTAATTACTTCATCCCCCTCACCAAGAACTCGTATTCTTCAATCATCAACTTCTACAGTCTTTTACTCTTAATATTCTCGCGTTCAACTGGCTATTTTACACATGATACTCAATTTCTCCTCAATCTATATCTCCTCATCAGACACTCTCGGTTCAGCTGTCAACAATACTATACTTACTTCTCAAACTACCAAGCTTAACTATCTCAGACATCACGTCATAGCTCTGAGTCGAACCATCCACTCTAGTACGAGCATTCATACTTAGTTTATCTCTCTCTCTCTCTACTAATTCTGTGCTGAATCTACTCTACTTTAATCACTCCAGTTATACATCACATCAATTCCTCTCATAAGCCAAAACAATGCCATATGTCCTTCGTCACCCAAAGAATTTTAACAGCCATAAAGCGCATCCAAGCCAAATATTTCATTGTCTCTTAATACATTAGTACGTCTTTTTTCAATTATGTCATCTTCACTATCTGTTGTTAATCTGTTGTTAAAGTACTCAGGTCTTAAGGTCATATATTCGTCTAATTTTCTTAAGTCACTTTCTGTCGTCGAGTAATTTTCCGCTATCTGTCTATTATTATTCTTCTTCTTAAATGCTTTCTTTCTATTTCCTTTATTTGCGTCGGTCTGCTCACTGTTTCCTGTATACCTTACATAACGTTTATATTTCCCCATCTCGTCTTCAGATGACACACTAATAATAGTTCCCTCATCAGATTCATAGTAGTAGTTTACTGCAGACACGTCGATCCTATTCCCACAGTCGGCTTTAGAACGTCTGACTTTCTTCTTACTTTTATTCCTCATGCTCCGGTTCTGTACAACTCCCATATCTTTATCTGAAATATTCTCTCCATAGCCTGAACTCTCACACTTAACATTCCTACACCATTTAGGGATTAAGTCTATACCTGAGGAACTTGACATCTCAGTTGTACCTTTATTGACCATCAGACTGTTTATATTTCTTTCTTCAATACTTTTCCTCTTTGGTCTCTTTTGTTTATCTTTCTTAATTTCAACCGTGTCTCCCTTAGTCAAGTGAGTTGGTTTTGACTGAATTTCTATTAAGTCAGTTTGACTTCGCTTTATTATCTTGCTGGTTGATTGTACCTGGACCTTTTTCTCTATTGTATCAATTTGTGTTTGTGTGTTCCGTTCTACCACTTCAATCATCTGTGTCTGAGTCTCTTGGTCTATTTTCTTCTGTTCTTGTCTAAGAGTCAGATTCGCAACCAGTTTAGTAGTTGAATTCTTACTTACGTTTTCTACTCTGTTCTTTGACCCTGACCTCAAATACTGTTTCCGTCTTTGTTCAAACCAGTCGTCACGTTTTTTCCTAGCAGTCTTGCTATGGGATGGCCACTTCCATAACTTATTGGAAAAGTCTCTCTCAGGACCATTCTTGTATCTATAACAGCTATACCAGTCCGACTTTTCACCATTACGTCTGTTCTCACCGTCTTTTACCCTATATACATCAGGCCTTGGTTCGTTATAACCATATTGTCTTCTGTCTTTATTAAGTAATGGCTGTCTCCTGTTATTCTTTCCTACTCTATTGTAGTCTACCTTAAATCTATAAGGGTCTTGTCTAGTCGTTCTGTTCTGCAACGTTTCTACAAAATTTTCTACTTCACTAACTGCCTCTTTTAATTCTCCCAACCATGTACTGATACGTTGTAATTCTACATGTAGGTAATTCATATTAACTTCTTTGTAATTTATATCAAGCTTAAAACAATATGCCTACTTCTTCCTCTGTATATTCCTTGGTACCTGAAAAAAAAACTCGTCCTGAGCTCAGCTGAAATAAGAAGAAAAGAAGACTGTTTCTCTACTGTGCTGTGACGGTCTGCCTGTTGCCATATCCTGTTGTTTCTTTTGCTATGCTGAAATATTTTACTATTTACACAATTATATTATAATATTTACACAACTTATATGAGCAAATTCACATTTATAACGACCTATCTAAATGGTCCTATTAAATACACTGATTATTTTCTGAAAATGTTCTCTTAACAATTATATTATAATAAATTACCATCTTGATCGAAGAGAAGCGTGGATTTACGTATGTTAGTTGAAAGTTTTCCTCGTCACCCAAACGTCTGGAGTTCGTTTCACTTATTGGCCATCCAACCGATAACTTGACTTCAATGATACGTCTCAGGTTTCGCCACTTCCACTTTCAGCTCCTGGTTGAGCCCCTACCAGACTTGATATATTCTCTTCACCCGATAACAGGGCACATCTAGGCGACGTCTTGAAAACTGGTTTAGCTCAATAAAGCGATTTGAATTTGAAGCGATTTGAATTTGAAGCGATTTGAATTTGGGTCCCCTCTTCAGCAGGTCAGCAACCCAGTTTGCCCAACCACCTCCGAGGGTTCCCTAACGATATCGCCTTTGTTGAAAAACATTCCCGATTTATTAGAGCAAACACGAGTGAAAATTTTTCTTACTTTCCAACCAAAGGAGCAATTGTCTTGATTCTTCAGGCAGCCAAGGTCACGGTTCAGTGAACATAATGGCTTTGAGTTCGCTCTAGGTAGTCTTGATACAAAGAAGGTGACCGCTCTCTCAGAACAACGTTTCCATTGGACTCAAGTTGTTTATATTCGTTTTGAAATTTCTTTGCTCCTGAACCTGGACGATCTTAGCATGGGTCTGACTGACCTTCAAACGTAAGGTTAACAAACGGCTGGAACAGATGACAAATCGAGCGTCCTGGCAAATTTTGATGAGAATTACGTCGAGTCAGGTGGCAAAAATGTGGAACAGCTTCCCTCCACTGGTAACAATGTTATGTAGATGGTTCCATCTCAATATCTTGATTTTAATTTGGTTAGTGCGAAAATTGCTTCAAGCTTTTGACTTCCAAAAAAAAATGGTCCGGTCTCAGACTTTTGTTTTGAAGGACCCAGAGAAAACCTGTTGGTTGTTCATATTTTTCTTTTCTCAGTAGGGTGGTAACAATCTCATAGAAGTCCGCTATGGCAGGCCGGTTTCCATACTTCGCATTGTGGCCACGGCATTATCCAAAACTCGAGGTGCTGGTCTGCGGCACCATTTCATCCTCCTGTAACACTGCGCACACAGAGAGGACTAACAAGTTCTGCTGGGTTAATATAAATCAGGCTTTATTTGAATATAGTGGCTGATACAAAATCCTAGTACAATTCAATCGTGATGTCGACTTCTCTTCTCTCTTCCTAGGTGTTTTCTCACTGCCCCAACAACAAGCTATGTCACGACTTGAGCATCCTTCTAGCTGTTCTATCTTGATGCTCAAGCGTGCTGTAGGCTTGCACACCTAGCTGATACTAATAAGACACTCATTCTGCTACAGAACTCCTCTGCATTATGACAGAGTTTAGTTCTCTGTTATATATCTGCGTGAGGCCGTCGGCCTACACTCACCTAATAAAGGTCGGAATCGGGTTGCTCTCACCAGGTGTGTTCTCTCTTCAACAGGTTCCACTATAATTTACAACAAGCTAGAAGAAAAGTCATGGCTCGATCATTGAAGGCGGGTTTTTACTCAGCGGCTTTTGCACTGGGCCCATAACCCAAAGGGTCTGCAAGAACCTGGCCTATGCTGAGCACGAACTGATGGGCATCTAAGAGTGATTCTTCGGTGGTGGTTCTTATTATAGTAGAGTGCAGATACTTACAATACCACCAGTAACAGGAACAATAGTAGTATATAGAAAACTTGAAAATTAACATTGTGTTTTCTAAATGGGGAATTCTTGTGAGACATTACCAATTAACATTGAGTTTTCAAATTGGTGAATTCCTATGAGAATTTAACTACTAACATTTATTGATTATATGGTTGTTTCGGGATTTGAAATTTAAATATTGAGCACAACCCACTACTGGCAACGCCGATCGCATCCCGGTATGAACCTAAGGCCTATCCACGTCAATATGGAAGCACTATACTCGAGTTTCGCCCTTGTTTGAGCTCGTCAGTAGTGCATATCCCTGACCGGATCCGGAAACAGTCCCGGATCACGCGTGTGAAGCGGGTTAACATTTAGTTTAAAAGTGACAGTAAACATTATTTTAAAGTATAAGGATATCCGATCACAGAACTTTCAGTGACATATTAGTTACATTGTGTGTGTCAAATTCATGGTCAGTATTGGACTATATGCACTATTGGTGACCAGGCATCCGGACTATCCAAGATCTATTGGAGGAAGTCGACATCTGGCCGGAGAGACGCATAATTTGGTGAGGTCTTCTTGTACTTGATCTATGGTGCTGTTGTCTGGCCAGTACTGTGATGAAGCAGACTTTGCTCCTGAGCTGTTCGGTCTGATTCTGCATACACACTAGATTATACGACAGACATTCTACACATACACTTTGAACAAACCTGACACTTTTCTTTATTAAATTTATTTGTCATTTTTGTTAGAAGCTAGTGTTGTGTAGTATGTTTTGGAAAAGAATGAGAGGGGGCATGGTCCAGTGGTAAGAGAGAGAGAGAGAGAGAGAGAGTGTGTGTGTGTGTGTGTGTGATCCGAAGACTGACGGGGTGTTGTGGACAGAAATCCAGAAGATCCTCAAGATAATGATATGGGGTTAAAAGAATGTGGGTGTTGATTCCCCTCACCCCAGAGACGACACTTATTACGACACCCTGCTCCTACATAGTATACGTAAAAATGGAAGCTAACTTTAATAACACATACTAGAACAAGTTTAAACGTCTACATAAAACGCGATTTGTGGGTCTACTTACGTTATAAGACGAATATCAGAAGGGCCAGGAGTACTGAACCGTAAAGTATGGAGGGAACAGAATCAAGTAATCGGTTCTTGTATTAACACGATCTTGAAATAATCTTCATTCCACCCTTGGAAACCCTAAAATTCCACCCTAGGGGGGAATTCCCCACCGGTTGAGAACCACAGTTCTAGATGATAGAAAGAAATGAATACAAGAGAAAACTCTTGACAATAGTAAGAAGGAAATAAATTACAACATATAGGCAATATGAAGAAGTAGATAGAAGAAACAATGTAGATAATAGAAAGAAGTAAATTATAAGAGAAAACTATAAATAATATAAAGAAACAGAAGTCAATGCTGTAGACAATAGAAAGAACAACTATAAGAGGACCTATTCATCCGTGCATTCGGGCCCATGGATTGTGATGGTGCCATCACACACAGACGCATAGAGGGAAGCTGATTAGGGATTTTATTCTTATTTGAAGAGAACGCCTTAAACCAGAGGCGCGGAACCTTTCAGTCTGCCAGCCATTTATATTTAGTCTGACGGATATTTATAGCATCATTTAAAGGCCATACACAACTATCAACTTTAAAGTTAGCTAATAAATTTGATCAAACATAATCAACCCTAATGTAATAGCTGGAACTGCTTCTCTTGAATGAGTCGTGTGATCATAGCTGATGATGATGATGATGATGCTGATGTTGCTACTAGCAACTGCTTTTCCAAGTTATTGTTGTTCAGTCTCGAGCGCCGACGACTCTTTGCTGTGGTAAGTTCTGCAAGGAACTGCTCCCAACAGTAAGTTGTTCGGAACCATAATGCATATTTCAATGCATAGCTCCCCAAAGTAGGAAATACATCCTTGCGTGTGCAACTCTTATTAACTTAGTATAAATGTATGTTGCTTTGATAAGAGTTAATAGATTTATTGATTCTAGAGTGTTGAGTTGCTATGGCAGGACTCGGCCAAATGATTTCGCGGGCCTTCTACGGCCCGCTGATCGGACGTTTCCGGCTCTTGGTTTAGAAAAATAGAACGAAGAAATATGTACGAAACTACACACTTGAAAGAAGTAAATACTTGAGGACACGCTAGAAATAGAACTAAATAAATATGATTGAACACGCTATTCAAAATATGAATTTATATGTGTTATGTAGGTGAAAAATTGTAACAAATCAATATACTAGTATCTATAATTTTACTGTGATGTGGGGAAAAGAACGCAACGCCTGCTGTGTTCAGGACAATGAGAAGACGCGCGGAACAATAAACGGAGAAGAAACAAAGATAACGAGAAGAAACCTTGCACCGTACCACAACTATCAAGAACAGAGAAAGTAAACAGAAAGAAAGAGTTTCAGGATTCTAAAGACAGAGGTTGGAACTTAAAACCCAACCCAATTAGTGAATTAAGTAGTCAAGTTGTTTTGTACAAGGCAGCCTGATTTTAAGCAGTCGAGTACATTTATAAAAGACAGCAAATACTAGACTCAATTTTATAACAGCCAGGTAACCAATGGCCTGACTTCTGGTTGGCATACAAGGTTGCCCCACTGAAGATGGTGTATATGGCCTTTTAAATGTTAGATCTTCGCATATTACAGGCCACACCATGATAAGGTTGCGTGGCCCCTTCCTTCCGCGTCGCCTTTCCCTCAGAGTCAATTCCCATTATATTCCGAAAATTATTTTGTGCCCAATTGCTTTTTTTTGTTTTTAATGTTTAAATTTGGGGTGTGAACCGAGATCATTATCTCGGCAGGCAAGTACACACATCACCATGTCACCGCATATGCGTCATTTGGATAAGCGACATATTCAATGGGCTAAAAAGAAGAAGAGGAAGAAGAAGAAGAAGAAGAAGAAGAAGAAGAAGAAGAAGAAGAAGAAGAAGAAGAAGAAGAAGACAGCAGAAGAAGAAGAAGCAGCAGCAGCAGAAGAAGAAGAAGAAGCAGAAGAAGAAGAAGAAGACGAAGAAGAAGAAGAAGCAAAAGAAGAAGAAGAAGAAGGGTAGGGACAACATCTTGGAAATTGAATAGTTTTGGTGACGTCAAACTTCACACCATAATGTACTACGCATCTATCAAGACTACCCGTGTGTATGCGTGCAACTATCGACCTTAATTAACTTGTTGCAGCTTGTCTTTATCGGGATGTTCCGTTTCTGTGTGTGCAACTACCAAATTTTATTTATTTACTCACAGTTTAACACAAGCCGATAGAACGGTGCCTAGGACACGCATAGACGCTCTCTATGTTGGGGTTTCCCTCCCCCTCCCCCACTCCCCCATTAACCTGGGCTCCCACCCTACATGGATACCAAGACATGTTTTGCCAAGCTAGTTGGCCGGCGTCCTATTGACATTATCAGCCATTGCGTGTCGAATGAGAGCACTACATTATTAAATGTAGTCAAGTTAGATGCATATCCTCTACAGGAAGTCAGTCATTTTTTGACTGTGATACTGTTACACACAGTTCATATAAATACGAGCTGTGCAACAATCAGCATTTTTAATCACCACCACCCTTTTGTTTACACTGACACTAGTTCTTTTAACGTTATATATATATATATATTAGCTGACACGGCCCGGCTTCGCCCAGTCACTGATGGGAAGCATCTCATTTAATTCATATAAGTAGTCATATAAGTTCCCGTTCCCGTTACCGACTATCTGTCTGTCTGTCTGTCTATCTGTCTGTCTGTCTGTCTGTTTGTCTGACCCGGCCCGGCATCGCCCAGCTTCTGGTGTGGAGCATCTCATTTAATTCATATAAGTAGTCATATAAGCTCACGTTCCCGTTCCCGACTATCTATCTGTCTGTCTGTCTGTCTATCTGTCTGTCTGTCTGTCTGATCCGGCCCGGCTTCGCCCAGCCCCTGATGGGGAGCATCTCATTTAATTCATATAAGTAGTCATATAAGTTCCCGTTCCCGTCTGTCTGTCTGTCTGTCTGTCTGTCTGTCTGTCTGTCTGTCTGTCTGTCTGTCTGTCTGTCTGTCTGTCTGTCTAATCATTTATTGGTTGAAGTTAGAACAACCTTAGATAAACGAAGACCAACTTACAAAAAGCATTAGAAAGAGCACTTGAAAGATCTTTACATCTTCCCCAACAATTAACTTGGGTAAATGGAACAGCGGCAGCAGCAGCAGAAGAAGAAAAAAGGAGGAGTAGGAGCTGGGAGGAGGAAGAGGGAGGTGGAGGAGAGAGGAGGAGTAGGAGGGAGGAAGAGATAGGCGGAGAGAGGAGGAGGAGGGAGGAGGAAGGAGGAGGAGTAGTAGGGAGGAGTATTGATTAGGAGGAGGAGAGAGGAGGAGGAGGGAGGAGGAGGAAGGAGGAGGAGGAGGCAGGAGGAGGAGGCAGGAGGAGGGGGAGGAGGAAGAGGGAGGAGGAGGGAGGAGGGGGAAGAGGGAGGAGGAAGGAGGAGGAGGGAGAAGGAGGGAGGAGAAGAACGCAGGAGGAGGAGGGAGGAGCAGAGGGAGGAGGAGGGAGATGGAGAAGGAGGGAGAAGGAGGAGGATGAAGAAGGAGGAGGAAGGAGGATGTGGGAGAAGGAGGGGAGGAGGAGTTGGAGGAGGAAGAGGAGGGGGAGGAGGGAGGAGGAAGAGGGAGGAGGAAGGAGGAGGAGGGAGAAGGAGGGAGGAGAAGAGGGAGGAGGAGGAGGGAGAAGGAGGAGGGAGGAGAAGGAGAGGGAGGATGAAGAGGGAGGAGGAGGAGGGGTGTGGAGGGAGGAGGAGGAGGGAGGAGGAGGAAGGAGGTAGAGGGAGGAGGAGTAGAGAGGAGGAGAGAGGATGAGGAGGGAGGAGGAGAAGGGAGGAGTAGAAGGGATGAAGAGGAGGGAGGAGGAGAGGGAGGAAGAGGGAGGAGGAGAGGGAGGAGGAGGGAGGAGAAGGAGGGAGGGAGGAGAAGGAGGAGGAGGGAGGAGAAGGAGGAGGAGGGAGGAGGGGGAGGACGTAGGAGGAGGAGGGAGGAGGGGGAGGACGTAGGAGGAGGAGGGAGGCGGAGGGAGGAGGAGGGAGTAGGAGGAGGGAGTAGGAGGAGAGAGGAGGAGAAGGGAGGAGGAAGGAAGAGGAGTGATTAGGAGGAGGGAGGAGGCAGGAGGAGGAAGAGGGAGGAGGAGGAAAGAGGAGGAGGAAGGAGGAGGAAGAGGGAGGAGGAGGGAGGAGGAGGAGAAAGAGGGAAGAGGAGGAGGGAGGAGGGGGAGGGGAAGAGGAAGAGGGTAGGAGGTGGAGGAGGGGAGAGGAGGAGGAGGAGGAATATAACGCATATGCCTGTAGATTTAATAATGGCTGAAGTTGTTCCAAGGTTCCAAAGGTGGTCGAGACAAAAACACGGAACTGATCCACGACTCTGTTGATCGAGTGAGATGGCAGAACATGACCGCCCACGCTTACCGGCATGGCACATGATGGATGGATGGAAGTTGTTCCATGTCTTCTTAGAGTGTAAAGAAATATAAAATCTTCAAACTTGATAGAGATAAGGTAACTGTTATTTATTTATTCTTTAAGCATAAAAAGATGAGTTACAATGTTATGCATTATGCATTATTTTTAAGAAATCTTTGAAAATGCCGTAAAGATTGTATCATTATTTATTATAACTCATATGCCGGTACATAACTATGGACAAAGAGTTTATAAATCTTTGAAAACGATGCCACAATATGACTATAAGTTATACAGAAAAGTTATGCCCCTTGAAATAACTTTTACAGAGTTAAGTCCCCTGAGATATATGAAATTATATTGAAAAATGAAATAATATTGGGTAAGCAGCCGATTTCACACTAAAAAAATATCACAGTGGGCTGCGCTGGAATGAAAGGAAGACGTGTAGAAAATTTCATCTCAATCGGATGGGCCGTTCGCGAGCGCATAAAGGACATACGGACATACAGACAGACGGAGATCGCCTTTTATATATAAGATATATATACTGTATCCATTCTACCTCCACAGAATGCTGTGGTGAAGTAGCTAGATGCTCTTGCTTGACGGCCTGTCATCGTAGTTTCAAATTTGAATACAAGCAGATTGCAAATTTGAAATTGCTCACAGCTAAACCCAGCCATTAATTGGTACCAGAAATTGTCTTTAGAAGTAAAGACAACTGTCGTGATATTATCGACAACATCACCACAGAAGTGCCGATTGGTAAAGAAATATGGGTCTAGCACGACAAGCCCAATACACTTTCACGTGTGCAAAAGGGTCGTTTAATTTACTAAGTTCTGCGTGCTGACAAGTGGGTCGATATGTATAACAATAACAGACTGGTGGCGCCATTAGTTCAACGAACTTTGACCCATCAAGTAAAGCAGGCCATGGTAGTGCCAACATGTAATGTGCTATGACGCACCTGACACCAAATTTGCTATGTCGTGTGATAGAAGGGACAGTCACACCGCGTCCATTTAAGTACAGTAAATAGGTAAATTACTCCGTTTATGTCATGTGGCGCACTAGGTATATGGTTCCGGTTCCATACTTTTAGAGCGATCAGAACTCTACGATGATGTAGTCCGTATCATACCAGCCACCTCTACCCGCCCATGTAAGTTCTTGGTACCTATTTTAGACCGGGTTCATTTGGAGCCCACGAAAGTTTAAAACATAATTCAGGTCGCAGTAAGGGGTTTGAACACAAAACCACTGGACACAAAGACCAATTTTATAGCCACCGTGCAATCGCGTTTCCACAGTTCTTTTGAGTCCATTGAAAATAATACAAGAGTCACACATGTGTGGTCTGAAGTAGAAACGCTTTTATTGAGCATTTGGGTAGCAATGTAGACACAAATGAGGAAAAGACAAAGGTGTAATAAAACGAATACAAAAGAGAAGCTTTTATAGCAGAGGGAAATATTCATTTAAAAAAAATGTCATTTAGCACCAAACTTAAAATATTCAATCGTAACGTTAAATTAGTATTACTATATAGATCAGGAATATGGAAAACTATTAAAGCACTTAGTATTATACTACAAACATTCTTAAATTCGTGACTGCACAAAATCTGCTTATGAAGGGTTAAGCAAAGTTATTCTTTGACTCACGTACAATCGGTCACACGTTCAGAAAGCAACGGTAAACTACCGAACTAACATTGTCTAGTAAAATCACAAGCAGCCAATAAATGCTGTCGGTGGCCACAACGTCCTGTAAGAGAAATGCAAATTACGTTAATTTAATTAGCACTGTTTGATCATCGTGTCATATGCATATCTGAATTCTGGAATTGGGTTTACGCGAATTGAGAATGATTCTATATAAATTAACAATGTGAGAGTTTATACTATGGCTTTTGATAAAGTAAAACACGATGAACTGATTAAAATGTTGGAAGATATCAACATTGATGGGAAAGATTTAAGAATAATAAAGAATATTTACTGGAACCAAGTAGCAGCAATTAAAATGGGGAATAAAGAGGGTAGTTATGAACAGATAAAACTAGGAGTACCACAGGGGTGTGTCTTGTCACCAGATCTCTTCTCCCTATATAGAGAAGTAATAATGAGATAGATCAAAGGTTCCAAATTGCTGTATGTAGCCGGGGCGCAGTGTTGGGGTGAGCGCCCAACATTGCTTAAATACCCCAATGGCTCGTGAATACATAACCTCTGCAGCAAAAGTCCAACTCCTGGCCTTTACGTGGCGGAACTGTTTTAACTAACAGGAGAAAGGGCGACGGCGAGTATCTGGCGCCGGAAAATAACCAGTGTGCTCTAGATGTGTATACACATACATGCATGTGCAGACACGTGTGTGCGTGTGTACACATCTAAACTCGAGTGAGACCACAGTCTGCTCTAGCAAAGGAAAGGTGCTGAAGACGGAGGCAACCAGCCAGGAGGCGCACCACAGAAATCAGGATGCCACGCAATTACGCAAAATGGAATATGTCGACTGCTGCTAAACGTTATGGTGCTCGCCCTGCTTTGGACCCCCAGGCAGGTGCAGTGCCGGGCCCTATGTCTCGAAAGGGTCCAACCCCAACTACTGGAGGTCCTTCTCAGATGTCCTGTGGAGCCAGGGGACATGAGAATAGAACAGCTGGCCATACTAAACTAAGACTTAAAATAATGCACTGGAATGCGGAGGGAGTCAGCAACAAAAAAGTAGAATTAGAAAACATCCTTGACAAACAAAAAAGTAAGCATATGTTGCTTGCAAGAAACTCACCTCAACGAAAATATAGCCTTCAAAATCAGAGGCTACCAGTGTTACCGATCTGACCGAAAGGACAGGCGAAAAGGTGGGATACTTACCCTTGTAAAAAAATAACATCACTGCTTCCCAAATCGAAGTCTATATGGAAGGGGCTGAGTATCAGACACTTAAACTTAAAACAGGCTATATAGACCTACATCTGATCAATTACTATTGTCCAAGTGACCGTCCACAGGCACTGGACACACTACCATTAACAGAAAAAATGATTGTGTGCGGCGATTTCAACAGCCACTCGCAGAGTTGGGGCTATGATCACATGGACCAGAGAGGAGAGAGACTGGAAGACTGGCAGGATGAGAATAGATTCATCTTGGTTAACAAGCCGTCCGACCCACATACTTTCTACTCGAGATCATGGCACTCTACAACTACACCTGACCTGGCTTTTCATTCACCAGACCTGGAGTGGAACATTACACGAATTGTTGGGAAACAACTAGGTGGCAGTGACCATCGACCAGTCTTTCTAACTGTAGAAAATGAGCTTGTAAGTGAAAGCAGCACCCTCTCGAGGTGGAACTACAAGAAAGCAGACTGGGCAGTGTACAAGCATCGCACCAGCATACTGGTTAGAAACCTGAACACTGAGAAAGACATAAATAAAGTAGTTGAAGAGTTTGGGAAATGCATACTACAGGCAGCGCGAGAAACAGTACCAAGAGGAGCCCGTAAACAATATAAACCCTACTGGAGTAGTGAACTGGAACAGTTGCATAATGATGTGGAAGTATGTAGAAAGCAAGCAGAGGCCACACCCAGCCAAGAGCACCACAATAAATTCCAGCATGCAAAAGCCAAATTTCAAAGGGCCAAGCTGCAGGCTAGACGGAAAAGCTGGCAGGAAAAAACAGAGTCTCTGAACTTTGAAAGAGACACAAGGAAATTGTGGAAGCTAATAAAACAACTTAACGATGAGGGCACAGGGAGAAACTCAAAAATTGCACTACATAAAGATGGAAACATCTTAACAAGAAAGCAAGCAGCTGACCATTTTGCGGACTCATTCGCACAAGATAACAATATCAAAATCAGTCCAGAGAAACAACAAGAGATTCAAGAGAAACGGCAACATACAGGACAGAAGGAAATAGTACATGAGGTTCTGGAGGCACCCATCACAATCAGCGAACTGGAGCTAGCCATATCAAAACTGAAAATGAGAAAGTCACCAGGAGCTGATGGTATCTCCAATGAAATGATCATGAACCTAGGAACAGAGGCCAAAGCAAAGCTGTTGCAGATCTTCAATAACAGTTGGACCTTAGGCAGTGTTCCACAAGCCTGGAGAGAAGCAATCATGATACCCCTCCTAAAATCAGGGAAAGATAGTTCCATTGCCTCTAGCTACAGACCAATTAGCCTCACCAGCTGTCTCTGCAAAACACTGGAGCGCATCATCAATCACAGACTGCAGTGGTACATTGAAAGTAAAAACATCCTTGTGCCACAGCAGGCTGGCTTTAGGCAGTGCTACTCTACGGAAGATCAGACAACCTACCTCTCTCAAGAAATTGAGGATGCATTCCAAGAGAAGAAGCTGGTGCTTGCGGCATGGATAGATTTGAAGAAAGCCTTTGACAAAGTCTGGAAAGAAGGTCTGATGAATAAACTGAGAAACTGCAAAGTCAATGGAAGAATGTACAAATGGGTGAAAGCATACTTGCACAACAGAAGAGCCCGAGTACAGATAGACGGACTAAAGAGCAAGAAAGTACTACTGCGTCACGGAGTTCCCCAGGGCGGAGTATTGTCCCCCACACTCTTTCTAATCTTCATCAATGATCTCGTTGCTAATCTACCGCATGGAATTAAAGCCGCAATGTATGCCGATGACCTGGTTCTATGGAGCACAAATGAACATGCATCAGTGGCCACCAGATTACTACAAAGAGCTGTAGATACATTTGTTGCATGGGCAAATAGATGGTGTGTCAGCATAAACACTGACAAGTGCAGCACCACCCTATTTACCCTCTCTCCAAAACAAAAGGCAGGGACCATCTAGATAAATGGAACACCCCTACGAGAAGATAAAGAACCAACATACCTTGGAGTAACATTTGATGGCAGGCTGACATGGAGAAAGCACATCAACAAAGCAGTAGCAAAAGCCAGAAGGAAAATATCCATCCTGAGAAAGCTAAGTGGAACCACATGGGGAGCCAGTGGGAAAATACTTAGCAAAGTTTATCAACAGAGCATACGACCACACCTGGAATACGGGTCAACTGCATAGTGTTCGGCAGCAAAAACAACACTACAAGAGCTGGACAAAGTGCAAAATCAAGCACTTAGAGTCACCACAGGAGGGATGAGATCAACCCCTATAGTGGAAATGGAGAAGATGGGGAGGACACAAGCACTGAGTGAGCGCAGAGATACGAAAACGCTAATACAAGCAGAAAAGTTCCTCAGCTTGCCAGGCCACCCTATGAAGAACAGATTTGAAAACCTAGCTATGGGGCGGTTGAAAAGAAGTAGTTTTATCCACCAGGCCAAACGACTCTGCAGAGAAACCACCGATCTGCCCACAGTTGGTATCCCCCTAACAACTATTCCAGAGCGAACCCCATGGAAAGATGAGCATAGACTATCATTACAAATCCAGACAAAAGTGAGAGGAATATTTGACAAGGAAGATCAGAACAGTGTGCAGCGCAGAACAGCCACTCTCAGCTTCCTTGATGAAGAGTACCCACAGGACCTCTGGATCCGAGTCTACACAGATGGGTCAGCACAAAATGCTGTTCGAAATGGAGGAGCGGGAGTGTACATAGAATACCCAAATAATACCAGGGACACAGCTAGAGTACCGACAGGAAAGTACTGCCATAACTACGATGCTGAAATTGAGGCAATCAAGATAGCAACAGAGAAATGACTAAATACCAGCAATGGTACACAACCTGTGGTGCTATTGACAGATGCAAAATCAGTACTCGAGGCGCTCCTGTCTGGGAAATTGCCAGTACTAAGGACACTACTTTCTGAACTTAGCAGTCAGCATAAGGTCACCTTACAGTGGATACCATCCCACTGTGGAGTACCCGGGAACGACAGAGCTGATCAATTGGCTAAGGAAGGAGCCAAAGAAGAACAGCCTGATGTGCCTGTAACATACCACCAAAAGAAAAGAATGATCAAATCAGTCAGAAAGCCACCAAAACCTGCTCAAGATGACTACCACGTTATGGATAGACCAGAACAAGTCATTATTCTGCGCCTCAGAACAGGGCACAATAGATTACGCAACCACATGTATACAAAATTCAAGATTGGTGAAACAGCCATGTGTACATGTGGATTGGCGTCGCAGACAGCAGAGCACATACTCCAAGACTGCCCAAAATATAACATATCTAGGCAAACCTTCTGGCCTAGAGAGACGACAGTGGAAGATAAACTCTATGGACCGCTGTGTGAACTGAAAAAGACAGTTCAATTCATACAAGAGACAGCACTGCAGTTATAGACATATTTCAAGCGAACGAAAGAAGAAGAAGAAGAAGAAGAGATAGATCAAAGAGATGCCTGGAATACTAGTTGGAGGTTATAATATAAATAATATACGCGATGCAGATGACACAGTTTTGGCGGCGGATAAATCAACAGACCTACAACAATTGTTGGAGACTGTAGTAACAGAGATTACAAGGAAAGGACTCTCCTTGAAGATCAAGAAAACAGTAAGAAAGGTGATATCAAAGAAAATGGTGACACCAAAGTGTGACAGAAATAGAAAGAAAAATTCTTAACCAAGTGGAACATTTTAGATAACTAGGGGCATTTATGACATCAGATGGGAGATGTACAACAGAGATTAAGAGTAGAATAAGGCAAGCAAAGGCCGCATTTCAGAAAATGAAGAGTATCTTATGCAATAAGTCACTATCACTGAATGTAAGAAAGAGAGTGCTGAAATGCTATGTAGAACCAGTTTTACTGTATGGCAGTGAATCTTGGAATGTAAACAAACAAATTAATAAGAAATTAGAAGCAACAGCGATGTGGTTCCTGAGACGAATGTTGTGAATTCCACGGACTACCAGAGTAACTAATAACGACTGCCTGAAACAAGCTAATAAAACTAGAACATTATATACAACAATAAGAAAGAGACAAACATCTTTCTTCGGTCATGTGATGAGAAGAGAGGCATTGGAGAACATCGTGACAGCTGGAAAAATCGAGGGGAAGAGAGGCAGAGGCAGACCAAGAGAAATGATGCTGGATGGATTGAGACGGTGATACGGAGGAATATCAGCAGCAGAGGAGATCCAGAAAACCAAAAACCGAGTTCTGCGGAGAGCTATGAACGGATACGACAGCTGATAGGGCACTTAATGATGATTATGCTAAATTTAAGAGTAAAATTGAAGTCTTCCAAATGCATAGAAGGACCCATACGGGGGAGCAAAGAATAGTAACACTGTTGCTTACCATGCATGTCGTAAGAGGCTACTGAATGAGTGCTTGGCGCGACACTGTGAGCTGAGAGTTTCGCATGGAATGCTTTTGCATCTGTCCACGGTTGTTTTAGCGTAAACTGCATGTTCGGAACAATGACGGCCAGCTGTGGCTGGATTGACTGGTTTGCTTTTTCGGTTCACGAGTGCATTTTTCAGGAGACTCCTGGGGGCCGTCGCTGTAGCTACGGAGTTCGTGCTTTGTACCGCGCTTTCGGTGGGTCGCCCTGCGGAAAGAGACCTAACCATATGGAATAAAACCCGGGTCAATGAAGTCTTTCTGGTGACTGTCGTTTCCATCCACGATGAACTGTATTTTTTGTGGAGGACTTTTGTGTTGGAATTCTGGTGGCGGCATTATGCACAGTGTACCTGTGCGGGCTGTTGGCTTGCTGACACTCCTGTTTATTCCATTGTTCACACAGGGTAGTGAGGAGCATTTTATGTGATCTTCACTGGCACAGGAACTGAGCAATATGGGGACGACCCGTTGCCGTGAAGTTGGAACCGCGACTAACTAACTAACTAACTAACTAACTAACTAACTAACTAACTAACTAACTAACTAACTAAATAACTAACTAGCTAACTAACTAACTAACTAACTAACTGACTGACTGACTGACTAACTAACTAACTAACTAACTGTGATAGCCTGCCGCGACACATGATGTTGATGATGCTACCAATACCGGCGTCCCTCGCAGTGCCCTAGGTATGACGGGAAGCTGCTCAGAAAACACTGATAAATAGAGGTGCGTGTCAGTTTCCCGGCCTCTCCAAACCAGACAACCGTGGCCGAATGAGCGATTATGTAGATCGCTGTAGTATAAAATAGGGAGGCTTTAACCAGCCCTCCCCAGTCACTGGACCAGAGCAGGGAGTCACAAATGCCTCTAGATTTAACCAAGACTGGCTTGTGTGGCCCACACACAAGGACCGAGGAAATCACACCAAAATGACTGGCAATTTGTAAGCCCACTCTTGGTTGTGACCCCTTGCCATGGTTGTTTTTTTTTTAAGAACAACTTGAGCCCCAGCTCTGGTTAATGTCGCAGGCCACTCACATCCCCATTCGTATACCTGTTTATGCCACTATATCTCTGCTGTTAGGGTTATAGTTTTGTTACTCGTTATGTTATGGCTCTTCGCTGTATCTGGTCCCAGTCGACTTATGTGATGCGGGTGTCTTGTGTGGGTATTGAGGGTGCCCTTCGACTCAACTGAACATGATTGAGGTCTCACTGTCATTTAGAGACCGCCCCTGTAGTCAGTGCTAGGCAGCAGTTGTCTCTAACTGTGGGATTACAGATTCCAATTTCTGTATGTACTGACTGTCCATGAGTCATGAGATGATAACAATAGAGAGTCCATACCTGCTGTTACCGTTGTTGTTTACGTTGAGACTATGTTGTTGCCATGTCCTTTTTGGTTTGTGGAGATGGGTACCTAGTCATGTGCATAGCGATGTTAGGCAGCGGTGATTACTGTGGGAACATAGGTTCCCATTTCTGTATATGTCAGTTGAGTGATGTGTCATGATGCCTGTTTGTCCCTGAATCACGCAGTTCTGTCAATAAAAGCCTAATTTTTTTGTTCTTAATTTGTTTTGTTTAGTATGTAGTTTGTTGTGTAAACTCATTGGTCCTGTTCCAGCAGTGTATTCTTCTGTCTGGGGTGTACAACAGTATATCCCCCGCTCTAAGAACTCCTGGAATCTTCTGTCTAATTCTATCCCTTTTCTTGTTAACTGAGGAGAATATATACAGTGCTCTCTCTCTACTTCTTCTTATTGTCCTTTTCTTCTCTGGCCCACTAAAAGTCAGTGTTGCGCTTCTTTGTCTTTGAGCACCTAAGTATAGGAAATTACATCTTCCTGTCTTTGATATTCTTCCTCCTGTGACAAGTGGCGAGCCTTGGCCTAGGGTGTTTGGCGGCCTTTAGATTATCTTGTTGGTTTCTGTTCCAGTCTTCAATGATTCTTTTAGGTGGTAGTTCCATGTTTTTTTTCTGCCTTCTTGGGGGTGTGAGAGGTCCCTGGCCAAAGACATTAACTGGTTTCAGGTTTTGTTCCCAAGTCTCCAAGAAGCACAGCATTGAGAGAAGAGCCTCCAGACCTACACCACATCTCAAGTCGTCGAAATTAAAGGTGACATTATTCTTTCAGGGAACCGAAGTTTCCCATCCAGCCGTCGCTCAGTCTGAGTCCGCTGGTATAAATTAAGAGTGCAAAAACTCCAAAGAATGTCACCAAACTTATACTATAAAGTTGTTTGGAATATGCATATATATTCCTACTGAAACCATCAAGCGTTGCTCAGAAAGTTACAGATATAGTCAACGACTTCATGAATGAACAGCAGGAGAGCAGAACGCTCCTATAATCAATAGAGGCTGGGGCTGTGCTTGCCTAAGAGATAAATGCTGTTGATTCTTTCGGGAGAACAGTTGTGGACTGTTCATGCGACTGATTTCAGTGGCGCCAACATCTGGGGCCATTCATAGAAGTACCTTTCCCTTGTTTGTCTGGAAGAGGGGACATCAGAAATCCATCCCATCAGTGTGTCCCACCAGCAGCAGAGCGCTGGACATCCATATTCAATCCCCAATGGTGGCATCATCACCTGAGATCATCGAGGGGGATGTTTCCCTTATTGTACATCAGTTCACCATGTTCGTTTGAAGTGAAAGATGACAATGTTACTTGTGGTGATAAGGAAATCCTTTCCTTATAGGCGGAAGCAGAGGCGTTAATAATACCAGCGTGTTCATCGAGGTTCATGATATCATAAGTGGACATTAAGTGTTGAGCGGCGAATGAACAGTGATGTCCTATATTTCTCCTGTGCATAGACAATTTAAAAGAGAAACATAATAGACGTTAAGTGGGAGGAAACGATATCAGTAGGTGTATAATAGCGGTTTGAGATCTAGCGAGGGGGTACCCTGCACACCGAGGTCCAGGGTGGCGTCGTAGTGGCCAAATACACGCCCCAGCACATGTTTGATTATTGTTGTGGGGACCCTCGGACCCCCACCTATTAAGGGGTCCAGCGGTTTGAGATCTAGCGAGGGGGTACCCTGCACGTCGAGGTCCCTGGGACGCCCAGGGGGTCCAGTGGTTTGAGATCTAGCCAGGGGGTACCTTGCACACCGATGGTTATGGTAGCGTCATGGCACCCAAACACACCACAGCACATGTTTTACTATAGCGTAATTTTCGGCGGGGCAACCGCGAGTGCGAGCAACCATAGTCTTGTTTTTTTTTTGTCCTACCTACTAGGGACCCGCAAATATAGTAGGAACGATGGGAGCCAACAGCATACGATTGTATCGGGGAGCTGGTTGTACTAGGAGTCTATCGTGCTAGGGGCTGGTTGCAATGGGTGGTTGTTGTATCTATAGTCTGTTGCGCTAGGGCGTGCCATCTCTACGGTCTCTGTGTTTGGGTGTCTGTGTGCGTCTGTGTGTCTCTGCGTGCGTCTCCGCCTGTGCATGCCTCTGTGTCTGCGTGCGCCTGTGTGTGTCTGTATGCGTCTCTGTGTACCTGTGTCTCTGTGTCTGTATGTGTGCCTGTGTCTGTCTGCGCATGTCTCTGTGTGTCTGTGTGCGTCTCAGCGTGCGTCTGTGTCTGCGCGTGTGACCGTGTGTCTCTGTGTGCCAGTGTCTGTGTGTGCTTGTGTGTGTCCCTGTGTGCGCGTGTGTCTGCGTGCCCGTGTGTCTGTCTGTGTGTGTCTGTCTGTGTGTGTCTGTCTGTGTGTGTCTGTCTGTGTGTGTCTGTCTGTGTGTGTCTGTCTGTGTGTGTCTGTCTGTGTGTGTCTGTCTGTGTGTGTCTGTCTGTGTGTGTCTCTGTGCGCCTGTGTGTGTCTGTCTGTGTGTGTCTCTGTGCGTCTGTGTGTGTCTGTCTGTCTGTGTGTGTCTGTCTGTGTGTGTCTGTCTGTGTGTGTCTGTCTGTGTGTGTCTGTCTGTGTGTGTCTGTCTGTGTGTGTCTGTGTGTGTGTCTCTGTGCGTCTGTGTGCGTCTGTCTGTGTGTGTCTGTGTGTCTGTCTGTCTGTCTGTCTGTGTCTCTGTGTGTCTGTGTGCCTATGTCTGTCTGTATGTTGGCGTCTGCGCCTCTGTTGTCGCCCCTGCCGTCTCTGCGATCTCTGTCGTTTGTGTGTCTATGGACGCCTGTGTGTGTCTGTGTGCCTATGTCTGTATGTGCCTGTCTGTGTGCCTATGTCTGTATGTGCCTGTCTGTGTGCCTATGTCTGTATGTCTGTGTCTGTGTGTGTCGGTGTGTGTATGTGTGGCTGTGGGTGTCTGGGTACGCCTGTGTCCGCGCCTCTGTTGTCGGCTCTGCCATCTCTACGATCTCTGTCGCCTGTGTGTGTCTATGGGTGCCGGTCTGTATGTGTCTATGTTCGCCTGTATGTCTGTGTGTCTATGTGTGCCCCTGTTGCCTCTGCCGTCTCCGTTGTTGCCTGTGCCGCCTCTGCCACCTCCATTGTTGCCTGTGCCGCCTCTGCCGCCTCTGTTGTTGCCTGTGCCGTCTCTGCCGCCTCAGTTGGTGCCTCTGCTGCCCCTGTCGCCTCTGTTGTCGCCTCTGTTGTCGCCTCTACCGGCTCTGTCGCATCTATTGTCGTCTCGGTTGTCTCCTCTGTTTTCTTCTCTGTTGTCTCCTCTATTGTCTCTGTCTCCTTTGTTGTCTCCGTCTCCTCTATTGTCTATCTGTCGTCTCTGCCACCTCTTTTGTCTCGTTGCCTCTGTTGTCGCCTCTGTTTTCGCCTCTACCGTCTCCATTCTCTCGACCGTTTCCTCTGTGGTAGGATCTGGCTGGATAGAATTCGGTGGCTATGCAATAGTGCAATACTTCCACACCACAGATGCATCGACCATCTAGGGAGCAACCCGGACACCCAACAATTGTGGAGACACCTCTATTAGACACATACAACATACAGGCACAAATCGCATGCATCCTAGTGCAAGCAACCATGTCGATACAAGCAACATTCGAGAGTATGGGTCTCCACGTCGAAAAGGTCGTAGCACGCCACCTTCTCCTCGAAAACGCCTACGAGAGCAACCTCGTGCCCGACATTGCGAAAGTCGACTACTTGGAGGGCAACCTCGGTCGCACACACCTCCAACCCCTCGATGGACTTCCAGTCTTTGTCGACGATCTCTACGCGTTCGGCTATCTACGCCGCGAAGACTGTGTGGCCAGGGGTGGAAGTCTTTGCTGCACCACCGGGGAGAACGGCAGCGCCAAACTGGTAGTCGCAGACATCTCCACCGCCGCCCGCAAACGCTTGGAAAGAGCTCCAGATGGTAGCCCCCGCGGGCACATCCAGACCGCAATTGTCCACACAGTTGGAACCCACAACGCCGCTGCTGGTGGAACAATTCGGGCCACCATCGCGCGGATAGAGAGCGATACCCACTGTAGGGTCCTGCAGAAGTGGCTGGTGCTAGACAACTGCTTGGCTTGTGCTAGGCTGGTGCTAGACAACTGCTTGGCTTGTGCTAGGTTGGTGGTAGACAACTGCTTGGTTTGTGCTAGGCTAGTGCTAGACAACTGCTTGGCTTGTGCTAGGCTGGTGCTAGACAACTGCTTGGCTTGTGCTAGACTGGTGCTAGACAACTGCTTGGCTTGTGCTAGGCTGGTGCTAGACATATGCTAGCAGGTGCTAGGCAGCTATGTGGTAGCTATCTAGATCCTATGTGGTAGAGCCTATCGACCCACCTCGGCTAGCATATAGATTCGAGCCTAGGTGCTAGGCTGCTATGTTGCAGCTATCTAGATCCTATGTGGTAGAGCCTATCGAACCACCGCGGCTAGCATATAGATTCGAGCCTTCCAAGATATTCAATGGAGTCTGCACGGCACGTTCCATTGCACGAATTCTGCCCACCCCCATTCTGTTGTTCTACGACTGTTGCAGACTCTCCATCTTCGTTGGAGGCATTTGTGGCGCTGTGTAGACCTGCTAGTTTTCCATTTCGATGTGCAGAGTTAGAAAAGAAAGCAGTGCACGCGGCGAACCCCTACGGTTGGTTGCGACATGGAATTTGCACGACAGTTGCGGACTCTCCATCTTCGTTGGTAGCCTTTGTGGTGCTGTGTAGACCTACTAGTTTTCTATTTCGAGGTGAAGAGTTGGAAAAGAAAGCCGTGCACGCGGCGAACGAGATGGAGTTTGTACGAGGAGGATGTACCCCCCACTTTGTATACGAACAATTTCGTGTTGCCCAGGCCGAATACGATAGTCGGCCAGAGAAGCACGAGTGGGTAGATCTGGGGGAGCTCGAACGACGGGCTGCCGAGTGGAAGGGTCCGGCTACTATCTTGGGCCATATTTCGCGCGAGACGGCGGCAGCGTGGGTCTCCCCAGAGTATGCAGAGCTGTATGTTGTGGGTTGTGGTGGTGGCTATGTGTTTTGTATCCCAGGGGGATTTGTGGCCTCCTAGGCATGCCACACGAGGTATTCTATTTGCTAATGGCTGCTAGCACGACCAGACGAGCCTTCTTTTTCTGTGGTGTGGTTCGAATATCGCCGAGGCGGCAGAACATGGGGGATTGCATTTTCTCGAGCTCGGTGTGTCCACCGATTCTGGCAACCTCTGCGGCGAGGAAGTGCCCATACACAGGGGTTTCTACGTCGGTAGTTGGTTCGCCTTCTGCATTGGTGGGGGAAAGAAACAAGACTATGCGTTGTGTGCCTTGGAAAGCCCCTACAGAATACCGCCGACACAGATACACCCCAGCTGGAAGATCTATGGTCTTCGATGTATCCTTTGCCTTGGGTGGAGGGACCTGTGCGAGTGTGGCCTCCAGCTCTTGTAGACGAGCCGTCTGTTCGTCGGCTACACTCGCTATCTGTTGGAGGAGTGCTAGCTGCTCGGGTTTTGGGGCACAGACGACTTGGATTTTGTTGCAGTGTATCTGTCGACTTTCTTCGTTGTAGAAGGTTTGGGCTGGAAGTACATCGATTTCCAGCTTGGAGATCCCCTTCGATCCAATGGCTGGGAGCCAGAAAGTTGTGCGGTTGTAGTGGTGGTCTATACGGCACTCGAAACAATTTTCGGCCGCAGCGAGAAGCTTCTCCAACCCTTTGGTGGCCCATACGGCGCTGGGTGTAGTTTCTCCATCTTTGTACACAACAGCTCTGGGGAGTGTTTGTCCCTGCCGCCTATACCCGAGGATTTCCAGACGACCCACCATCGCGGAAATTTTCTCTGTGCCTCCTTGCAGTCCCAATACCACCTGCTCGTATATATGCTTCGACCTTTCTTTGTATATCTTGCTAGCCGTTGCATATTGGCGCAGTCGTTCGAGTTCCACGGCTCGTCTCTGTACTTCCGCCTCCTGCTCCTCCCACATACGGCGGCGCCAGGCTTCGGCCGCGGCAGCATCTTGGATTTGTAGGAGACGGTCTTCGCGAGCTCTGGTCGAAAGGAGAGAGACAACACGTTCTTGGGCGATTTGTGGTGCCTCCTCCAGCTCGAAGGAGGATACCTCCACACCGACTGCTTGGCACTTCTTGCTCCTCCGGGTCCAGGAAACGGTTGGGGTCTCTGGAAACATGGTCTGGAGGGGTGGGCCATTGGGGTGGAGCGCAGTTGGCCTCTTGCTGGCGGCTAGGATGGTTTTTGCATCTTTGTCCTTGGTGTAGCAGCGGAGAGGTGCGAGTTCCACACCTGTCTCGGCTTTGGCCTCTAGAATGTCGAGACGAAAGATTGGACAAGCGCGAAAGCCAAAGTCTGCTGCGGCCCACTGTACCGCCCGCTCCCAGGTTGCATCGTTGTCGACCTTCTCCTGGGTGGGGCGGATTCGAACACCCGACAGCCGTCCGGTGGTGGTGTGGGCGTACCACCCCACGTAGATTTCCCCCTGTGGGCGGTCGGCCAGAACCAAGCAGCGATTGAGACACGTCGCCAGTTTTTCCCATTGTTTGGCGGGCGGCTGTACAACAAACAATCCACCCGTTGGTGGCGAGACCAAGGCTAGCGCTTCTTGTAGGACCTCGGTGGCGGTTTTCGCCGACAGAGCGCGCCCGCGGCAGGCATATAGCGACACCTCGATACGGGTGCAACCGCGCGCTTGGGTGTCTGGATGTTGGAATGTTTGGCGGAGATGTTGGCTGGGGCCGTCGGCATAGTCGGCTAGATGTCCGCCAAACGATTCGCGGATTTCGCCAGCCTCGAAGTTCGAGACGACTTTGTTGTATATCTTGGTGCGGGTTGTGTACCCATCCTCGCTGATTTGGACCCAGGTGCATACGTGCCGTCCTACACTGTTGGTGTTGTCGAGAATTGTGGGATTGTCGTCTCCTATGGCCGTGGCTAGGCACCCCTGCTCGCGGAAGTTGTGGTTCGTTTGTAGGTGTTCCACCAAAGCCTGGCGGTCGAGAACGCCAGAGAAATCCTGTGTATAGTCGATGCAGTAGATACCATAGCCGTGGGCGAGTAACTGGCGTTCGAAGCTCGGCAGCTCGGCCAGTAGCTCGGCCATAGGAATTTCGGACACATCTAGTTTGGCTACAAAGATAGCGCCGGGTGTGGTGTTGGGATATATCTCTCGCCACTTCTGCAGGACCCTACAGTGGGTATCGCTCTCTATCCGCGCGATGGTGGCCCGAATTGTTCCACCAGCAGCGGCGTTGTGGGTTCCAACTGTGTGGACAATTGCGGTCTGGATGTGCCCGCGGGGGCTACCATCTAGAGCTCTTTCCAAGCTTTTGCGGGCGGCGGTGGAGATGTCTGCGACTACCAGCTTGGCGCTGCCGTTCTCCCCGGTGGTGCAGCAAAGACTTCCACCCCTGGCCACACAGTCTTCGCGGCGTAGATAGCCGAACGCGTAGAGATCGTCGACAAAGACTGGAAGTCCATCGAGGGGTTGGAGGTGTGTGCGACCGAGGTTGCCCTCCAAGTAGTCGACTTTCGCAATGTCGGGCACGAGGTTGCTCTCGTAGGCGTTTTCGAGGAGAAAATGGCGTGCTACGGCCTTTTCGACGTGGAGACCCATACTCTCGAATGTTGCTTGTATCGACATGGTTGCTTGCACTAGGATGCATGCGATTTGTGCCTGCATGTTGTATGTGTCTAATAGGGGTGTCTCCAGAATTGTTGGGTGTCCGGGTTGCTCCCTAGATGGTCGATGCATCTGTGGTGTGGAAGTATTGCACTATTGCATAGCCACCGAATTCTATCCAGCCAGATCCTACCACAGAGGAGACGGTCGAGAGAATGGAGACGGTAGAGGCGAAAACAGAGGCGACAACAGAGGCAACGAGACAAAAGAGGTGGCAGAGACGACAGATAGACAATAGAGGAGACGGAGACAACAAAGGAGACAGAGACAATAGAGGAGACAACAGAGAAGAAAACAGAGGAGACAACCGAGACGACAATAGATGCGACAGAGCCGGTAGAGGCGACAACAGAGGCGACAACAGAGGCGACAGGGGCAGCAGAGGCACCAACGGAGGCGGCAGAGACGGCACAGGCAACAACAGAGGCGGCAGAGGCGGCACAGGCAACAATGGAGGTGGCAGAGGCGGCACAGGCAACAACGGAGGCGGCAGAGGCAACAGAGGCACACATAGACACACAGACATACAGGCGAACATAGACACATACAGACCGGCACCCATAGACACACACAGGCGACAGAGATCGTAGAGATGGCAGAGCCGACAACAGAGGCGCGGACACAGGCGTACCCAGACACCCACAGCCACACATACACACACCGACACACACAGACATACAGACATAGGCACACAGACAGGCACATACAGACATAGGCACACAGACAGGGACATACAGACATAGGCACACAGACACACACAGGCGTCCATAGACACACAAACGACAGAGATCGCAGAGACGGCAGGGGCGACAACAGAGGCGCAGACGCCAACATACAGACAGACATAGGCACACAGACACACAGAGACCCAGACAGACAGACAGACATACACACAGACACACACAGACAGACGCACAGAGACACACACACAGACACACACAGACAGACACACACAGACAGACACACACAGACAGACACACACAGACAGACACACACAGACAGACACACACAGACAGACAGACACACACAGACGCACAGAGACACACACAGACAGACACACACAGGCGCACAGAGACACACACAGACAGACACACACAGACAGACACACACAGACAGACACACACAGACAGACACACACAGACAGACACACACAAACAGACACACACAGACAGACACACACAGACAGACACACACAGACAGACACACACAGACAGACACACACAGACAGCGACACGGGCACGCAGACACACGCACACACAGGGACACACACAAGCACACACAGACACTGGCACACAGAGACACACGGGCACACGCGCAGACACAGACGCACGCAGAGACGCACACAGACACACAGAGACATGCGCAGACAGACACAGGCACACATACAGACACAGAGACACAGGTACACAGAGACGCATACAGACACACACAGGCGCACGCAGACACAGAGGCATGCACAGGCGGAGACGCACGCAGAGACACACAGACGCACACAGACACCCAAACACAGAGACCGTAGAGATGGCACGCCCTAGTGCAACAGACTATAGATACAACAACCACCCATTGCAACCAGCCCCTAGCACGATAGACTCCTAGTACAACCAGCTCCCCGATACAATCGTATGCTGTTGGCTCCCATCGTTCCTACTATATTTGCGGGTCCCTAGTAGGTAGGACAAAAAAAAACAAGACTATGGTTGCTCGCACTCGCGGTTGCCCCGCCGAAAATTACGCTATAGTAAAACATATGCTGTGGTGTGTTTGGGTGCCATGACGCTACCATAACCATCGGTGTGCAGGGTACTCCCTGGCTAGATCTCAAACTACTGGACCCCCTGGGCGTCCCAGGGACCTCGACGTGCAGGGTATCCCCTCGCTAGATCTCAAACCGCTGGACCCCTTAATAGGTGGGGGTCCGAGGGTCCCCACAACAATAATCAAACATGTGCTGGGGCGTGTATTTGGCCACTACGACGCCACCCTGGACCTCGGTGTGCAGGGTACCCCCTCGCTAGATCTAAAACCGCTATTATACACCTACCAGTGAGCATCATCAGACAGAAACATTCGTTATATATTTCCACGACATGGACAAATAATTAATTACTAGTTAATTATTTTATGTCATTCAATATTAATTCGAATTAGGAATCCCCACTCACAGAAAGTGAGTCGAAAATGCCATGTCTTCCAGCATGTTTTGTTTTGCTTTGTTTTTTTTCCCATGTACAGGTATTTTTCTACCCCGCTTCATTTGGGTACCACGGTGACAACTGAGAAATTACTGACTCATCCCATGGAACTGGTTGATGCGGCTGGCAGAAGCGGGGCTACCAGAATCAGACCGGGAAAACAAAAACTGGGTTTGCCTGCATAGTCATGGGAATTATATTTTTTTCAGTGGCAGGGATGTCTGCATCTTGGTTTGCAGGTGATCTAGTGGATAGCATGCATGTTATTCCGGTCGTTTTTTTTTTTCGTTACAATTAGGGATTGTAAATTTAAGGGGATGCCTGTGTGAAATTTTTATTTTTGGTGCCCCTATGTATTGCATCCATGGAGCTAAGTGTTGATGTTGATGTCAGGGTTGGTGGTTTATTTTGTATGCAGACTGCATATTCCTCATGACCACTCATAAGATATGGTATTATCTTTTGTCAGGGACTGATTTTTAAAAAAATTGTCACTGATTTATGATTTTAAGGCAGGTTCAGAAAATATAACTGGTAACAATTTTACGCTGAGAGGTGTAAGTCCCGTGATGAAACCCCCTTTACTGATTGTTTATTTAAATAGTCCTAGTGTTTTGTCTAAACCCTAAGGGTCTAGAGTATTCGACAGGGACCGTCGAAAAATTAGGGGTGCGATGTGTGATAGCCTGACGCGACACATGATGTTGATGATGCTACCAATACCGGCGTCCCTCGCAGTGCCCTAGGGTATGACGGGAAGCTGCTAAGAAAACTCTGATAAATAGAGGTGCGTGTCAGTTTCCCGGCCTCTCCAAACCAGACAACCGTGGCCGAAGGAGCGATTATGTAGATCGCTGTAGTATAAAATAGGGAGGCTTTAACCAGCCCTCTCCAGTCACTGGACCAGAGCAGGGAGTCACAAATGCCTCTAGATTTAACCAAGACTGGCTTGTGTGGCCCACACACAAGGACCGAGGAAATCCATCAAAATGACTGGCAATTTGTAAGCCCACTCTTGGTAGTGACCCCTGGCCATGGTTGTTGTGTTTTTAGAGAAAACTTGAGCCCCAGCTCTGGTTAATGTCGCAGGCCACTCACATCCCCAATCGTATACCTGTTTATGCCACTATATCTCTGCTGTTAGGGTTATAGTTTTGTTATTCGTTATGTTATGGCTCTTCGCTGTATCTGGTCCCAGTTGACTTATGTGATGCGGGTGTCTTGTGTGGGTATTGAGGGTGCCCTTCGACTCAACTGAACATGATTGAGGTCTCACTGTCATTTAGAGACCGCCCCTGTAGTCAGTGCTAGGCAGCTCTTGTCTCTAACTGTGGGATTACAGATTCCCATTTCTGTATGTACTGACTGTCCATGAGTCCTGAGATGATAACAATAGAGAGTCCATACCTGCTGTTACCGTTGTTGTTTACGTTGAGACTATGTTGTTGCCATGTCCTTTTTGGTTTGTGGAGATGGGTACCTAGTCATGTGCATAGCGATGTTAGGCAGCAGTGATTACTGTGGGAACATAGGTTCCCATTTCTGTATATGTCAGTTATGTGATGTGTCAGGATGCCTGTTTGTCCCTGAATCATGCAGTTCTGTCAATAAAAGCCTAATTTTGTTGTTCTTAATTTGTTTTGTTTAGTATGTAGTTTGTTGTGTAAACTCATTGATCCTGTTACAGTCCAGCAGTGTAATCTTCTGTCTGGGGTGTACAACAGTATATCCCCCGCCCTAAGAACTCCTGGAATCTTCTGTCTAATTCTATCCCTTTTCTTGTTAACTGAGGAGAATATATACAGTGCTCTCTCTCTACTTCTTCTTATTGTCCTTTTCTTCTCTGGCTCACTAAAAGTCAGTTTTGCGCTTCTTTGTCTTTGAGCACCTAAGTATAGGAAATTACATCTTCCTGTCCTTGATATTCTTCCTCCTGTGACATAACTAACTAACTAACTAACTAACTAACTAACTAACTAACACTGAATGACATCAATATCAAACAATTGTTGTTCGTAGAGAGATGCAGCTGCTTGTTAAAGAATGTGCTAGATTAGTGGTTCTCAACCGGTGGGGAATTTTAGGGTTTCCAGGGCGGAGGGAATGAATATTATTTCGAGATCGTGTTAATACAAGAACCGATTACTTGATATTGTTTTTTCCTTCATAAGTTTTGGTCATAGACCATAACTTTATGAAGGGAAAATCCCAACTGCATTTCCACGTGGTAGAGGATGGAAACACACTACGGTGTGGCTAACACAGCTCTGGGGACCGAGTATCCACCGGAATAAGTGGATAACTCTGCAGCTGAGCAGAGCAGAGCACTCAATTGTCCTGACAGTCGGAAATGGCTGTCAAAGGCAGAGTTAAAAGACCACCATGTGAATGTGGAAGGCAAGGGGAAACCATCACATTATCTTCCCAAGATTTCATGTCGACACACATTTTAGAAATAGTGAACGACGTTAATGGCTGTCTTAGGACATCCTCGTCCGGTAGGGACAGTCATGAGCCACAGGTGACACCAGACCGTCATCCAGCTACTGATGGCAAAACCAAAACTATAACTAAACTAAATAAATTTAGAGTAGGAACATGGAATGTTAGGACACTAAATGAGCTAGGAAAGTTAAACAATGTTCTAAGAGAAATGGAAAACATGAAAATGAATATACTAGGCATAAGTGAGAAGAGATGGAAGGGATCTGGTAAAATTATAACCAACAAACACACACTAATTTATTCTGGAGGGGACACACATGAAAAAGGTGTAGGAATAATATTTGATGAAAAAACAGCCAAATCTATAAATGGATACTGGTGTATTTCAGATAGAGTTATAATGGTCAAAATCAAAGGCAAACCAATAGATATAAATATTATACAAGTATATTCACCAACAACAAGCAGTAGTGAAGAAGAAATACAACACTTTTACGATGAAATATAAATGGCAATAGCTCAAATTGGATCACAAGAAATAAAATTAATATTGGGAGATTTTAATGCAAAAGTAGGAAAGGGAAAAATAGAGGATATAGTGGGGAATTACGGTTTAGGTACAAGAAATGAACGAGGAGAGAAACTATTAGAATGGGCAAATATTAATGATATGATAATTGGAAACACATGGTTTAAACACCATAAAAGACATCTATACACATGGAAAAGCCCTGATATGAAAATACGCAACCAAATTGACTACATACTTATTGATAAAAGATTTAGAAATGCATTAATTAATGTTCGCTCGCTCGCTTGCTCGCTTGTGTTCGTTGGCTTGAGCTCCAATGTAAAGACAATGCCTGATGCTGACGGTAATAGTGATCATGTACCACTATGTCGACAAATAAAAGTAAGATTAAAGAGAGGGGAAAAAATGGTCAAGAGCCTGAGACTTAATAAAGAGATTCTGAAAGTAGATAAAGAAATTCAAGAACAATACAGAGTGACTGTGAAAAATAGGTACAATGCAATAGCTAAAATACAGAATATAAATGATCAATGGGAAATGTTAAGGGACTCCATTCATCAAACTAGCAAAGAAATATTACTGGAGAGAAGCCAAAAAGCTAAGAAAAAATGGATGAATGAAGAAATCTTAATGCTGATGAACAAAAGGAAACAGAATAACAATGACAAATAAGAGTATGCCAAGATAAATAAAGAAATAAGAGATAAATGTGTGAAGGCAAAAGAAAGTTGGTTAAATGAGCAATGCAAACAAATTTAATTAAATTCCATTAAAGATCAAAAAAGTATGCACAGACAAATCAGTGAGCTCACGGGAAGAAAAATAAAAATAAATATAGAGTGTTTGAAATTAAAAACAGGAAAGATATTATTTGAGGAAGGTGCTATAATGAAGAGGTGGAATGAGTATATAAGAGAATTATATAATGGAGAAAGGGAAGAATTAACAGAAGAAAGTAACTTAGAAGGCCCACCTATTCTAAAAGAAGAAGTCGCTGACGCTATGAAACATATGAAGAAAGGAAAAACAGCTGGGCCAGATGAAATCACAGTAGAAGAATTAGAAGTATTGGGAAAATTTGGGGTAGATATATTAACCAAAATGCTAAATGATATTTACAACGGTGGATATTTACCGAGCGATATGGTAAAATCTATATTTATAGCAATACCAAAGAAACCAGGACCAATGAATGTGAAGCTTTTCGTACAATTAACCTCATAAACCATGTCACTAAGCTTCTACTCAGAATTATAATGAGAAGAACAAGAAAGAAAATAAAAATGGAAATTAGTGAAGAACAGTACGGTTTTATGGAAGGAAAGGGTACAAACAATGCAATATATATATTACGAACACTAATAGAAAGGTCAATAGAGAAACAGAGTGACATATATTTATGCTTCATAGATTATACTAAGGCATTTGATTAAGTAAAACATGATGAGCTGATTAAAATGTTGGAAGATATCAACATTGATGGGAAAGATTTAAGAATAATAAAGAATATATACTGGAACCAAGTAGCAGCAATTAAAATGGGAAATAAACAGGGTAATTACGAACAGATAAAGCTAGGAGTACGACAGGTGTGTGTCTTGTCACCCGATCTCTTCTCCCTATATAGCGAAGTAATAATGAGAGAGATCAAAGAGAAGCCAGGAATACTAATCGGAGGATATAATAATATAAACAATATAGGCTATGCAGATGACACAGTATTGGTGGCAGATAATGCAACAGACCTACAACAATTATTGGACATTGTAGTATCAAAGAGTGCACAGAAAGGACTCTCCTTGAATATCAAGAAAACAGTAACAATGGTGATATCAAAGAAAATGGGGACACCAAAATGTGATATAGAAATAGAAGGGGAAATTCTCAACCAAGTGGATAATTTTAAATACCTAGGGGCACTTATAACATCAGATGGAAGATGTACACAAGAGATTAAAAGCAGAATAGGGCAGGCAAAGGCCGCATTTCAGAAAATGAAGAGTATCTTATGCAATAAGTCGCTGTCAATGAATGTAAGAAAGAGAGTGCTAAAATGCTATATAGAACCAGTTTTGCTGTATGGTAGCGAATCTTGGAATGTAAATGAACAAATTAGGAAGAACTTAGAAGCAACAGAGATGTTGTTTTTAAGACGAATGTTGTGAATTCCTTGGACTGCCGAGTAACTAACAACGATTGCCTGAAAGAGGCTAATGAAACTAGAACATTATATACAACAATAAGAAAGAGACACACA
>OY992886.1:24067368-24264868 GCA_963921405.1 Cepaea hortensis
AGGAGAGAGTAGGCGGAGGGAGGAGGCGGAGGGAGCAGGAAGAGGGAGGAAGAGGGAGAAGGAGGGAGGAGAAGGAGGAGGGAGGAGGAAGGAGGAGTAGAGAGTGGAGGAGGGAGGAGGCGGAGGAGGAAGAGGGAGGAGGAAGAGGGAGAAGGGGAGGAGGAGGGAGGAGGTAGGATGATTGATTGCCATTCCACCAGGTTAATATGTTATCGCGGACCTCAGAGAGAAGTGTCTATGTAGAAGACCATTTCCTGGACGTACGTATTTTGGGAGGGGGAGGAGGGAGGGGAGGAGGAGGAAGAAGAAAAAAAAACTACGACAGTTGGCATCTCTGGAATGAAAGGAAGGCGTGTAGAAAATTTCATCTCAATCGGATGGGCCGTTCGCGAGCGTATAAAGGACATACATACATACATACAGAGATACAGACAGACAGAGATACGGACATCCTTTTTTATATATAAGATTAGGATGTCCGTATCTCTGTCCGTATCTCTGTCTGTATGTCTGTCTGTATGTATGTCCTTTATACGCTCGCGAACGGCCCATCCGATTGAGATGAAATTTTCTACACGTCTTCCTTTCATTCCAGAGATGCCAACTGTCGTAGTTTTTTTTTCTTCTTCCTCCTCCTCCCTCCTCCCTCCTCCCCCTCCCAAAATACGTACGTCCAGGAAATGGTCTTCTACATAGGACACTTCTCTCTGAGGTCCGCGATAACATATTAACCTGTTGGGATGGCAATCAATCATCCTACTACCTCCTCCCTCCTCCTCCCTTCTCCCTCTTCCTCCTCCCTCTTCCTCCCTCCGCCTCCTCCTCCTCCCACTCTCTACTCCTCCTTCCTCCTCCCTCCTCCTTCTCCTCCCTCCTTCTCCCTCTTCCTCCTCCCTCTTCCTCCCTCTTCCTCCTCCCTCTCCCTCCTCTTCCTCCTCTTCTCCTCCCTCTTCCTCCTCCTCCTCCCTCTTCCTCCTCCCTCTCCCTCCTCCTCCTCCTCCTCCTCCTCCTCTCTCCTCCTTCCTCCTTCTCCCTCTGCCTCCTCCCTCCTCCTCCCCCTCCTCCTCCACCCTACTCCTCCCTCATCTTCCTAATCCCTCCTCCTCCCTCCTATTCCTCCTGTCTCCTCCTCCCTCCTTCTCCCTCCTCCTTCTACCTCTTCCTCCCTCCTCCTTCTCCCTCCACCTCCTCCCTCCTCCTCTCTCCTCCTCCTCCCTCCTCCTCCCTCTCCCTCCTCCCTTTCTCCTCCCCCACCTACGTTCTCCTCCTCCCTCCTCCCCCCTCCTCCTTCTCCCTCCTCCTCACCCTCCCTCCTCCCCCTCCTCCTCCTCCTTCACCCTCCTCCCTCCTCCTCCTCCTCCTTCACCATCCTCCCTCCTCCTCCTCCCTCCTCCTCATCCTCCCTCCTCCCTCCTCCTCCCTCCTCATCCCTCTTCCTCTCCTCCTCCCTCCTCCCTTCTCCCCTTTCCCCCCTCTTTCTCTTAATCCCTCCTCCTCCCTTCTCCTCCCTCCTATTCATCCCTACTCCTCCTCCTCCCTCCTCCTCCTCTCTCCGCCTATCTCTTCCTCCCTCCTCCTCCCTCCTCTCTCTTCCTCCTCCCTCCTCTCTCTTCCTCCTCCCTCCTCCTCCCTCTTCCTCCTCCTCCTCCCTCCTCCTTCCTCCTGCTCCCTCCTCCTCCTCCCTTCTCCTCCCTTCTCCTCCTCCCCCTCCTACCCCTCCCTCCTCCCCCTCATCCGTCTTCCTCCCTCCTCCTTCTTCCTCCCTCCTCCTCCCCCTCCTCCCCCTCCTCCTCCCTCTCTTCCTCATCCCTCCTCCTCCATTCTCCTCCTCCCTCCTCCTCCTCTCTCTACCTCCTCCCTCCTCCTCCCTTCACATTCCTCCTCCTCCCTCTTCCTCCTCATCCCTCCTCCTCTATCCTCCTCCCTCCTCCTCCTCCTCCCTCTACCTCCTCCCTCCTCCTCCCTTCACATTCCTCCTCCTCCCCCTCTTCCTCCTCCTCCCTCTCATCCTCTTCCCTCCTTCTCCTCCCTCCTCCTTCTCCCTCTTCCTCCTCCCTCTTCCTCCCTCCGCCTCCTCCCTCCTCCCACTCTCTACTCCTCCCTCCTCCTTCTCCTCCCTCCTCCTCCTCCCTCTTCCTCCCTCTTCCTGCTCCCTCCGCCTCCTCCCTCCGCCTACTCTCTCCTCCTCCTCCCTCCTTCTCCCTCTTCCTCCTCCCTCCTCCTCCCCCTCCTCCTCCACCCTACTCCTCCCTCCTCTTCCTAATCCCTCCTCCTCCCTCCTATTCCTCCTGTCTCCTCCTCCCTCCTCCTCCCTCCTCTTCCCTCCTCCACCTCCCTCTTCCTCCTCCCTCCTCCATTTACCCAAGACAGACAGACATACAGATAGTCGGGAACGGGATCTTATATGACTACTTATATGATTTAAATGAGATGCTCTCCACCATGGGCTGGGCCGGGTCAGACAGACAGACAGACAGACAGACAGATAGATAGACAGACAGACAGACAGACAGTCGGGAACGGGAGCTTATATGACTACTTATATGAATTAAATGAGATGCTCCCCACCAGAGTCTGGGCGAAGCCGGGCCGTGTCAGCTAGTATATATATATATATATATATATATATATATATATATATATATATATATATATATATATATATATATATATATATAATGTTTTGCATATCCTTTACAGGACATCGCTGTCAACATCAGCATCTTTCAGCTGATTGTTGATTTCTTGGCAAGATTACGCTCAGTAGTTTGCCACTGCTATCTGAGCGACCGGCTCCATACTCACATAAATCACTAGCACCGCTTCCAATTCTCTTGCGCTCATGTCAACCACGAGAGTATTTGGGGTTACGGAGAAAGCTGTTAACACCTCGGTCAGGGAGACCGGCATATATATATATATATATACATGTGTGTGTGTGTGTGTGTGTGTGTGTGTAGTACAGTAGATGCTGGTCTCTGTGGTGTAGAGGTTACACCACTTTCTCCGTAATCTCGTATACTCTCGTAAGTAACGTGATGTTGCGCGAGAATTGGAAGCGGTTCTCTCCTCGTCGGTAACTTACGGGGTATGTGAGCCGGCCGCTCAGAAAGAAATGGCAAACTACTGAGCGTAATCTTGCCAAGAAATCAACAATCAGCTGAAAGATGCTGATGTTGACAGCGATGCCCTGTAAAGGATATGCAAAGCATTGTTAGTACAGTAGATCGCGCCTGATTCGTGACATATACAGCTAGTGCTCGATTTACGACCACGATCGGTTCCGACAGACCGGTCGTAACACGATTTGATCGTAAGTTGAGTACGCTATGTGTACAGTAATGTGAAGTGATGTTATAAAAATATTTAAGTTAAATTATATCATAAATTTCTTTTATTATTGTTATAAATAATAATTTTCGATGTTCATTTTGTGCCATTTGTATCACCTCTACACCATTTTGTTTCTTATTTTTACATCGTCAGGTTTAAGAAAAACACTGCATTAACTGTACATGTACAACTGGTTTAATATTTGCAAAACATACAAAATACAGGTGTGGAAAATACTATAGGAAACATTTTCCCAATCGCAAAACACATCAAATTGCCATTAACATCAGAATATATAAACATGTATGAAACATTTTATTGGCCACTGGTGCTTGGCTGCAGATCATTAATGTCGTCATCTAAGGCAGCAGTTGAGGGTACCGGAGTTGATTTTTTCATAAACATCGTGAGCTTTGTCTGAATTGTATGTTTCTTTTTTCTTTTTCTTAGAAATTGATGACGCCGGCTAGCAGCATAGCATCATCATAGCATCATGCCTCCCTGTCCTTAATTAACGACCGCCGATGATTGCAGACAACGCAGTTCGACTGATAATTGAGGCAGAAATAAATCTGAAATCTAATATGGCTAGTGATTGTGGTCGAAAAGTCGAATGGTCATAAGTTGCATAGGTCGTAAGTCGATCAATACCTGTTTATAATATGTGTAGTACAGTAGACCCCGCCTGATTAGTGACAGATATAGAATATTTGTAGTACAGTAGATTCCCACCTGATTGGTGACATTTATAAAATATGTGTAGTACAGTAAACCCCTGCCTGATTGGTGATATAAATTCGAATCCCTATCCGGTCGGGTTTCATTACATTGCCTTGGCTCAATGTTTAACCAGCCTTAAATGAATACCAGTAAATATTTAGGGTAGTAAAGCGTGATATTAACCACATTGCCTATCGAATGTATATTGTATGTGTTTATAATATGACTATTGAGCTGTAGTAAAGCGTGATTTTAACCACATTGCCTATCGAATGTATATTGTATGTGTTTATAATATGAATATATTGAGCTGTAAAGAATATGGGACTAGCACTATATACACAATACGCATGTAAAAGAGTGCTTTAATTTTGCTTCCTTTTTTGTTGTTGTAGAATTGAAGTTATCGTACTTTAAAGTATGCAACGAGTGAAGTACATATGTATCACAAGAAAAACAAAGACGAAAAATAGCACATAATTGAAACGATAAAACAAAATGTTTATGAATTATTGTGTTGTTTCTTATCTTAAATGTATAATATAGTGCAGATCTGCGGGATTGCATAAGAAACACTAAAAACGTTGCTAAATGTTTAACCGAAATACTTTGTGGTATATATACATGTTTATCTTGTCCACGGCTTTAAAAAAAAAAAGAATGTACTCATTGGTGAGCAAGGGTAATCTCAAAAATACAGAAAAGAAGAGAGATCTGAAAACGTGCCAGATAATGTAGAATTTACAGATGTACACAGTGTAACGAACAGCCAGCTCGACGCCTTAAGAAAAGCTGGCATCATTAGCCAGGTCAATTATCCCACCTTAGTGACAACAAGAAAAATTGATAGGAAAAGAGCAAGGGTAAGGCAATATAGATAAATACCTGGGTAGGTTGGTCACATGGATTAAACGGGACAAGGGCACAGTCCTGGTTTAAGAATGGTGATTGTGTTAGATTTCGAACCACGACCGCCACGGCATGGCGCATGATAAAGATGTTCATGCAACATTCAGTGTTGTTCCAGTATGATGTATTCTGGTGTTTTCTTATGCTGTGGTCCATATATGTTGCCAGACTTGCTCATGTTTCACATGTTTGTGATAAATATCATGTGTGTCCCCATCTCTTTAAACAACTTCTGATTTGGTATGTTCGTGAAACATTTATACTTCTTCAGTATAGACATGGAGTCACTATTTTCCTGTCTGCATAGTAAATTGATCAGGCCAGTTGTGCTGTATGGCTCTGACACCTGGAGTATAACGAAAGAAGACGAAGCCTTGTTACAAACCTTTGAGAACAAAGTTTTAAGACGCATCTTTGGACCCATTATGGATACACAAAGTGGAGAGTGGAAAAGAAGAAGCAACAAAGACATTTATGATCTGTTTAAGTCCCCGCTAATCACTGGTATCATGAAAGCTAATAGACTACAGTAGCTGGGGCATATAGAAAGAATGGAAGATAATAGGGAAACAAAACTCGCTTACACTCAGGAAATAAATGACCGTAGACCCCGAGGTAGACCAAGAAGACGGTGGAGAGATAATACATATACAGACCTACAAGCACTTGGAATCAACGACTGGCAAGAGAAGGTCAACCAGAGAGACGAATGGAGACGGCTTGTATCTGCAGCAAAGAACCTCAATGGCTCGGAACGTTGAAGAAGAAGATCAGAATGTAACGTGATTACAAGCACTGTATAGAAGCAGGATTTATGAAATATCTTCATGTAATAAACTACATGTTAATGTAAACACTCATCTCATCTCATCTCATCAGGTTCCTCTTATACCTTGCGGTGCGAGGTGAAGTATAAACAGCGGGAGGGTGCCCGCTTATGGGCTTCATGTATCGATATTCCCATGAACTCTGTTAGTTATTCCCTGCGTCCATCCTTTACGTGGTCGGCCTCTTCCTCTGCTTCCCTCTGGTCTGTACATCATTGTTTGTTGTGGTATACTGTTAGTTGGTAACCTACTTGCATGGCCAAACCATTTGATTTGCTGCTTTCTAATAAAACCTAGTGCAGCTATAACCCCCACTTTTGTCCTGATTTCTTCAATTCTGATCTTATCTCTTCTTGATACACTGAGTATTCTTCTCAGGAATCTCATGTCATGTAAACACTGATGTCATAAATAAAATATTGCACGATTTCTTTGCCTGGCATATTTCTCTTAATCTCGTCGGGAACTTTGTCAGACAAGAAATCGCGTCATATTTTATTAATGGCGTATGTGTTTAAATTCACCAAGAGAATATATGTTTGTGTACATTTTAATTATTCCATTCCATAATATCATATTTCATTTCTTTGGTTAATCATACAGCTTCCTCACTATTTCATTACGTAGTTGTCTATCCTGTTGCCACATGTAAATATCAGTGCATGGTTGCTTTATCAGTGTGTTCAAAGGTCTCTATGTTCATATTTTACACAGTAGTTTGCCTTCTAGCGCTAGGATTCTTTACGCTGCTTGGCTATCGGCGTGGCTGAGATGTTTAACAAGCTCACTCTTTGTATTCTATTCACACGCAGTTAAAAACGTTATTTAGTCGCATATTATTTACAGGACTTCGCAGTCAACCCCAGCATTTTTTTGTTACACGCAGATAAGCTGCACTTAAATGTTGATTTCTCGACCTTGACTTGGGACATAAATTACAAGTACCGAAGAAGTCGCAATGGGTTCGTTTGCGAGCGAACGCAGAAAAAAAATAACACTGCTTAAACGTATGCTGCAGTTTGTGTGTGTGTGTGTGTGGGGGTGGGCGGGTGGGGGGGGGGGGTGGGGGGGGTGGGGGGTGGTGTAGTATGCACCTGACGAAACAGAACGACGTATGCCAGGCAATACATTGTGCAATATACTGTTTGTGTCTACATTAGTAAAATTCTAGTACTCTCTCTGGTATCTCTTCATTCATTTTGGACGTGATCACGTGACGAAAGCCGATTCTTGTTTTTCACCCTTTATGTCCTTATGAAGTCTGTTTTTTTTTCTTATTACTTTCAAAAGTATGTTTCATTATGTGATGTATTTTTATAGATCTATTTTGTTAGTGAAATTTCCAATGCAACTAGTTCTTTCATTGTTCGGTAACAAGACATCTGAAATAAGCTTTACATCACCTTCATCCATGGACATAACATAATACCGTTACATAAATGCTTGTTTATGATTTAAACATTTCATGACTCAAGTGCACACACAAAAACAACTTTCTGTAAGAGTGTGAATATTTGTTTTATACAAGGAAACATAATATTACATAATTTTCAAATTTCTTCAAGATTATTTCACTATGTGTTCAAGTATGTGTGTTTCTTTGATAAAAGCAGATGAAGGATGTAAAAATAAAAAGAAGGTACATGTACAATAGACAGCCCAGACTAAAGCAGCATTACACACAATTAAGAATATTTTACGATATGTATCTTTATCATCGAGGTGAGAAAAGGAGTTTTTAAGAACAATATTGGGGGAAAATTGGAGTACTTTGTGACAACGGGAAAGTTGATGGTGTTGGGAAGGAACGAACGAACAAACGAACAAACTTTACTTTTAAAGGGTTAAGAACTGGGCACACAGGCCCGTCAGACATTCTGCCCTTCTTATCTCTGTGCTCTCATACATTATTTCATTCATACATCACTTATGAAGCTAATCTGAGACAACAACAGAACAATATGCATTAACACACATGGAAAATGTGCAGTAATCATTAATACATGATTCATAAAGTAGATGTAACCTATCATACATAGGGAAAATGCTTATTAGAGGTAGGTAGGGGGAGGCCAAGAGAGGAGATGCTGGACAGTGTGACTATATGGCATTGAGAAACATCTGTATCAAACATGATTGGCAGTAGAGAGACAGAAACCTATGGACAGATATGATGATCAGTGTCACGCCGCATGGACTATCATAAGAAAGAATGCAAAATATAAGCACACAGTTATTACATTAGCATACTCTGTCAAGTGTGTTGAGTTCAGCTGAATTGAGTCAAAAACCGACATTACTGTACTGGGTGCATTCCCATACGCATTCCATCTTCATGTTCAACAACATGCGAAGAGTCCTATTACTAATGATGCATGTTGCAGTCTCAGTATGTGTCCGTCTGACTTTTCCTCGGAGTAGTGAGTGTCGGCCAGATGATCTGGTCTCTCACTGCAGCACTTCTTTATCTTTCCCAATTGTTTCTTTTATCCAAAATAAGTTATTGTCTGCATTTTTAAGACGCAATATCGATTAACAATAAATAATGAAAAAGATGCAAACTAAGAACCGGGTCTAAAAGAACAAATATAGCTATCAAATTATAAGGTGAAGAACTACAGTACTTAACATGCTTGCTTTGCCTTTTCCAAATATTTTATCTGCATTTCGATATGCGAGAACTATAATGTTATAGTTTGTATCTATATAAATCTATTAAAGTAGAATATATAACTTGCATATTGTATTCGTAACTGTTATCACTCGTGTTATTTACTAAGGTGCGGAACCTCATATTGTCTGCCACGAATCGTCTTAATTTTGAAGGCAGATGCCTCAAATTGTCCACCACGAATCGTGTTACTTTTGAGGTGCTGGCATCTCAAATGCCCCGCCATGACTCCTGCCGCCGTCGACTTTGATCAGTTCTCCAGTGATGAAGCCTGCAGAATCAGAAGCTAAGAACAGAGCAGCCTCAGCTACGTCATCAACAATTCCGACCCTTCCTTTCAGCACAGCTTTACTCTCCTCTGATGCCTTGATGGCGTTGTGAATTTTCTCTAAGTCGTTGGTGATATTTCGCCTGATCAGAGTTGGAAAGTATCCAGCATTGACTGAGTTCACACGGATGCCTTTTACCCCCAAGTCTACAGCCAGACATTTCGTTAGATGATCCAGGGCTACTTTCGATAGTAAAGATAAGGTGACCGCTGGAACAGCTCTATTTGTGTTAGCTGAAGATATGTTAATTATGTTGCCCTTGGTCTTCTCCAGTTCTGGGACAGCTTCTTGAATGAGAAAAAACACAGACTTCAAGTTGGTGTCCATGATATAGTTGTAATTCTCTTCCGTGGCCTCTGAAATAGACTGGTTATGACTAATGACTCCGGCGTTTGCTACCAGAATGTCCAAACGTCCAAACTTTGCCACAGTTTTCCCAATGATCTCTTTACGAACGCTCGTATCATTCACGTCACCTTGCACAATGAGAAACCGGTCCTGGTGTCCACCACTGGCCTTCACAACTTTCTCTAACATTGATTTTAGTCGGTCCTCATTGCGACCACAGAGAGTCACACTCGCGCCCCGAGATGCAAACAACACAGCGATAGCGTCTCCTAAACCAGAACTGGAACCAGTAACGACAGCAACCTTTCCGTTTAACTGGTAAGCCATAGTGCCGAATCAATGTAGAATCCAAATCACGTATAGCTAGCAAGTTAAATGACGAACAAAATTTAGTTACAACTGAACTTATACCGGTTGACAAACGAATCACGTGACCATGATCAATGGCTGTGGATCATGACATTAAAAACAAGAACATTTATCAAGTCTTCTAGCTTAAACATGTTTATATAGCGTATTATCAATCTAACAACAAGCTATGTTTGCGCGATGTTATTACTGATAACGCCAATCCATGTCCTTGACCCTGATACAGCTTTACGAAATCTATCTTAAGGTGATAGCGACCCGCGCTGGTAACGTCATGAGCAGGGTCGGGTGAGGCTTCGACACCTGGCCTACATACTGTCATGGCGCTGTCACATAACACATCCATATCAGAAAACTGCTTCGGAAAAACTTTATTTTAAAATAAAGGACATTTTAACTGACTCGCAACAGCCAATAAATCCCGTGGCTGCAAGGTTTTTTTCTTTACAATTAAACTGTACATTACTTAGTACAGTCAGTAGATAAATTATCTTTTACACGCCTAAGTGCGTATTTCGTGCTATTTTTTTTCATATCCTTTTTACATGACATCGCTGTCAACAAAACACCAGCATTTTGCTGCTGTTGTTGATGTCTTGGCAAGTTTACTTTCAGTAGTTCGCCATTGCTTTCTCAACGACCGGCTCCCATACCAATTTGTTAAAACCCAGAGCAACGCGGACTGCTGCCAAATTCGAGCGCAGCTGTGTCTGGAACGCGGGTAATTGGGTTTACGAACCGCGTCCATAAAGCCTTCACCACGGAGACGGCATTTGGTCTTATACTCATATTTTATAGACGAATCATAGACACTCACTAGGTGATGTGGTCAGTATAACTCGGGCGCATTTATTTCCCAAGACGTGTCTCGGTTAGCCATTTTACTCTGGGTCGACTTGGGAGTCCATGTGAATTTAAAATATTTAAATCCGGCCCGTTGTGGCTCGAACCCGTGGCCACTGGGACGACAGGCGAGGGTTTAGCCACTATACTACGATGGCTCCCATTATCTAAATAAATATGCACGTATTGTTTGGCGTTCATGGATGTAGAAGACAAAATGGAAGACTAACGCCAAAACAATATATGTGAATAATTAGTTAGTTAGTTAGTCGACAGATAATCCTCATTGCACATCGAACCATTCAGTCCATAGTGCTTGGATCCCCTCCTCAGCAAATCCCGCAGCGTGTAGCCATTAAGCATGGCTTGATTAAAAGTGCTTAGACATTGAAAAATAACACAACAGTCAAAATACCAAATTAGAGCACAAAAGAATTCAGGAACTTACTAATAAAAGAACAAGTACATCAACAGGCTGTCTAAAAACTAAAGATGGCAAAATCATAATAGAAAAATATCAGATTCTACATGTATTGAAAGATTATTGAAAAACCTTTATAATGATAAAGAGAGGAACAATATGATATTACATTTAATAATGAAGAGCCGCCAATTTTTAAGATGCAGGTTTGAAATGTTCTTAAGCATGGCAAGGCCCCCGGTGCAGATAACATCACAACAGAAATGATTAAAGCTTTAGAAGAATTTGGACTAGATCAAGTCACCAGACTGCTGAGCACATTATATGATCCTGGAGATATACCTTCTGAATCGATCCGATCCGATATTAAAAAACAAAAATTGCAAACTCGGTCTCCATCAACCTGCTTCTTCAGCGTTGGTTAGAGTGTCGATCCGTGGGTTTGTGTGGGTCTTTTCACCCTGTTTCTAACTTTTGCTCTCTTACGAGTGATTCTCTGGTTCTGGTAAGTTAGTTTTAATTTGTATTGTATCTCTTGATATGGTTTCTTTTGGTAGCATTGGCTTCTGGCTCGTCTGGCTTGACTGCTTTGTCCTTAGAAGGACTTTTTATTCAGTATTATTGCCTCTTTTTGTGTGAATTTTTCGTAGGAGATTTTCAATTTTGTCTTTCTCCTCTTCCTTGCGTATGTTTTCGATTTCGAGAAAGCGTTTATGATTCTTTTCGCAGTCTTCGTCGATGTACTTCCACGGGATGATCTCTCCGTCCTCTATATAATAATTGAATTTGCTCTCACAGTCATAGTGTTTGTTTGGGTATTCTACCGGTTTCCTGAGTTTCCGGGGCTTTTTCATTTCTCTTTCTTCCCAGAGCCTTTTGTATTCCTGGCGCCTGCGTTCCTCCCGTCTTGCACTTTCTTGTAGCTCCTCCAAGGTAGGCACCCTGGGCCTCTGCGTGTCGTCATCAGGGTGCTCATCTCTGGCCTCCTCGGGTGTCTGGCGGGGTATGGGTTTCCCCTTGTCTGCCTCGGGTATCGCGGTTGGGCTGCTGGCTGTAGTTTGTGGTTCAGGCTCGGTCTCTTGCGGTTTCTCTGATATCTCTTGTGTGGTTTCTGTTGGTTTGTTTTGGAAGAGTTCCATTTCAGCTCTGTGCAATTCTCTTTCGGTCTTGATAATTTGTAAAATTTCTTCGTTCTCCTTCTTCAACTCGGCCATGCGCTCCATCTCTTGTTTGATGTTTTGCTGTATCTCCTTCATTTCAGCAAGCAGTTTTTCATTGTCGCTGGTTTGTGACGGTGTTAGGAGTAGTTTGATTTGCTTCTTTAGTTCGTCTACTTGGCTTTGCAGTTGGGCTCTTTCCGCTTGTGAGCAACCCTTCTGAATTATGTAACACTGTATTTATTGCAATCCCAAAGAAATCAGGAACCCTAGAATGTGATCAACATAGAACAATTAGTATAATGAGCCACATCACAAAGATTTTGCTACGAAGAGCGAGGAAGAAAATACATCCTGAAATAGGGGAAGAACAATGTGGGTTTGTAGAAGGAAAGGGTACAGGAAATCCTGTGGATATGCTGCGAACAGTTATTGAACGTGCTATAGAAGTAAACAAAGATATACACCTTTGCTTTATTGACTACACAAAGGCTTTTGATAGAGTTAGACATGTCAACATGGTAGATATGCTTGCAGATCTACAAATTGATGGGAAAGACATTAGACTTATAACAAATATATATTGGAAACAACAAGCTGCCATAAGGATTGATAATGAAGTGGGACAATATCAACCAATTAAGAGAGGTGTTAGGCAGAGATGTGTAATGTCTCCAGATCTTTTTTCCCTATACAGTGAAAATATTTTCAGGAATGTAGAAGATATAAATGGAATCAGCATTGAAGGACGAAACATCAATAACATTAGATATGCAGATGATACAGTATTGATTGCAGACAATGCACAAGATCTACAACAATTAGTAGACACAGTTGTTGTACACAGTGAGCTGCTGGGGTTGGAATTAAATTGTAAGAAGACACAGGTTGTGGTCGTCACTAGGAAGAACGAAGTACCACAATGTAATATACAAGTAAATTGGAATATTCTTCAACAAGTGAATCGGTACAATTATCTCGGTACAGTCATAACATCTGATGGGAGATGCCTTGAAGAGATTAGAACAAGTATCGCCATGGCGAAAGTAGCCTTTAGGAAGATGAAAAACATTCTGACCAATAAAAAGATGTCCATTGAAACGAGAAAAAGAGTGTTGAGGAGATACATAGAGCATGTTCTTTTGTATGGATGTGAAACTTGGACAATGTGCAGTCAAGCTGAAAAACATCTGATGGTTGCAGAAATGTGGTTTCTGAAGAAAATGCAAATAATACCATGGACAGACAGAAAAATCAATAACCAAGTACTACAGGAGACAATTGAAAATCGTAAATTGATTAGAGAAATTAGACGAAGACGGTCAAAAATTTTTGGACATGTTATGAGAAGAAATCGATTGGAGAACTTAGTGACAACTGGCAAGATCGAAGGGAACAGACCAAGAGGAAGACCGAGAGGAAAATACCTGGATGGCTTGACCACATGGCATGGGCGAGACAGGAACACTGAGCTGATCCACGACGCTAGTGATCGAGTGAAATGGCGAGTCATGACCGCACATGCTTTCCGGCATGGCACATGATTGATTGTAGCGGCTAACGACACCAGTTCTGTGCTTGTTTATCAATCTTCTTTGGCTTCCTGCGTAGTGTTCTGGTTTGGCCACACCTCTTTTAATTTTCTGTTCTCGCAGTCTGACCATGGTTGTAGATTGGCAGTCATCACTTGGTTCTCGCAAAAGTCTTACTTCTCGTAGTGCATTCAGAATGTCAGCCTGGTCCATGGCACGCCCGCCCTCCACATTAGCCATACCTAAATTGCCTTAATGGCCTCGGGTGGGTTCCCCAACTTATATGTCTCTCTTGACTTCCTCTGCCATCCTCTGTCATCGTATTTCCTCGTATCCTCACATCAGTTCTTATTAAAGATCATACCGCATTGCGTTTGTGACCATGCCTGTCCATAGAGTTCAATCTCGTGTACTGTCAATAACTTCTGATACCAGTGTTCCCCAATGCCATGATGTCAGACTGTCCCGCTTCTCCTTCTTCTTCTTCTTCTCTCTCTCTCTCTCTCTCTCTCTCTCTCTCTCTCTCTCTCTCTCTGTCTGTGTGTGCGTGTGTGTGTTCCCTTGTCTTTTTTTCCCTCCAAATGTCCCGATATCACGACATAGTCTAGCTTTATCCCTCTCATAATATGCCCACAGAATCAGCTCCATTAATGCAAGCTGTTGTATGAATAACTAATTAAAGTGCGTTGATTCAGAGAAACCGACATAACAGCGCTCGGGATATTCCGATACGCGTTCTGTTCTCGTCTTTAACAGCTAGCCAGTAATACCAACGGTACCCTTTACAAAATGATTATATGTCCGTCTGGCCTTTCCTCAAAGACTGAATGTCGCGCACATCTGCTGGTTACTCCTTGCCGCACCATTCAGTCCTGACAATGACGGTTTAATATTTACATATTAACATCTTTTGTGATTAACTTATACATGTAGTCATATTGCAGGTATTGCCTTTCAGATGTCAATTGTTAGATTTTGAGATATTCTAGAGCACGGCATAGTGAGGTGAGATGGCTAGTTCCCTTCTTCGCCGTCCTTCCTTCGTAGACAATTCTGAGAAAATTATTTCATTAAGAGGCTGTGTAATCTCAAAGCCTTACTGGGCAAGCTCACTAAACGTTATGTCATCACGGCTCCACAATAAATATCATCTTCTTATATCCCATGCCGTGTGGCGTTGGTGATCATTTATGCCCACAGCCTTCTGTCTCGTATCCTGTCAATCTTTTTATAGTCCATGCCGTGTGGCGTTGGTGATCATGTCTGTCCACAGCCATCTGTCTCGTGTACTTTCAATCATTTCTGATATCGATGTTCCCCCTCGCCTTGATGTCAAACGGTCCAGCTTCTTCTCTCTTGGTAACCCGTTCGACTTTCTTTCCTTCCATCTTTCCCGTTGTGACGACGTACTCCAGATTCGCCTTCTTATTACATGTCCAAAGAATGTGGACTGTCCACTTCTGTTGAGAGTAACCAGTTCTCTTTGTGAGTTCACTTATTTCAAGATATCATCATTCCTCTTTCTATCAGTCTATGGTGTTACCATAATGCTTCCATAACATCAGATCTCCGCAACTACAATAGTTAAACACAGTTACAAAGAAAAAGTTAATTGCATATCCTTTACAGGATGTCGCAGTGAACCCCAGTAATTTATGCTATTTGTGATTTCTTGTCAAGTTTACTTTTAATATTTTGCCTTTGCTTTCTGAGAGGCCACCATTCATACCATTTAAATAAAAACCAACACAAGGCGGTCTGATGCCAAATCTCCTGCAGCTGTAATTTACCGCCGTAACCAGAGCGTCAGAGACCACCTTGTGCATAGTCGCCTCCCCACGGTTACTTCATCTGTGGGCACATTCGAATGCCATCGTAAGAACTGTCTGACATGCCCCATACTTTGTTCAGACACCAGAGATTGCATTTCCCCGAGGCACCTTCACCTTGAAAAACTCTTTCACTTGTACATCCCGCAATCTGATTTATGTCATCATCTGCAAACGATGTGACATGAAATACATTGGCCAAACGGGCAGACGTCTTGCTGACCGTTTTAGAGAACACCTCAGAGACATCAATCAGGGCGCTGACAAACCTGTCCCCAACCATTTAAATTCCTCCAACCATAATGGAGTCGACGATGTATGTGTCACCGCATTAAAACCCTGCTACTCCAATAGCTCCGTCAGGCTCAAAATTGAATGCCAGCTAATCAACAATCTGGGATGCATCCATCCAGCAGGTATCAATACTGTTGTGGACGCTGCGGTATAACTGTGGCATCTTCCCTAATTGTTTACACTATCTATTACTATGCCCCCCCCCTATATCTATAACTAACTGTCCCCACACCCTTATATTTTCATAGCAGACTGTTCACATATTTTTGGCTTCTTAAATCCTATCTGGCAACCCACTTTTAACTCTGTAGCCAACGAGCGCCTTCGCAGCTGGCCAAGCCACCTTTTCTGCCCCACATGGCATAGGGATAGTTCGTGTTTTTTTTCTTTTCTTTGTTTGCTGTATTTCGTTGTGTTAGCTATCTGTGGTGTCCTTGACAAAGATTCTGAGAATCGAAACGTCGGTAGTCCTGTGTGTCGTATTGTACGCGTTTGAGTGTATTTTATTTTATTTTATTTTATTTTATTATTCATTTTATATATTTATTGAGTGCTTCTGATTTCGGATTTTCACCTGTATTTCGCGATACGATGGACCTCCTTGTAAGGTATGTGCAACGTTGTTGATGTTTAGTACGTTTCTTCTCGCAGGAGTTTAATATACCCATTTGTTTCCAACCAAGATAAGACAGAATATATGGTAATTTCAAGAGAAGGAATGGCTAAAAACTCTGGCCACATACAAATAGATAATATCACCATTAAAAGAACGGAAACATACAAATACCTGGGTACAATCTTCAACTGCTCCAACATCATAAGGGAAGAAATACAAACTAGAATCAATTCTGGAAATAAGATATACTATGCACTACAACATCTACTAAAGTCAAATGCGCTATCTCGTAAAACCAAGATTACAATATACAAAGCACTGATCAGACCAGTTGTGCTGTATGGCTCTGAAACCTGGAGTACACCGAAAGGAGACGAAGCCTAACTACAAACCTTTGAGAACAAAGTTTTAAGACGCATCTTTGGACCCATTAGGGATACACAAAGTGGAGAGTGGAAAAGAAGAAGTAACAAAGACATTTATGATCTGTTTAAGTCCCCGCTAATCACTAAGGCTAATAGACAACAATGGCTGGGGCATATAGAAAGAATGGAAGATAATAGGGAAACAAAACTCGCTTACACTCAAGAAATAAATGACCGTAGACCCCGAGGTAGACCAAGAAGACGGTGGAGAGATAATATATATATATACAGACCTACAAGCACTTGGAATCAACGACTGGCAAGAGAAGGTCAATAAGAGAGACGAATGGAGACGGGTTGTATCTGCAGCAAAGAACCTCAATGGCTCGGAACGCTGAAGAAGAAGAAGAAGAAGAAGAAGAAGAAGAAGAAGAAGAAGAAGAAGAAGAAGAAGAAGAAGAAGAAGAAGAAGAAGAAGAAGAAGGGATTTTTTACGTGCACAACAATACACACGGGAGACGATCCCACTACCCTGAGACCAGGGGAAATTGTTTTACTAGAAGTCCACGTGACCAAATCCCGGCCATCACCGGGGCTTGAACTCGGGACCTTCAACACTCGAGGCGGACACCATACCTCGAGACCACTTAGCGCCCCCCCTCCCTCCCCCCGAGATAGACCTGTACTTCCCAGAGCATTCCATGTTACACATTTTAACCTGGTAGCCCAGATCAAAAACGTGTAAGTCTCACATGTTGCGACTGGAAATTGGAAGTAGTCACCTCACGTGATTTCAACCCTGACATTTAAAATGTGTAGTTCTGTGTACACTTCAAGGTCTCACAATATTTGTTTTATTGTCGAACACTTCAAATGGGGGTCATAGTTTTAGTGGCTAAACGTCTGAACGTGTCGGTAGAGATTCTCAATTTGAACTATGGATTCCAAACACGATGTTTAAACTAATGTCATCAAATTTACCCATTTGTGAAGGTAGTACCCTGGGATAAGTTAGCGTATTTTCACCTTTCAAGATCTAAAATGTTGGCATTTGAGTCATGGAATAAAGTAGGCCGAATGATTTAACAAATCGAGATATATTTACTGTCATAAACGCCATTCCAATTTATGATCATGTTTTGCAACCCGGCTCCGTGGCGAAGAAGGTACGGGCACAGTTCGTAATCTCGCATACCCGCATTTGAAACACAGCTGCGGGCGATTTAGCAGCAGACCGCCTTGCATTGGTTTTTTTACGAAATGCTATGGGTGTCGGTCGTTCAGAAAGCAATGGCAAACTACTGAACGTAAACTTGCCAAGAAATCACAACAGCAAGAAATGCTGTTGTTGACTGCAAAGTCCTGTAAAGGATATGCAACTAGCTTTTTTGTGCAACCCATACTTGCAGTAATAAAATAAAATTGCATGTCCTTTGCATTACGCTGTGTTCAACACCAACCCAAGGTTGATTTTCTAGATAATTTTACGTCCAGTAGTTTGCTATTCTTCCTGAACGAGAAACCAACGTTGAAGTGCAACTGACAGGTGTAGAGTCTTCTTCTTCTTCTTTCGTTCGCCTAAATTATGTTTATAACTGCAATGTTGTCTCTTGTATGAATCTAACAGTCTTTTTTAGTTCATTCAGCGGTCCATAGAGTTTATCTTCCACTGTTGTCTCTCTAGGCCAGAAGGTTCGCCTGGATATGTTGTAGTTTGGGCAATCCTGGAGTATGTGCTCTGCTGTCTGCGACGCCAAACCACATGTGCACATGGCTGAGTCACCAATCTTGAATTTTGTATACATGTGGTTGCGTAATCTATTGTGTCCTGTTCTGAGGCGCAGAAGAATGACCTGTTCTGGTCTGTCCATAACGTGGTAGTCGTCTTGAGTAAGGTTTGGTGGCCTTCTGACTGATTTGATCATTCTTTTCTTTTGGTGGTATGTAATAGGCACATCTGGTTGTTCTTCTTGTGCTCCTTCCTTAGCCAATCGATCAGATAGGTGTAGAGTCTGAACCCTGCCTTCAGCGCAGCGGAAATTAAAGTATAGGCGCATTGAGCCCCTCGGTCAAACAAACTCCAGCTTAACATAATATAAATTTAAAAAGTTCGGGATTTTGCCGTCATCCGCGGCTTAGGATTAGTGAGCGCAATGTCAAAATCCCGATGTCCGGCTTCGAAATCACCCGCATGCGGTTTGGAAGCAGATCGCCTAGCGCTGATTTTCACATGTGTATGAGCGTCGGTTGTTCTTTAAGCAAGCACTAACTAACGTAAAACTTCCCAGCAAATCACAATAAAAAAAATGATGGAACGAACAAACCTTATTTATTTTCAAAGGGTTAAGAAGCGGATTGCAGCGTCCTATAAAAGACACGCATCTAACTTTCTAAAGGACACGTTTAACACTTTGAGCCAGTTGGGATGTTGTCAAAGACTGAAATAGATAAGAGGGAAGACCACCCTGAATGAGTGGTCTACCTCAAGTAGAGTAGAGGTAACCCAGTGCCCCAACATGAGGGCAGGTTAGGTGTAGGAAGTAGATAGGGAGGGGAACTGTAAACAGTTATCTAATGAGTCACGGAAGTGTCAACCAGAGAGTAAGCACTCTGGTCACGGTATAACCACGCCAACGTGATAGACACGAAGAACTAGAATGGAACTCAAGAGTAGGCTACTACTCTAAGCGTGTTGAATGATGTAGCACGCAAAAGCCGAAGTGCGCCCGAGGTCCTTCCGCGTACTGTGTAATCAGCACGCGGAGAATTGTCACACTGGGGACAGACTTCGTAGGGAACACATCGCTTAGCGTCGATGCGTATTTCTTTAGATGAGTATATAGATTTAGCAGTAGGGCTAGGGACGACTAGTGATAGGAAATTCTGTGTATTCATGTGTGATTCATTAGCGACAGTTTTGTGCATTTATGTAATGTAAAGAGCCAGTGGCAATAAAATGTGTAATCAATTCCTCTCGTACGACTGACAAATCTTTTTGTGTGGTGCGACGAGAGAAGTTTATCCCGTAATGCCTGTAGCATCGCTTGATGACAGGCTAGGATAAAAGTGGTGTCAGAAGTGTGGCTTGGACAATTGTTCAAGCAAAAACACTCACCCACGGCTATAAAATAGTATTACTGTCAGTTAATCACAGGGTTTAATTTGTGTTAGTGTGAAAAAGCTTGTGCAGACTAGAACAAGTTGCGAGCTGTGCCCATCGTGACCGATTAACGTTTATTTATGCTTATTGAAATGTTGTGTGCTTTATGAACATGTTTTCTTCTAATCTGTAAGTATTATTATTATAGTTTTGTATCATTTATTTCTACAATTAATGGTTTATTTATGAGTATTTGTCAAACATGATTCACGGCGGAGCAATACATAAAAAAATGAGCCGGCGACAATATCGATTTTTCCAATCTAAAAATAGCGCTGCGCCTGTGACGTATCGCGGTTGACAAACAGCTGCCCTACGCCATTTGCAATCAGCAACAGATTGTTTACAAATCGCCAAGCGGCTGCTCGCCTGAATCTTTGGCTTATATTGAATAGTAGTCGATTATACAAGCTATTTATTGAATATCTTTATTTATTTGAACATTATTATTACCTTTATATTTATTTCAAAGCATTTATTTAATTATTTGTAGCCTTTTTCGATTTTCTACCGTCACGATGGCACTACTTTCGTTATGCAAATAAGATTCCGTCTGCACAGCACTTTCATAAATTAAACAGCAATAGTTGGGGAACGCAGAAGACAATAGAACGAAGACAGGACAGTGACATTTACTTTAACTATACCACATTGTGTTGTCCGGGGGCATGTGATTGTAAATGTCAAACAAATGTCTAAAGTCATATGTCGTTTACAAATAGTTAATTATTGATGCTCTTATAAACCAGGTATAACAAGAGCGGTGTATAAGAGTAACGCAAGGTGTATGTCGAGGTGCCAAACGATTGTACCTGAGGTGCCAAACGAATGTACCTGATTGTTCTGGATTGCTGAGATGAGTATACCCAAATTATTTTGAATGCAATATAATTAATAATGCATCTCTTTTTCAGGGTGTAATCTGATAATATTTTTTGTACACAGGCATTTAAAAACTCAACATAGCTAATATACCTGAGTAAATATTTGAGTACCTATCAACTCTATCTAATTACCCAACAACATGTCAACTTTAGCTGATTTCATACAAGCAGGCAAGACATTAGGACACACCGGAAAGGAATTAGAGCAATATGCTGATCAAAAATTTAGGGAAACAAAAGATGCTGAGAGAGATGAACGTGCACGAGAAAGACAACACCAGAAGGAGATTGTAGAACTAGCTGAGAAAACAAAACAGAAACAATTAGAACAAGATAAGGAGATTAAACAAAAAGAATTAGAGTTAAAGCAAAAACAATTAGATCAGGCGAGAGAATTAAAGCAAAAACAATTAGATCAGGAGAGAGAGTTGAAGCAAAGAGAGATAGATGAAATGGCAAGAGTGAAAGAAAAACAAATACAGAGTGAATCAGAGACACAGTTAAAGATGAAAGGTATGGAAGTAGATTCACACGTAGAGATCTCCGCTACAAAACTAAAGAGTCAGCAAGAAGAGAATAAACTGAATAAATACAAACATATTATTAAGCCATTCTGTAAAGAAGATTCCATATCAGCTTGGACAGAAAATGTCGAATATCAGCTTAAATACCATCAAGTACCAATCGATATGTGGGCCATGATCTACATGAAAAACCTCAGTGGGGAGCCCCTTAAAGTTATTGAATCAATACCAACTGATCTTAGATCTAACTATCAGTACATTCACGATAGGATAATGCAACATTTTTTACTTCATGCCCCTGGGTATATAATAGATGGCTTAACGCAGCAAAAATAGGAAAAGACTTTGAAAAACTTAAAAATTTAATAGCCATGGATAAAGTCATATCCACAATTCCATCTCCTTTCGCTAAATTTCTTCAGCAGTCAGATATCGAAACAATAGAGCAATTCGAGAAGAAAGGCTCCGCATATTTTTCCTCGAATAGGGAAATTTTTAAAACATCAAACATCGACTCTGAAATAGTCTCTTTTGTTAAGGGCCAACCTAGAAGCTATCGTAGCAATAAAAAACCATTTCAGAGAGTCGACAAGAAAGATCAAAAATTGCCTAAATGTGTGTATTGCCAACTTTTTCATGATACTTACGCTATGTGTGATAAATCACCAAACTATCCGGCACATCTTGAGATGGTAATTAAGAAACAACAAAACAAGAGAAGTGCATACAGGCGTGCAGTCAAATGTTTCTTCTGTTCTAGCTACGGGCATTATTCCAATAAGTGCCTAGGCCGACAAAGAATGAAGGCCAACAGTGAAATGTTGATTGATACATCTTCTGATAGTGGGAGTGAGACTGAGTGTGAGGTTGAAAATGAATTACCTGTTAATCAATCTGAAAATGTTTGTTGTGTAAACGATATTTTAAGCTTTGACAGTTGTGAACGATGTCACCAATTTCATGCAGACGGAAAATTAGAATGTGGACATACAGTACCATTCTCCACTGAGAGTGTAAATGCAGCATTAGCCTCCAGAGGCAATTTGGTGTTCCACAATGCATTGGTAAACGAAATACCATGCGAATGTTTGCTTGACAGTGGGAGCACTCTTATCGGTCTTAGAAAGGAACTGGTGAATCCAAATGATTATACAGGTGACTCAGTCAAATGCCGAACCTTTTCGGGTAATATCGAAATTTACCCACTGGCAAGAGCCCGTATTAACACTCCTTTTCTTTCTGGTACCTTTACATGTGCTATTTTAGATAACCCTTGTACTGATTTAATTTTGGGATGCTTACCCCAAATGAAGCATTGCACTAACGAAGAAATAGCTGCATGGGAGAAATTAAATGCAGCTAATGCAACAACCAGAGCAGATACTATTAAGCACCAAGACACACTACAGGAGGAAAGACTACTATTGCTATCACCAACTAGCACGGATGATACCACCAGACAAAAGTTCATAGACCAGCAAAAAGGTGATCCAAGTGTGTCTCCATATCTAAAACTATTCAAAGAAAAAGCCAAAGTAACAAAAAACGCATCATGGTTCTTTAGACTTAATAATGGTATTCTTACTCGTTATTATACAACTGGCAACCATGAGATTCAGCAAACGGTGTTACCTGTACAACACCGCCAAACTGTGCTAAAGATTGCACACGGGTCACCGTTTGCTGGTCACCTTGCATACGATAAAACCAGGGCCAGAATTCAGGCTCATTTTTACTGGCCGGGTTTTTGTAATGACATAAAAGTATTCTGTCGTTCATGTAATGTCTGTCGACAACTAGTACGTAAGGGTAAACATCCTACAGCTGAAGTACAACCAACAACACTGGCCTCTAGACCATTCGAGAGTGTGGCGGTGGATATTGTTGGACCCCTGAACCACGTGTCCAGCAAAGGAAATCGCTTCATCTTAACGCTAGTGGACCTATGTTCAAGGTGGGTTGCGGCAGTAGCTTTGAAATACATCACCTCCAAAGATATTGCCAATGTATTTCTACATTTGTTCTCACGATTCGGATTTCCACGTACCATCTTATCCGATCGTGAAACCCAATTCATATCGGCTGCAACGCAAGCCCTTACGAAAATGTTAGGAATTAAAAAGCATTTTACAACAGCTTATCATCCAGCCAGCAATGGAATAGTAGAGAAAATTAACGGAGACCTAAAGCATATGCTGGCTAAGGTGACAGCAGAAAACTCAGCTGATTGGGATACACTGTTGCCAACAGTGCTTTTCGCCTATAGGGAGATTCCCTATTCAAGCACGGGTTTCTCACCGTTTGAATTAGTATACGGGGCTAACCCACGTGGACCCCTAACAATTTACCATCAGTTAGTAACTAATGCGATTGAAACTCCAACCCCTAAAACACCTTATGAGATGGTAACAGAAACACGAGATAAAATTATGAAATCGTGTATCATAACCAAGGCAACTTTGGAGAGGAAGGGTCAAATCTACCGCCAATACGCTAATAGAGGTGCGAGGACTATTAATCTTGAACAAGATCAAGACATACTGCTTTTACTCCCAGACAAACGGAATTTATTATTGACCTCATGGCAAGGGCCATTCAAAGTGGTACGAAAAATTGCAGATGTCGATTATGAAATATCGATAAACGGACACTTAAAGATATTTCATATCAACATGTTGAAACCCTACTTTTCACGACAAGAGACAGAACTAGAGACAGACGAACACAATGCACCCACACCTATTGATGAGACGACGGACATACATAACGCAACTACACTAGTTAGCGAGACTGGCAAAGCCGACGATATGCATACACCTAGTGAGCATACAGAAAACGCACTTAGCACCACAACCGTACTGAATCAGGTAGACGACGACGGGATGGAACTACCTGTTCCAATTGTAGACAAGACTGCAACATTAGATTGTATACGGTTAGAACAGGGACTAACAGAAGAGCAACGACGACAGACATTGGAATTAGTAACGGAGTATAAGGACATTTTTTCCGACATTCCAGGTAGGATGGACAGAATCGAGCACTCCATCCTTCTTTCGGACTCTAAACCTATCAAATGCAGGCCGTACTCTATCTCACTTAGCTACAGAGAAAGTCTAAATAAGGAAATTCTTAATTTAGAAGCTAGTGGAATCATCCAGAAATCTACATCTGAGTACTCCTTTCCAATCGTCTTGGTAAAGAAAAAAGACTTCACAATTCGTCTCTGTGTGGACTATAGGAAACTCAACAGTGTCACTAAGATCGACGCAGAACCAATTCCTTCCTGCGAAGATCTTATTCTTGATATGTCCACCTCCAAAATCTTCTCTAAATTAGACCTTACTAAGGGATATTGGCAGGTCCCTATGAAGACTCAATCCATCCATCTTACTGCATTCTCAACACCTTTAGGTCTTTACGAGTGGCGGTTTCTTCCTTTTGGACTTCGTAACGCTCCTGCCATTTTCGTACGCTTAACTAGAGATTTACTACATGGAGTCACGAATACGGTGACATATATAGATGATATTTGTGTCTATACAGATGACTGGACAACACACTTACTGAAACTCAGACATGTCTTCGATAGGTTGCGACTCTTCGGTCTCACTGTCAAACCGAGCAAAGTTGAACTGGGCCTACAAGAAATTGATTTTTTGGGTCATGTCATTTCACAAGGACAACTAAAAACTGACAATAGAATTGTTACTAAAATTATGAACCTGACCATGCCTACAACAAAGAAGCAGGTCAGGAGCCTTTTGGGTTTAGTAAATTATTATAGTAAGTTCATACCGAACTTAGCGGAAATCACAAGTGTATTTTCAAATCTTTTGAAAGCATCAGTAAAACTAGATGTCAAAGATGCATTATTAATTTCTGCATTGTCAACATTGAAACTCCTATTTAGTAATGTACCAATCCTGCGTTTGCCTAATCCTAGGCTCGTTTATTATCTTATGACAGATGCCAGCAGGATTTCCATCGCTGCAGTACTAGGCCAGTTTTACGAAGGCATCTTCCATCCAATTTGCTACGTGAGCCGCAAGATCACACCTGCTGAGTCCAGATATTCCATATCAGAGTTGGAAGCCCTAAGTGTCATCTATTCAGTAAGGAAGTTACATCGATTTCTAGCGGGTAATCACTTCGTAGTACAGACCAACAACTCCCCAATCACGGTCATACAAAGTGGGGTACATCGCAATGACCGCATTTACAGGTGGTCGTTAATATTACAAAACTATACGTTTAGTATAGAGCATATTAAGGGTAGGGACAACATGCTGGCTGATACCCTTAGTCGACCATCTGAAGTAGAAATACCTGATACTACACATGAAGATTGAGTCTAAGATATGTAATTTAGTACACTTAGAATATCCTGTGTAAAATATCCTATGTAATACATAGACATCATGATCAGGACTGTGTGCTAAGAACAGTGAACTACCATGTGTCCATAGACAGCATAATAAAAACTGTGCTCCAAGAATTAGTGAATCACCGTGCGGACATAGACAGCTCGTTACTTACTATGTTCCATTTGTGGTCCGGTGAATCACAATGCAGAAATAACAGACACGAATATACATGTCTACGACACCAGCGGACTCTACGAGTGGAAGAATACCCATAAGACACAAGTATGACTGTGTAGTTTAATTTAATACACCCAGGACAATTGTGTATCTATGAACTGTGCCAACAAAAGCAATTTCTGAACGTTATGGCAACCACTAACCTGGGGTATTTAAATACCATGTATATATATTTTTTTATTGTGTTATGTATTATAACATGTTTTTAATATAATGATAAATTATAGTTAGACTAGTTACTTTAATATAGATTTAGATTAGATTTAGGGAATATCATAGATTTTTTTTCTGTAGTTTAGATAAATCACTAATTTACCCACTTACTTAGGATAGTACTTTAAATTTAATAATAGCTAATTAAAGACGAGGATAACAAGTTAAGATAGGAACAGTACCAGTTAGTACATTTCATTTCACATTATTTCATTCCATCTTGATAAACACTTTAACAACCTCATCATTTAGAATTAAAAGTAGTTTAGACCTTAGATGAGTAGATAGATTTAGCAGTAGGGCTAGGGACGACTAGTGATAGGAAATTCTGTGTATTCATGTGTGATTCATTAGCGACAGTTGTGTGCATTTATGTAATGTAAAGAGCCAGTGGCAATAAAATGTGTAATCAATTCCTCTCGTACGACTGACAAATCTTTTTGTGTGGTGCGAGAGAAGTTTATCCCGTAATGCGTGTAGCATCGCTTGATGACAGATGTGGTGTTAGATCCATATTTGTATAGACCTGTAGACACTTGATGGATGAAGTGGTCAATATCACACCCGCCGTCTTTACGTCCCAGTACATTTTCCAGTATCCATTTTTTCAGCTGGGTCCATCTGGGAGTGTAAGTCTTCTAAAGAAAATTCGTTTCGATGGACATTCGATCTCATGCTCCCTGAGCCAGCATTCAAGTATATTAGCCACTGCATTACTTGGGCACCCAAAGTGATGTTCTGCTAAAGGTATATTGGGAAGTTATCTATTATCTGTTCCTATGTCGATGAGTTGAGTTTAATTGAGTTGAGCTAAGAACTGACATCACTGCACTCAAGACATTCCCCATGTGCTTCGTCAACTCGTTCAAAAACCAGCGAAGATTCACACTACTAATCGTTAACACTGACATCTGATTCAAAGTTCTCCTGGTCTTCCCTCTCAGTTTTTATGAAAAACATACTGACCAACAAAAAGATATCAATTGAAACGAGAAAAAGAGTGTTGAGATGCTACATAGAACCTATACTGTTGTATGGATGAAGCGTGGACAATAACCAATCAAGCTGAAAAACAGTTAATGGCTGTGGAAATGTGGTTTATGAGGAAAATGCAAAGAATACCATGGACAGATAGAAAAACCAACGAAAAAGTCCTTCAAGAAACAAATGAAGATCGTAAACTGATTTCATTAGACGTAGACAGTCACAATTTTTGGGGCATGTTATGAGATGAAATGAATTGGAGAACTTGGTGACAACTGGCAAGATCGAAGGGAAGAGACCAAGGGGAAGACCTAGAAGTAAATACCTGGATGGCTTGGCCACGTGGCATGGTCGAGATAGGAACACAGAGCTGATCCACGACTCCGGTGATCGAGTGAGATGGCAGAACATGACCGCCCATAAGGCACATGATGGACGGAGAACACCTGCCGATCCACCGCAATCTCATTCTTTCCAAATATGGATTCTCAATCTATTCCTCCGCCTTCTCCACTTGGTCCCACAGGCTCACCACCACCTCTCCCTTGTTCATAGGTAGTTTACTACCAAGAGGTATATTCCCTACCAGCCTATCAGCCTGTTCATTCCCATACACTCTCGCGTGACCAAGACAAAAAATCCATACAATTCCCACAATATGTGACCTCTGAAGCGAGGTGAGCCATGCAACACGAAACATTCCTTTCTCCACGACTACTTGTGGTCCTCTTAATTAATACAATGGGGGTGGGGGTGGTTGAAGATTTAAATACTGGGTTAAATGCATGGCCTTTAGTGCATTGCATGCCCTCCGCAGATTATCTCTGTCTCACCCCTGGACTTCTATAAAAATAATAATAAAAGTTAGTTGCATATCCTTTACAAGACGTTTGCAGTCAACACCAGCATATGTTGCTGTTGTTGATATCTTGGCAAGTTTACTTTCAGTAGTTTGCCATTGCTTTCTGAACGACCGGCACTCATACCATTTCGTAAAAACCCAGAGCAACACGGTCTGCTGCCAAATCGCGCGCAGCTGTGTTTCGAACGCAGCATGCGATGAGTGAGGCCGCGTTTATTTCGAAAGTCATTTCTTGTTACCTTATTAAAGATGGGTCGACATGTGGGCCACCTCGATTAAAAAAAATTCTCCTCCGCCCCAATGAGTATCGAACTTATGACCATCGGTTCTGCAGTTGAGCATCTAGCCACTACGCCAAAACGGCTCTTGTGTGTGTGACAAAACCAACCAGATACCGTTTCTTTACTCTGCAGGAAATTCCGCCGATCGGAAATAGACGAGTCGTCTCCCGTCAGACCTTAAGATAGCTAGGGAAATCCCCGACTAAAATAGTCCCTGGCGAGAGTATTCTAGTTTATTCTAGAAAGTAAGATCCAGGGTGTGTACGTGATGTTTGCAGTCACGTAGGACACAGAGTCCCAGCGGGCTCATGGGATTCTGGACTTCTCCGTAATCCATGAGATTCTCAGGGGTCGAGAAGAATTCGAAACTGCGCAAACCGCTCTGAGCAGGCTGTCGCCAGCCGTCTGTCAATCGACAAGGTCGCAATGATCAGACTGCTCTGAAATGATGTCTTTTCAACCGCTTGCCAGAGCGTGACACCGAAGCAGTCAAGTAATGTGGTGATTGTTAGCGAGACGCGTATATTTTTCTGCCCGACCGCCTGCATTTGTAATTAGCTGTATTTATCGGCTAGTGAATATGTGAATCAGAAGCCTACTGTAACAACAGGTAGTAGTGCTCGTTAACACATCAGGCGTGTGTAGCTAGTAATACCTTATCAGTTGTGGAAAACTGACGTTATTGTAGGAGAATGCCGAATGCTGTTGTAGTAACTATATTCATATTGATTGTTAGTGTAGAATTTACTAGGAATTTGTCACTGCTACTTGTGAGTGTGGTTTGGGTAATTTAACTGTGATGTTTAGCAAGTGTGTTAACCTTGGTCATTGATTGCAAAGTTAGGGTTGTGAGGAATTCTTGACACTAGTTAGGGTGTAATATTAAATGCATTATTAGTGACGAGTTATCGGCTTGAGCAAGCAAGTGAAGTGTTATTTGCTTAGCTAGATAGTGCTATAACTCATGCCTTATTTAGATTGTGTTTATTAATTCCTGGAACCAATGTTTTGTTTTTTCCATCAGGATGTGGAGGTAAGTTGTCAGCAACCGATGCTTCAGGCATCACGGGATAACTTCTCTCGCACCACACAAAAAGATTTGTCAGTCGTACGAGAGGTATTGATTATACATTTTATTGCCACAGGATCTTTACATTACATCAATGCACAAAAACGGTCGCTAATAAATCACACATGAATACACCACAGAATTGCCTATCACTAGTCGTTCCTAACCCTATTGCTAATTCTATCTACTGGCTAAAGCATACGCATCGACGCTAAGCGATGCGCTCACTACAAAGTCTGTCCCCTGTCTGAGCAAATCTCTGCGTGCTGACTACACGGTACGCGGAGTGACCTTGTGCGTACTTCGGCTTCTGCGTGCTGCATCACTCAGCACGCTTGGAGTCGTGGTCTCTCTTGAGTCTAGTTCTCTGTATCTGTCACGCTGGCGTGATTACGCCGTGACCAGAGTGCTTACTCTCTGGTTGACACCTCCGTGTCTCATGAGAGAACTGTTTGATAGTTCCCCTTCCTATTTACCACCTACACCTACCCTGCCCTTATGTAGGGGCACTGGGTTACCTCTATTCTACTTGCGGTAGACCACTCATTCAGGGTGGTCTTCCCTGAGTCTTTGACACACACCCTCCCCTCCTGTGTTGCGTTACAAACTTTGACTCATGGTTGTGACGCAAGAGGTTTCTAAAAAATTAGTGTATCTAATTTTTGTCAAAGACTAACTTGGTTCTGGGTAACTCAATAGACTTCTACTGACTATTGTCACAATGTAGTCTCACTTTACTTGGCTACTGGTGATCGCCACAAACTTGTCTGGTTGGCGTGAGCCCTCTTCTCAATCGCAATATTATATTAATTAGAGGTTTGTCTGAACCGGACCATTGTCTTATAAGACCTGCCCTCAAATAGCAAATTAACTCACTACCCATACAAAGTTGACTTTCTTAGGGTCAACACATGAATTGCTTCATGTCCCCCATATAATATTAAGCAACCCTTGCACAAGTTGTGTGCGACAGGGTTTACCTATCTAGCTTCCGCGTGTAAAGTTATCTTCCACTGTTAAGTTAGTGTTTCGTTGTCTATTGTGTCCCCTGACCCAGAGTTATCTCCCTTTGTTCTAAAAAATGTATGTCATTTACCGGTTTGTTTTCCTGGTTGTTTGCGTGTTCGGATCTAACTAATACTATACTTTACCTTCTAACATGCGTGTCTGTCTATAATATGCATGTAAGTTAGTTTTCAAGTGCCATAATTCGGTTAAATGTGGCCACAAACAAGTGTATAACACTCATTCGTGACTACGTTCCCGTCTTATGAGACTTAAAATACTTTTTCTAAGGTCTACACTAAACTACACACACCACATCCAAGACAGCACATTTCAACATTGAAAGCAAACGCTTGACGCAGACAAATAATAAAAAGTCGCGTTGAGCGGCAGAAAAAATCCGCTAGTCGTCCTCACTCTCCCTTGTATATTTTCCATTTTCTCTCACTTTCACACTTCTGTCACACATCTTTCCTCCTCCTATTCTCTCACTTTCACATTTTTGTCACATATCTTTCATTCTAATATTTTAAAAACCTTGAAGTGACACTGTACAAGTTTGGCTCAGTTTGAAAAGAGTTGAGCTTAATGACTGTGTGTAACTTACTGCACGAGTCATATATCTACAAAATATTTACATGGATGAAATAGGGTTGATGGTTTGTACCCTGATGTTATTAAACACTATAATCTACTGAAATACTACTACTAATTCTATAACTATATATATCCTAATTTGTTGTACACAATTAATTTAATTTAAGGGAAGTAATCTAACTATCTAAAAAAAATGAAAATGATGTGAGATGAGTTATGTACCTTTTTGAAATGGGAAATGTGAAATGTAACAAAATTGTAAATAAAGTTTTAATGTTTCAATGAAAAGAAATATGATTGATATTTTTACTCTACATGGTGTAAATGATGTATGTTAAATGTACAATCCTTTTATCCTATACTACTTTATCCTATAAATTATAAACTAATTTTAATTTTAAATGATGAGGTTGTTAATATGCTCATTAAAATGAAATAAAGTGAAATGAGATGAACTAAATGGTACTGTTCCTATCTTAAACTAAATGGTGTTGTTGTTATCTAAACTAAATGGTGCTGATGCTATCTAAACTTTTTATCCTAGACTTTAATTAGCTGTTATTAAATTTAAAGTTCTATCCTAATCTACTTTTACGCTAAGTAAGTGGGTAAATTAATGATTTATCTAAGCTACAAAAAAAATCTATTATATTCCCTAAATCTAATCTACATTTATATTACAGCAACTAATCTAACTATAATTTATCCCTATATTTAAAAAAAATGTTATAATACATATCACATTGTCTAAATATATATACATGGTATTTATTTACCTCAGGTTAGTGGTTGCCATAACGTATAGAAATTGTTTTCGTTGGCATAGTTTATATATACATAATTGTCCTGGGTATCTTAAATACACTACACAGTCATACTTGTGTCTTATGGGTCTTCTTCCACTCGCAGAGTCCGCTGGTGTCGTAGACGAGTATATTCGTGTCTGTTATTTATACATTGTTCTGACACTGCTCTTCCACTTTAACACCGGTGACTCACCGGAACACAAATGGAGCATAGTAAGTAACGAGCTGTCTATGTACACACGGTGATCAACTTGTTCTTGGAGCACAGTTCTTATTCTGCTGACTACGGACACATGGTAGTTCACTGTTCTTAGCACACAGTCCTGATCGTGATGTCTATGTAATACATAGGATATTTTACACAGGATATTTTAAGTGTACTAACTTAACATTTCTTACACTACCTTTTCATGTGGAATATCAGGTATTTCTACCTCAGATGGTCGACTAAGGGTATCAGCAAGAATGTTATCCCTACCCTTAATATGCTCTATACTAAAAGTATAATTCTGTAATATTAATGACCACCTGTAGATGCGGTCGTTGCGATGCACCCCACTTTGTATGACCGTGATAGGGGAGTTATCGGTCTGGACCAGAAGTGATTACCCGCTAGAAATCGATGCAACTTCCTCACCGAATAGATGACGCTTAGGGCTTCCAACTCTGATATGGAATATCTGGACTCAGCAGGTGTGATCTTGCGGCTCACGTAGCAAATGGGATGGAAGATGCCATCATAAAACTGGCCTAGTACTGCAGCGATGGAAATCCTGCTGGCATCTGTCCTAAGATAATAAACGAGCCTAGGATTAGGCAAACGGAGGATTGGTACATTACTAAATAGGATTTTCAATTTTGACAATGCAGAAATTAATAATGCATCTTTGACATCTAATTTTACAGATGCTTTTAAAACATTTGAAAATACACTTGTAATTTCAGCTAAGTTCGGTATGAACTTACTATAATAATTTACTAAACCCAAAAGGCTTCTGACCTGCTTTTTTTTTGGTAGGCATGGTCAGGTTCATAATTTTAGTAATAATTCTATTGTCAGTTTTCAGTTGTCCATGTGAAATGACATGACCCAAAAAATCAATTTCTTGTAGGCCCAATTCCACTTTGCTCGGTTTGACCGTGAGACCGAAGAGTCGCAACCTATCGAAGACATGTCTGAGTTTCAGTAAGTGTGTTGTCCAGTCCTCTGTATGGACACAAATATCATCTATATATGTCACAGTATTCGTCACTCCATGTAGTAAATCTCTAGTTAAGCGTACGAAAGTGGCAGGAGCGTTACAAAGTCCGAAAGGAAGAAACCGCCACTCGTAAAGACCTAAAGGTGTTGAGAATGCAGTAAGATGGATGGATTGAGTCTGCATAGGGACCTGCCAATATCCCTTAGTAAGGTCTAATTTAGAGAAGATTTTAGAGGTGGACATATCCAGAATGAGATCTTCGCAGGAAGGAATTGGTACTGCGTCGATCTTAGTGACATTGTTAAGTTTTATATAGTCCACACACAGACGAATTGTGGAGTCTTTCTTTTTGACCAAGACGATTGGAAAGGAGTACTCTGATGTAGATTTTTGAATGATTCCACTAGCTTCTAAATTAAGAATTTCCTTATTTAGATTTTCTCTATAGCTAAATGGGATAGAGTATGGCCTGCATTTGATAGGCTTAGAGTCCGAAAGAAGGATGGAGTGCTCGATCCTGTCCGTCCTACCTGGAATGTCGGAAAATATGTCCTTATATTCAGTCACTAATTCTATTATTTGTCGTCGTTGTTCTTCTGTGAGTGTCGTTTCTAATCGTATACAATCTAATGTCGCAGTCTTGTCTACAATTGGAACAGGTAGTTCCATCCCGTCGTCGTCTACCTGGTTCAGTACGGTTGTGGTGCTAAATGCGTTTTCTGTAGACTCACTAAGTGTATGCATCTCGTCGAATTTGCCAGTCTCGCTAACTAGTGTAGTTGCCTTGTGTACGTCTGTCGTCTCATCCATAGGTGTGGGTGCATTGTGTTCGTCTGTCTCTAAATCTGTATCTTGTCGTGAAAAGTAGGGTTTCAACATGTTGATATGAAATATCTTTAAGTGTCCGTGTATCGATATTTCATAATCGACATCTGAAAGTTTATGTATCACCTTGAAAGGCCCTTGCCATGAAGTTGTCATATTCTTACGTTTGTCAGGTAGTAATAGCAATACCTCTTGAGCAGGTTCAAGAATCATGGGTCTAGCACTGTTGTCGGGATTTTGATTGAGGATATCTGCATTGTTCACTGGAGTAAGTTTATTCTTCTTCTCCCACGCAGATATTTCTTCATCTGTGCAGTGACTTAGCTGGAGTAAACACCCAAGAATTAACTCAGTACAATGGTTGTCTAGTATTGCACAGGTAAAGGTACCAGAAAGGAATGGTGTGTTTATCCGGACTCTTGCCAGAGGATAGGTTTCTATATTACCAAAAAAAGTACGGCATTTTACAGAGTCACCAGTATAATCTTTTGGATCAACCAGTTCCTTGTTTACCCCAATATTAGAGCTACCACTATCAAGCAAACATCGGCATGGCTTATCATTGACCAATGCAGTGTGAAACATCAAATTGCCTCTGGAGGCTACAACTGCGTTTGCATTCTCAAAGGAGGATGTTACAATGTGACCACATTCTAATTTTCCGTCTGCATGAAATTGGTGACATCGTTCACAATTATCAAAGCATAAAATATCGTTTACACAACAAACATCTTCAGATTGGTTAAAAGGTAATTCATTCTTGACGTCACACTCAGTCTCACTCCCACTATCAGAAGATGTATCAATCAAAATTGCATTGTTGGCCTTCATTCTTTGGCGGCCCAGGCACTTATTGGAATAATGGCCGTAGCTAGAACAGAAGAAGCATTTGACTGCACGCCTGTATGCAGTTCTCTTGTTTTGTTGCTTTTTAATGACCATCTCAAGATGTGTCGGATAGTTTGGTGATTTATCGCACATAGAATAAGTATCATGAAAAAGTTGGCAATATACACATTTTGACACTTTCTGATCTTTCTTGTCGACTCTCTGAAATAGTTTTTTACTGCTACGATAGCTTTTTGGTTGGTCTTTAACAATAGAGACTATTTCAGAGTCGATATTAGATGTTTTAAAAATATCCCTATTTGAGGAAAAATATGCTGAGCCTTTCTTTTCAAATTGTTCTATGGTTTCTATGTCTGACTGCTGTAGGAATTTAGCGAAAGGAGATGGTATTGTGGATATGACTTTATCCATGGCTATTAAATTTTTAAGTTTTTCAAAGTCCTTTCCTATATTTGCTGCGTTAAGCCATCTATTTAGTATGCTTTGGACATTCGAGACATAATCAATGAAAGTCTCACTTGGTTTCGGTTTTAAATTTGAAAATTGTACTTGATACCCAGGGTCATCAAGTAAGAAATGTTGCATTATCCTATCGTGGATGTATTGATAGTTAGATCTAAGATCAGTTGGTATAGATTCTATAACTTTAAGGGGCTCACCACTGAGGTTCTTCATGTAAATCATGGCCCACATATCAATTGGTACTTGGTGGTATTTCAGCTGATATTCTACATTTTCTGTCCAAGCTGATATTGAATCTTCTTTACAGAATGGCTTAATAATATTTTTGTATTTATTAAATTTATTCTCTTCTTGCTGACTCTTTAGTTTTGTAGTGAAAATATCTAAGTGTGAGTCTACTTCCATACCTTTCATCTTTAACTGTGTCTCTGATTCAGTCTGTATTTGTTTTTCTTTCACTCTTGCCAATTCATCTATCTCTCTTTGCTTTAATTCTCTCTCTTGATCTAATTGTTTTTGTTTAATCTCCTTATCTTGTTCTAATTGTTTTTGCCTTAATTCTAATTCCTTTTGTTTAATTTCTTTGTCTTGATCTAACTGTTTCTGTTTAGTTATTTCAGCTAGTTCTACAATCTCCTTCTGATGTTGTCTTTCTCGTGCACGTTCATCTCTTTCAGCATCTTTTGCTTCCCTAAATTTTTGATCAGCATATTGCTCTAATTCCTTTCCTGTGTATTCTAATTCTTTGCCTGCTTTTATGAAATCAGCTAAAGTTGCCATGTTGTTGGGTACTTAGCTACTCTTGACAGGCACTTAAATATTAACTTTGGTTTATTAGATATGTTAAGTTTTTTTAAATCTTTGTGTATAACAATACACCCTTCGGTTGACCTTGAAAAATAGATCACAAAAAATGTACTAATAGATCACACCCTGAAAAAGAGATGCATTATTAATCATATTGCATTGAAAGTAGTTTGGGTATACTCATCTTAACATTCCAGAGAATCAGGTATAATCGTTCGGCAACTCAGGTCCAATCGTTCGGTACTTCGACAAACAGCGTGAGTTATTCTCATACACAGCTCTTGTTACATCTGGTTTACAAGAGCATCACCAATTAACATTTTGTAAACGACATATGACTTTAGAAAATTTTGTACAATCACATGCCCCCGGACAAAACAATGTAGTATAATTAATAATAAATGTCAATGTCCTGTCGTGTTCTAACGTCTTCTGCCTTCCCTAACTATGTCGTTTAATTTACGGGAGTGATGTGCAGACCGAGTCTTATTTGCATAGCAAAAGTAGTGCCATCGTGACGGTAACAAATAGAAACAATCTTCAAATAAATAAATAAATGCTTTGAAATAAATATAAAAGTAATAATAATGTTTAAATAAATAAATATATTTAATAAATAACTTGTATAAACAAATAATATGTAATATAAGCCACAGATTTAGGCCAGCAGCCGCTTGGCGATTTGTAAACAATCCTTTGCTGAACGCAAATGGCGTAGGGCAGCTGTTTGTCAGTCGCGATACGTCATCGGCGCAGCGCTATTTTTAGATTGGAAAAATCAATACTGTCGCCGGCTCATTATTGTGTATTGCTCCGCCGTAAATCATTCAGGGTGGTCTTCCCTGAGTCTGCCCCGGAGGTAGACCACGCATTCAGGGTGGTCTTCCCTGAGTCTTTGACATAAGTATTTGCTAAGTGAGGATGCCAGTGCTCTTACACCTCTATGTAGGAATGTCTTGTAGTTACCTGACAGAGGCAGTTAGGAGTTATCTGTGGATTTATGATGTCACTACTTGTTTATTTTGCCTGCCCGACCGAATGTCTTTTGCATGCCCGATTGCGTGTATTTTGCGTGCCCGACTGAGTGATTTTGCTTGCCCGATCGAGTTGATTTTGCATGCCCGACCGAGAGCGATGCGACTTGCTGTAAACAAGGCCGTTGGATTTTTACCGATCTGGACTACGAGCAGAACGTTGATGTATGATTCTACTGTTCTTCTCTTCTCTTCTGTAAACCCGATCCTATGGTGGAGGAACATCCACTAGGGAGAGGGAGTTACAAGTGAGCAATTATCCACACTTACAGGAGGAATGAAGATTTATGGGATGAGGTGTTTTATGCCACTCTAAACAGGACGACGTGGTCTAAATCGCCACGGAACCATGGTACTCGTTTCCCACAGTAGCTGGGGGAAAGCCTACTAGGTGGATTGCCACCAAACCTGTGATAGACCTGCACAGACTTGACCGTCAGGAGACAAGGTCAACTAACAAAGGTCAAACCTGTTCTGGGACAGAGATCCCAGGACAAAAGCATATGCTTGGTTTAGTTAGTTAGTTAGTTAGTTAGTCGCGGTTCCAACTTCACAGCAACGGTTCATCCCCATTATGCTCCGTTCCTGTGCCAGTGAATATCAAACAAAACGCTCCCCACTGCCAATGTGAAAAGTGGACAAGACAGAAGTCTCGACAAACAACAGCCCACACAGATACACTGTGCATAATGCCGGCGCCAGAATGTCAACACAATAGTCCCCCACGAAACATCCAGTTCATCTCTGATGGAATCGGCAGTTATTTTCCCATCTGGATGTTTCCCAGATGTTCACCCACACAGTCCACGAAAATACAGTTCATCGTCGATGTTAGTGGCAGTCAACCAGAAGCCCAGCAACCACGCATTTCTGCATAAGGCAAAAACCGGTCAACTCTGGGACATAGCCAGCTGCCATCGCTCTGAACATGCAGTCACGTTTAAAAAAAACCTCGGGCAGATTCAAAAGCATTTCACACGAAACCCACAGCTCACAGTGTTGCGCCACGCACTCACTCAGTAGCAGGGCGACGGAACCATCAAGCCTCCTTAGTCGCCTCTTACGACATGCATGGTAGGCTACAGTGTTGCTATTCTTTGCTTCCCTTATGGGCCCCGGCAACACACGGGTTTATGAGTTGTTAATAAGTTATTAACAAGTCATGATTTAGTAGTTTGTTAATGCTGATATGTTAATTAATTATGATTTAGGTAATTTATTGATGTTGTGTAGTCATTAATGAATTATGTTTAATTAATTGATCATTGGGTTAAGTGATTAATTAATTGTTGAGTTAAATGGATGAGGAGAATATGTCCGGCTGGACACCTCCCAGATAATGAAACCTCTATACTGAAAGATAATTAGGTGTATTCTATGTTTGTTGTTGGAGGAGAAACGGACGATTGGAAGAACACCAAGTAGTAGGATGCTTTGTGTCAGAGTCTTGCATAACACAAGACAAGTAGCTCGTTTTCTGGCAAGTGTGAAGTAATATCAAACTATCAAATCACACGAAGTGAATATCCGAAAGTATTATTCACACGTTTTATTGACGCGCCGCATTTATCATCGCACAAACATCGCGCACTGACAAACCATAACAATCATTATAGCATGAACAATATCACTACAATACATAATAATACATGCAAGCAATAAACATCTCACTTACAGTCAAACTATACAAGCGTTCGAACCAGTCTCCCACTGTCATACAGGCTAGCTCTCAAGGCAGATTCAAACTCAACTCGCATTCCCTTGCGACCTGTCCTTTCAACGATATGAGCCCGTCTGCCAGTTCTGGCGTCCTACACGCTTACACGCACACGTCAGCTGGTGTCCCCTGCACGGTTCACGGGGTGAACTCAATTGCTGTGCGTGGCTACCTATCCGGGCGTTGGTAACGGCGCCGCGTTCTCTCTGCCGTGTTTAACATTACTCAGGGTTGCGTGTTGTTATGTTGTCTGGCGTTGGTACAGACAACGCGTCGCAACCTCGGATGTGAGACCTTGACACTCTCCACACCCCTTTTTCATGAAAGGATTTCCTTTCATGTACAATATATATCTAGGTGTTATTAAACATGTCAAAGTCGAACATTATACATTAACAATTATAATAAATATATACAGGTGAATAGTCAACAATATGTATACACCACTTATGTTGCACTATGAAGTACAACAGTCAAGTACAATCTATTTAATGGGCATTACCTCGCTGTGACCCAGCTAGTCCGGTAGGTATCGGCTAAACTGGCCCCTACCTCACAACCAAGAACAAAAATACTAAAATAATCAGGTCAAGCCGTGAGCATCTCCCTCTGAGATGACTCCTCCATCAGACCTCTATTTAGAGTTTCTAATGAAGGTCAACAGTTTTGGCAATATACTGTCCATATCTAAATGATGTTACATTGACATGTTATTTATCAAGCACACATGTTAATGGTTACAATACATATTTACATATCACCAACAATTTAGAATAATGTTTCCTGGTTATTATGCAGAAAATTTAGGAACAATAATTTATCGTCGTTTACAAGACATAAATTACAATTGCAAACTCATTTCTTAGTGTCATAATTTGATCCTTATTGACAAATGTGCACAAAAAGTCACGTTTGTAAAGAAGCAATCAAGTTACGATGCTGAGATTACATCATATACCAATCAACATATACAATTCCGTATATGGAAATATTTTAAATCATATTTTAATACAACGTCATACATTTATATACTTTTAATATTAATATGCAAAAAATCGGAAGTATACAGCTGTACTATTACATGTGTTGTGATGTCATTCAAACAAAGCTGGTCCGTTCTGGATGGATCTTCTATAAACGGAGTAGTAGTTGTTACTATCAGCTGTTGGATCATCTCTTCCGCCTTCTGCTCGGGTTGTACTGTAGCAGTCATCTTTCGTACCTTGTTAAAACGTCTTGGGCACCTCGGTTTGGATACTTTAGGATTACCTCACGTTTTAGTGCTTGGTAACTTCTTGGATCCTCTAGTGTTGTCCCGTGACACTTCTCTGTAGTGTCTGGTTGTTATAATATTTATTTACAATAATAATTACATTCTTTCTCATATCTCACAGTTATACAACACATTAGTTTACATAATACTGATTTCATTCTTTCACATATCTCACAATTATACACGCATTCATTCGCATGATAATAATAAGAATCACAATATGTACATAAGTTATATACATTGGGAGATACAATCTTCCCCATCACAATGGTGTACACAGCGTTACTGACACATTGTCACAATTGGCTGTAGTACTGAGCACTATCTACGTTGCAGTTTTATACACCCTCTGCACTGTGCTCTGGTGTCGACTGGGTATTAGGTTCGTTGTATGGACATCTCGACAAAAGGTCTGCAAGACAGTTTTGTGAACCCTTTATATAGTTAACCTCATAGCTATAGTCCTGCAGAAGAAGGGACCATCTTGCCACCCGACTGTTACTAGGCGTTCCTCTGGTAACAATTGTCAGCGGAGTATTATCTGTTTCAATAATGAAATGTTTGCCTAACAAAAATCTAGAAAGTTTACGTTCCGAAAATACCATGGCAAGAGCCTCGAGTTCCGGTGTACTGTAATTTCGTTCGCTGGTGTTCAGTTTTCGAGAGACGTAGTATACTGGGTACAAGATTTGGTCGTGTTCTTGGAGAAGCACACCTCCAATGGCTACGGAGCTCGCATCACATCTTAATCTAAAAGTAATATTCAAATTTGGCAATTTCAGAATAGGTGATTTAGAAAAATATGAATGAATTTTCGTAAATGCTGTCCTTAAACATTCACTGTTTACAATCACATTGGGGTGTTTATTTGTTAGTAGATCAGTGAAACATTTGGTCAATTCAGCAAAATGAGGAATAAGCTGTCTATAATAGTTTAACAGACCTAACACACTTCGCAACTGTTTCTTAGTTGTCGGAAGCGACAATTTCAAAATTCTGGACATGATGTTATTGTCAGTTGATATAAAGCCATTTGAGATCTTATAGCCCAAAAATGAAATTTCCTGAAAGGCTATATCCACTTTGGAAGGTTTTACAGTCAGTCCATGAAGTCTAATTCTGTCAAATGTCTGCTGTAGTGCTGTTATGTGCTCTGTCATGTCCTTTGTGTGTACGCAAATGTCGTCCATGTACCAAATGATGTTAGCAATGTCTGTCAAAAGAATTCTTGTCATTCTGACGAAGTTAGCTGGTGCATTGACTAATCCGAAAGGTAGTTTACACCATTCGTATAAACCCCAAGGTGTGGCAAATGCAGTCAGATGTATACTATCAGGATGTACAGCTATCTGCCAGTAGCCTTTTGTCATGTCAAGTTTAGTAAAATAACGTGAGTCAGATAGTTCAGTCAAGATGTCTTCACAGTTGCTCATTGGTTCTAAATCCAACTGTGTAATGCTGTTGAGCTTACGATAGTCCACACAAAGTCTAATAGTGTTGTCCTTTTTGCGTACCAAAACTATTGGTGAACAGAAATGAGATTGTGAACGTCGAATGATATGATTTGTTTCTAAATCAATGATTTCTTGATGAAGTTTTTCTTTATAGTGTATAGGGATGGAATATGGTCTACACTTAATAGGAACGTCAGATGTTAAGATGATTTGGTGTTGCACTAAATCTGTCTGTCCTGGGCTGTCAGAAAAGATAGTCCTGTAGTCTTGTATCAGTTGTCTGCAACTGTCAGTTTGTGTCTGAGTCAGTTTAGGATTTACCTTAATGTCTTGTAAGTTGGTCGTTGTGTCAAGAACTGGTGTCGGTATCTCGTCAGTGTCGTTGTCGTCCGTCTGGTCCACTATGGAGGTGCTTGCTGCAGTCTCTACTTGTTCGTCTTGCCTGTGGTGATAAGATTTGAGCATGTTAATATGGAAAATTTTATGTTTGTCCCTAACTGCAATCTCGTAATCTACCGTCGAAATTTGTCGTAGCACTTGGAACGGTCCTTGCCATGAGTCAGTTAGGAGATGTCTATCACTTGGCAAAAGAAGAAGAACGTCCTGTCCTGGCGTCAGTGTAATAGTTCTATTTCCTCTGTTAGCATATTGTCGGTAAATAGCTCCTGATTTTTGGAGAGCTTCTTTGGCTAATATACATGATTTCATAATTCTATCACGCAATGATGTTACATGTTCATATGGTGAAATGGGTATAGACACAGTTGTACTTCCAGTCAACACAGATTCATACAGAGATAATGGGCCGCGTGGTTGTGCACCATATAACATTTCGAATGGTGAGAACCCAGTGCTGGAATGGGGCACTTCCCTATATGCAAACAAAATGGCAGGCAGATAAGTATCCCAATCTTCAGGATGTTCTTGGGTTACCTTAGAGAGCATATGTTTCATATCGCCATTAATCTTTTCTACTATACCGGTCGAATGTGGGTGATATGGACTGTTGAAGCATTGTTTAACACCCAACATTTTGGTAAAGGCTTGTGTAGCCGAGGAAATAAATTGGCTACCCCGATCTGAAAGGATGGTATCAGGGAATCCTACCCTCGCAAAAATATGAAAGAACACTTCCATGATGTCGTTGGAAGTTATGTTCTTCACTGGAATTGCCTCTGACCAACGAGTCCATAGATCAATGATTGTTACAATGTATCTATTACCTTTAGATGTTATATGGTTCAGAGGACCAACTATATCGACCGAGATCTTTTCAAACGGTCTACTAGCCAAATCAGTAACTTGCAATTCCGCTTGTGGGTGTTTACCCTTTTTGACAAGCTTTTGACAGATGTCACACGATCTGCAATACTGTTTGGTATCGTTGCAAAACTTTGGCCAATAAAATTGAGTAAGTATCCTTGCTCTAGTTTTAGCATAAGCCATGTGTCCTGCAAAGGGTATGTCATGAGCTATATTCAATGCTTGCTTGCGGTTTTCTAACGGTAGCACTGTTTGTTCTATAGTGCTGGAACCTCTGGTGTAATACCGTGTTAGAATTCCGTTCTTGAGAGCAAAGTACCATTGAGCATTCTTTGCTACTCTTGGCTTTTGGCCTATAAGTTTAAAATACTTTTGCAGAGATCGATCGGCTTTCTGAGATGTTATAAACGTCTCCCTAGTTGTCTCAGGAGATGTTACAACAGGACTTACTCGTTGTAAAGCCTCTGTTTGATCGATTCGATCTTGCATCTGTGCAGTAGATCTAGTTACTGCGTTTACTACATTACAACGATCATTCTCATCACACATTGATGTTACATTCACACAATTACATGTATGTTCTGGCATAGCCAGGTTGGTATTTGTACATTCAATTACAGGTGGTAATACATCATGAATGGTGATTGGTGATGAAGGTGAAGTGGTAGTATCAATATTACAACTGACAGATGATGTATTGATGTCATGTGGTATGTCATTCACTTCAGGAAGGTTTCCAATGATAATATCACAGCATGGATTGGTTAATGCTGCGCATTTCACCTTTCCTGTAAGGAATGGTGTAGTTATATATGACCATGCAAGTGGATATTTCTCTATGTTCCCTGAGAATGTCCTGCATGTGACATATTTACCACTATATTGTGTTGGTAAAATATAATCTCTCTTTACACCAATGAGAGTACTCCCGCTATCACGTAAGACTGTGGCAGCTTTACCATTAACATACCCCTGGTGTATGTTTAGTATACCTTTGGAGTTTACTACAGAATTGGCCTCCTCACTGGTAATAGGTATAGAATGGCCGCATGTTAACACGCCATCCTCATGAAATTGATCACAAATGGTACATTTTTCCTGATGGAACACTTCAATGGAATGTGCTGAGTTTACTGGGTGATCTTGTACACTTTCGTCTTCTGATGAAGAGCTGTCAAACATGGCTGCATTAGCCTTTTTGGTCATTGACTTGCCTTTACAATCTTTACGCCAGTGACCAAAAGCCTTACAAAGGTAACATTTTGTAAGTTTTTTGTAGTTCTTCCTCTCTTTCTCTTGCTTAGAAATGTAATTATGCAAGTAAGTAGTGTACCCAGGATGTTGGTCGCACATATCATGCTCATTGTGTGCATAGTTGCAATATTTACACTGATATAATTTCTCTGCAGTTTGCCTATAAGGTCTTTGTTTGCTATTTGACCCTGCCTGATATTTGACATATGTAGCTGCTGCTACAAAGTCTGTGCTGGTCAGACTACTAGAGAAACAATGCTTATTGGCTGCAAAATAATCAGAGCCACGACTTTCAATCTGTTGAACACTTTCACACTGACATTCCAACAAAAATTTAGAAAAGGGGGCTGGGAGAGTTGCAATAATCTTATCTCTCAACATAAGATCAACTAATTTGTCATAACTTCCATTTACTTTAGCTGCTGACAGCCATTTAGAAAAAATATTTTGAATTTCTGAGATGTAATCAGAGAACGTGTGTGTTGGCTTAGGAGACAACTTCCTAAACTGTTCTCTATAACCTGATTCGTCTAGCAAAAAATGTGACATAATTTTTGCTTTAATGTAAAGATAATCTTCTTTCAGGTCATTTGGGATCGACTCTATGACTTTAAGAGGTTCCCCAGAAAGACTTCTTACATATACTATCCCCCATTCAGGTTTTGGGATTTTGTAATGATCCATAACAAATTCAAAATTTTGGGTGAATGCTGCTATGCAATCACCTGTGTTGTAACTTCTGATCAGACCTTGGTACTTCTTATGAGGTTGATCTTTGTCTGTTTCTCTATTCACTTTCTCTTTAGAACATTCAGCTTTTAGCTGTTCAATTTTCAGTTGTGTTTCTTGCTCTTCTCTCTTACTTTGGGCTAAGATCTCAGCTTGCCTCACTGCCGCTTCTGACTGTTTTAGAGCAGCTTCTGATTGTGCTTGTTGAAGCTTTAGAGCAGCTTCTGAGTCTGCCTCTTTACTTTTCAAAGCAGCTTCTGACTGTGCTTGTTGAAGCTTTAAAGCAGCTTCTGAGTCTGCCTCTTTACTTCTCAAAGCCCTTTCGGCTGCTCTCTCATCCCTCTCACTAATTTGCTCTTGTTTCAAACAATATTCTGCATATTTACTTTCACTCCATGCTCTCAATCCCTCACCAGACATATTCATTTTTAAACCCATTTCAATGAAATCGTTTAAAGAAGACATGATGAACAATAGGTATGATGGAATAAATATAAACAAAATTACTTATGATGTTAGTAAGTTACAAATATTTATAGCACAGTTAATGTCTAAAGCCAGACTAACGAAAGTATAAAGAAAGCTGAAAATTTTTTTATACTCAAGTAATCCTTGGGTACTGTGCTGTTCAATGGTGCTCGAAATCACACTGGAACGTCTTTCGGGTTGACGCACAACAAATTTTTGAAGTTCACCAGACTCAGGTAAAGTTGTCACAAAAACCCTGTACTTTTTAAACTAAACGAAATTAGAACGTTTGTAAATGTATGGTGTGTGTAATGTCACTGAAGTCTGTAAAGGTTTGTATGCTGTCAAGTATTATTGTTAGTCGTTACCACTTTCAACAACTTTCACGCTCACACTACCTCTACTCAATGACATTCAAGGGCACGGCCGCCATTTTGGATTTTAGGTACAAAATTTGTTGAATTTAGTGCTGAGTCTGAAGACGCCTCGGTTGGCTTCAAATAATATCTTCACACTTATAATTTAATTAAATCAACTCTATTAATTCGTTACTTTACCTTAGTCTATGACTTGCGCACTTCTATCGGCATGTTCACATTCGCTTCAAACTCGGACAACAAAAAATTTATACGTTCGCATTTGATTCAAAACCCGGACGAAAGCCTCCACATTCGCACTTGTCAGAGTCTTGCATAACACAAGACAAGTAGCTCGTTTTCTGGCAAGTGTGAAGTAATATCAAACTATCAAATCACACGAAGTGAATATCCGAAAGTATTATTCACACGTTTTATTGACGCGCCGCATTTATCATCGCACAAACATCGCGCACTGACAATCCATAACAATCATTATAGCATGAACAATATCACTACAATACATAATAATACATGCAAGCAATAAACATCTCACTTACAGTCAAACTATACAAGCGTTCGAACCAGTCTCCCACTGTCATACAGGCTAGCTCTCAAGGCAGATTCAAACTCAACTCGCATTCCCTTGCGACCTGTCCTTTCAACGATATGAGCCCGTCTGCCAGTTCTGGCGTCCTACACGCTTACACGCACACGTCAGCTGGTGTCCCCTGCACGGTTCACGGGGTGAACTCAATTGCTGTGCGTGGCTACCTATCCGGGCGTCGGTAACGACGCCGCGTTCTCTCTGCCGTGTTTAACATTACTCAGGGTTGCGTGTTGTTATGTTGTCTGGCGTTGGTACAGACAACGCGTCGCAACCTCGGATGTGAGACCTTGACACTTTGACAGAGTCAAACCGACTACTCTGGTGCTATCGGGCCAGATGTTGCCCAGAAAAATTACTTGACTATATACGAGCTTGCTAATGCACCTTCATGCATGTACCTCTTTGTTAAGAGAGATGATCTATTATGTTGATGATCTATTATATCATGTCATGATATATTGTTCTGGTGCGTGTGATGTGGTTGATGGGCATGTTAGTCCTAGTAGTAGCCGAGTACTCTCACCGACCTCCTTGTTTCAGGATCTGTTTATATGATGGAGATTCGAGAGTTAGACCATAAACTCAACGGGACCAGCTCATTCCAGTGCCAGTCAAGGTGATGTTTTAAGGCAATACTGGGAGCGATCAAATTAATCTGTCAGAGTCAACACTTTTGAGAAACCTGAGTTTAGAAAGGGTACGGTGAGTCTAAGTGAAGACAACCGCGACGAGTCCGACGAATATTTGGTCAACAGATTCAGGTTGGATCTAGGACTGATGCGTCTCCTGATTCATGCCGGTAAGGTACAGGTGAATTTCTATGAAGACTCAAAGGTAACTCTGTAGTACCATGTTCAGGCTCAATGACATTATTTCAAGTGAGTGAAGAAAGTGAACTCTGTTGAACAGTCATTACTATGGCCAGTTTAATTATGTTTCAGGCCCGGCTGGGTCTTAGTGAGGTTCAATGTATAATGGTTCATCTAACTCCGGTGTGGATCTACATTTGAGACACTCTATATGAAACCTGAACTTGGTCAGTGACCCACAACAGTAGTCTGCTATTTTCGTGAATATCTGAGGGACAGACTTATTCGGGTAGGGAGCTACCCCATTCCTAGGCGTGTTGAAGGTTTGTGACATTGCTAATTTGTGAAGTCATTAGATGCCTACAGAGCTGTGTAGAATGGTGACATTGTGAATATGCTGAATTCTTACATTGACATGTTGGATCATTAACCAGTGACAGTGTTAGTAAATGGAGTCAACGCTCCAGTTGTGTGTTGCAGAATAGTTCATCCCATTAACTTGAGATGCCAAAGAGCAACCAGGCTCTTATATTCTATTGTATTGTGCAGCAGTACTTATCATCAGATGGGGACATCTAGAACTCTAGGGTCGGCTGATAAGTCATCGGTAAAGTGGAACTTGTGATTTATTCCGTCATCGAGGGATGACCAGCAAACTTTGTTGAAGTGCCAGTCAGGTATCAGACATACACCTGACCAGTCCGAGATCTTACTCAGTGGAAGGAGAGAACTCTGGAAGGGTCAACGATTTGGAGTTCCTTTGCACTGGAGGACCATCGGGTGAGTCGTTAGCCACGACTGGACGACGGCACTAACTGAAGTCACATGCTCAATGATGATGACTTATCATCTGTAGATCTTCTCGCTGCTCTCATCCAGCGGTGTACATATGGTCTTCTATCCAGGCTTTTCAGCCATCCCTCTCTGAGTTAAATTTGACGTATTAAGAAATTAAATTTGTTACAGTGTGTTACAGTGTTAAATCTTGTTACAGTGTGTATGTATGTGTCGTGTTATAATACTTTGCTTCTTTGCCTGTGCATTTGGGTCTTCTATAGCCATAGATTTAATGGTTTCAGGCACAGCTATAGCCGACTGCGCCTCATTCTCACAAGATGTCCTAAACACTTTATTGTAGGCACACAACAAACGCAAGAATACTAGTGATAAGGACTAAGTTGACGGTCAGCACAAACAAAGGGGAAAGTTAGGGGTGGTGTGACACTGGACATCCTACAGAGAATCGCAACCCATGGAAACTTTGAGAATCTCTCCTCAAATGTAATATCTGTACTAGTGATGCAGGCAGTGATATTACACCTTTGGAGTAAGTTGCCGCTGATTGCATTGCATGAAGGGCAAAGATCAGAAATGGAATAAAGGCAGTTGGTGCGTGGTGGGGGAGATAACCGTGTGTTCACAAGCATCCATTGCAAATTTGTCTGATCAGTCACATTTGCTACCGCCACGGTTATGGTTATTATGCCTTAAAAAATACAATGTAATAAACTATGGCCTGTCAAGACGGCAATTTGTCAGTTAACTGGTGGTTGCCTGATAAGGTTGAAATTTATGCCTACGATTATGAGAGAGAAGTTTTATTACCTTGGACATGTGAAGACACGTCACAGTTTGCACAATTAATATCTGTAAGTCACCAGGCCTACTACGTATAGAAAATAAACACACCACAGTTAAACGAGTTCCGGGGTTTAAATATTTAATAACGAAAATACAAACAATAGATTGCATGATTTATTGTCTTCTACGAAGACATACATGACGTGCTAAATAAAATAGATAAGCAGGACAACATCATAGTTATGGGAGACTTTAATGCAAGACTAGGACATAACAGAGTGGGCATAGAAAAACATCTGGGAGCATTTGGAGATCAGCAAAATGAAAGGAATGATAACGGAAGTAGACTGATAGAGCTTTGCAGCCAACACGACCTCTATAAAACAAACACATTCTTTAAACATAAAGATTCGCAAGTATACACCTGGTATAAATGGAACGATCTAGATACTAAAAGCCAAATTGATTTTATATTAACAAGAAATAACAGAAAGAGAAATATATTAGATGCAAGAGCAGTGCCCAATTTCAGTATAAACACAGATCACAAAGCAGTCGTTGCCACAATAAGAACCATCAGAAGAAGAAAAAAAAGAGCAGGAAAATACATGCCATGCGAATCATTAAACTTAAAAGACCTTAAAGACGAGGCAGTAAGGGAAAATTATGAGAAAGAACTAACTGAACTCTTTGTAAAATTACCTACAGAAAGAAAAACAGTGGAAGAAGAATGGGAGATGTTCAAATCAAGCATTTTAAATACTGCAAAAATAACATGCGGAACCACGAAAAAACGCAAAATACGGATAAAGAAAATAACAAGTTGGTGGAACGCAGAAGTAAAGAAAGCGGTAAAAGAAAAAAAGGAAAAATATAAAAAGTGGTTGAAGAGCAAACAGGAATGTGATTACAGAGAATACAGAATAGCGAGAAGATATGTGAGTAGAATAGTAAAGAGGGAAAAACAAAAAGAATGGGAAGAGTATGGAGAAACCCTAAATAAAAACTACAAGGAGGCAACTAAAAACTTCTACAAAAAGATAAGTGCAATGCGAACAGAGGAGAACACTTTGACCCAACTGAAATAATTAACAGCGAAAATGGAGAACCAATAAGTGAACAGAAACAGATCCTAATAAGATGGAAGCAGTATTTCGAACAACTTCTCAACATCCCATCAGATGTCACAGGAATTCAAGAGACCTACACAGATGTCACCGAAGAACTAGAACCAGACATACTAAAAGAAGAAATTATAGAAGCCATCAGATTAGACCCATTGAACAAATAACCGGGACAGGATGAAATACCAAATGAACTAATTAAAGCAGCAAGAGAAGTAGGAACAGCTTGGCTACATAGACTATTCAACCATGTTTGGGTAGAACAACAGACACCACGAGACTGGGGAAACGCCATAATTATCCCAATTTGGAAAAACAAAGGCAGCAAAAGAGATTGCACACAATACAGAGGCATTTCACTGTTGAGTCATACTGGGAAAATATTTTGCAAATTTCTTGAAAAAAGATTACGAACTACTTTAGAACCCCAGCTAAGCGAAACGCAGCTTGGATTTAGGAAAAACAAAGGATGCATAGACGCCATTTTTGCTCTTAGACAACTTATAGAAAAATCAATCGAATTCAATGAAAAACTCTACTTAGCCTTTGTCGACCAAGAAAAGGCATTTGATAGGGTAGATAGAAACAAGCTGTGGGAAATCCTTAAACAATATGGAGTGAGTACACATCTAACAAACCTATGTAGAAGTTTATACAACAACAGTGAATGCATAGTGAGAGCAACTGGAGGACACTCAGAACCCTTAACCATAAGATCTGGAGTACGACAAGGTTGTGTCCTGTCCCCTCTCTTGTTCATAACATATATAGACAACATATGTAAAGAAACCAGCCAAACCGAGACAACAAGAACACCGCATGACGAGAACCCAGAAGAAGAACCATCTGCAAATCTAACCATTAGAGAACTCCTGTTTGCGGACGACCTAGCACTAATAGCAAAATCAGAAGCTGAATTACAAGACCACATTAATAGTCTAAACGAAATGTGTAGGGAACATAACATGAAAATTAGCACAAGCAAAACAGAGGTAATGACTATAACTAAAGAAGAAAAAACAACAATTCACCTAAACAAACATCCCTTGAAACAAGTAAAGTTTCACGTACCTAGGAAGTATAATGTCAAATGGCAGATCAGAAGAAGAGATTGAAAACAGATGCAATAAGGCAAACCAACTCATTGGACAAATGGCACCAATACTAAAGAACAAACATGTATCAATAACTACTAAGAAAGCACTTTACAACACAATCTTCCTACCAACTCTGTGCTACCAATGCCAAACCTGGACAATGACAGAAAAAGAGAAAAGAAAAATCACAACAACAGAAATGAGGTTCCTGAGAAGAATACTCAACGTATCAAGAAGAGATAAGATCAGAAATGAAGAAATCAGGACTAAAGTGGGGGTTAAAGCTGCTCTAGATTTTATTAGAAAGCAGCAAGTCAAATGGTTTGGCCATGCAAGTAGGTTACCAGTCAACAGCATACCACAACAAGCAATGATGTCCAGACCAGATGGAAACAGGGGAAGAGGACGACCACGTAAACGTTGGACGGAGGGAATAGCAGAATCCATGGGAATATCGATATACGAAGCCCATAACCGGGCACTCTCACGAAGTTTATACTTCACCTCGACACCGCAAGGTACAAGAGGAACATGATGAGATGAGAGATTGCCTGACATATTTCGCTGCATCTCGTCAGGTACTTACTACATAAATCACACAACATAAACTAAAATGATTAGATAAATCCCTCAAGCTGAAATATACATATATTCACTCAGTAATTTCAAGTATCTACCACGGTAAGTTTAAACCGACTTAATACATTTCTGTTTGTACAAGACTGGTTTTGCCTATTAATGGCAATTGCTTCAGCGACCTTTAACAAGCGACTATTTTGTGTGTTAAACAACACGCGGAAAACATAGTCCCTATTAATCACGAGACCGGTTTCCAAAATGTGTCGTCCAATCGATGACATCGGAGGTTTGTGGTGTGTTCGGCTTGGCCAGGTTCCCAGCGTCCACGAACCTCCCAAGTCATCGATTGGACAGCAAATTATGGAAACCGGTCACTTGATTGATAGGGACAATGCGTTTCGCGCGTTGTTTTACACACAAAATGCTCGCTTGTTAAAGGTCGCCGAAGCAATCGCCATTAATCGGCAGCAGTGTTTCACATGTGCATTACAGTATAGGTTCTGTATAACACTTCAACACTTTATCTCAACGCACTTGAGAGCCTTCTCTTGGTCAGTATGGTTTTCATGTTGCAAAACACCGCCTTTAACAGGGTGATTATTGTCCCTATCTCTGCAAGGCAGCTTCGACTAGATGGCAAGGCTGTTCCTTTAGAGAAATACAACTGTCAAATACCCCACCAGAGACAGCTGGCCCAATCTGAGATGAAGTACTTGAAAAATGTCACTGATGTCTCATAGCGAGACACGATATGGAATGACAGCGTAAGAAATTTGTTGGGCATAGCAGCATGCATCGAGTTCAACAAGAGACAGGTGAGTTGAGACAAGCATCGACATTACAACACTCCGGACATTCTCAAACCCGCGCTTTCCCAATCTTCAACAACAAGCGAAGAGTCACAATACTAATGTTAACAGTTGCAACAATTATTTTTCAAATACCATGAGAAATGTATTCTGGAAGGTGGTAATCCTGTATCCATTAACTCTTGAATGGTAGTGCATTAAGTTGCTAATGTTCAGTGGTGATAGCTTTCATTCACTGTAAATATTGTGGCCAAACAGATGAAGAAGAATTCCGCTACAAATATTGCGTGCTCTGGAAAGTTCAGCCAAGTTATTGTTGTTTATTTGCCAGGCGTTTAGTATCTCAGTGTAGTTCATTGTTGTGTCTGTGAAGTGTACCATGATACAACGTTGCTGTTCGAGTATCTTAATTATCTAACCTGTATTTTAATATAAATTGCACAGAAGAGTATTACTATTTCATATGACAGAAAGAGAAACAAACAAAACAGAAGAAAATGTTAAGAAGATTATATTAAATTATGTATTTTGGACTTTGTGAAAAGACACGAAAGCCTGGTCATATAATTATGGAGAAAGTTCTGCGGCGGAGGCCATGAAGGAAATAAAACCAATGGACAAAGTCCAGCCGCCATTACTTTTCACAATATACTGTTATTAAATTGAGTAATGTATGAAGTGTACTGTGACATTATGTTGTTGTTCGAGTGTTGTAACAATTTCATACACACTTGAACCCATATGGGGGAGCAAAGAATAGTAACACTGTTGCCTACCATGCATGTCGTAAGAGGCGACTAAGGAGGATATGGTACCGTCGCCCTGCTACTGAGTGAGTGCGTGGCGCGACACTTTGAGCTTGTGAGTTTCGTGTGGAATGCTTTTACATCTGTCCGCGGTTGTGTGTAGCGTGAACTGCATGTTCGGAACGATGGTGGCCGGCTGTTGCTGGATTGACTGGTTTGCCTTTTCGGCTCACGAGTGCATTTTTCAGCAGACCCTGGGAGTCGCCGCTGGAGCTACGGAGTTCGTGCTTTATGCGGCGCTTTTGGCGGGTCGTCCTGTGGAAAGAGACCGAAGCCATATGGGACAAAACCCGGTCAATGAAGTCTTTCTGGTGACTGCCATTTCCATCGACGATGAACTGTATTTTTCATGGAGGACTTTTGTGTTGGCATTCTGGCGACGGCATTATGCACAGTGTACCTGTGCGGGCTGTTGGCTTGCCGATACTCCTGTCTGTTCCATTGTTCACTTGTGGCAGTGAGGAGCACTTTGTGTGATATTCACTGGCACAGGAACGGAGCAATATGGGGACAACCCGTTGCCGTGAAGTTGGAACCACGACTAACTAACTAACTAACTAACACACTTGAACAACGAGTGTTCTAACAAATGTATCAGAAAGAACAAAACAGAGAAAGCAGACATAACGGTGAAATAGTTTCTATAGTTACAGCTCGAGAGATATTCAAAAGTTTAACTGTTTGCCCAAATGGAACAACAATAGTTGGTATGTTAATCTTGCAATTGTTACCTAAAATCATCGCTGAAATTGTTCACTGACGACAAGCCTGTTTTTGATTCCACGGTGTAGTGCAAGTGTTGCAACAACATAGTAGATAATACTCCTGCCCGCGAAAACAGCGACCAAGGTTCAAACCCCAGCAGAGGTCGGATTATTGTTTCTTTTTGACCAGCACCGCTCTGAATTCGACCCACCCTCATAAAATAGGTCTCATCTCCATCTCATATCATCATGTTCCTCTTGTACCTTGCGGTGTCTAGGTGAAGTATAAACAGCGGGAGAGTGCCCGCTTATGGGCTTCATGTATCGATATTCCCATGGACTCTGTTATTCCCTGCGTCCATCGCTTACGGGGTCGGCCTCTTCCTCTGCTTCCATCTAGTCTGTACATCATTGCTTGTTGTGGTATACTGTTGATTGGTAACCTACTGCATGGCCAAACCATTTAACATGCTGCCTTCCAATAACATCTAGCGCAGCTATAACCCCCTCTTTAGTCCTGATTTATTCATTTCTGATCTTATCTCTTCTTGATACATTGAATATTCTTCTCAGGAATCTCATTTCTGTTATTATGATTATTCTGGTTTGCCATTGGTAACATAGAGTTGGTAGGAAGATTGTGTTGTAAAGTGCTTTCTTTAAAACAATTTTCACGACTGACTGGGAAGGTTAGTTTAGTTTAGTTTAATTTAGTTTAGTTTAGTCGACGGATCAACATCACGGCACACGGATGTTATCCATAAGTGTTCCGTTATACTCCTAACTCAAGCCTGAGTCCGGAGAATCTCAGCTCAGTGGACGAACTCCGTAGCACCGGCTAAGATCCTGAAATACTTTGGGTAGATTTTTAACTCGAAATTTTGCTCGGGCAGCGCCGTTAGGCTACTCTTTTTCGATTTCCAACTTTCAGTGGACTTTATACGTGAGCAAGAATACACACGGGCATCCGATCTCACTACTCAGAGCCCAGGGGAAATTTTGTTACTAGAAGTCCACGTGGAAAAATCCCGGCCCTCATCGGGGGCTTGAACCCGGGACCTCCAGCACTCGAGGAGGACACCATACCTCGAGACCACCCGGCCCCCTTGTCTGGGAAGGTAAGACGACGAAAGGCTGAACTGACCACGCCACCCTATTTGTCTGAGCGACGAAAGTGGTAAAGACTTTACACTTCACACCCGACGACAATTGCTGCTATGGGACTACGGTTATCTTGTTTAAAGAAATACAGCAAACAACACAACGTGGAAAACATAGTCTTTTTAATATGGAATTTTAATTGAAGAAAATGTCCTTGGAAACAATCAAAATGATACATAAAAGCAGCGATCATCATTGTTAGATTGGTATGTCTACAACTGTATGGTAATTCTATGACGATGTTTGCCGTCGATACAGCCAATTTTATGTCAAGCATTCGTGTGATTCACCCAGGCTAGAGAGCTTTTATGTGCTGATATAACCAAGTCGAATACATTCATCGTTAACACCACATCATCATCGCCATCATCATAACAATCATCATTATCAGCAAAGGTAACACAATCATCATCGTCATTACTATTATCGTAATGATTATCCTTAATATCATCATCACAACAGCCAACACCAGATCATCATCATTACCATCATTGTCAGCATCAGCCACATTATCATCACCATCAGTACAATATTCAACATTGTAATCATCGCTGTCAGCATCACCAATAGCATCATCGTCATCAACACCTTCATCAATGTCATTATTATCATCACTATATTAGTATTAATTATTGATCTCTAATATTTTTTTTATAGTCCATACGGGGTGGGTGGGGGAGGGGGTTATGTTTACCATGTTTGTCTTGTCATTTCTAATAACGATGTTTGTCCACACCATGATGCCAAGCATTCTCTCCTGCTCTCTCCTTCTATCTCTCCCTCTCTTTGTTCCTACTCTCTCTCTCTCTCTCTCTCTCTCTCTCTCTCTCTCTCTCTCTCTCTCTCTCTCTCTCTCTCTCTCTCTCTCTCCTTAATCTCCTCTTGCGCCTCTGTCCCTCCAACTTTGCTCTTTTTAACACGATCTTCAATTTTCACCTTGTCATGGATAGTTATAAATATTATTGTTACTGTTAATATCAGAAATAGTAGTTGTTGTTGTAGAATTAGTAGTAGTAGTAGTAGTAGTAGTAGTAGTAGTAGTAGTAGTAGTAGTAGTAGTAGTAGTAGTAGTAGTAGTAGTAGTAGTAATAGTAGTAGTAGTAGTAGTTGTTGTTGTAGCAGTAGTATTAATAGTAGAATCAGTAGTAGATTTTGTAATTGTTGTTATCGTAGTAGTAGTAGTAGTAGTAGTAGTAGTAGTAGTAGTAGTAGTAGTAGTAGTAGTAATAGTAGTAGTAGTAGTAGTAGTAGTAGTAGTAGTAGTAGTAGTAGTAGTAGTAATAGTAGTAGTAGTAGTAGTATTAGTAGTAGTAGTAGTTGTTGTTGTTGTTGTTGTAGCAGTAGTATTAATAGTAATATCAGTAGTAGATTTTGTAATTGTTGTTATCGTAGTAATAGTAGTAATAGTAGTAGTAGTAGTAGTAGTAGTAGTAGTAGTAGTAGTAGTAGTAGTAGTAGTAGTAGTAGTAGAAGTAGTAGTAGTAGTAGTACTAGTAGTAGTAGTAGTAGTAGTAGTAGTAGTAGTAGTAGTAGTAGTAGTAGTAGTAGTAGTAGTAGTAGTAGTAGTAGTAGTAGTAGTAGTAGTAGTAGTAGTAGTAGTAGTAGCTGTTGTAGCAGTAGTTTTAATAGTAATATCAGTAGTAGATTTTGTAATTGTTGTTATAGTAGTAGTAGTAGTAGTAGTAGTAGTAGTAGTAGTAGTAGTAGTAGTAGTAGTAGTAGTAGTAGTAGTAGTAGTAGTAGTAGTAGTAGTAGTAGTTGTTGTTGTTGTTGTTGTTGTTGTTGCTGCTGATGTCGTTGTTGTTGTTGTTGTCGGTACCAATAACTGGCATAGACAGTAAGATGTAAAAGGACCCTCTCACACTTATGGAATCATACTGGAAATACAGTGACAGTCCCATATTTTAAACACTCCCAGAAGTCCATGTGTCAAGTTTTAAAATTATAGCGAGCACGTTTTTATCCCAGAACATTTCCTGCTAATAATTTTATGGTCAGATCACATGAAAACAATTCCCGCCTCGATTCGTGGATTCAAACACATGACCTCCGAGCCCGCAGACAAGCTGACTAGCCACTGTGCTACAACTATTTCAATATCTAAGGCATAATCGTGTTTATCATACACTCCGGCTAAATATTACATAGTTATAAAAGTGATTAATTACATGTAAAATATATCATGTCCAACTGAAAAATGATGAAATCCTCACACTTTAATATGTGAGGCTAAGTTCTGAACTCCTCCAGAAAAACTTCTGCCTCCATCGACTATGACGTTCTCGCCAGTGATAAAACCAGCAGCATCCGACGACAGGAATATGACAGCCTCAGCTATGTCCTCAACACTCAAATCTCTCCCTTTTAAAGGCACCTTGTCTCCCTTTTAAAGGCACCTTGTCACCTTCCAACTTTCTTATCAGTTCACCTATGCGGACATTGTCTCCGAAACCGCGTGTAAGTCTTGTGGGTATGTAGCCTGGATTAACACTGTTGACACGGATACCTTTCTGTCCGAGATCTACAGCCAGACAACGAGTTAGATGATCCAGAGCTGCTTTAGACATGGCATACACTGCTGCAGCTGGCATCACAATTGAAGTCACATTAGAGGAAATGTTGACTATAGTACCTTTGGACTTCTCCAGATGTGGAATCGCTTGCTGAATGAGGAAAAACGTCGATTTCAGGTTGGTATTCAGGACAGCATCGTAACTTTCTTCTGTTGCATTGGATATTGACGACTGAGTACCTGCTGCTCCGGCATTGGGAACAAGAATATCTAAGCGTCCGAACTTCTCAACTGTCTTCTCAATTATCCTTTTCCGAACTTCTGAATCATTCAAATCGCCTTCAACAGTCAGGAATCTGTCCGACTGACCACCGCTGATTTCTATAACTTTATCAAACACTGATTTCAGTCTTTGGGGATCGCGTCCACACAAAGTGACCTTCGTCCCCCGAGATGCAAAGGCTAGAGCAATGGCCTCACCGATCCCAGAATTGGAGCCGGTAACAATAGCCACCTTGTCACGTAAACTAGACGCCATTATACTAGTGCTGGAGTTATGTGTAAAACTGGCAGTTGTAAGCGACGGTGTTGACTCTCGCAGCTTCAGAGACAGAAAGATACTGAATGAGACCTAGTGCCGACAAAGCGATTTGTTATAGCTACTGAATTGGACCTAGTTCCGCTGATAAAGAAAATACAGTATCACATGCGCAACAAAGTATGTAGGCCAGTCCCTCAGTTTATAAAATGATGAGTATTGAAGTTCTAGATCAGTGGTTCTCAACCGGTGGGGAATCCCCCGCCTCATCCCAAGGGGGGGGGGGGGAATTTTAGGGTTTCCGGGAAGGGGGGGGGAAGGGGGTGGATTAAGAATATTTCAAGATCTCGTTGATACAAGAACCGATTATTTGATATTGTATTTCCCTCCATAATTTGCGGCTCTGTACTTTTCGCCCTTCTGAAATTCGTTTTATAACGTAAGTAGACCCGCAAATTACGCTTTATGTAGACGTCTAGACTCGTTCTAGCATGTGTTATTAAATTTAGCTTTTATTTGTACGTATACTGTGTAGGGTCGGGCGGAATGTGCAGGGAAGAAATACGAAAGAGGGGAATGACATTCTGCACATATGGTCAAGGGGTGCATGGGCCAACAAAAAAAAAGAAAGGTTGAGAACCCCTGTTCTAGATAGTTCGATACAAGGCGGACATTATTTAGTGATAAAAACTGTAACTATATAGTTTCAAAGATCAAGTGTCTTCTTGCCTGCGTGCCGACATTATGTAGTGATAAAAACAGTAATAATGTATTCCAAAGATGAAGTGTCTACTTAAAGTGTGCAGATTGTTACGTTTATCTGAAATTACATGCTACAACTGTCCTAGTTGAGGACAACAGTGGTAGGCCTCTTTCAATCCTGGAGGACTATAGAGTTATGCTGCTGGGGAAGTACCTCACAGCATCGCTGGTGGCCGTATAGTCCAATGCAAGAGTGACAATTTCTGTCACAGACTGAGGACAACAGGTTTTATAACATATAGTGGTGCCACGAGATACGTGTCAACATCTAAATCTATAGAGACCCTGAATTATTTTGAAATAGAGGCCAACGTGGCCGAAAGGTTAAGAACGCTCGCTCTTAAATATTCTGTGCGCTGATGGTGGGCATGTGGATTTCAGCCACTACTGACCTAATCAGCTGGACTTAAATGTTGACTTCTAGTTTAGAAAGCAATGGAAAACTGCTGAACGTAAATTTACATAGAGAATAGATATAGGGTTCATTGTAATGTCCTGCAAATGGCACGCAACAACATTAATCTGAAGGCAGTGGAATATCTGTTGCTTGGAGGTTAGTATGGCCGAATGGATAAGTATGTTCGTTCTTAAACATCCGGTATGCTGATGTTGAGGTAGGGGTTTCAACCTACCTCACGGGTCAGTTGGACTAACATGTTGATTTATCGTCCTTGACTTGGGGGTGTAACTTACAAGTACCTTTGAAGCCAGAAGGAGTTCGCTGGAAGGCGAGGGGCACTGGCAATAGGGGACGCTAATCCACACGCAAATCTCAGTCCAGTGCTACTGGAAATAGCTTGTATGGACTATGCTTGAGTTCAACGCGATGAAGTGCAAAAATAAATAAAGACAATTGGTGCTTTAGCCTTTACAAGATGGATGTCCAGTATCGGAGGTACACATTTACAGACTTGTGTACAGATCTTCTAAAGATAAAGATCGATTGTAACTGGGAAAGATTATAATAGGATCATCTCTCTGCCTGTATGAAGTATGGCTCCTCGAAAACCGCTTGTGTACAACAATGGCCGGCAGCCGTGGTACCCCATTGGCTAATCAAGCGACCATGATGAAGATAGGAAAAGACATGTTTTCTCTTTTGGAAATATTTATGTGTGTTTGTGAGTGTATGATAGACATGACCAATGAAGACACTTTTTTGGAGTGTCTAGTTGGTCATGCATCGAAGTACACTTGTTCCTGCAGCAAGTTTGGAGGTGACAGGTTCGAATCCCGGTCGGTAACCATAGCTTTCAAATTTTATGTTGTCTAGTGCGTCCTCTAGGTTTTATGAGGGTAAGTTAATTAGTAAGTCACAAATGGCTGTAGAAAAATAACTACACATGATAACCACTTGAAACCAGTTTATTTTATATATACATTGTCACTTTATTTCTCAACATAATTTCCACCAACATTGATGCACTTATCACATCGTTTTATCAGTCCTCCCAAACCGGCTGCATAGAACTGCGTGCTTTATTTTCATTTACCGGTCATCCCACAGAACTGTGTGACTTACTTATTGACTCACCCTCGTAACTTTTTCTACCCAGCTATGCCCCGCTTTACGGGACAAACATTTGTCAGCATAAACACTGACAACCCACCTTGGCGGGAGACATTTTGCGAATGACGCCGAAGTTGAATGTGAAGTGAAAACATGGTTTAGAAAACAGAGCACGCAGTTCTATGCAGCCGTTTGGGTGGACTGATAAAACGATGGGATAAGTGCATCAATGTTGATGGAAATTTTTTTTAAAAATAAAGGGACAATGTATGTATAAGAATAAACTGGTTTCAAGTTATCATATTTAGTTATTTTGTGACTTATTAACTTACCCTCGTACTTCCTTCTTCTCCTTCTGTGAGCGCCAAACAATACTATGTGTGTTTATTTATGTAACTACCCCAGTGGCTAGCACACTTGGCTTCCGACCAGGTTGTCATGTATTCGAGGTCTCACCGAGGCGAATATTTTAACTTTGACCTGGACCATCATATAGACCCATTTTAAAACGGGCATCAGGACATGTCTTGTGATGAAGTAAAGCGGGCAGTGTGATACTGACAGCATCGCCCAATTGCTAGAACCTACTGACCTACAATCATATGCGACTCAGTACCATATACCGGGACGCAGAGGTGTTTCCAAGGCACCAGGGCCGGGTTATATACTGGCCAAGACCTATTGACGCGTCCTCGTCGAGCATCCTGGGCAACAGGTCCCTTCGGGATCCTGGCTAAAGTCAGTAGGATCGCCGATTCCTCCAAAGTCGCAGAGTGTCTGCCTGTACGGCGAGGACCCACCAGTCTGCACACCAATAAGCCAGACATGGGACAACGGATGCTCACGCAAACCTCAGGTACTGTATGACATCACACTGATGTTGGACAACAGGATGCCTTCATCCGACATACAGGACTTCGCGTTGGAGCTCAAGCCAACGAAAACAAGCAAGCAAGCAAGTACCATATACCCATGACAGATTTACTTTTTACAGCAGTGGTCGCATCCCAGAACGAAGAAAGCACTAGAAGGCAAAATACTGCAAATGGTTGGAAGGCCTAGATCAAGATAGACTTTAAGTAAGACAACAGAACAGATTTGTCAATGCAGTCTTGCATGGAGTTACAAAGAATGACATAAGACTGGAATCTTCACGAGTAGACAAGGGCTGAAATACTTGACGATAAAAGTGATTATGATGATCACGGAGAAGATAACGATGATGAAGATAGAAAAAGAAATGTTTTATCTTTTGGGAATATTTATGTGTTTGCGAGTGTGTTTTTCTCGCTCTCCGTCAATCTGCCTGCCTGCCGCCCATCGGCCTGTCTCTTATCTTCAGACTGGTGCGGTAACATTTGAAGTGTTGCAGCAAACAAGCCAAATTTCATGTCTTTCTTCAAAGTAATACTTTGTATATTACCAGATCACACTTTGTATATTACCAGATCACACTTTGTATATTACCAGATCACACTTTGTATATTACCAGATCACACTTTGTATATTACCAGATCACACTTTGTATATTACCAGATCACACTTTGAATATTACCAGATCACACTTTGTATATTACCAGATCACACTTTGTATATTACCAGATCATACTTTGTATGTTACCAGATCACACTTTGTGTATTACCAGATCACACTTTGTATATTACCAGATCACACTTTGTGTATTACCAGATCACACTTTGTATATTACCAGATCACACTTTGCATATTACCAGATCATACTTTGTATGTTACCAGATCACACTTTGTATATTACCAGATCACACTTTGCATATTACCAGATCACACTTTGCATATTACCAGATCACACTTTGTATATTACCAGATCACACTTTGTATACTACTAGATCACACTTTGTATATTATGAGATCACACTTTGTATATTACCGGATCATACTTTGTATATTACCAGATCACACTTTGTATATTTTTGTTAGTTGCATATCCTTTACAGGACACTGCAGTCAACCCGGGCATTTTTTGCTGTTGTGATCTTTTGACAAGTATACATTCAGTAGTTTGCCATTGCTTTCTCAATAACTGGCACCCATACCATTTCATAAAAAAACCAACGCAACACAGTCTGCTGCCAAATTGCACCCAGCTATGTTTTAAATGCGGCTTTGCGGGATCACGAACTGCGTCCCCCCTTCACCGTGGAGCTGGCTATTTGTATATTACCATATCATACTTTATGTATTACCAGATTACACTTTGTGTATTACCATATCATACTTTATATATTACGAGATTACACTTTGTGTATTACCATATCATACTTTGTATATTACCAGTTCATACTTAGATATTACCAGATCATACTTTGAATATTACCAGATCATACATTGTATATTACAAGGTCATACTTAGACATTACCAGATCATACTTTGTATATTACCAGATCATACTTAGATATAACCAAATCATACCTGTATATTATCAGATCATACATTGTAGTATATTACAAGATCGTACTTTGCATAATATCAGATCATCTGATGTGCTGATGCTGAGGTAGAGGGGTCCAACCTCTATACTGGAAAGTTGGACTAACATGTTGACTTTCATCCTTGACTTGGGGATGTAAATCACAAGTACCTCAGAAGTCAGAGTGGGATCACCTTTGCGGTGAGGTACACTGATAATAGGTAAAGCTAATCCACATGCAAAGATCAGTCCTGCGAATTAGAACTCATAGTAGCAAGTGCTTGGACTGAGCTTGATTTGAAAGCCAGCGAACACCAAAAAAAATACTGTGTGCATTACCACATCATAATTTGTATATTACAATATCATACTTTGTAAATTACCATATCATACTTTGTATATTACCAGATGACACTTTGTATATTACCAGATGCCACTTTGTATATTACCAGATGCCACTTTGTATATTACCAGATGACACTTTGTATATTACCAGATCACACTTTGTATATTACAATATCATACTTTGTAAATTACCATATCATACTTTGTATATTACCAGATGCCACTTTGTATATTACCAGATGACACTTTGTATACTACCAGATCACACTTTGTATACTACAAGATCACACTTTGTATATTACCAGATCATACTTTGTATGTTACCAGATCACACTTTGTATGTTACCAGATCACACTTTGTATATTACCAGATGCCACTTTGTATATTACCAGATGCCACTTTGTATATTACCAGATGCCACTTTGTATATTACCAGATGACACTTTGTATATTACCAGATCACACTTTGTATATTACAATATCATACTTTGTAAATTACCATATCATACTTTGTATATTACCAGATGACACTTTGTATATTACCAGATGCCACTTTGTATATTACCAGATGACACTTTGTATATTACCAGATCACACTTTGTATATTACAATATCATACTTTGTAAATTACCATATCATACTTTGTATATTACCAGATGACACTTTGTATATTACCAGATGCCACTTTGTATATTACCAGATGACACTTTGTATATTACCAGATCACACTTTATATATTACAATATCATACTTTGTAAATTACCATATCATACTTTGTATATTACCAGATGACACTTTGTATATTACCAGATGCCACTTTGTATATTACCAGATGACACTTTGTATATTACCAGATCACACTTTGTATACTACCAGATCACACTTTGTATACTACAAGATCACACTTTGTATATTACCAGATCATACTTTGTATGTTACCAGATCACACTTTGTATGTTACCAGATCACACTTTGTATGTTACCAGATCACACTTTGTATATTACCAGATCATACTTTGTATATTACCAGATCATACTTTGTATATTACCAGATCACACTTAGACATTACCAGATCATACTTTGTATATTACAAGGTCATACTTAGACATTACCAGATCACACTTTGTATATTATCATATCATACTTTATATACTACAAGATCATACTTAGATATTACCAGATCATACTTTGAATATTACCAGATCATACTTTGTATATTACCAGATCATACGTTGTATATTACCAGAGCACACGTTGTATATTACCAGATCATACTTTGTAAATTACCAGATCATACTTTGTATATTACCAGATTACACTTTGTGTATTACCATATCATACTTAGATATTACCAGATCATACTTTGTATATTACCAGATCATACTTTGTATATTACCATATCATACTTTGTATATTACCATGCCATACTTTGTATATTACCTGATCACTTTGTACATCACCATATAATCCTTTGTATATTACCATATCATACTTTGTATATTACCATACCATACTGTATATATTACCAGATGACACTTTGTATATTACCAGATGACACTTTGTATATTACCAGATGACACTTTGTATATTACCAGATCATACTTTGTATACTACCAGATCACACTTTGTATACTACAATATCACACTTTGTATATTACCAGATCATACTTTGTATGTTACCAGATCACACTTTGTATGTTACCAGCTCACACTTTGTATGTTACCAGATCACACTTTGTATACTACCAGATCACACTTTGTATATTACCAGATCACACTTTGTATGTTACCAGATCACACTTTGTATGTTACCAGATCACACTTTGTATACTACCAGATCACACTTTGTAAATTACCAGATCACACTTTGTATGTTACCAGATCACACTTTGTATGTTACCAGATCACACTTTGTATACTACCAGATCACACTTTGTATATTACCAGATCACACTTTGTATGTTACCAGATCACATTTTGTATGTTACCAGATCACACTTTGTATGTTACCAGATCACACTTTGTATACTACCAGATCACACTTTGTAAATTACCAGATCACACTTTGTATGTTACCAGATCACACTTTGTATGTTACCAGATCACACTTTGAATATTACCAGATCATACTTTGTATATTACCAGATCATACTTAGATATTACCAGATCCTACTTTGAATATTACCAGATCATACATTGTATATTACAAGGTCATACTTAGACATTACCAGATCATACTTAGATATAACCAAATCATACCTGTATATTACCAGATAATACATTGTAGTATATTACAAGATCATACTCAGACATTACCAGATCATACTTTGCATATTATCAGATCAGCTGATGTGCTGAGGGGTCCAACCTCTATACTGGAAAGTTGGACTAACATGTTGACTTTCATCCTTGACTTTGGGATGTAAATCACAAGTACCTCAGAAGTCAGAGTGGGATCACCTTGCGGTGAGGTACACTGATAATAGGTAAACTGATCCACATGCAAAGATCAGTGCTGCGAATTAGAACTCATAGTAGCAAGTGCTTGGACTGAGCTTGATTTGAAAGCGAGCGAACACCAAAAAAAATACTGTGTACTTTACCATATCATACTTTGTATATTACCATATCATACTTTGTAAATTACCATATCATACTTTGTATATTACCATATCATACTTTGTAAATTACCATATCATACTTTGTATATTAACATGCCATACTTTGTATATTACCATGCCATACTTTGTATATTACCATATCATACTTTGTATATTACCATGCCATACTTTGTATATTACCATATCATACTTTGTAAATTACCATATCATACTTTGTATATTACCATATCATACTTTGTAAATTACCATATCATACTTTGTATATTACCATGCCATACTTTGTATATTACCATGCCATACTTTGTATATTACCATGCCATACTTTGTAAATTACCATATCATACTTTGTATATTACCATGCCATACTTTGTATATTACCATGCCATACTTTGTATATTACCATGCCATACTTTGTATATTACCATGCCATACTTTGTATATTACCATGCCATACTTTGTATATTACCATATCATACTTTGTATATTACCATGCCATACTTTGTATATTACCATGCCATACTTTGTATATTACCATGCCATACTTTGTAAATTACCATATCATACTTTGTATATTACCATGCCTTACTTTGTATATTACCATATCATACTTTGTATATTACCATGCCATACTTTGTATATTACCATGCCATACTTTGTATATTACCATATCATACTTTGTATATTACCATGCCATACTTTGTATATTACCATATCATACTTTGTATATTACCATGCCATACTTTGTATATTACCAGAGAATACTTTGAATATTACCAGACCATAAGTAGATATTACCAATCAATCAATCAAGTGCCATGCCAGAAAGCGTGGGCGGTCATGACTCGCCATTTCACTCGATTATCAGAGTCGTGGATCAGCTCAGTTTTCCTGTCTTGTCCATGCCATGTGGCCAAGCCATCCAGGTATTTTCCTCTCAGTCTTCCTCTTGGTCTTTTCTCTTCGATAGATATTACCAGACCACATGTAATTGGACAAACAAATGCAACAAGCTGATTTACATGTGTTTAATGAAACCAAAGACAAAATCAATAAACTGATCATTGTCAATCCATAGGCAAAACAAAAATACAATGTCATGGCTTTTCCGCATTGTCTGAATCATAGAATAACATTTAACCTTTCAGAAACGATATAGTTTGTGATCCTTTGATTTACTTGTTTGCAAGTAAGAGAGATTTGTTTTTACCTACAACATCTTTAGCAGCATATCACAGTTTTGAAAAGTTAGAAATAAATATCTCTTAGGTGTGTACAGATGACAATGATAACAGCAGAAAAGAGAACAATATAATACATGGATAATGCCAGAAACTATTAAAAGATGGCTGATCATGGTTCACTACCTCAGACAATGTCCGAAGTCTTGGATCAGTTCTTTTTCTTATAATGAAATGTGGCCAAGCCATCTATGTAAGTTTTTTTTTTTTTTTTTTTTTCAAATTAGAAAAGTTACCCACAAATAATTTATAACATATGTGATTTTGTTTTACACACATTTGGATCACTACTGGCTAAATGGAGTTCATGCACTGTTTTGAGATTCTCCTTAAGTGATCTATGAGTGGAGATTGGAACAATAATGGAGGTAACCATGAGCACTGAAAATGATCCTTTACAAACCAAATCAAACCAATTTAGGTATCTATGTCTTTCTTTCCTCTTGCTCTTTTGCCATCATGTTTGCCAGTAGTCACTAAGCTTTCACATTTATTTCTCTTCATGAGGTATCCAAAAAATGTCATCCCTGTCTACTTCTAATTTCTCCAATCATTTTCAACAAAAACTATTCAAGCGTATATGAACATAAGTTTGCTGGCTATAGCACTACAGCAACTCCAGTAACTGAGGTGTGTAACAAAATTGTTACATCTCTGGTTGAAATACTAGGGAATTTTACATTCAGTAGTTTGTAATTTCTCTTTGAATGAGAAGTCAACATTTAATTCCAACAGACCTGTGTGTGAAATGAACCAACTACTCACCATCAGTGCACATAGGCAGGGGCATCTTACACCTCTCTGCCATGCTGACCTTCACTATTCAAACAAAAATAAACAAATTAAAAAAACAACAACAACAGTACACATTATTTAGCTGTCTGAGAAACCATGCAAAATCTTCTCTCATTGCCTTTCTTTAACATATAAACAAAGCAAGTGCACACATTATTTAGCAGTCTGAGGAATTATAGAGAATCTTCCCTCACTGTCTTTCTTTAACATACCAGCAAAGCTTCAGTAGATATTTAACAGCCTGAGATAATGTTCTAAATATCCTCTCATAGAATTTATTTAACATATCAACAATTTTACTCCACACATTATTTAGTAGTCTCAGAGAGACTAGATTATTTTCTCATTGCCTTTTGTTAACGTATCAACAAAGCTAAAGTTCACACCATTTAGCAGTCTCAGAGAGACTAGATTATTTTCTCATTGCCTTTTTTTAACGTATCAACAAAGCTAAAGTTCACACCATGTAGCAGTCTCAGAGAATGTCCAGAATCTTCTCCCATTGCCTTTCTTCATCCCTTTGCCCATTAACATGACTGCTTGTTACACCATGTTCAGATTTGGTTCCTGTCTGATGTTATGGCCAGTATATGATGACCGTCTCCACCTAATGTGTTTAATATGTTTCCAGATTAGATTGATTACTTACTGAAGAGTACAGAGCCAAGAAGTTAAGATGTCTGCATTATATATCAACAGACATGTGTTCTCTCTTTTGCAAGGCTCACAGTTTCTGTTTATTGGTGGTGAAATAAAAATGCTAACCTGTACACAGCATGATGACTGCGTGGACAGGAGGCCTGTAATCCTCTCAGCCCATAAATCCTTCCATGAAGACACCAGCAGTGGTACAAATGCAGCAGTGATAGATTGTTATTTTGTTTTCATTTGGCATTAGATTATTCATTTGGGAGTCCATGGCATTTTTGCATTCTTCTATAGTCTGTGGTCACAAGATTTTGTTGGTTGATTACATCCAAAAATGGAGCTCATAATGATCATCCTCATCATCTCATCTCATCTCATCATGTTCCTCTTGTACCTTGCGGTGTCGAGGTGAAGTATAAAACAGTGGAAGAGTTCCTCACCACAGCCACTGAAAAGTCTCTCAATCTATCAACACTTCTCCTGCCTCATGTATTTCCATGCTCCAGGTGTCTGCAATGTCCTGGGTCCATCTGACCCCTGACTCTTCTTGGAGTAATCAAGCCCTCCATCGCCTTTCTCTATAAACCATCATGGTGTTTAATATGGCCACATTATTTCACTGTATGGTTTATAATGCAGGTTATGAGTTTTCTTCCATGTTCAGATATTGTGGAATGTTGGTATTTTTCTTCTTCTAGTTCCATGATTCTTTTCTGTAACATTTAAGCTCAAAATCCAGAATTTTTCTTCTTATCAGCAAATAATGCGAATAGAAACATCTGGGTAATTAAGTGGTGCACATAAAACAAGGCTAATTAGTGAAATACACAAACGTTATAAATTACATTACAAGTATGCTTCTACAAAATATAAATTCCCCCCCCCCCAGCCCCCTTTAGGCTCCTTGGACGCTATAATGGCATAGCAGCTAGACGCTTGCCTGCCATTCTGGTGGTCTTGGGGTTGATCCGCATTAGGGTAGTTTCACATTCTTAAAAGTGACCTGGGTTTCCATGATGACCCAACTTAACATGGGTACCAGGAAATGGATTGGGAAGTAAAGACGACCGGCATGATACCGACTACATCACCCACAAAGTGTCTTTTCTGTCTATAAAAAATATGAGCCTAGCTCCATATGCTCAAAGTGCTTTAGATGTGTAAAAGCAAACTTAACTATGTTTTTTACCACACCCTATGATAAAGAAAGTTTCCTACCAAATAAGAAAAACTAAACAACAAAAGAATACTTATCTCAGGAACTGAAGAGAAGTCTGTTCAACCTATTGGTGAGGTATTTTTAACTCGGATGATGAGAGAATTATTTTTGGTTTTATCTGTTTTTAATTTTACTGATGTTGTTATTGTTGCTGTTGTGTGCTTTATTCACTGATAAAGACTTTGGTCCCAGAGTTGTAATGTTAAGACACTGTGTCTATGTTGTTGCATTAACTCATTCCATCACAGTTTAACATTAGCCCACAATGCCTGTGCTGTTTCATAACTAATTCCATCACAGTTTAACATTAGCACACAATGTCTGTTCTGTTTCATAACTAATTCCATCACAGTTTAACATTAGCCCACAATGCTTGTGCTATTTCATAACTAATTCCATCACAGTTTAACATTATCACACAATGTCTGTTCTGTTACATAACTAATTCCATCACAGTTTAACATTAGCCCACAATGCCTGTGCTGTTTCATAACTTAATTCCATCACAGTTTAACATTAGCACACAATGTCTGTTCTGTTACATAACTAATTCCATAACAGCACACTATGTTTGTGCTGTTACATAAACTCATTCCATTACAATTTAACATTAGCACACTATGTCTGCGTTATTGAATTAACTCATTCCATCACAGAGTTGTAACATTAACTGTGCTGTTGCATAAACAAACTCATTCTATCAGAGTTGTAACATTAACTGTGCTGTTGTATAAACAAACTCATTCTATCAGAGTTGTAACATTAGCACACTATGCCTGTGTTGACATTGGTGTAGCAGGACTGATAACTCATTCTATCACAGAGTCATAAAATTAACACACAGTGTCTGCATTGTAGCATGAAATAACTGCTGGACCGATCGATGGATGTTTGTAAGTTTTTGGGCCCGTAGGGCTCTCACTGTCGATGACAGTCGATGACAGTCGATGACAGTGAGGGCCCTACGGGCCCAAAACTAAAAAAAACATCCATCGATCGGTCCAGCAGTCCACCAAACACTTAACCGGAAAATGATTGCCGGACCGATGCAAATGAGGCTCGAAGGGATTCTTCTTTGTTTGCGGTGAATTAAAATTGAAGTACCATATTGTGGACGTGTAAAAAGAAATCTAGAAAAATCATTATGAAGGGATATGTAATGAGCAGATGGAGAAGACAAGGACCAAAATGTAGATGGATTCAAAAATATAATGCTAAACCACTGTTTCTGTGTTGTCTCATGAACTCATTCTATCAGAGTTGTAAAATTAGTATACTATGTCTGTGGTGATATTAGAGTAGTGGGACTGTTAACTCTAGTGTAGTGGGACTGTTAACTCTAGTGTAGTGGGACTGTTAACTCTAGTGTAGTGGGACTGTTAACTCTAGTGTAGTGGGACTGTTAACTCTAGTGTAGTGGGACTGTTAACTCTAGTGTAGTGGGACTGTTAACTCTAGTGTAGTGGCACTATTAACTCTAGTGTAGTGGGACTGTTAAGTCCAGTTTAGTGGCATTGTTAACTCATTAGATATACAGCATTGTAACATTAACACACTTAATGATAATTTACACAAACCAACAGTCAAAATATCTCCCTTATTACTTCTTATGATACAGAGAAAGTGGGCAGTTATGATATTTCAGTTCTGCACAGGTCAGACCACTGGATGATGATGAAACCAGTGTTTAGATTTTATAAATCCCATATTTTATGTAATTGTGTTACCCTTTTCTAACATCATCTCAGAATATAATTATAAATTATAATTTATCTGATGAGGTATTTTATGTACATCTCTGTAAAATCAAGTATAATAAGCCAAACTACACACACGTCTAACAAAAATAAGTGTTACAACTGCTATAACACCTTAAAAGTTTATAATACATATCTGATTATTTTAAAAGGAGCGAATCGCCAAATTTTCCAGCAAGATTCCCCCCACCGTCGACTTTGATGTGTTCACCAGTGATGAAGCTTGCAGACTCAGAAGCCAAAAACAGGGCAGCTTGTGCCACATCCTCAACAGTTCCGACCCTGCCTTGCGGTGGAGGTTGATTCTCTGCGCCGAAATGTTCCATCATCCGAGTGGGGAGATACCCGGGGTTGACTGAATTCACACGAATACCTTTCTGCCCGAGATCTACAGCCAGGCATTTCGTTAGATGATCAAGGGCTACTTTGGAAATCAAGGAAACCACGATCGGTGGAACAGCCATATTTGTAGGAGCAGCAGACACGTTAATTATATTCCCCTTGGTTTTCTCCAGATGTGGAATAGCTTCTTGAATGAGAAAAAACACAGACTTCAAGTTGGTGTCCATGATATCGTCATAGACTTCTTCTGTAGCTGTTGAAATAGACTGGTTTTGATGCATGACTCCAGCGTTAGGGACAAGAATATCCAAACGTCCAAATTTCTCTGCAGTTTTGTCAATGATCTGTTTACGAGCGGTCTTATCATTTAAATCAGCTTTTACAGTCAAAAACCGGTCCTTGTGTCCACCACTGGCCTTCACAACTTTCTGTAACACTGATTTTAGTCTGTCCTCATTGCGACCACAGAGAGTCACACTCGCGCCCTGAGATGCAAACAACACAGCGATAGCTTCTCCTAAACCAGAACTGGAACCAGTAACTACAGCAACCTTCCCTGCTAGACGAGAAGCCATTGTATTCAAACGATGCAGACAAGTATTCAGGTTGGGTAGAGTTAGAAAGTAGAATGTCGGGGAATCAGTTCGCACTCAGTGTTGTACTTACAGAACCCGACACACGTGACCATGACCTTTGCCCGCGAAATCTGACCCAGCAGATTTGTGTTAGTAGTTCTCAAGTATTCTGGCCTAGCCACCATGATATTGCATAATTTGAACATTTCATTATTATATGTTACGGTCAACTCATTCTTGACATAAGAAATGGCATATTACCACCGTCTTTGTGATCATGCGATAGAGATTGTATCCAGAAGATTCCCCCCCCCCCCAAAAAAAAAAAAAAAAAAAAAATGAAATGGGTTTCAGAATTACTCAACCTAAAAGGTGTATCAGATATTGTCTTGGGAAGTGACGACTTCCTGCATTATATTTACAAGGCCTTCCCTCGATTATCGATTGTTCAGTGCACTCACTAGTAGTAGCAACTATTAGGAGCAGCAGTACAGAAAAAAAAGTATTGTGAAATAAAGACGTAACAAATCTATGGCTATATACAAGTTCTGAGAACCTTCTTAACAAATTACCGCGCCGCCATTCAGAATTTGTTTGCAGGCGTGATTCAGCGTTGTGTGTTAACACAATCATTGCCGATAGCTCATACAACCCACCCCAAGTAATACTCGAATTATGTGTAATGTAACCAGAAAACATTGCATGGTAGGCAGAAAATACAAGTCCGACCAGAAATCTGGAACATGTAAGGCTTATATTTTGAAATCCAAGTGAGATTAGAAATCTGGAATGTGTAAAGTAAGGTCTATTATATGGATATATTTTGAATACAGTTTTTAATGTGAAATTACGGGGTAAGATTATGGATTCGGCTTCAGGCATCCGATGTATAGTGTTTAGTTATGGTCTCAAGTTCGCCACCGTAAGCAGAGTATTTCGTTATAGCGACAATGGCTGCGGTCATAGACCAGCATACTCACTGCCTAGGAGGGAAGCAATGACAGACTACCTTCTTAACAGATGGCAGAACATCTTGATTCGTCTAATCACCACTGGGATTACGTAATAGCCACATACACATAAACAGTAAATGTAATGACGTAAACAAGTTAACTTTAGCAGTAAAGATTCGTGTCACAGGCAGCAAGGTCTTTGATGATCAATACTAGTTAAATGCAGGATACATTTAAACAATTAAAATGGGAAATAAAGAGGGTAGTTACGAACGGATAAAGCTAGGAGTACGACAAGGGTGTGTCTTGTCACCAGATCTTTTCTCCCTGTATAGCGAAGTAATAATGAGAGAGATCAAAGAGATGCCAGGAATACTAGTTGGAGGTTATAATATAAATAATATACGCTATGCAGATGACACAGTATTGGTGGCGGATAATTCAACAGACCTACAACAATTATTAGACGTTGTAGTAACAGAGAGTGCAAGGAAAGGACTCTCCTTGAATATCAAGAAAACAGTAACAATGGTAATATCAAAGAAAATGGTGACACCAAAATGTGACATAGAAATAGAAGGGAAAATCCTTAACCAAGTTGATAATTTTAGATACCTAGGGGCATTTATAACATCAGATGGAAGATGTACAACAGAGATTAGGAGTAGAATAGGGCAGGCAAAAGCCGCTTTTCAGAAAATGAAGAGTATCTTATGCAATAAGTCACTATCACTGAATGTAAGACAGAGAGTGCTGAAATGCTATGTAGAACCAGTTTTGCTGTATGGCAGTGAATCTTGGAACGTAAATGAACAAATTAAGAAGAAATTAGAAGCAACAGAGATGTGGTTCCTGAGACGAATGTTGCGAATTCCTTGGACTGCCAGAGTAACTAACGACGACTGCCTGAAACAGGCTAATGAAACTAGAACATTATATACAACAATAAGACAGAGACAAACATCTTTCTTTGGTCACGTGATGAGAAGAGAGGCATTGGAGAACATCGTAACAACTGGAAAGATCGAGGGGAAGAGAGGCAGAGGTAGACCAAGAGAAGTGATGCTGGATGGATTGAGACGGTGGCATGGAGGAATATCAGCACCAGAGTTGATCCAGAAAACCAAAGACCGAGATCTATGGAGAGCCATGAACGCCTACGCCAGCCGGCACGGCACTTGATGATGATGATGAGCTTTTTAAACCCAGACATATACATTAGCCATGCATTAAACAATGACATGAAGTTAATATATAACACATCAGAGTAAATTATTTAATGTAGATAAACGGTTACTCCCGCTTGTCCAAGGGTGTGACGTTATGAGGAACAATACACTTGAAATTTAGTGACAGCTGGTAACATATGAGGTAAAAGAGCTAGGGTAAGGTAAATACCTGGGTGGCCACATGACATAACCGGCACAAGAATGCAGATCTGATCCAAAACTCTGGTGATCATGTGAGATGGCGAACCGCGACAGCTCACTGTTATCACATGGCACATAATGATTATGGATATTTTTAAAATGTAGGGATATGGGAACATTATGTAATCTCAGTGACTTTTCCATTATATATCTATGGGAGTATTTTGGTCTAATTTGGAGAAGTATTTTATTGTCGACTGAATCATTATCATTATCATGTACCATGTCAACAGGCACAGAAATGCATGCATCTTCACGAATCTCGACCCTTGATGTTCTAGATCAATTTTGATGATGATATTACACCATGCCACCGTCTTAGGCCATCCAACATTGTTCTTCCAAGATTGTTTCTGCCTCTTCAACCCTTGATCTTTCCAGTCGTCGGGATGTTTTCCAAGACCTACCTTCACATTCATTGGCTAAAGCACACGCTTGCTATATACAAGCCTAGCTGGAACCTGCTCTGAGTATGTGGTGTGTCGGGATAATCACATTCTGAAGGCCTGCGTGCACAGAGGGATGGGTGGTCAGTATTTTCCTCCCATTGCGAACGTAGAGAGCTGGCGTTGAATTATTGTCCTACCGGGTTCAAGCCATTGTAAGCGTAACGTCCTAACATCACACCAGCACGCCGCTAAAGAAGATATGCATATCCAGAGAGCTAAATACTTTTCCATTTATTGCATGCATGATGAGTTGCGTTCGCACTTTATCACTCTTAATTTTAAAATGCACTTAAAACATGTAGTACAACTCATAAAAATGCTCCATCTAGACCAACAAGCAGCGGTTAGAATAGATGACGAGACATCAGACTGGTTTGACATCAAGCAAGGATTCCGTCAGGGCTGTGTACTGTCACCCTATTTGTTTAACCTGTACGCCGAAAATGTATTGAGAAATGTCAGAGATGATATATCCAGGGAGCTATATGATGCCCTAAATATCGGTGGTCATGAAATACCAGAGATTCGATATGCTGATGATACAGTATCACTATCCACATCATAGAATGGTATAGAAAACCTAATAACCTCAACCCAAAGAAATAGTGAAAATCACAACTTATATCTTAACATAGCAAAAAACAAAGATAATGCATACATATAAAACTATTATGGAGAAAGAAATATATGTTAATGAGGAAAGATTGGAGGTGGTGGAAAATTTTGAATATCTTAGGTCACTGATTACCACCAACGGGCGACTGCCATGTCACGAAAAGAGCTATGATAAGATCTATTGAAGGGAGACGATGGTGATAAGAGAAACGTACGAGTTCAGATAAAACATACTGAATAATTGTCACCGGGAATAATGAATAATGAACTGAGACAAAGAAGTGCGCACTCTAAATGAACAGAGCAGCAAAAGAACGGTTACAAATGACGTCACTCGAGCGGAGACCGTGGTACCAGACGCATGGCTCTGAATTATGAGTTCGGCAATGGCAAACTTTATATTGCCGCCGAGATGTTAGTTGTGATAGTTGTAGTATTAATGTGAATTAGTTTAGTGACAGTATGTTTGTGTGACCATGTGCAGCAATATGAATCGTAAGAAGAGAAACATCATTTTCCCGAAACAGCCGGCGTCCTGTCGTTGCATTACAAAGTTCATGTGTGTCCTTCAGTCATCAACATGACAAACGGCAGCGACATCAATTCATCCACATCAGATACTCGAACCCTACCTTCTGCACCATGGCAGTGACACAATGAAAGAAATTAAACGACGACTATCAATTGCTCTTCAAAGACTAAAACAACTGAATAAATTATGGAGTGGGACAGATAGAACTACAAAAATTAGATTTTTACGAGCATGCATCTTTCCCATTGCAACATACGCATGTGAGATCTAGACACTTAATAAACAAGTTGAACAGCGCATAAATGCCTTTGAATACAAATGTTATAGACGGGTTCTAAGAATATCTTGGGTAAAGAAAAGAACAAATGCATCCATATTTCAAGAGCTAAATATTGAACAGAGTTGGCTATTAAAGACGATAAAAAAAGAAAATTGAAATATTTTGGTAACTTGAAACGTCATGAAAGTTTGGAGAGAACAATAATGGAGGGGTATATGCCTGGGACCGGTCTCCCTGGCATAGGGGTTAGTGCCTTTCTCCGTAATCCCGTATACACTCGTGAGTAACGTGACGACGGCGAGAATCGGTAGCGGTTCTAATCGCGTCAGTAACTTACAAGGTTTGTCAGCCGGTCGCTTTGAGCGTAATCTTGTCAAGAAATCAACAATCAGCTGAAAGATGCTGATGTTGACAGCGATGTCCTGTAAAGGATATGCAAACATTTTTGATATGCCTGGGAAGAGAGGAAGAGGAAGGCCAATGAGAAGATGGGTATCGGATGTGGCGGATGATCTCCAGATGGGTGTATCGGACGCGGGACATCTTGCTTGTGATCGAGAAGTTTATGGAAAGTTGTTATGGGAGCGAGGTTCTGCAAAGGACATGCTACTGAATGAATGAATGAGTTAAAACATGTTGAACTTTGTTATTGCAGGGAGCGGTACCTTTGATTGTCAAGGTGTTGCACAACCAGTATGCGAGAATCTGTTTCGATCCAATCTTTGATAGAAGATGTTCAGGTCCCATTCAATTGTCGTTTTATTTACATGTTATATTTGAGACATTTACTGTGATTTCTTTCAGCTTGTGTTTGTGGAAGCTTTCTGCTGGTTAAACTTCCCGTTTTCTGCGTTTCGTTGTTTTAGTGCTGTTTTCTACTATCTTGCCTTCTTGTCATGTCTGGTCACTTTTGTACATTTCTATGAATTTGCCTTCTTCAATGGCTGGTTGCAGCTTCTTCTCTTCGTTTCTTTCTTTTAGGGAGGGAGTCACAGATTGACCTTATTTAGACACCACTTGTTTGTAGGCGTGTAGTGACATTGGCGTGTAAGTGACATTAGCGTGCAGTGACATTGGCGTGCAGTGACATTGGCGTGCAGTGACATTGGCGTGTAGTGACATAGGCGTGTAGTGACATAGGCGTGTAGTGACATAGGCGTGCAGTGACATAGGCGTGTATTGACATAGGTGTGTAGTGACATAGGCGTGCAGTGACAATGGCGTGCAGTGACATAGGCGTGTATTGACATAGGCGTGAAGTGACATAGGCGTGTAGTGACATAGGCGTGTAGTGACATAGGCGTATAGTGACATAGGCGTGTAGTGGCATAGGTGTGTAGTGACATTGGCGTGTAGTGACATAGGCGTGTAGTGACATAGGCGTGCAGTGACATAGGCGTGCAGTGACATAGGCTTGTAGTGACATAAGCGTGCAGTGACATAGGTGTGTAGTGACATAGGCTTGTAGGGATGTACACATAGACGATATTGACCACGTCACCCATTAAATGCTAGTTGGTTTATAAACCCCCCCCCCCCCCCCCCCAAAAAAAAAAAAAAAAAAAAAAAAATACACACACAAACACGAAGCTAGCAACGTATACCCAATACGTGTCAATGAAATAAGCAGGATCCATGACTTTCTATAGCATTAGCACACAAACACACAGACACACACACACAGACACACACATACACACCCTTCTGGGGATCATTCAATAACGTGTAGGGGAGTCGCGATAGAGCACTGGCTAGATACCCTATATATATATATATATATAATGTGCCATGCCGATAAGCGTGAGCGGTCATCTTTCGCCATCTCACTAAATCACCAGAGTCGTGGATCAGCTCCGTCTTTCTGTCTCGACCATGCCACGTGGCCAAGCCATCCAGGTATTTACTTGACGGTCTTCCCCTTGGTCTCTTCCCTTCGATCTTACCAGTTGTCACCAAGTTCTCCAATACATTTTTTTCTCATAACATGCCCAAAATATTTTGACTGTCTACGTCTAATGTCTCTAATCAGTTTACGATCTTCATTTGTTTCTTGAAGGACTTGTTCATTGGATTTTCTGTCTGTCCTTGGTATTCTTTGCATTTTCCTCAGAAAACACATTTCCACAGCCATAAGATGTTTTTCAACTTGTATGCTCATTGTCCAGGCTTCACATCCATACAAAAGTGCAGGTTCTATGTAGCACTTCAACACTCTTCTCCTCGTTTCAATTGATATCTTTTATTGGTCAGTATGTTTTTCATCTTGCAAAAGGCAACAATTTTAGAGCGTCCATGAGAAAATTTTTTTCTATCCAGCAATGCACCGTTTTACGGGACAAACATTTGTCAGCATAAACAGGAAGCATTTCCTCATGAATTTCCTTTGCAGGCAGTCCTTTTACCCACAAAAAAAAAAACACAACAGCACGTTGCCCTTTGGTTGCACACTCCGTACGTACAGTAGCCATTTTGTTTATTTTGCTGCGCATGCGCATGAGGCACCTAGCGCCACCTGACGAACGGGAATATAAAGTTCGATGTTGCTGTCACCTAATGACACCTGTAGAAAACACCAATTACATTTATCTGCCATCCCACAGAACTGTGTGACTTATCGACTCGGCCTCGTAGCATATCCTTTGTAGAACCTCGCTCACACAACAACGTTCCGGAAAACTTCTAGGTCATAAGCAAGGTTTCCCGCGTCCGATACCTTGGTCATAGGTTTGAATCTGCCTCTGGGTGGATTTTAACATTTGTGCTGGGCTTCCCAGTCTACCCAACCTACAAATGGCACAAATAAATGTAATGGAAAATAATGGCAGCCGGTATGGAACTGACCACATCAATAACATAGTCTCCATTGGTCTATACAATTATGAATCTAGCACCCGTGCACCAAATGCGCCTCATGGAATTTAAAATGGTCGTTTGATTACAATCTAAAATTGTGGCAAGTATGTCTGCAGCGTTGCTACAGCAGTAAGGAGAGATATGTAGATTTTAGTTTTAATATATTTCAAGTTAAAGACCTCTAAAGTATGCACACAGAAGAGGTTATCTATATATTTGCGTGTGCGCACGCACACACACACACACACACACACACACACACACACACACACACACTTATATATATATATATATATATATATATATATATATATATATATATATATATATATAATGTGCCATGCCGATAAGCGTGAGCGGTCATCTTTCGCCATCTCACTAAATCACCAGAGTCGTGGATCAGCTCCGTCTTTCTGTCTCGACCATGCCACGTGGCCAAGCCATCCAGGTATTTACTTGACGGTCTTCCCCTTGGTCTCTTCCCTTCGATCTTACCAGTTGTCACCAAGTTCTCCAATACATTTTTTTCTCATAACATGCCCAAAATATTTTGACTGTCTACGTCTAATGTCTCTAATCAGTTTACGATCTTCATTTGTTTCTTGAAGGACTTGTTCATTGGATTTTCTGTCTATCCTTGATATTCTTTGCATTTTCCTCAGAAAACACATTTCCACAGCCATAAGATGTTTTTCAACTTGTATGCTCATTGTCCAGGCTTCACATCCATACAAAAGTGCAGGTTCTATGTAGCACTTCAACACTCTTCTCCTCGTTTCAATTGATATCTTTTATTGGTCAGTATGTTTTTCATCTTGCAAAAGGCAACAATTTTAGAGCGTCCATGAGAAAATTTTTTTCTATCCAGCAATGCACCGTTTTACGGGACAAACATTTGTCAGCATAAACAGGAAGCATTTCCTCATGAATTTCCTTTGCAGGCAGTCCTTTTACCCACACAAAAAAACACAACAGCACGTTGCCCTTTGGTTGCACACTCCGTAAGTACAGTAGCCATTTTGTTTATTTTGCTGCGCATGCGCATGAGGCACCTAGCGCCACCTGACGAACGGGAATATAAAGTTCGATGTTGCTGTCACCTAATGACACCTGTAGAAAACACCAATTACATTTATCTGCCATCCCACAGAACTGTGTGACTTATCGACTCGGCCTCATAGCATATCCTTTGTAGAACCTCGCTCACACAACAACGTTCCGGAAAACTTCTAGGTCATAAGCAAGGTTTCCCGCGTCCGATACCTTGGTCATAGGTTTGAATCTGCCTCTGGGTGGATTTTAACATTTGTGCTGGGCTTCCCAGTCGACCCAACCTACAAATGGCACAAATAAATGTAATGGAAAATAATGGCAGCCGGTATGGAACTGACCACATCAATAACATAGTCTCCATTGGTCTATACAATTATGAATCTAGCACCCGTGCACCAAATGCGCCTCATGGAATTTAAAATGGTCGTTTGATTACAATCTAAAATTGTGGCAAGTATGTCTGCAGCGTTGCTACAGCAGTAAGGAGAGATATGTAGATTTTAGTTTTAATATATTTCAAGTTAAAGACCTCTAAAGTATGCACACAGAAGAGGTTATCTATATATGTGCGTGTGCGCACGCACACACACACACACACACACACTTATATATATATATATATATATATATATATATATATATATATATATATATATATATATATATAACTAGCTGACCCGGCCCGGCTTCGCCCAGTCCTTGGTGGGGAGCATCTCATTTAATTCATATAATTAGTCATATAAGCTCCCGTTCCCGTTACCGACTATCTGTCTGTCTGTCTGTCTGTCTGTCTGTCTGTCTGTCTGTCTGTCTGTCTGACCCGGCATCGCCCAGTCCTTGGTGGGGAGCATCTCATTTAATTCATATAAGTAGTCATATAAGTTCCCGTTCCCGTTACCGACTATCTGTCTGTCTGTCTGTCTGTCTGTCTGTCTGTCTGTCTGTCTGTCTGTCTGTCTGTCTGTCTGTCTGTCTGTCCGTCCCTCCCTCTCTGTCTGTCTGTCTGCCTGTCTGTCTAATCATTTATTGGTTGCAGTTAGAACAACCTTAGATAAACGAAGACCAACTTACAAAAAGCATTTGAAAGAGCACTTGAAAGATCTTTACATCTTCCCCCAACAATTAACTTGGGTAAATGGAGCGGCGGCAGCAGCATCAGCAGAAGAAGGAAAAGGAGGAGTAGACAACTGCAGCGAAAAGGTGGGTCTGTCTATCTATCTGACCCGGCGTGACTTCGCCCAGCTCCTGGAGTGTAGCGTCTCATTAAATTCATACAACAAAAAAAGTAACTTAAAAAAATGCCCTTCTACACACCATCCATTATTTTTAATGAAAACGCTTTCTAATCACCTGCATGACTACAGTAACTTCTTAAGCAAAAAAAGATGAGTTACAATGTTATGCATTGTGCATTATTTTTATGAAAACTTTGAAAATGCCTTACAGATTGTATCATTATTTATTATAACTCATATGCCGGTACATAACTATGGACAAAGAGTTTATAAATCTTTGAAAACGATGCCACAATATGACTATAAGTTATACAGAAAAGTTATGCCCCTTGAAATAACTTTTATAGAGTTAGGTCCCCTGAGATATATTAAATTATGATGAAAAGTGAAAAATGAAATAATACTGGGTAAGCATGCGATTTCACACTAAAAAAATATGACAGTGGGCTGCACTGGAATGAAAGAAAGGCGTGTAGAAAATTTCATCTCAATCGGATGGGCCGTTCGCGAGCGCACAAAGGACAGACGGACAGACAGACAGACAGACAGACGGAGATCCTAATTTATATATAAGATGTGCCATGCCGATAAGCGTGAGCGGTCATCTTTCGCCATCTCACTAAATCACCAGAGTCGTGGATCAGCTCCGTCTTTCTGTCTCGACCATGCCACGTGGCCAAGCCATCCAGGTATTTACTTGACGGTCTTCCCCTTGGTCTCTTCCCTTCGATCTTACCAGTTGTCACCAAGTTCTCCAATACATTTTTTTCTCATAACATGCCCAAAATATTTTGACTGTCTACGTCTAATGTCTCTAATCAGTTTACGATCTTCATTTGTTTCTTGAAGGACTTGTTCATTGGATTTTCTGTCTGTCCTTGGTATTCTTTGCATTTTCCTCAGAAAACACATTTCCACAGCCATAAGATGTTTTTCAACTTGTATGCTCATTGTCCAGGCTTCACATCCATACAAAAGTGCAGGTTCTATGTAGCACTTCAACACTCTTCTCCTCGTTTCAATTGATATCTTTTATTGGTCAGTATGTTTTTCATCTTGCAAAAGGCAACAATTTTAGAGCGTCCATGAGAAAAATTTTTTCTATCCAGCAATGCACCGTTTTACGGGACATACATTTGTCAGCATAAACAGGAAGCATTTCCTCATGAATTTCCTTTGCAGGCAGTCCTTTTACCCACAAAAAAAAAAAACACAACAGCACGTTGCCCTTTGGTTGCACACTCCGTAAGTACAGTAGCCATTTTGTTTATTTTGCTGCGCATGCGCATGAGGCACCTAGCGCCACCTGACGAACGGGAATATAAAGTTCGATGTTGCTGTCACCTAATGACACCTGTAGAAAACACCAATTACATTTATCTGCCATCCCACAGAACTGTGTGACTTATCGACTCGGCCTCGTAGCATATCCTTTGTAGAACCTCGCTCACACAACAACGTTCCGGAAAACTTCTAGGTCATAAGCAAGGTTTCCCGCGTCCGATACCTTGGTCATAGGTTTGAATCTGCCTCTGGGTGGATTTTAACATTTGTGCTGGGCTTCCCAGTCGACCCAACCTACAAATGGCACAAATAAATGTAATGGAAAATAATGGCAGCCGGTATGGAACTGACCACATCAATAACATAGTCTCCATTGGTCTATACAATTATGAATCTAGCACCTGTGCACCAAATGCGCCTCATGGAATTTAAAATGGTCGTTTGATTACAATCTAAAATTGTGGCAAGTATGTCTGCAGCGTTGCTACAGCAGTAAGGAGAGATATGTAGATTTTAGTTTTAATATATTTCAAGTTAAAGACCTCTAAAGTATGCACACAGAAGAGGTTATCTATATATGTGCGTGTGCGCACACACACACACACACACACTTATATATATATATATATATATATATATATATATATATATATATATATATATATATATATATATATATATATAATGTGCCATGCCGATAAGCGTGAGCGGTCATCTTTCGCCATCTCACTAAATCACCAGAGTCGTGGATCAGCTCCGTCTTTCTGTCTCGACCATGCCACGTGGCCAAGCCATCCAGGTATTTACTTGACGGTCTTCCCCTTGGTCTCTTCCCTTCGATCTTACCAGTTGTCACCAAGTTCTCCAATACATTTTTTTCTCATAACATGCCCAAAATATTTTGACTGTCTACGTCTAATGTCTCTAATCAGTTTACGATCTTCATTTGTTTCTTGAAGGACTTGTTCATTGGATTTTCTGTCTGTCCTTGGTATTCTTTGCATTTTCCTCAGAAAACATATTTCCACAGCCATAAGATGTTTTTCAACTTGTATGCTCATTGTCCAGGCTTCACATCCATACAAAAGTGCAGGTTCTATGTAGCACTTCAACACTCTTCTCCTCGTTTCAATTGATATCTTTTATTGGTCAGTATGTTTTTCATCTTGCAAAAGGCAACAATTTTAGAGCGTCCATGAGAAAAATTTTTTCTATCCAGCAATGCACCGTTTTACGGGACAAACATTTGTCAGCATAAACAGGAAGCATTTCCTCATGAATTTCCTTTGCAGGCAGTCCTTTTACCCACAAAAAAAAAACACAACAGCACGTTGCCCTTTGGTTGCACACTCCGTAAGTACAGTAGCCATTTTGTTTATTTTGCTGCGCATGCGCATGAGGCACCTAGCGCCACCTGACGAACGGGAATATAAAGTTCGATGTTGCTGTCACCTAATGACACCTGTAGAAAACACCAATTACATTTATCTGCCATCCCACAGAACTGTGTGACTTATCGACTCGGCCTCGTAGCATATCCTTTGTAGAACCTCGCTCACACAACAACGTTCCGGAAAACTTCTAGGTCATAAGCAAGGTTTCCCGCGTCCGATACCTTGGTCATAGGTTTGAATCTGCCTCTGGGTGGATTTTAACATTTGTGCTGGGCTTCCCAGTCGACCCAACCTACAAATGGCACAAATAAATGTAATGGAAAATAATGGCAGCCGGTATGGAACTGACCACATCAATAACATAGTCTCCATTGGTCTATACAATTATGAATCTAGCACCCGTGCACCAAATGCGCCTCATGGAATTTAAAATGGTCGTTTGATTACAATCTAAAATTGTGGCAAGTATGTCTGCAGCGTTGCTACAGCAGTAAGGAGAGATATGTAGATTTTAGTTTTAATATATTTCAAGTTAAAGACCTCTAAAGTATGCACACAGAAGAGGTTATCTATATATGTGCGTGTGCGCACGCACACACACACACACACACACACACACACACACTTATATATATATATATATATATATATATATATATATATATATAATGTGCCATGCCGATAAGCGTGAGCGGTCATCTTTCGCCATCTCACTAAATCACCAGAGTCGTGGATCAGCTCCGTCTTTCTGTCTCGACCATGCCACGTGGCCAAGCCATCCAGGTATTTACTTGACGGTCTTCCCCTTGGTCTCTTCCCTTCGATCTTACCAGTTGTCACCAAGTTCTCCAATACATTTTTTTCTCATAACATGCCCAAAATATTTTGACTGTCTACGTCTAATGTCTCTAATCAGTTTACGATCTTCATTTGTTTCTTGAAGGACTTGTTCATTGGATTTTCTGTCTGTCCTTGGTATTCTTTGCATTTTCCTCAGAAAACACATTTCCACAGCCATAAGATGTTTTTCAACTTGTATGCTCATTGTCCAGGCTTCACATCCATACAAAAGTGCAGGTTCTATGTAGCACTTCAACACTCTTCTCCTCGTTTCAATTGATATCTTTTATTGGTCAGTATGTTTTTCATCTTGCAAAAGGCAACAATTTTAGAGCGTCCATGAGAAAAATTTTTTCTATCCAGCAATGCACCGTTTTACGGGACAAACATTTGTCAGCATAAAGAGGAAGCATTTCCTCATGAATTTCCTTTGCAGGCAGTCCTTTTACCCACAAAAAAAAAACACAACAGCACGTTGCCCTTTGGTTGCACACTCCGTAAGTACAGTAGCCATTTTGTTTATTTTGCTGCGCATGCGCATGAGGCACCTAGCGCCACCTGACGAACGGGAATATAAAGTTCGATGTTGCTGTCACCTAATGACACCTGTAGAAAACACCAATTACATTTATCTGCCATCCCACAGAACTGTGTGACTTATCGACTCGGCCTCGTAGCATATCCTTTGTAGAACCTCGCTCACACAACAACGTTCCGGAAAACTTCTAGGTCATAAGCAAGGTTTCCCGCGTCCGATACACCCATGTGGAGATCATCTGCCACATCCTGCACCCATCTTCTCTTTGGCCTTCCTATTCCTCGCTTTCCAGGCATATAACCTTCCATTATTGTTCTCTCCAAACTGTAATGACGTTTCAAGTAACCAAACTATTTAAATTTCTTTGGTATATCGTCTTTAGTAGCCAACCTTCTTCAATATTCAGATCTTGTTGTATGGATACATTTGTTCTTTACTGTATCCAAGATATTCTTAGAACCCGTCTATAAAATGTATATTCAAAGGTATTTATGCGCTGTTCAGCTTTTGTGTCCAGGTCTCACAGGCGTATGTTGCAATGAGAAAGATATTTTTTTTTTAAATGTTGCATATCCCTTACAGGACGATGCAGTCAACACTAGCATTTGTCAGCTATTGTTGATGTATTAGGCAAGTTTTACGTTCAGTAGTTTGCCATTGCTTTCTGAACGACCGGCTCACATACCTAAGTTACCAGCGCGGCGCAATCTGCTGCCCAATCTCGAGCAGCTGTTTTGCCACGTGAATATACGGGATTACGAACAACGTCGTTAACTCCTTTCCACATGAGAAAGATGAATGCTTTTAAAAATCGAATTTTAATAGTATCTCTCCCACGACACAATGTATTTAGTTTTAGTTTTTGAAGAGCAACAGATATTCGTCTTTTAATTCCTTTCAGTGTGTCACCATTGTTGTAACTAATGACCCAAATTATTCGAAATTTTCCACCACCTTTAATGTTTCAACATTAACATATGTTTCTTTCTCCGTATTAGTTTTATCTGTATGCATTTTCTTTGCGTTTGGTTTGTTAAGATATAAATTGTGATGTTTTACGATTCTTTTGGGTTTATGTTATTAGTTTGTCTATACCGTTCTGTGAAGTGGGTAGTAATATTATGCATCATCATATCAAATCTCTGGTATTTCATGACCACCGATATTTAGGGTATCACATTGCTCTGCTTTATCAACTCTGACATTTCTCATTATATTTTCGGCGTACGGGTAAAAAAATAGGGGGACAGCACACAGCCCCTTGTTTGATGTCGAACCAACCTGATGTCTCACCATCTATTCTAACCGCTGCTTATTGGTCTAGACAGAGCATTTTTATGACTTGTACTACATGTGATGGAAAACCCATTTTCCTCATGATTTCCCAATGTTTCTGATGTTGCACATAGTGAAATGCTTTTGAATATACCACAAAACTTGAGAATAGATTTTCATTAAATTCTCGACACTTCTCTATTATTAAACGCATGTTGAGTATGTGATCTCCTGTTTCTCTTCATTGTTTAGAAGCTGGAGCTTGAGCCACGTTAATCTCTTCTTCCATTTTCATATGAAGTCGTCCCATTAAGATTCTTAGTAGAATTTTACTTGCATGACTGATCGGGGTAACAGTTCTGTAGTTGGTGTATAATTTCAAGATGCCCTTTTTTTGGTATTAGAATGCAATTCTTCCAATTTTTGGTCATAAACCGTATTTCCATATCTTTTTACAAAATGCGTGATAGATTTGCATGCTTTCTTATTCTCCCGCTTTATATATATACAATCTGTAATACATATATGGCCGGTCTCTCTGGCTGTGGGGTTACAACGCTTTCTCTCTGTAATCCCGTTTATGACGCAGAGTCTCGTAGCGGAGCGAGAGCTGAGGTGGTTCGACCCCCGCTCGTGACTTGCGGGATACTGAGCCGGCCGCTCAGAAACAATGGCAAACTACTGGGCGTAATCTTGCGAAGAGATCAACATACAGCTGAAAGATGCTGGTGTTGACAGCTAAGTCCTGTAAAGGATATGCTTAAAAAAAAAATACATATATGTAAGACAAAAAACATAAATACAATAATACAGTACAGCTTTGAAAAGATACAACAAAATAATTGTGAATAATTGTTTATTAGCTTATACGAGTAATGCGGGGATTACTTAAGAAGCAATGTTTAAAAATAATTAAAGATTTTAGTAACAAATTTTAATTTTGATAAAAAAAAAAAATTGTTTCGAGTCTGAAATGTTTTAACACATGTATTGATAGGGAATCACACATATAAACAAAGAAGTAGAGATCAAAGGACATACCAGACATTATAATAATTGCATATGTTGTTGTTGTTTGTCCATCAAGAATGATGATGACCATTCATTTCATCCAGTGGGGTTGAAGGTGTGGAGCCGTGGGTTCTAAGATGGCTGATAAGGCCTATTTTGGCTCGAAATGTTCTTTGACAATGTGGGCAAAGAATGCTTGACGTCTCTGGAGGAGGATTTCCTGCAGTGGTTTTTCTGTCCTGCCTTTTCTTCACAGCTTTTGCAGTCCTGGTTGCCTCACATATGACTGCACCTTTGCGCAATGATGCACGCCACGAATTTCGGTCTCTGGCTGCAGCCTCCCAGGTGTCATGATGAATTCCAAAAGCATTCAGTGAGATTTTCAGAGTGTCTTTAAAACGTTTCCTCTGGCCACCTTGGGAGCGTTTACCACAACGCAGTTCGCTGTAGAAAATTCGTTTAGGGAGCCTGTGATCTGGCATGCGGGTCAAGTGACCAGCCCAGCGAATCTGATTCTTCATCAGTAGAGTGTGGATACTGGGCATGGATGCTCTTTCTAGGACTTCAGTGTCTGGAATCTTGTCTTGCCATTTAATCTTCAGTAGCTTCCTTAGGCAGACTGTGTGGAAGTGGTTTAATTTCCTAGCGTGTCGCTGATAAACAGTCCAGGTTTCACAAGCATATAGCAGTGTGGATAATACAACTGCTTTGTAGACTTTCAGCTTTCTTTGCAGGCTTATTCCATTTCTGTCCCATACATTCCAATATGTATACATTACAATATATAGACACTTTAACAGACGTCTGTGATTTTAAAATAAAATAATAGTTCAGTAGTCATCACAATGAGCAGCTTCTGGTTTCTTGAGCAGTGTTGCGAAAATGGATGTTTTCAGGTGATTGGGATGTATCCAGTGTTATGTGTGTGATTGCACATTTTTGTGATTCTATCAATGCCAAAGATGGGTAGATATATTATTACGTCCGTTCCTATCTTGTCAGGACCTGCAGTCTTTGCTTGCTTCATCCGTTTTACAGCTAGGTACATAAGGTATGAGTATCAGACTAAAAGATGGAAAGATGCTAGTTACACAAGGTAGGAGTATCCGGAAAAAAAGATGGAAAGATGCTGGTTACGTAAAGTAGGAGTATCAGAAACATGATGGAAAGATGCAGGTTACATAAGGTAGGAGTATCGGAAACATGATGGAAAAATTCTGGTTACATAAAGTAGGAGTATCAGAAACATATTGGAAAGATGCTGGTTACATAAGGTAGGAGTATCGGAAAAATGATGGAAAGATGCTGGTTACATAAAGTAGGAATTTCAGAAACATGATGGACAGATGCTAGCTACATAAGCTAGGAGTATCAGAAACATGATGGAAAGATGCTGGTTACATAAGGTAGGAGTATCAGAAACATGATTGAAAGATGCTTGTTACATAAAGAAGGAGTATCATAAGACGTAAAACTCTCATAAAACCCATACTTGAGGATAAGGTTGAAAGCAAGCGAGCAAGATTTAGACAACGATACATGTATAAGAGATCCTTTGCAGCAAGCCTTCGTTGTGGAGACGGCACCTGATTGATTGATTGTACTTTCAGATAAATACTGTCAAAGTGCATTCTTTGTAAAGAATTTCAGGTGCATTCACCATTAACCACTGCTTTATTCGTCCTTTTCTAACGGTACATTAACAACAGAATGCATTTACAATAGCCTTCTATTCCTGGAAAAGGGGGGGGGGGGGGGGAGAATTACCTGTATTGGTGTATATCATTTTCTGTGCTAATTTCACTGTTGTCTTTGTGATTCGGTACGGTGAAGTCCAGATCTCTTTAAAGGCGGCCTGCAGTGTTCAGTTCTGTCTCATGTACACCCTCATGCGTGTAAATCACACGGTGTTACACACTTTGCTGTGTTGGCTTTTCAAGCCGTTGGTCAATGACGTACATGAGGCACAGTACACAGGAGCAATGCATACAGAACGATTCTACAGAAATATAAACATGTTTAAACACAGACGTAGGTGCATACTGCTGAGCTATTATATGTATATATTGTGTATCATATATTGTGTTCAGCAGTCTGTTGGCATGGGCTATTATATATTAGATTGGCACCTTTCCGTCGTGAAACACGATAGTTTGTTACATTGGGCTTCAAAAAGGCATAATAACTACAACTTATAGCGGCAGCGAATGTGACTGATCAGACTAGTTCACGCTGTAAATGTTAGTCCAAAATTGGTGCATGTGAACACATGGTCATTTTCACCGTCACGCACCATCACGTCTCACGCGCTTAGTTTGTGATCAATCCGCAATCATTTTCTTCTTTGTCTTTATTCCATTTCTGATATTTGCCCTCCATACAACACGTTCGGCGGCGACTTGCTCTCAGTGTGCATTATCAATGTCAGTATCAATTATGTCCCGCTTACACAATCTTTGTATCGTACTAGAGGCCGACCCCGAGATTTCTTACGCATCTTTAATTCACAAACAAAGATGTCCTTTAGGATTATACCTTTATCCACCTTCCTATTGCGTCTTATCCTTCTAGTTTAGTTTAGTTTAGTCGACGGATCAACATCACGGCACACGGTTTAACCCATAAGTGCTCCGTGTTGCTCCTAACTGCTCTAAGGTGTGTAAGCTGTGTCATACATGTGGTCCATCATTGGTCGTCATGTGACCTGTTCCACACGTATGTAACTCCGGTAATCAACACCTGGAGCAGTCTCGGTAATCAACACCTGGAGCAGTCTCTTTCCTAACATAAGAACTAAAGATAAACATCGTGTCCAAAAATATCAGTTTATTAAGCAAAATTCACCAATGTTCCCAAACAGACTATCTTCAATTTAAAAAAAAAAAAAATAACTGACCGTTTTGGCACATACAAAGACTGACGCCGGAACTAACTTCTCTCTGGGCTAAGCTGATAAACTCTCGACAAAAATGCCTACTGCTGAACTTCCGTACACCCGAAAAAAAAAAAAAAAGAACACAAAAAACTCTAAAAGCTCCACATGACTAAAATCTCTCGAACTTCAACTTCAAGTTGCTATATTCTAGACATAAGCTCTGAAACTGCTCTGTATTTCTGCACTTGAAGCTGCACTGCAATTTCGCACTACACTGCACCCTAACTCTAGGCGAAAACTGCTTCAGGCTGAACATCTCTTTCTTTAATACGTGTACATCGACAAGGATACAGCTCTGTTGAATGAGTTATATTCAACATTACAGGTCTACATTTTCGTCATTACCCTCTGTAGTGTGCTCTCTAAAAATCTTCTTGATATTTCTTTATTTTTCTGAATGAGTTTATGACATGAAATCTTCTGCTTTTATATTACTTTAAAATTTCTGACTGCTTTGTACTTTTAACATTTGTCGGTCTTGTTGATGTCCCAGTTTTTCGGTGCAGCTAACTCTTGTCATATTACTCTACAACCATTCCTAAAACACATCTATGCGCTTTTCATCACTTGTGTTCATGTATATGAAATAATATCACAATATTAATACATGATTATAATATGAAATATCATTATTTAATTGTGCAAAAGAACTTGCTGAAATAGTGTGAATATTTCTTATACAAAAGCATCAGTATTACTAATTTTAATATTTTATTCAATATCACACAAAATGAGTCCTCTAAAAGTACCGTGGAGAATGAGAGAGTTATGGACTCACACTGGCCCCAGGAAAACTTCCAACAACACCCGCAGGTGGCAGATGATGGACACGACACAGTTGTGTGGTAAATACAGCACTGGCGTTCGAGTATCGACTCGTATATTTAGACAGCTCCACAACTGAGAAAAGTAGGGCACTAACTTGCACTGTGAGTAGGAAATTAATGTCAAAGACAGAGGTAACACACTCATGTGTCGATGTGGAAGATAAGGAGAAACCACCACATTATCTCCCAGATCTTCATGAACCAAAGGGTCAAAGAAATTTGATAATGGCTAGAGAGTACCAAGATCTGTGGCGTAGCATGAGCGCCTACGCCCGCACATTACATCCTCATGTGCCATGCCGATAAGCGTGGGCGGTCATGTCTCGTCATCTCATTCGAGTACACGAGTCGTGGATCAGCTCTGTGTTCTTGTCTCGACCATACCACGTGACCAAGTCATCCAGATATTTACTTCTCTGCCTTCCCTTTGTTCTCTTCCCCTTGATCTTGTCAGTTGTCACCAAGTTCTCCAATTTATTTCTTCTCATGACGTGACCAAACAATTGTGACTGTCTATGTTTAATTTCTCTAATCATTTTACGATTTTCATTTGTTTCACGTAGGACGTGGTCATTGGTTTTTATGTCTGTCCATGTTATTCTTTGCATTTTCTTATCACGGGTTATGCTAATGTTGACATAGAATGCAAGCAATAAACAACGTGTTAAAATTGTATTCGCGCTCGCTCGCTCTGAACTCAAGCATAGTCCATACATGTGCTTCTAGTGCCTGGACTGATTATTGCTTGGGACTAGCTTTCCCTATTACTAGTGTCCCTGGCCATCAGGCGAACCCACTCCGATTTCAAAGGTACTGGCAATTGAAGTCCCCAAGTGAAGGAACTGAAGTCAAGATTGTTGTCCAAGTGACCGGGGTACCGGTTGAACACGTTACCTGGGCATCAACACGTTGTTTATTGGTTAGCTCATACGAGTATATTATATACCTCTCTTAACTCACTGTGTCTCACCTAGAGGTTAACCTCCTCTTTCCATGACGGCTTTTTGTTGTTGTTTGAACTTCCCCAAACCCATTACGTATTCATTCATCATCATCATTATCAAGTACCCTGCCAGCAGGCGTATGCGTTCATGGCTCTTCACAGATCTCGGTCTTTGGTTTTCTGGATCAACTCTGCTGCTGATATTCCTCCGTGCCACCGTCTCAATCCATCCAGCATCATTTCTCTTGGTGTGCCTTTGCCTCTCTTCCCCTCGATCTTTCCAGAGATCGTATTCATTAAAAATAAAAATTTTGCGAATAAAACGAGTTACAATAACAACCGGGTGTCAACTAGTTAAGAGAATTACAAAATTATACGTTGAGAAAAGTATTAAATGTTTGTCATTTGCCTTTCTGAAATATATCTGTCTTCCCCTACTGTTGATAGGGTAGAGGGGTAGACGAGTTTCCAAGATATATGCCGACGGTAGTGTCGCCATTGGTAGGGCCTCACATGTCGGACAGGTTATAGGGCAGGAATCAGACGAAGCGATGCACACACTTACTACATTGTAGGTTCAGTTAATCAGATGCCGTCTCCACAATGAAGGTTGGCTGCAATGGATCTCCAACACTGTCTGTCTCTCGCCTTGATTGTACATTCTGTCAGATTGATGTTCATCCATCTCTGATGTTATCTTTCCATTTATATCGTTGTCTGCTTCTTGCTCGCTTGCTCTCAACCTTGCCCTCCAGTATGGTTTTAAAAAGAGTGGTATGTCTTTTAAAGTACCCGAAATATTTCACTTGCCTCTTTTATATTTCTTTCATCAGCTCTCTTTTCATTTCAAGTTGATCTAGAACCTCTGTATTTGACTGTTTTTGTCTCCATGAAATACGACACATTATTCCGTATATCCACATCTTCAAGCCTCTATTCGACTTTCTGGCTGCCTGTTCAATGTCCAGGCTTCCGCGCCATACAGTAGTGTTGAATGTACATAACATTTGACAATTCTCATTTTTAATGCTTTAAAAATGCCGTGTAGGCTGGGCATAGTAAAAGGCTAGGGAAAAACAACCAGTATAAATACTTGTCTAAGTCGGATATACTGAGCCTCAGGTGTGATGAAATATTGCAATACAGTTCACTTTATAATGTAATAATGTCACATATCTGTCTGTCAACACGTCGTAAAGATGTTGGAACAGTTTGTAAATATAAATCAATTGAAGAAGAAGACACACTGCAAACGGCACTTCTAGCTGTTGCAAGGCATGCTACTGTTGAAAGACGGGAACCTCAAATTGCCCGCCATGATTCCTCCCGCCATCAACTTTGAGCAGCTGACCAGTGATGAAGCCTGCAGAATCAGAAGCTAAAAACAACGCGGCCTCTGCTACATCATCAACAGTTCCCACCCTTCCTTTCAGTGCTATTTTACTTTGCTCTGATGCGGTGAAGGCGCGGTTGAGTTGCTCCATGTCGTCGCCGAGATACCGCAGGGCCCGAGTTGGAAAAAAGCCAGGATTGACTGAATTCACTCGAATGCCTTTCGCCCCCAAGTCTACAGCCAGACATTTCGTTAGATGATCCAGGGCTACTTTTGCTAGCAAGGATATGGTGACCATAGGAATAGCCATATTTGTAAGAGCTGACGAAACAGTAATTATGTTACCTTTGGTCTTCTCCAGATGTGGCACAGCTTGTTGAATGAGAAAAAACACAGACTTCAAATTGGTGTCCATGATATCGTTGTAAATCTCTTCCGTGGCCTCTACAATAAACTGGTTAAGATGAATGATGCCGGCGCTTGCTACCAGAATATCCAAACGTCCAAACTTCTCCACAGTTTTCCCAATGATCTCTTTACGAACGTTCCTATCTTTCACGTCACCTTGCACAATAAGAAACCGACCATGGTCTCCACCATTGGCCTTCACAAGCTTCTCTAACACTGATCTCAGTCTGTCCTCATTGCGACCACAGAGAGTCACACTCGCGCCCTGAGATGCAAACAAAACAGCGATAGCTTCTCCTAAACCAGAACTGGAACCAGTAACTACAGCGACTTTTCCTGCCAGTTTTGAAGCCATTTTGTTAAAACGATGCACATTAGTATCCACAAGGTGTAGAGTTAGAATGTGCACGAACAGGTGCGCGTCTTGCTCTGTTAACAAGTAAACAACACTGATCTCGTAACGAAAAACGTTATCAGGTCGAATTGACACGGTAGTCTTTCCTTAGCAGTTCTCAAGTCTTTTGGTTAGCTACCATTATAACGCATAATAGGAAATAAGCATCAATATAAATTACCGTCACACCGTTTCAAGAAACACGACACAGTACATTACTTATGATTTCCACATCACTGTTTTCAAAGCAAGCATCATCATCATCATCATCATCATCATCATCATCATCATCATCATCATCATCATCATCATCACCATCATCATCATCATCGTCGTCACCTTCTTCTTCTTCTTCTTCTTCTTCTTCTTCTTCTTCTTCTTCTTCTTCTTCTTCTTCTTCTTCTTCTTCTTCTTCTTCTTCTTCTGGTGCTGCTGTTGCTGCTGCTGTCTTTTATTTCTTATAGGATCCTAAGCTAAACCTTCCTTTCGTTTCTTGTCTCTTGCATGTGCTCCAGGTCCTCGCCAAATTATTTATCTCAGAAACTCCATGTTTGTTCATTCTCCCTCTATTTTCTTAGCCCTGTGGGTTTAAAAGAAAAGACTTAAGTTTTACTATTCTAGCATTTTTATTCAAGCATCCATTCACCTTAGTTGGCTGAATTACTTTCTTTCTGTCTTTAGATACGCTCAGGTGGAGAAGGTGGGGGAACAGGTTGAGAACCCGTATGTGGAAAGAATTAGATTGCGGGGGATTGGCAGGGGTTCTGTGTTCATTCTCCCTCAATTTTCTTAGCATTGTGGGTTTCAAAGAAAAGTCTTAAGTTACACTATTCTAACATTTCATGGACCTTTTTTTAGGAGATTTTTCCTTGGTGAAAAGAGGCTACATTGTTCGCAACCCAGACTCAAAACTACCTTAAAAACACTGCGATACATTTCATCTAGAAGGCACCCACCCATTCACCTTAGTTGGCTGAATTACTTTCTTTCTATGTCTTTAGATGTGCTCAGGTGGAGAAGGTGGGGGGACAGATTGAGAACCCGTATGTGGAAAGAATGATATTGCGGGATATTGGCAGGGGTTCTGGAAGATTCACAAAACTGAGAGGGAAGACCAGAACTTTCAATCACATAGCGGTGGGAACAATTAGTAGTTTTACTCTTCGCTGGTTGTTGAACGACTGGGCGGAGCGCGTATGGGAATGTCCTGCGTGCAGTAATATCAGTTCTTAGCTCAACTCAACTCAACTAGATGTGTTAATTGTTCATTTCGCGCACTTGAAAAATTACAGTAATACATTTGTAACTTGTGATTAATTTACAGCAGGGGGATAGTGGTTTAGATAAAGAAATCGGCAACAGCGAATATTGACAGTGTGGGCGGTAGCTGGGAGAGAAGTAGACAACAACAGGCACGTTAGGCAACCACCAGCTGTCACAAAATCGGTTCCTAATTTGCCGTTCCTTTGAGCACAGGAGCCGGCTTCGTGGCTTAGAGGTTAGTGACTTCTCTCCGTAATCTCGTATACTCTTGTAGGTAACGTGATGACGGTAAGAATCAGCAGTGGTTCGAATCACATCGGTAACTTACGGGGTATGTGAGCCGGCCGCTCAGAAAGCAATGGCAAACTACTGAGCGTAATCTTGCCAAGAAATCAACATACAGCTGAAAGATGCTGGTGTTGACAGCGATGTCCTGTAAAATATGCAAAACATTTTTTGAGCACAAGACAATCTGCACTCTTTCCAATGTCAGTTCGGAGAAATTATGATAGAGACATTGGTACCAGAAGAGCAATGGACATTATAGCGATTGCCAGACTGGTTCGGCACTTAAAACCGTTACAATCCTGTCATCCAATGACCGTGGATCTTTCCTCACGGTGCATTAAAATATGTCAGTATAAGAATAGCTCAGTAAGAAAAGCATCGGTAAGCTAGCTGTTCTAGTTTACGATAATAATTTCGGCGACTTTATAGCCTGCTTTTTTATAGTCGGTTTAATAGCTCGCTGGCTCTGTGGTGAAGGAGTTACGAATACAATTCGTAATCCTGCATACATCGTTCGAAACACAGCTGCGGGAGATTTTTAAGCCGACCGTATAGCGCTGTATTTTCATACAGTGGTACGATTGCCGGTCTTTCAGAAACCAATGGCAAACTACAGAGCGTAAACTTGTCAAGGATTCACAACAGCCAAACAATTATGGGGTTGACTGTAAAGGATGCGCCTCTAACCTTTATTGTTAAAATTAACTCTGTTTCCATAATAAACCCATCTGAAAGAGGAGGGTAATTCTTTTGAATGCCTGAAGGATCTAATGCTCTGTGACACAATTATATCGTGTTACAGCACAAACTTGTTCATATGTTCAGAATGTCATTCTCCCCCTTTCGTATTTCCTCCCTATAAATCTATAACCCCCCCCCCCACCCATTTTTACACAGTATACGTAAAAATGGAAGTTAAATTCAATAACTTCTAGATCAAGCCTAGGAGTCTACATAAAACGTGATTTGCGGGTCTACTAACGTTATAAAACGAATTTCAGAAGGGTGTGAAGTACAGAACTGTAAAGCATGGAGGGAAAAACAATATCAAATAATAGGATCTTGTAATAACGCTATCGTGAAATAATCTTAACTCCCCCCCCCCCCAGGAAACCCTAAAATCCCCCCCCCCCCCACCAGTTGGAGGGAGGGGAGGAATTCTCCAGCGGTTGAGAACCACTGGCTTAGAGCAAGAGGTTGAGGCAGCCATTCTTTCCCTCATTGTGAGTTACGGAATTTCTTCACCATATTTCACCATGCCAACAGTTAACTTTTGATCGGGGCTTCTTGGTCCATTTGAATTGCTAATGGAAGGGAATGCAAGTGAAAGGTAAGGAGCTCTTCTCAACGTCGTGAGGCCTGGCAGGTACATGATGCCAGCCCTATAGTTTTATACACCAACCGACACTCAGTGGGTGATGAGGTCTATATCACACCGCTTGCCTTTACTTGTCAGAATATATTTGGTTTCCCATTTTAGTGTGCGTTGACATTTTAGTGCAGAGATGCAGAGGGAAACAACATAAAGAGCGTGTCGCACAACACAAACAAATACTTATTTTTAAAAAAAAACGTTTTGGAAAAAAGAAAATAATAATGTATCCCTCCTTTGGTATGTGCGTTGGCGATGTGCCTTAGCAACTAAAAAAAAAATATCAGTCTCGATAGAGTTTTCAAACACATGATCACTGGATCTGCAGGCAAGTGTACTAGCCACTGTGATCACGCGTTTCACCATAAAGGATGCACTAGAGCAGTGTTTCCCAACGTGGGGCCCACGCCCCACAGGGGGCAATTCGATTGTTAAGGGGAGCAATTCGAAAATGGAAGAAATCGGCTGGTTATAACAAAACGGGGAGACTTGAGACTGAAGTTAACTAAATTGGAACCTGACATAAGATCTCTTTGCAGCAAGCATCAAGCGCAAGAATCTCACTAAATTTAAATAATAAATAATTACTAATAATTAAAATAATATAAAAAAATCTTTCATTAAAATTATTTTGTACTTGAATTTCAGTTCTCCATTATATGTTTTGAAAATTTACTTACTGTGTTTGCTCAGCGTATACTATGCACTACAACATCTACTAAAATCAAAGGCGCTATCTCGTAACATCAAGATCACAATATACAAAACACTGATCAGACCAGTTGTGATGTATGGCTCTGAAACCTGGAGTACAACGAAAGGAGACGAAGCCTTGCTACAAACCTTTGAGAACAAAGTTTTAAGACGCATCTTTGCACCCATTAGGGATACACAAAGTGGAGAGTGGAAAAGAAGAAGTAACAAAGATATTTATGATCTGTTTAAGTCCCTGATAATCACTGGTATCATGAAGGCTAATAGACTACAATGGCTGGCGCATATAAAAAGAATGGAAGATAATAGGGAAACAAAACTCGCTTACACTCAGGAAATAAATGACCGTAGACCCCGAGGTAGGCCAAGAAGACGGTGGAGAGATAATATATATACAGACCTACACGCACTTGGAATCAACGACTGGCAAGAGAAGGTCAACCAGAGAGAGGAATGGAGACGGATTGTATCTACAGCAAAGAACCTCAATGGATCGGAACGCTGAAGAAGAAGAAGAAGAAGAAGAAGAAGAAGAAGAAGAAGAAGAAGAAGAAGAAGAAGAAGAAGAAGAAGAAGAAGAAGAAGAAGAAGAAGAAGAAGAAGAAGAAGAAGAAGAAGAAGAAGAAGAAGTTTGCACAATAATTTCCTAGTGATTTATTAATAAAACCTATCAATCAAGTTTCTTTAGTAAACATTTCAATTTTTGAATATTAAAAATAATGTATATGTTGGGGGGGGGGGGGCATAAGAATTTTAGAAAGGCTTAGGTGGGGCATAGCATAAAAAAGGTTGACAAACACTGCACTAGAGTGTTATCTTTTTCTTTTCCAGTGTAGAGTGGAATTGAAAAGTTAAATATGTGAGAACAACATCAAGAGGTAGATTGGAAGACAGCGTTACATGTGTGAGGACAACATCAAGACATGGACTGGAAGGCAGTGTTACATGTGTGTGGACAACATCAGGAGATGGACTGGAAGAGAGCGTTACATGTGTGTGGACAACATCAAGACATGGACTGGAAGGCAGTGTTACATGTGTGTGGACAACATCAAGACATGGACTGGAAGGCAGTGTTACATGTGTGTGGACAAACATCAGGAGATGGACTGGAAGACAGCGTTACATGTGTGTGGACAACATCAAGACATGGACTGGAAGGCAGTGTTACATGTGTGTGGACACCATCAAGACATGGACTGGAAGGCAGTGTTACATGTGTGAGGACAACATCAAGACATGGACTGGAAGGCAGTGTTACATGTGTGTGGACAACATCAAGACATGGACTGGAAGGCAGTGTTACATGTGTGTGGACACCATCAAGACATGGACTGGAAGACAGCGTTACATGTGTGTGGACAACATCAGGAGATGGACTGGAAGACAGTGTTACATGTGTGAGGACAACATCAAGACATGGACTGGAAGGCAGTGTTACATGTGTGTAGACAACATCAAGACATGGACTGGAAGGCAGTGTTACATGTGTGAGGACAACATCAGGAGATGAACTGGAAGACAGTGTTACATGTGTGAGGACAACATCAAGACATGGACTGGAAGGCAGTGTTACATGTGTGTAGACAACATCAAGACATGGACTGGAAGGCAGTGTTACATGTGTGAGGACAACATCAGGAGATGAACTGGAAGACAGCGTTACATGTGTGTGGACAACATCAGCAGATGGACTGGAAGACACCGTTACATGTATTTCAACATCAAGAGATGAATATAAATACGCGTGAGTGAGAGCACCTTAAAGACGCAGGAAGAGAACGTTCCAGACTAATTACAGCCGATCTTCAATGTGGAGACAGCATTTGATCATTACAAACTGTATAGGACAGATATATAACATATATAGTACAGTAGACACCTGCATGATTAGTGACACATATAGAATATGTGTAGTAGTGTAGACTCCCGTCTGATTGGTGACATATATAGAATATGTGCAGTATTGTAGACTCCCGCCTGATTGGTGACATATAGAATATGTGTAGTACAGTAGACTTCCGCCTTATTGGTGACATATACAGAATATGTGTAGTAGTGTAGACTCCCGCCTGATTGGTGACATATACAGAATATATGTAATAGTGTAGACTCCCGCCTGATTGGTGACATATACAGAATATGTGTAATACAATAGACTCCCGCCTGATTGGTCCTCATAGTTTCGAATCCAAACCCCAAAGGAGTTTATAACATAGACCTAGGATCAAGGTGTACTCAGCTTATAATGCGTACTAGCAAATTCCGTGGGTGGTAAAGGCTTCAGGCTTAATATTAAAAACTTTACCCATCGAATGTCGATTGAGATTTAAAAATATGAGACAAGCACTATACACCCAATAAGCATGTAACAGAGCAGAGTGTTTTATTTGTTGTTTCCTCTGTGTATATGTGATGTTATTGTACATTAACATATGCACCCATAAGAAGTACATATGTAAGACAAGAAAAATCCACATGAAAAAATCACACATTTGAAAACATAAAATAAAATGCCTCTGAGTAATTGTTTATTAGCTTATAGGAATACTGTACTCCAGATCTAGCAGAACACTAGAAAAGTTGCTATACGTTTAATAAAATGTACACACATATTTTTCTTGTCTGCAATTATAAAACATATACTCACACCTGAGAACAGGCAGTCTCAAAAATACAGAAAGGAAGTTATATCTGAGGACACACCAGCTAATATACGAGGAGGCTTCAAATGAAAACCTTAAAAATGTGATAGCAATTACAATAACCATGCCATTATCTCGTAACCTGTCAATATTGTTGTTACAGATGTCAAGAGTGTTAAGCACGTGGCATCACGGTGCAGCCGAACACGACCACCTCAAAAGGACAGTTTAAAGATGACCACCCCATTTTTGACATGCACCGATGAGGAGCAGCGTTCTGTTGTGTGTGTGTGTTTTTTTTTTTTTTTTTTTGTAAATCAGTGACCTCTAATGTGAGTGTATGTCACATATCCTATCCTCATCAGACAAGCCCCAAGGTATTTCCATCTGTTCGGACAACTCAAAGAGTCATTGGGAGGAAAGACTTTCAGTCCAATAAAGAGGTACAGCAGGGGGTGCATGAGTGGTTTACACACACGACCAAGAGCATGCTTTTCTACAGGAATCCAAGCACTTTATCGGCTCTGGAGGACTTGCATTGAACACAATGGTAACTGCATCGAAAAATGATACATTTCTTCTTTACATTTTCAGAATATATTCACCTCTCCACCCTCCCCCCTCCCCCACAGGAAAAAAATTAAGGTGTTAATTTGAAGCCCCTTCGTAATAAGATATGCACCTTTCATAGTTCATTAACCTTACTAGCTGTTACAACATAATGTAATCCGATATTTTCTCATTATGTGGTCAATATAGCCTATATTGACTGACACGAGAAGTAACGGCTGCAGCAGGATATAACAATAAAAAATAAAATCAGTTAAGTATGTGTAACTCCTGCGAAAAAATGAGAGATACAAAACACTGTGTCCGTGGTTAGTATATCTCACTTTTTCACTGACGTTACACATACATTGTTTTGATTTTTTTTTGGTTTTTTGATTGACTGTTTTGATTTCTTATATTAGCTGACTATTTCTCTTGTTTCACATGTTTGTGATAAACATTCTGTGGGTCCTATATATTTAAACAACTACTGATTTGGGGGTGTTTGTGCTGTGTTTATAATTCTTCAGAATAAACATATAGTCTCTTTGAGTCATTATTTCCCTGCCTGTATAGTAAATTCCAACTAGGTATTATCAGAATGTAACGTGCATTTCAAGCAGTGTATAGAAACAGTGCATATGACAGAATTTGATAAATATATACATGAAATAGAGTACAGTTTAATTATTCCATTCCATGATATCATGACCATCATTTCAGAGCTTAGGCCGGTCATAAAGCTTCCTTATTATTCAATAGTTTTCTGCATTGTTTCTCAACCATGCATCAATGCCTGCTTGCTTTATAAATGTTTTCCCAGGTCCGTATGTTCCTATTATACATAGTATTTTGCCTTATAGCATCAGGATTCTTTTCGCTGCTTGGCAATCGGCGTGGCTGAGAGGCTTAACGCGCTTACTCTTTGTATTCTGACCTCGGTATAGTGAGTTCTTTCCACAAGCAGGATAGTCGTACTTTCATGTTGACATCTCGTTCTTGACATGGGACGTAAATTACAAGTACCTCAGACATCGGAGTGGGTTCGCTTAATGGCGAGGGACACTGGTACCAGGGAAAACCAGCCGTCACGCTAAATCAATCTAGTAAACTCACAAACACTAGCATCTACTACTAGTAGTAGAATCACGTGTGTAGACTAGGCATGTGTTCAAAGCCAGCGAAGACAGAACAAACAGAACAGTCTGCTTAAACGTGTGCTGCAATATTTAAAACAAATATCATTTTAGTATGCGCCTGAAGGGATTCTTCTTCTTCTTTTGTTCGCCTGAAATATGTTTATAACTGCAATGTTGTCTCTTGTCTGAATCTAACAGTCTTTTTTTAGTTCACTCAGCGGTCCATAGAGTTTATCTTCCACTGTTGTCTCTCTAGGCCAGAAATATGCCAGAGAAATAAAGTGTGCAATATATTGTTTGTGTCTTCCTTATTCAAATTGTAGTACCCTTACCCTCCTTGTAGAGAGAGGAAACTTAAAGAGTTTGACATCATGGCATTGAGCAACATCTGTATCAGAAATGATTGGCAGTAGAGAGACAGAAGACTGTGGGCAAACATGATGACCAACGTCACATAGGATGGAGTGTCATCAGAACGAATGCAAAATATAAGCACCCCAGTTATTATATTAGCCTACTCTTTTCCATGTGTTGAGTTCACATGAGTTAAGTCAAGAATCGATACCCCAGCATTTGGTACATCCCCATACGCGCCCCATATCAATCTTCATCAGCCGGCGAAGACTCCCAATACTATTGGTACTTGTTGAAATCTGATTATGTGTCCGTCTGGCATTTCCTAGAAGAACTGAGTGTCGGTCAGTTCCTCCTGTCACTAACTGCAGCACTTTCTTTTCTTTCCTAATTGTTACTACTGTTCAATAAAGGTAAATCAAAGATAAGTTTCATCTTCGTGCCAGGGCATGCGGGAGTACAAGGAAATGAGCGGACTGACAAGCTCGCAGGTAAGGCTACTGTGGAGGGCAGACGCTCAATGGACCAGGCTGACATTCTGAATGCTCTACGAGAATTAATACGTTTGCAAGAAACAAGTCATGACTGTGAATCTACAACCATGGTCAGACTGCGAGAACAGCAAATTAAAAAAGGTGTGGCCAAACAAGAACACTACGCGGGAAGCCAAAGAAGATTGATAAACCAACAAAGAACTGGTGTCGTTAGCCGCTATACGCTGCAGAATTTGCTGAGGAGGGGATCCGAGCACTTATGGACTGAATGGTTCGATGTGCAGTGAGGACGATCTGTCGACTAACTAACCAAATAAAGGTATAAACTAAATTTCTTAAGACACAGCATGTGCTAACATAACATATCAAATGTTACGAATAAAGAGATGCAAATTAACAACCTTGACAAAAGAATTAAAATGTTGCCAAATCATAAGTTGAAGAACTTCAGTACTTATCACATTTGCTTTGTCTTTTTCAAATATTACATTTTTATTTCAGCATACGAGAGTGATACTGTTATAATGTTTATCAATATACATCGACTTCAGTAGAATATACAACTTGCATTTTGTATTCATAACAGTTGTAACTGATGCTACTCTTGAAGGAAAAGTACCTCAATTTCCCTCAGTACATCTTATTACTTTTGAGGGGCAGGTATTTCAAATGTCCCACCATGACTCCTGCCGCCATCGACTCTGATCAGCTGACCAGTGATGAAGCCTGCAGAATCAGAAGCTAAGAACAGAGCAGCCTCAGCTAGGTCATCAACGGTTCCGACCCTTCCTTTCAGTACAGCTTTACTCTCCTCTAATGCGGTGATGGCACTGTTAACTTTCTCAAAGTCGTTGGTGACATATCGCATTATTCGAGTTGGAAAAAATCCAGGATTGACAGAATTCACACGGATGCCTTTCGCCCCCAAATCTACAGCCAGACATTTCGTGAGATGATCCAGGGCTACTTTCGCTAGCAAGGATATGGTGACAGCCGGAATAGCATTATTTGTGTTAGCTGAAGAAACGTTAATTATGTTGCCCTTGGTCTTCTCCAGATGTGGCACAGCTTCTTGAATGAGAAAAAACACAGACTTCAAGTTGGTGTCCATGATATTGTTGTAAATATCTTCCGTGGCCTCTAAAAGAGACTGATTCAGAGTAATGACTCCGGCATTTGCTACCAGAATATCCAAACGTCCAAACTTTGCCACAGTTTTCGCAATGATCTCTTTACGAACGCTTGTATCATTCAGGTCACCTTGCACAATGAGAAACCGGTCCTGGTGTCCACCACTGGCCTTCACAACTTTCTCTAACACTGATTTTAGTCGGTCCTCATTGCGACCACAGAGAGTCACACTCGCGCCCCGAGATGCAAACAACACAGCGATAGCTTCTCCTAAACCAGAACTGGAACCAGTAACTACAGCAACTTTTCCATTTAACTGGTAAGCCATAGTGCTGAAACAATGCACAGTGCAAATCACGTATAGCTAGCTAGAAGTAGAATGACAAGCAACAATTAGTTTTGACTGAACTTATATCTGGTGACACGTCATTCATGTGACCATGAACAATGACCGTGGATAATGATATAGAAAACAGTTCTCAAGCCCTTAGACACTTTTATATTGTGTATTATCAATCTAACCAGATGATATGTTTGTGCCACGCTATTACTAATCACTTCAACCCTTGTCCTGTGTAAAACTTTGACCCCGATACAGCTTTTCGAAAGCTCTCTTAAGTTGATAGTGAACTGTGTTGTAATACCATGATTACGTACGTACGTGGGCCTACATAATGTGATAGCGCTTTCACATCACACGCAATCACGAAACTGTTTTGGGACCATTATTGTGATGAGGCAGACTTCCTGTGTCTGTTGCTGTCATCTGCAAAGTATCCATCACATCGTGAATTCATCTACCTTCCTATTCTTTGCCGTCCCGGTACATCCCACTCAATATTTTATATTTCCCAAGCTTTCACGTTTTTCTTACATGACTATCAGGTTTCAGTTGCATTAATTTATTTGTTGTAATAACCACTCTTCTCCAAGACTAATGCTTGCTGTATCCATGTGCCAGTCCAATGAAGTTTCAACACTCTTATGTAATGTTTATATTCAAAGGCGCATATGTGCATTTCAGCTAATTTGATGCATGTTCAAGTGTCATACCCGTATGTTGTCAGTGCGCATGCTCCTGGTACCTTGAACAATGTTGCTCTGTCTGTTTCAGTGCATACAGGTTTTACCAGATTTAAAACATTGCAATGTTTGTTCTTTTAATTTATGACATAGGATTTCCATCACCTGTTAAACTGAACTGATACCCCGTCATTGGCGAGCACGTTTTCCATCCCGCACAAGGCAACCTCCGACATGACGACTCCGGCTTCAGTCTCCACTAAGTGTTGTCTATCGGATGCCACGACTGTTCCAGGACAGACAAATAACTACCTACATGATGATGATGATGTTTTCGTAATCCTGTCGTCTTATTTCAAAATCTGCAGTATCTTTCTAATTTTCAAATCCGCGGAAGCGAAAGCAAACTTAATAACGGTTATATAGTTTGATCATCACTGAAAAACTATTGTTACAAAACCAGTCAGTTTATAAGATATTGTGTGATAATCTATTCGTAGAGGTCATCGTGGCCGAAATTTTCAACACGCCCGAGGTCATACTTCCTATGCGCTGACGGCTAGGTAATGGACTCATTCAACACATCGACCTGTTGGACTTAATTAAACTTTGACTTGTCGTTCAGAACGCAATAGCAAACACTGAACAGCCTAGAAAATCAACATTCGTTTGACGGTAGCTTACTGCAAAGGACATGCTACACTTTTACTCATAATAAGATCATTTATTTTATCCAGAACTGTTTAACACTTCGTGAGGCTTTTGGGTAACTTTTAACGATGTAAACTGTGTGTACTGTTGAGACACTGGATGAAAACGGATAACATGTTAAAATCATGTTATTTTCTTTCAAATATCAAATTATTATTTTATAAAAAGTCGCTTAAAAGTCGACAGGGTCGACTTCATTGCACCGGGTTTATCCCATATGGCTCGGTCTCTTTCCGCAGTACGGAAAGCGTCACACAAAGCACGAACTCCGTAGCTTTTAGCGACGGCCCACTGGAGTCCCCCGAACATTTAACTCGTAAACTGAAGGACGCGGCCCGGAATCGAACCCACAACCTTCGGAGCACGAGTCAAACGGTTTGACCACTTCGCCACAGAGACTACCGATGAAAATTATAATTTTCATCCTTTAAAAGGTTATAATTGAGGTTGTAAGTTAGTTACTCTCTGGTACACACAGTTTACAGCGTCAAAAGTTACCCAAAAGCCTCACGAAGTGTTAAACAGTTCTGGATAAAATAAATTATCGTATTATGAGTAAAAGTGTAGCATGTCCTTTGCAGTAAGCTACCGTCAAACGAATGTTGATTTTCTAGGCTGTTCAGTGTTTGTGGGTGGGTGGAAGTTGTATGTGTGGGTGGTGGGGTGTGTGTGAGTGGATTGGGGATGTATGGGTGGTTAGGGAGATGTGTGTGTGTGGGGGGGGGGGGTAGGGACATGTCAGTTGGTGGGGATGTGTGTGTATGGTTTGGGGATGTGTGAGTGGATGTGCGATGTGTGGGTTGGTGGGGGATTGTGTGCGTGGGTGGGGAATATGTTGTCGATGGAGATGTGGCTGGGGGATGGGTGGTTTGAGGTGTGGGTGGGGAGATGATGTGTGGGTTAGGATGTGGATGGGCGTGGGATGTGTGGGTTAGTGGGGGAATGTTTGTGGGTGGCGAGTGTGTTTTGGTTGGGGGATCAGGTGAGGGCAGTGTGTGTGGGTGGGGCATGTGCGGGAGGGGGATGGGTTGGTTGGTGGGGTATGTATGTGTCCCTTGGTGTGCGTGTGTGTGTGGGTAGGTGGGGGGTGTGTGTGGGTGGGGTGATGTATGAATAGGTGGGAGATGGGCCTCATTACATGGTAATTAGCCTTGTTTATGTTTACAACATTAATTTCACAATGTTTATGTTTCTTCCTATGTAAATGTATAATGCTCTTGATGAACGAAAGACGAGTGATTGGAAGGGCCGAATGTAAGACGGGCCTGCGCGCCCAATTTGTGACCCTAATAAAGTTGATTTGATTTGATTTGGTTTTCATTTGCTATTGCGTTGGTTTGAAATGTATTGCTTTTCTTGGTGTTTATTTCGTTCAGGAATTTTGTTTTTCTCTTTTCATGTGATGGTCATGAAAAAGATTAGTCCTTAGAGGGACCCATCTCCTGCTTGTCTTTGTGTTTGTCTAATTATTTTTTTTTTTTTTAAATTTATTAATTTAGTTATTTGTATATATTTGTTGACAAGTCTTTGTGTTTCTAGAAATTAAGCTATATTACACCCATGTAACCGGGAACAACTCTAAAACGGCCCTCCAAAACTCCTACCCCCATCGACTTTCATATGCTCTCCTGTAATAAAGCCTGCACGATCCGAAGCAAAGAATAGCACCGCTTCAGCTATATCATCAACTGTTTCGTTTCTTCCATTTAGTGCTTGCTTATCTATCTCTACATGTTCAAATTTTCTGTTAAGTTTTTCTGTGTCTGTGTCAATTTGTCTCAGTATTCTTGTTTGGAAGTATCCGGGGTATATTGAGTTCACCCGGATGCCCTTACCTCCCAGGTCTACTGCCAAACATCTGGTCAGGTGATCAAGAGCCACCTTAGACATCAAAGTAATAGTCAAGTTGGGAATAGCCATGTTTGTCGTGGCAGAAGAAATATTGATAATGTTTCCCTTAGATTTCTCCAGATGTGTCACAGCTTCTTGTATCAGAAAAAAAAGGTTTTAAGGTTTGAATTCATGATGTCATCATACATTTCTTCGGTCTCAACTAAAATGGACTCATTCATATGAATAATACCAGCGTTGGCCACATGAATGTCCAAGCGTCCAAATTTCTCCACGGTGTTAGAAATGATCCGTTTCATGCCCTTGGCATCTTTCAGGTCAGCCTGGACAGTCAGAAACTTGTCTTGGTGTCCACCGCTGGCCTTCACCGCCTTGTCAAAAACGGATTTCAGTCTGTCCTAATTGCGACCACAGAGAGTCACTCTGGATCCTCGAGATGCAAACAAAATGGCGATGGCCTCTCCTAGCCCTGAACTGGACCCTGTAACTACAACAACTTTTCCAGTCAACTGCTCGTCCATGGTATCTAAGCGTTAGAGTATTGGAAAAAAACGCAAGTCAGTATTCAAATGCTTCACAAGTGTGCAGAAGAGTATTGAAAATAACGCAAATTAGTAATTCAATGCTATCCAAATCTGCAGAAGTTTTATAGTAAGAGATATAGCAATGCCACCCAAAAAGTGTTGGCAACTATGACACAGCAAAGAGTTCGTTAGCACGGTAGTCTATCTTATCGCGTTCCAAATGTGCACACCGAGATAACTCTCCGGCAGGTAGGGAAAGCAAATACCTTTTGGTAATAGAGTGGATCCCATTGTGAGCCAGCTTGTAAAACAAACATTGCATAATTTATATAGGTTTATTTTATACAGAATGTTCGCTCGACTGCTGTGGTGAGCCGGTCCTGCAGACGTTGCATTACGTCATCTCCTCGGAAGGTTAGCTGGATAAATACTTTGAGTTTAGGGACTGTAGTTACTTCTGATTTCGGTTTGGGCTGTTGGCAGTGGCGCTTTATAAATCCTGTGGAGTACCCATTCAGGTTTAAGGCATTCTTCAGAGTTTTAAATTCCTCTGTCAGTGTGTCCTGGGTGCATATCTTCCTAGCACGGTCAAACAGGGTCCGTACTAAGCCCCGTTTGTACTGGACAAGTGCGAAGCTCTGAAAATTTAAGTATTGGCCAGTCCATGTTACATTGCGGTACACCGATCTTTGAATTGTGCCATCTGCTCTACGTCTCATTAGGATATCTAGAAACGGCAACGCTTCGTTGTGTTCGTGTTCCATAGATAAAGAGATGTTTATATGTGTCTCGTTCATTGTGTCTGGAACGACGTTGCTTGTAGCTCGTCCAGCACTCGAGGCGGACACCATACCTAGAGACCACTCAGCCCCCTAGTTGATACGCATTACTGGCTGTGTTGACCAGAGAGCCCATGACAATTTTAGAAATTCGCATCGATGCAAATTGTAACGCATGATCAAAGCACGGGAGGTAACCTGCTGTCTATAATGTCAAGAATGAGTTGTCAGTAATTGATACATTTATTTCTCCTGGTCTCTGAGTAGTGAGATCGGACGTCCGTGTATATTGTTGCGCTCGTAAAACATCCCATAAATGTTTTGCATATCCTTTACATGACATCGCTGTCAACATCAGCATCTTTCAGCTGATTGTTGATTTCTTGGCAAGATTACGCTCAGTAGTTTGCCATTGCTTTCTGAGTGGCCGGCACACATACCCCGTAGGTTACCGACGCGATTCGAACTAAAACACCCCTTGGCAGTTGGAAATCGAAAAAGACTAGCCTAACGGCGATGCCCGGGAAACATTTCGAGTTAAAAATCTACACACAGTATTTCAGGATCCTCGCTTGTGCTATTGAGTTCGTGCACTGAGCTGATATTCTCTGGACTCAGGCTTGGGTTAGGAGTATAACGGAGCACTTATGGGTTACACCCGTGTGCCGTGATGTTGATCCGCTGACTAAACCAGACTAAACTAAACGTATAAATTACCTTGAAATGTTCATATTATGCAATATCATTGCGGCTAGGCAAGAATACTTAAGAAATACTAACACAAATCTGCTGGGTCAGATTTTGCGGGCAACGGTAATGGTCTGGTCACAGATATACTGATTTGTGACAGATATTGAATATGTGTAGTTCTGTAGATCCCGCCTGATTAGTGGAATATATTGAATATGTGTAGTACAGTAGACCCCACCTGATTAGTGACATATATAGATTACTAGCTGACCCGGCCCGGCTTCGCCCAGACCCTGGTGGGGAGCATCTCATTTAATTCATATAAGTAGTCATATAAGTTCTCGTTCCCGTTACCGACTGTCTGTCTGTCTGTCTGTCTGTCTGTCTGTCTGTCTGTCTGTCTTTCTGTCTGTCTTTCTGTCTGTCTGTCTGACCCGGCCCGGCATCGCCCAACTCCTGGTGTGGAGCATCTCATTTAATTCATTTAAGTAGTCATATAAGCTCCCGTTCCCGTTCCCGAATATCTATCTGTCTGTCTGTCTATATGTCTGTCTGTCTGTCTGTCTGATCCGGCCCGGCTTCGCCCAGCCCCTGATGGCGAGCATCTCATTTAATTCATATAAGTAGTCATATAAGTTCCCGTTCCCGACTGTCTGACTGTCTGTCTGTCTGTCTGTCGGTCCGTCTGTCTGTCTGTCTGTCTGTCTGTCTGTCTGTCTGTCCCTCCCTCCCTCTCTGTCTGTCTGTCTGTCTGCCTGTCTGTCTGTCTAATCATTTATTGGTTGCAGTTAGAACAACCTTAGATAAACGAAGACCAACTTACAAAAAGCATTAGAAAGAGCACTTGAAAGATCTTTACATCTTCCCCAACAATTAAGTGCCTGTAGACAACTGCAGCGAAAAGGTGGGTCTGTCTATCTATCTGACCCGGCGTGGCTTCGCCCAGCTCCAGACGGGTAGCTTCTCATTAAATTCATACAACAAAACAAGTAACTTAAAAGAATGTCCTTCCACACACCATCCATTATTTTTAATGAAAACTCTTTCTAATCACCTGCATGACTACAGTAACTTCTTAAGCATAAAAAGATGAGTTACAATGTTATGCATTGTGCATTATTTTTATGAAAACTTTGAAAATGCCTTAAAGATTGTATCATTATTTATTATAACTCATATGCCGGTACATAACTATGGACAAAGAGTTTATAAATCTTTGAAAACGATGCAACAATATGACTATAAGTTACACAGAAAAGTTATGCCTCTTGAAATAACTTTTACAGAGTTAAGTCCCCTGAGATATATGAAATTACAATGAAAAATGAAAAATGAAATAATATTGGGTAAGCAGCCGATTTCACACTATAAAAATATGACAGTGGGCTGCGCTGGAATGAAAGGAAGACATGTAGAAAATTTCATCTCAATCGGATGGGCCGTTCGCGAGCGCCTAAAGGACATATGGACATACAGACAGACAGACGGAGATCGCCTTTTATATATATGTCATCAAGCGATGCTACAGGCATTCCGGGATAAACTTCTCTCGCACCACACAAAAAGACTTGTCAGTCGTACGAGAGGAATTGATTACACATTTTATTGCCACTGGCTCTTACAATACATAAATGCACAAAACTGTCTCTAATGAATCACACATGAATACACAGAACTTCCTATCTCTAGTCGTCCCTAGCCCTACTGCTAAATCTATCTATTCACTTAAAGAAGGACGCATCGACTCTAAGCGATGTGTCCGCTACGAAGTCCGTCCCCTGTCTGACCATCCTCCGTGTCCTGATTACACAGCACGCGGAGGGTCTTCATGCGCACTTCGGCTTTTGCGTGCTACATCATTCCACACGCTTAGAGTAGTAAGCCTACTCTTGAGTTCTATTCCAAGTTCTTGGTGTCTATCACGTTGAGGTGATTACACTGTGACCAGAGTGCTTACCCTCTGGTTGACACTGACGTGTCTCATGAGATAACTGTTGATAGTTCCCCTCCTTATCTACTCCCTACACCTACCCTGCCCTCTTGTTGGGGCACTGGGTTACCTCTAATCTACTTGAGGTAGACCACTCATTCAGGGTGGTCTTCCCTCCTATGTATTCTAGTCTTTGACACACACCCTCCCCTCCTGTGTTACGTTACATACTTTATCTCATGGTTGTGACGCAAGAGGTTTCTAAAAATTAGTGTGTCTAATTTTTGTCAAAGACTACTGATAACTTGGTTCTGGGTAACTCAATAGACCCCTACTGACTATTGTCACAATGTAGTATTACTTTACTTGGCTACTGGTGATCGCCACACACTTGTCTGGTTGGCGTGAGCCCTCTTCTCCATTGCAATATTATATTTATTAGAGGTTTGTCTGAACCGGACCATTGCCTATAAGACCTGCCCTCAAATAGCAAATTAACTTACTACCCATACAAAGTTGACTTTCTTAGGATCAACACACGAATTGCTTCATGTCCCCCATATAATATTAAATAACCCTTGCACAAGCTGTGTGCGACAGGCTTTACCTATCTCGCTTCCGCGTGTAAAGTTATCTTTCACTGTTACGTTAGTGTTTCGCTGTCTACTGTGTCCCCTGACCCGGAGTTATCTCCCCTTGTTCCAAAAATGTATGCACTTTACATGTTTGTTTTCCTGGTTGTTTGCGTGTTTAGATGTAACTAATAACGTAATTAATCTTCTAACATGTGTGTCTGTCTATAATTTGTATGTAAGTCAGTTTTCAAGTGCCATAATCCGGTTAAATGTGGCCTCAAATAAGTGTATAACACTAATTCGTGACTACGTTTCCGTCTTATGAGACTTAAAATATTTTCCCTAAGGTCTAATGTAATTATGGCTAACACAAAACTACACACAACACATTCGAGACAGCATATTTCAACATTGAAAGCAAACGCTTGACGCAGACAAATAATAAAAGTCGCGTTGAGCGGCAGAAAAAATCCGCTGGTTGTCTTCACTATTCATTCTATATGTTCCATTTTCTCTCACTTTCACACTTCTGTCACACATCTTTTATTCTCCCATTTATTTTTAAAGAAAAATTGTTTAAAAACCTTGAAGTGACACTGTACAAGTTTGGCTCAGTTTGAAAAGAGTTTAGCTTAATTACTGTGCGTAACTTACTGCACGAGTCATGTATTAAAAAATATTTACATGGATGAAATAGGGTTGATAGTTTGTACCCTGATAATACTAAACACTACATTCTATTGAAATACTAATACTAATTCTATAAATATATATATTCTCATTTGTTGCACAAAATTAACCTAATTTAAGGGAAGTAATCTAACTAACTAAAAAATGAAAATGATGTGAGATGAGTTATGTACCTTTTTGTCTGCTTCTAAACTTAGTAATGTGAATTTTAAATGGTAAACAACATTATAAATAATGGGTTATTTAAAAAAAAGAATGTTTTAATGTCTAAATGAAAAGATATGATTGATAATTTTACTACACATGGTGTAAATGATGTATGTTCAAATGTATAATCCTATAAGGTATAAACTACTTTTAATCCTAAATGATGAGGTTGTTAAAGTGTTCATCAAGCTGGAATGAAATAAAGTGAAATGAAATGAACTAACTGGTACTGTTTCTATCTTAACTTTTTATCCTCGTCTTTAATTAGCTATTATTAAATTTAAAGTTACTATCCTAAGTAAATGGGTAAATTAGTGATTTATCTAAACTACAAAAAAAAAATCTATCATATTCCCTAATTCTATTCTAAATCTATATTAAAGTAACTAATCTGATTATAATTTATCACTGTATTAAAACATGTTATAATACATATCACAATAAATATATATATATATATACATGGTATGTAACTACCTTAGGTTAGTGGTTGCCATAAAGTTCAGAAATTGCTTTTGTTGGCACAGTTCATAGTTACACACTTGTCCTGGGTATATTAAATAGACTACACAGTCATACTTGTGTCTTATGGGTATTCTTCCATTCGTAGAGTCCGTTGGTGTCGTAGCCATGTATATTCGTGTCTGTTATTTACGCATTGTTCTGACACTGTTCTCCCATGATTCACACAGGTGATTCACCGGAACACAAATGGAGCATAGTAAGTAACGTGCTGTCTATGTACACACGGTTATTCACTTGTTCTTGGAGCAAAGTTCTTATTCTGCTGTCTATGGACACATGGTGATTCACTGTTATTAGCACACAGTCCTGATCATGATGTCTATGTATTACATAGGATATTTTACACAGGATATTTTAAGTGTACTAAATTACATTATCTTAGACTACATTTCATGTGGAGTATCAGGTATTTCTACCTCAGATGGTCGACTAAGGGTATCAGCAAGAATGTTGTCCCTACTCTTAATATGCTCTATACTAAAAGTATAATTTTGTAAGATTAACGACCACCTGTAGATGCGGTCATTGCGATGCACCCAACTTTGTATGACCGTGATTGGGGAGTTGTCGGTCTGTACTACGAAGTGATTACTCGCTAGAAATCGATGTAACTTCCTTACTGAATAGATGACACTTAGGGCTTCCAACTCTGATATGGAATATCTGGACTCAGCAGGTGTGATCTTGCGGCTCACGTAGCAAATTGGATGGAAGATGCCATCGTAAAACTGGCCTAGTACTCCAGCGATGGAGATCGTGCTGGCATCTGTCCTAAGATAATAAACGAGCCTAGGATTAGGCAAACGCAGAATTGGTACATTACTAAATAGGAGTTTCAATTTTGACAATGCAGAAATTAATATTGCATCTTTGACATCTAATTTTACCGATGCTTTCAAAACATTAGAAAATACACTCGTGATTTCGGCTAAGTTCGGTATGAACTTACTATAATAATTTACTAAACCCAAAAGACTCCTGACCTGCTTCTTTGTTGTAGGCATGGTCAGGTTCATAATTTTAGTAACAATTCTATTGTCAGTTTTTAGTTGTCCTTGTGAAATGACATGGCCCAAAAATTCAATTTCTTGTAGGCCCAGTTCAACTTTGCTAGGTTTGACAGTGAGACCGAAGAGTCGCAACCTATCGAAGACCTGTCGGAGTTTCAGTAAGTGTGTTGTCCAGTCATCTGTATGAACACAAATATCATCTATATATGTCACCGTATTCGTCACTCCATGTAGTAAATCTCTAGTTAGGCGTACGAAAGTGGCAGGAGCGTTACGAAGTCCGAAAGGAAGAAACCGCCACTCGTAAAGACCTAAAGGTGTTGAGAATGCAGTAAGATGGATGGATTGAGTCTGCATAGGGACTTGCCAATATCCCTTAGTAAGGTCTAATTTAGAGAAGATTTTGGAGGTGGACATATCCAGAATAAGATCTTCGCAGGAAGGAATTGGTTCTGCGTCGATCTTAGTGACATTGTTGAGTTTTCTATAGTCCACACAGAGACGAATTGTGGAGTCCTTTTTCTTTACCAAGACGATTGGAAAGGAGTACTCAGATGTAGATTTCTGGATGATTCCACTAGCTTCTAAATTAAGAATTTCCTTATTTAGACTTTCTCTGTAGCCAAGTGGGATAGAGTACGGCCTGCATTTGATAGGCTTTGATTCCGAAAGAAGGATGGAGTGCTCGATCCTGTCCGTCCTACCTGGAATGTCGGAAAATATGTCCTTATACTCCGTTACTAATTCTAATGTCTGTCGTCGTTGCTCTTCTGTTAGTCCCGGTTCTAACCGTATACAATCTAATGTCGCAGTCTTGTCTACAATTGGAACAGGTAGTTCCATCCCGTCGTCGTCTACCTGATTCAGTACGGTGGTGGTGCTAAGTGCGTTTTCTGTATGCTCACTAAATGTATGCATATCGTCGTCCTTGCCAGTCTCGCTAACTAGTGTAGTTGTGTTATGTATGTCTGTCGTCTCATCAATAAGTGTGGGTGCATTATGTTCGTCTGTCTCTAGTTCTGTCTCTTGTCGTGAAAAGTAGGGTTTCAACATGTTGATATGAAATATCTTTAAGTGTCCGTTTATCGATATTTCATAATCGACATCTGAAATTTTTCGTACCACTTTGAATGGCCCTTGCCATGAGGTCAATAATAAATTACGTTTGTCTGGGAGTAAAAGCAGTATATCTTGATCTAGTTCAAGATTAATAGTCCTAGTACCTCTATTTGCGTATTGGCGGTAGATTTGACCCTTCCTCTCCAAAGCTGCCTTGCCTATCATACACGATTTCATAATTTTATCGTGTGTTTCTGTTACCATCTCATAAGGTGTTTTAGGGGTTGGAATTTCAATCGCATTAGTTACTAACTGATGGTAAATTGTTAGGGGTCCACGTGGGTTAGCCCCGTATACTAACTCAAAAGGTGAGAAACCCGTGCTTGAATGGGGAATCTCCCGATAGGCGAACAGCACTGTTGGCAACAGTGTATCCCATTCAGATGGGTTTTCTGCTGTCACCTTAGCCAGCATATATTTTAGGTCTCCGTTAATCTTCTCTACGATTCCATTTCTGGCTGGATGATAAGCTGTTGCAAAATGCTGTTTAATTCCTAACATTTTTGTAAGGGCTTGCGTTGCAGCCGATATGAATTGGGTTCCCCGGTCGGATAAGATGGTACGTGGAAATCCGAATCGTGAGAACAAATGTAAAAATACATTGGCAATATCTTTGGAGGTGATGTATTTTAAAGCTACCGCCTCAACCCACCTTGAACATAGGTCTACTAGCGTTAAGACGAAGCGATTTCCTTTGCTGGACACCTGGTTCAGGGGTCCAACAATATCCACCGCCACACTCTCGAATGGTCTAGAGGCCAGTGTTGAAGGTTGTACTTCAGCTGTAGGATGTTTACCCTTACGTACTAGTTGTTGACAAACATTACATGAACGACAGAATAATTTTATGTCATTACAAAAACCCGGCCAGTAAAAATGAGCCTGAATTCTGGCCCTGGTTTTGTCGTATGCAAGGTGACCAGCAAACGGTGACTCGTGTGCAATCTTTAGCACAGTTTGGCGGTGTTGTACAGGTAACACCGTTTGCTGAATCTCATGGTTGTTGGTTGTATAATAACGAGTCAGAATCCCATTATTATGTCTAAAGAACCATGATGCGTTTTTTGTTACTTTAGCTTTTTCTTTTAACAGTTTTAGATACGGAGACACACTCGGATCAGCTTTTTGCTGGTCTATAAACTTCTGTCTGGTGGTATCATCCGTGCTAGTTGGTGATAGCAACAGTAGTCTTTCCTCCTGTAGCGTGTCTTGGTGTTTAATAGTATCTGCTCTGGTTGTTGCATTTGCTGCATTTAATTTTTCCCATGCAGCTATTTCTTTGTTAGTGCAATGCTTCAATTGGGGTAAGCATCCCAAAATTAAATCAGTACAAGGGTTATCTAAAATAGCACATGTAAAGGTACCAGAAAGGAAAGGAGTGTTTATACGGGCTCTTGCCAGCGGGTAAATTTCGATATTACCCGAAAAGGGTATAATCCTGTATAATCATTTGGGTTCACAAATTCCTTTCTAAGACCGATAAGAGTGCTTCCACTGTCAAGCAAACATTGGCATGGTATTTCATTGACCAGTGCATTGTGGAACACCAAATTGCCTCTGGAGGCTAATGCTGCATTTGCACTCTCAGTGGAGAATGGCACTGTGTGTCCACATTCTAATTTTCCGTCTGTATGAAATTGGTGACATCGCTCACAACTGTCAAAGCTTAAGATATCGTTTACACAACAAACATCTTCAGATTGGTTAAAAGGTAATTCATTCTCGACCTCGCACTCAGTCTCACTCCCACTATCAGAAGATGTATCAATTAACATTGCACTGTTGGCCTTCATTCTTTGACGGCCTAGGCATTTACTGGAGTAATGCCCGTAGCTAGCACAGAAAAAACATTTAACCGCACGCCTGTATGCATTTCTCTTGTTTTGTTGTTTCTTAATGACCATCTCAAGATGTGCCGGATAGTTCGGTGATTTATCACACATAGCGTAAGTATCATGAAAAAGTTGGCAATACATACATTTAGGCAATTTTTGATCTTTCTTGTCGACTCTCTGAAATGGTTTTTTATTGCTACGATAACTTTTAGGTTGGTCCTTAACAAAAGAGACTATTTCAGAGTCGATGTTTGATGTTTTAAAAACTTCCCTATTCGAGGAAAAATATGCGGAGCCTTTCTTCTCGAATTGTTGTATTGTTTCGATGTCTGACTGCTGAAGGAACTTAGCGAAAGGAGTTGGGACTGTGGATATAACTTTATCCATGGCTATTAAATTGTTAAGTTTTTCAAAGTCATTTCCTATTTTTGCTGCATTAAGCCATCTATTCAGCACGCTTTGGACATTCGAGACATAATCGATGAAGGTCTCACTTGGTTTTGGTTTTAAGTTAGGACATTGGACTTGATACCCAGGGGCATCAAGTAAAAAATGTTGCATTACCCTATCGGGAATGTACTGATAGTTAGATCTAAGATCAGTTGGTATTGATTCAATCACTTTAAGGGGCTCCCCACTGAGGTTTTTCATGTAGATCATGGTCCACATATCGATTGGTACTTGATGGTATTTAAGCTGATATTCGACATTTTCTGTCCAAGCTGATATGGAATCTTCTTTACAGAATGGCTTAATAATATGTTTGTATTTATTAAGTTTATTCTCTTCTTGCTGACTCTTTAGTTTTGTAGCGGAGATCTCTACATGTGAATCTACTTCCATACCTTTCATCTTTAACTGTGTCTCTGATTCAATCTGTATTTGTTTTTCTTTCAATCTTGCCATTTCATCTATCTCTCTTTGCTTCAACTCTCTCTCCTGATCTAATTGTTTTTGCTTTAATTCTCTCTCCTGATCTAATTGTTTTTGCTTTAATTCTACTTCTTTATCTAACTGTTGTTGTTTCATTTCTAACTCATTTTGTTTTGTTATTTCAGCTAATTCTACAATCTCCTTCTAGTGTTGTCTTTCTCGTGCACGTTCATCTCTATCAGCATCTTTTGCTTCCCTAAATTTTTGATCAGCATATTGCTCTAATTCCTTTCCGGTGTATCCTAATTCCTTGCCTGCTTGTATGCAATCAGCTAAAGTTGACATGTTGTTGGATAATTAGCTAGAGTTCATAGGCACTCAAATATTTGCTCAGGTATATTCGATATGTTAAGATTTTAAATGCCTGTGTACAAAAATACTATTAGATTACACCCTGAAAAAGAGATGCATTATTAATCATATTGCATTCACAAATAATTTGGGTATACTCATCTTAACAATCAGGAACAATCAGGCACGATCCTTTGGCAACCCCGACCCACACCTTGTGTTACTCTTCTAAACAGCTCTTGGTATATCTGGTTTATTAGAGCATCAATAATTAACTAATTACAAACGACTTATACATTTAGACATTTGTTTGAAATTTACAATTACATGCCCCCAGACAACACAATGTGGTATGGTTGATAGAGACTGTCACTGTCCTGTCTTCGTTCTAATATCTTCTGCTTTCCTTACCTAACTGCTGTTTAATATATGATAGTGCTGTGCAGACCGAATCCTATTTGCATAAAGAAAGTAGTGCCATCGTGACGGTAGAAAATAGAATATGTCCACAAATAAATAAATCAATGCTTTAAAATAAATATAAAGGAAATAATAATGTTCAAATTATTAAATATATTCAATAAATAGCTTGTATAAACAAATAATGCTCATTATAATTCAAAGATTCAGGCTTGGTGATTTGTAAACAATCTGTCGCTGATTGCCAATGGCGTAGGACAGCTGTGGGTCAACCGTGACACGTCATAGGCGCAGCGCTATTCTTAGATTGAAAAATCGATATTGTCGCCGGCTCATTTCTTAGCGTATTGCTCCGCCGTGAATCATGTTTCATAAATACTCATAAATAAACAAATAATTGTAGAAATAAATGATACAAAACTATACTAAAAATACTTACAAATCAGAAGAAAACATGTTCATAAAGCCAAAACATTTCAATAAGTATAAATAAATGGTAATCGGTCACGATGGGCACAGCTCGCATCTTGTTCTAGTCTGCACACGCCATTTTACACTAACACAAACTAAACCCTGTGATTAACTGACAGTAACGCTATTTTAGAGCCGTGGGTGAGTATTTTAGCTTGATCAAATTGTCCAAGCTACACTTCTGACACCACTTTTATCCTAGCCTGTCATCAAGCGATGCTACAGGAATTCCGGGATAAACTTCTCTTGCACCACACAAAAAGACTTGTCAGTCGTATGAGAGGAATTGATTACACATTTTATTGCCACTGGCTCTTACAATACATAAATGCACAAAACTGTCTCTAATGAATCACGCATGAATACACAGAACTTCCTATCTCTAGTCGTCCCTAGCCCTACTGCTAAATCTATCTATTCACTTAAAGAAGGACGCATCGACTCTAAGCGATGTGTCCGCTACGAAGTCCGTCCCCTGTCTGCCCATCCTCCGTGTCCTGATTACACAGCACGCGGAGGGTCTTCATGCGCACTTCAGCTTTTGCGTGCTACATCATTCCACACGCTTAGAGTAGTAAGCCTACTCTTGAGTTCTATTCCAAGTTCTTGGTGTCTATCACGTTGAGGTGATTACACCGTGACCAGAGTGCTTACCCTCTGGTTGACACTGACGTGTCTCATGAGAGAACTGTTGATAGTTCTCCTCCCTATCTACTCCCTACACCTACCCTGCCATCTTGTTGGGGCACTGGGTTACCTCTAATCTACTTGAGGTAGACCACTCATTCAGGGTGGTCTTCCCTCCTATGTATTCTAGTCTTTGACAATATAAGACTAGCTGACCCTGCCCGGCTTCGCCCAGACCCTGGTGGGGAGCATCTCATTTAATTCATATAAGTAGTCATATAAGTTCTCGTTCCCGTTACCGACTGTCTGTCTGTCTGTCTGTCTGTCTGTCTGTCTGTCTGTCTGTCTGTCTGTCTGTCTGTCTGTCTGTCTGTCATTCTGTCTGTCTGTCTGTCTGTCTGTCTGATCCGGCCCGGCATTGCCCAGCTCCTGGTGTGGAGCATCTCATTTAATTCATATAAGTAGTCATATATGTTCCCGTTCCCGACTGTCTATCTGTCTGTCTATCTGTCTGTCTATCTGTCTGCCTGACCCTGCCCGGCTTCGCCCAGTCCCTGGTGGGGAGCATCTAATTTAATTCATATAAGTAGTCATATAAGTTCCCGTTCCCGTTACCGACTATCTGTCTGTCTGTCTGTCTGTCTTTCTGTCTGTCTGTCTGTCTGTCTGTCTGTCTGTCTGTCTGTCTGTCTGACCCGGCCCGGCATCGCCCATCTACTGGTGTGAAGCATCTCATTTAATTTATATAAGTAGTCATATAAATTACTGTTTCCGACTGTCTATCTGTCTGTCTGTCTGTCTGTCTATCTGTCTGCCTGACCCTGTCCGGCTTCGCCCAGTCCCTGGTGGGGAGCATCTCATTTAGTTCATATAAGTAGTCATATAAGTTCTCATTAAATTCACACAACAAAAAAAGTAACTTCAAAGAATGTCCTTCCACACACCATCCATTATTTTTAATGAAAACTCTTTCTAATCACCTGCATGGCAACAGTAACTTCTTAAGCAAAAAAAGATGAGTTACAATGTTATGCATTGTGCATTATTTTTATGAAAACTTTGAAAATGCCTTACAGTTTGTATCATTATTTATTATAACTCATATGCCGGTACATAACTATGGACAAAGAGTTTATAAATCTTTGAAAACGATGCCACAATATGACTATAAGTTATACAGAAAAGTTATGCCCCTTGAAATAACTTTTACAGAGTTAGGTCCCCTGAGATATATGAAATTATAATGAAAAATGAAAAATGAAATAATACTGAGTAAGCAGGCGATTTCACACCAAAAAAAATATCACAGTTGGCAGCTCTGGAATGAAAGGAAGACGTGTAGAAAATTTCATCTCAATCGGATGGGCCGTTCACGAACAAATAAAGGGCATACATACATACATACATCCCATCCATCCATCATGTGCCATGCCGGTAAGCGTGGGCGGTCATGTTCTGCCATCTCACTCGATCAACAGAGTCGTGGATCAGTTCCGTGTTTCTGTCTCGACCATGCCACAAGGCCAAGCCATCCAGATACTTGTTTCTAGGTCTTCCCCTTGGTCTGTTCCCCTCGATCTTACCAGTTGTCACCAAGTTCTCCAAATCATTAATGACTATAAGTTATACAGAAAAGTTATGCCCCTTGAAATAACTTTTACATACATACATACATACATACATACATACATACATACATACATACATACATACATACATACATACATACATACATACATACATACATACATACATACAGACAGACGATCGCCTTTTATATATAAGATGTGTAGTACAGTAGATCCCGCCTGATTGGTGACATATATTGATTTTGTGTAGTACTGTAGATCTCGCCTGATTTGTGACAGATATTGAATATGTGTAGTAAAGTAGATCCCGCCTGATTGGTGGAATATATTGAATATGTGTAGTACAGTAGATCCCGCCTGATTGGTGACATATATAGATTACTAGCTGACCCGGCCCGGCTTCGCCCAGACCCTGGTGGGGAGCATCTCATTTAATTCATATAAGTAGTCATATAAGTTCTCGTTCCCGTTTCCGAATATCTGTCTGTCTGTCTGTCTGTCTGTCTGTCTGTCTATCTGTCTGTCTGTCTGTCTGACCCGGCCCGTCTTCGCCCAGACCCTGATGGGGAGAATCTCATTTAATTCATATAAGTAGTCATATAAGTTCCCGTTCCCGACTGTCTGTCTGTCTGTCTGTCTGTCTGTCTGTCTGTCTGTCTGTCTGTCTGTCTGTCTGTCTGTCTATCTATCTATCTGTCTGTCTGTCTGACCCGGCCCAGCCCAGCCCATGGTGGAGAGCATCTCATTTAAATTATATAAGTAGTCATATAAGATCCCGTTCCCGACTATCTGTCTGACTGTCTGTCTGTCTTGGGTAAATGGAGGAGGGAGGAGGAAGAGGGAGGTGGAGGAGGGAAGAGGAGGGAGGAGACAGGAGGAGTAGGGAGGAATAGGAGGGAGGAGGAGGGATTAGGAGGAGGAGGGAGGAGTAGTGTGGAGGAGGAGGCGAGGAGGAGGGAGGAGGAAGAGGGAGGAGGAGAGAGAATGAGGGAGGAGGAGAACGCAGGAGGAGAAGGGAGCAGGAGGAGGAGAGGGAGGAGGAGGCAGGAGGAGGGAGGAGGAGGAGAGAGTAGGAGGATGGAGGAGGCGGAGGGAGAAGGAAGAGGGAGGAGGAAGAGGGAGAATGAGGAGGGAGAAGGAGGAGAAGGAGGGGGAGGAGGGGAGGAGGAGGAGGGAGGAGGAGGAATGTGAAGGGAGGAGGAGGGAGGAGGGAGGAGGTAGAGGGAGGAGGAGGAGGGAGGCGGAGAGAGGAGGAGGAGGGAGGAAGAGGGAGGAGGAGGAATGTGAAGGGAGGAGGAGGGAGGAGGTAGAGGGAGGAGGAGGAGGGAGGAGGCGGAGAGGGAGGAGGGGGAGGAGGGAGGAGGAGGAGGAGGGAGGAGGAGTGATGAGGAGGAGGGAGGAGGAGAGAGGAGGAGGAGGGAGGAGGAGGGAGGAGGAAGAGGGAGGAGGAGGAATGTGAAGGGAGGAGGAGGGAGGAGGTAGAGGGAGGAGGAGGGAGGAGGAGGCGAGGGAGGAGGAGGAAGGAGGAGGGGGAGGAGGGAGGAGGAGGAGGAGGGAGGAAGAAGGAGGAGGAGGGAGAAGGAGGGATGAGGAGGAGGAGTTAGGAGGAGGAAGAGGGAGGAGGAGGAATGTGAAGGGAGGAGGAGGTAGAGGGAGGAGGAGGAGGGAGGAGGAGAAGGGAGGAGGAGGGATGAGGAGGAGGAAGAGGGAGGAGGAGGGAGGAGGAGGGAGGAGGTAGAGGGAGGAGGAGGAGGAGTGGGAGGAGGAGGAAGGAGGAGGGGGAGGAGGGAGGAGGAGGGAGGAAAAAGGAGGAGGAGGGAGAAGGAGGGATGAGTAGGAGGAGGGAGGAGGAGGAAGAGGGAGGAGGAGGAATGTGAAGGGAGGAGGAGGGATAGGGAGGAGGGGAAGAGGAAGAGGGTAGGAGGAAGAGTGGAGAGGAGGAGGGAGGATTTAGAGGGAGGAGGAGGGAGGAAAAGGGAGGAGGGAGAAGGAGAGAGGAGGAGGAGGGAGGAGGTAGGAGGAGGAGGAAGAGGGAGGAGGAGGGAGGAGAAGGAAGGAGGAGGAAGAAGGAGGAGGAAGAGGGAGGAGGAGGATGGAGGAGGGAGAGGGAGGAAGAGGGAGGAGGAGAAAGGAGGAAGAGGGAGGAGGAGGAGGGAGAGGGAGGAGGGAAAGAGGAAGAGGGTAGGAGGAGGAGGATGGGAGAGGAGGAGAAGGAGGGAGAAGGAGAAGGAGGAGGAGAGAGGAGGAGGGGATAGGAGGAGGGAGGAGGCAGAGGGAGAAGAATGAAGGAGGAGGAGGAAGGAGGGAGAATGAGGAGGGGAGGAAGGAAAGGGAGGTGGAAGAGGAGGAGGAGGGAGGAGGAAAGAGGTAGGGGGAGGAGGAGGTAGAGGGAGGAGGAGGAAGGAAAGGGAGGAGGAAGAGGAGGAGAAGGGAGGAGGAGGGTGGAGGGAGGAGGAGGAGGTAGAGGGAGGAGGAGGGAGGAGGTAGGAGGAGGAGGAAGAGGGAAGAAGGAGAAGAAGGGAGAAGGAGGAGTGAGGATGATGAGGGAGAAGGAGGCAGGAGGAGGAGGAGGGAGACAGGAGGAGGAGGAGGGATAAGGAGGGAGAGGGAGGAGAAGGGAAGATGAGGTAGGAGGGGGAGGAGGCGGAGGGAGTAGGAGGGAGGAGGATGGAGGAGGAGGGGAGAGGAAGAGGGAGAAGAAAGAGGGAGAAGGAGGAGGGAGTCGGGAGAGGGATGAGAGGGAGGAAGAAGAGGAGGAGGGTGGAGGGAGGAGGTAGAGGGAGGAGGAGGGAGGAGAAGAGAGGAGGAGAGAGTTCGCCATTCCGAATTCATACTCGTCTAGTTCTTCCCTTCTATACGACTGTAGATAACTTCCTTACACATAAAAAGATGAATTGTTATTGATATTGCCGTGGCATGGAGGAATATCAGCAGCAGAGTTGATCCAAAAAACCAAAGACTGAGATCTACGGAGAGCCATGAACGCCTACGCCAGCCGGCACGGCACTTGATGATGATGATTGCCGTGTGACGATTCTGTGTAGTCACGTCATTTTCTTCCCTTTCCCTAGCGTTTTGGTTCGGGGATTCTTTCATCATCATCATCATATATTTACGTACGTATTTTGGGAGGGGGAGGAGGGAGGAGGAGGAAGAAGGAAAAATAACTATGACAGTTGACAGCTCTGGAATGAAAGTAAGGCGTGTAGAAAATTTCATCTCAATCGGATGGGCCGTTAGCGAAAAAATAAAGGACATACATATTTACATACATACATATTTACATACATACACTTTGATTTATATATATAGACTAGCTGACCCGGCCCGGCTTCGCCCAGTCCTTGGTGGGGAGCATCTCATTTAATTCATATAATTAGTCATATAAGCTCCCGTTCCCGTTACCGACTATCTGTCTGTCTGTCTGTCTGTCTGTCTGTCTGTCTGTCTGTCTGTCTGTCTGTCTGACCCGGCATCGCTCAGTCCTTGGTGGGGAGCATCTCATTTAATTCATATAAGTAGTCATATAAGTTCCCGTTCCCGTTACCGACTATCTGTCTGTCTGTCTGTCTGTCTGTCTGTCTGTCTGTCTGTCTGTCTGTCTGTCCGTCCCTCCCTCTCTGTCTGTCTGTCTGCCTGTCTGTCTAATCATTTATTGGTTGCAGTTAGAACAACCTTAGATAAACGAAGACCAACTTACAAAAAGCATTTGAAAGAGCACTTGAAAGATCTTTACATCTTCCCCCAACAATTAACTTGGGTAAATGGAGCGGCGGCAGCAGCATCAGCAGAAGAAGGAAAAGGAGGAGTAGACAACTGCAGCGAAAAGGTGGGTCTGTCTATCTATCTGACCCGGCGTGACTTCGCCCAGCTCCTTGAGTGTAGCGTCTCATTAAATTCATACAACAAAAAAAGTAACTTAAAAAAATGCCCTTCTACACACCATCCATTATTTTTAATGAAAACGCTTTCTAATCACCTGCATGACTACAGTAACTTCTTAAGCAAAAAAAGATGAGTTACAATGTTATGCATTGTGCATTATTTTTATGAAAACTTTGAAAATGCCTTACAGATTGTATCATTATTTATTATAACTCATATGCCGGTACATAACTATGGACAAAGAGTTTATAAATCTTTGAAAACGATGCCACAATATGATTATAAGTTATACAGAAAAGTTATGCCTCTTGAAATAACTTTTATAGAGTTAGGTCCCCTGAGATATATTAAATTATGATGAAAAGTGAAAAATGAAATAATACTGGGTAAGCATGCGATTTCACACTAAAAAAATATGACAGTGGGCTGCACTGGAATGAAAGAAAGGCGTGTAGAAAATTTCATCTCAATCGGATGGGCCGTTCGCGAGCGCACAAAGGACATACGGACATACAGACATACAGACAGACAGACGGAGATCCTAATTTATATATAAGACTAGCTGACCCGGCCCGGCTTTGCCCAGTCCCTCGTGGAGAGCATCTCATTTAATTCATATAAGTAGTCATATAAGCTCCAGTTCCCGTTCCCGACTATCTATCTGTCTGTCTGTCTGACCCGGCCCGGCTTCGCCCAGACCCCGGTGTGGAGCGTCTCATTTAATTCACATAAGTAGTCACATCAGCTCCCGTTCCCGTTACCGAATATCTGTCTGTCTGTCTGTCTGACCCGACCCGACTTCGCCCAGACCCTGGTGGGGAGCATATAATTTAATTCATATAAGTAGTCATATAAGCTCCCGTTCCCGACTGTCTGTCTGTCTGTCTGTCTGTCTGTCTGTCTGTCTGTCTGTCTGTCTGTCTGTCTGTCTGTCTGTCTGTCTGTCTGTCTAATTTATTGGTTGCAGTTAGACCAACCATAGATAAACGAAGACCAATTTACAAAAGCATTAGAAAGAGCACTTGAAAGATCTTTACATCTTCCCCCAACAATTAACTTGGGTAAATGGAGCGGCAGCAGCAGCAGAAGCAGAAGAAGAAAAAGGAGGAGGCGGAAGGAGGAGGAAGAGGGAGGTGGAGGAGGGAGGAGCAGGAGGCAGGAGGAGGAGAGAGGAGGAGGGAGGAGGAGAGAGGAGGAGGAGGGAGGAGGAGGAGGGAAAAGGAGGAGGGGGAGGAGAAGGAGGGATGAGGAGGGAGGAGAAGAAGGAGAGAGGAGGAGGAGGGAGGAGGAGGAGGGAGGAGGAGGAGGGAGGAGGAATAAGAGGATGAGGGAGGAGTGAGGAGGAGGGGGGAGGAGGAGCAGGGAGGAGGGGGAGGAGGAGGGAGGAGGAGGGATGAGGAGGGAGGGAGGAGGAGGAGAGAGGTGGAGGTGGGAGGAGGAGGAGGGAGGAGTGAGGAGGAGGAGGGAGGAGGAGGGAGAAGGAGGGAGTGGGAGGAAGAGGGAGGAAAAGGAAGAGGGAGGAGGAGGGAGGAGGATAATGGAGGAGGAGAGAGGAGGAAAGAGGAGGAGGAGGAGGGAGGAGGAGGAGGGAGGAGGAGGGATTAGGAGGAGGAGGGAGGAGGAGAGAGGATGAGGAGGGAGGAGGAGGAGAGAGGTGGAGGATGGAGGAGGAGGAGGGAGGAGTGAGGAGGAGGAGGGAGGAGGAGGAGGGAGGAGGAGGGAGGGGGAGAAAGAGGGAGGAGAAGGAAGAGGGAAGAGGAGGGAGGAGGATAATGGAGGAGGAGGGAGGAGGAAAGAGGAGGAGGAGAGAGGAGGAGGAGGGAGGAGGAGGAGGAGGGAGGAGGAGGGATTAGGAGGAGGATGGATTAGGAGGAGGAGGGAGGAGGAGAGAGGATGAGGAGGGAGGAGGAGGGAGGAGGAGGAGGGAGGATGAGGGAGGAGGAGGTAGAGGGAGGAGGAAGGGGGAGGAGGAGGAGGTGGGAGAAGGAGGGAGGGAGAGGATTAGGAGGAGGGAGGAGGAGGGAGGAGGAGGGAGGATGGAGGAGGAGGTAGAAAGGAGGAGGGAGGAGGAGGGAGGAGGGATGAGTTGGAGGATGGAGGAGAAGAGAGTAGGAGGGAGGAGGAGGGAGGAGGAGGAGGAGGAAGGAGGAGGAGGGAGGAGGAGGGAGGAGGAGGAGGGAGGAGGAGGGAGGGGGAGGAGGACGGAGGAGGGAGGAGCAGGGAGAGGGAGGAGGGAGGAGGAGGGAGAAGGGTGCAGGAGGAGCAGGGAGAGGGAGGAGGAGGGAGGAGAAGGAGAGAGGAGCAGGGAGAGGGAGGAGGAGGGAGGAGAAGGAGAGAGGAGGAAGAAGAGGAGGAGGAGTATTTAGGTGGAGGAGTATAACGCTTATGCCTGTAGATAACTGTAGCGAAAGGGTCCACCTATTTGAGAAATATGCAACAATTTTACATATATAGCAATGCTATTAGAAGTTATGTCCCCTCGCTATATATACATTATAATGTAAATTGAAATATTAAATAATATTAAGTAAATAATTGTTTTTACACTAACAACCTATGACAGTTGGCAGCACGGGAATGAGAGGAAGACGTGTAGAAAATTTCATCTCAATCGGATGGACCGTTCGCGAACGCATAAAGGACATACATACATACAGACTCTTTTATATATATATAGATGTGTAGTACAGTAGATCCCGCCTGGATGGTGACATATATATATATATATTATGTGTAGTACAGTAGATCCCGCCTGATTGGTGACATATATTGATTTTGTGTAGTACTGTATATCCCGCCTGTTTGGTAACAGATACTGAATATGTGTAGTACAGTCGATTGTGCCTGATTGGTGCTCATAGGTTCGAATCCCCATCCCAAAGGATTTTATAACATTGACCAGGGATCATGGTTACTCTCCCCATAATGCGTACCAAGAAATTCCTTGGGTGGTAAAAGTATCCGGCCTATTATTGAAAACTATCCCAAACGAATGTCTATTGAGCTTTAAAATCAATGTAAATATGTGCTTTACTTGTTGTTTTCTTTTTAAAGATTTGATGTAAAAAAAAAAAAAAAAACACACACACACACACACAATAAAAAACAACATGAAAATATCACAAAATTGAAAACAAAACAAAATGCCTCTGAATAATTTTTTATTGGATTATAGCAATATATACTCCAGATCTGGCAGGATTGCGCAAGAACCACTAGAAATGTAGGCACATGTTTAGTAAGAAACGATTTGTTATTTGAATTTTTTTTTCTTGTCTGCAATTATAAAATAAATAATCACACTTAAGGACAGTCAATCTCAAAAAAAAAAAAAAAAACAGTAAAGACGATAGATCTGAAGACACCAGATAAACTAGTAATGGAAAAATACGCACCTTCATAATTCATTAACCTTACAAGCTGCCACAACATGATGTGTTCCGGTGATTTCTCATGATGTGATCTATATATTGACTTACAAAAGCAGTAACAGCTACAGCAGGATATAACAATAGAAATTAAAACAGCTAGGTATGGCGTAACTCCTCCAAAAAAAATGAGATATACTAAACAACGTGTCTGTGTTTAGTATATCTCACCGTGTCTGTGTTTAGTATATCTCACCGTGTCTGTGTTTAGTATATCTCACCGTGTCTTTGATTAGTATATCTCACCGTGTCCGTGTTTAGTATATCTCACCGTGTCTGTGTTTAGTATATCTCACCGTGTCTGTGTTTAGTATATCTCACCCTGTCTGTGTTTAGTATATCTCACTGTGTCTGTGTTTAGTATATCTCACCGTGTCTGTGTTTAGTATATCTCACCGTGTCTGTGTTTAGTATATCTCACCGTGTCTGTGTTTAGTATATCTCACCGTGTCTGTGTTTAGTATATCTCACCGTGTCTGTGATTAGTATATCTCACCGTGTCTGTGTTTAGTATATCTCACCGTGCCCGTGTTTAGTATATCTCACCGTGTCTGCGTTTAGTATATCTCACCGTGTCTGTGTTTAGTATATCTCACCGTGTCTGTGTTTACTATATCTCACCGTGTCTGTGTTTAGTATATCTCACCGTGTCTGTGTTTAGTATATCTCACCGTGTCTGTGTTTAGTATATCTCACCGTGTCTGTGTTTAGTATATCTCACCGTGTCTGTGTTTAGTATATCTCACTCTGTCTGTGTTTAGTATATGTCACCATGTCTGTGTTTAGTATATCTCACCGTGTCTGTTTAGTATATCTCACCGTGTCTGTGTTTAGTATATCTCACCGTGTCTGTGTTTAGTATATCTCACCGTGTCTTTGATTAGTATATCTCACCGTGCCCGTGTTTAGTATATCTCACCGTGTCTGTGTTTAGTATATCTCACCGTGTCTGTGTTTAGTATATCTCACCCTGTCTGTGTTTAGTATATCTCACTGTGTCTGTGTTTAGTATATCTCACCGTGTCTGTGTTTAGTATATCTCACCGTGTCTGTGTTTAGTATATCTCACCGTGTCTGTGTTTAGTATATCTCACCGTGTCTGTGTTTAGTATATCTCACCGTGTCTGTGTTTAGTATATCTCACCGTATCCGTGTTTAGTATATCTCACCGTGTCTGTGTTTAGTATATCTCACCGTGTCTGTGTTTAGTATATCTCACCGAGTCTGTGTTTAGTATATCTCACCGTGTCTGTGTTTAGTATATCTCACCGTGTCTGTGTTTAGTATATCTCACCGTGTCTGTGTTTAGTATATCTCACCGTATCCGTGTTTAGTATATCTCACCGTGTCCGTTTTTAGTATATCTCACCGTGTCCGTGTTTAGTATATCTCACCGTGTCTGTGTTTAGTATATCTCACCGTTTCTGTGTTTAGTATATCTCACCGTGTCTGTGTTTAGTATATCTCACCCTGTCTGTGTTTAGTATATCTCACTGTGTCTGTGTTTAGTATATCTCACCGTGTCTGTGTTTAGTATATCTCACCGTGTCTGTGTTTAGTATATCTCACCGTGTCTGTGTTTAGTATATCTCATCGTGTCTGTGTTTAGTATATCTCACCGTGTCTGTGTTTAGTATATCTCACCGTGTCTGTGTTTTGTATATCTCATCGTGTCTGTGTTTAGTATATCTCACCGTGTCTGTGTTTAGTATATCTCACCGTGTCTGTGTTTAGTATATCTCACCGTGTCTTGTTTTTAGTATACCTCACCGTATCCGTGTTTAGTATATCTCACCGTTTCTGTGTTTAGTATATCTCACCGTGTCTGTGTTTAGTATATCTCACCCTGTCTGTGTTTAGTATATCTCACTGTGTCTGTGTTTAGTATATCTCACCGTGTCTGTGTTTAGTATATCTCACCGTGTCTGTGTTTAGTATATCTCACCGTGTCTGTGTTTAGTATATCTCATCGTGTCTGTGTTTAGTATATCTCACCGTGTCTGTGTTTAGTATATCTCACCGTGTCTGTGTTTTGTATATCTCATCGTGTCTGTGTTTAGTATATCTCACCGTGTCTGTGTTTAGTATATCTCACCGTGTCTGTGTTTAGTATATCTCACCGTGTCTTGTTTTTAGTATACCTCACCGTATCCGTGTTTAGTATATCTCACCGTGTCTGTGTTTAGTATATCTCACCGTGTCTGTGATTAGTATATCTCACCGTGTATGTGTTTAGTATATCTCACCGTATCTGTGTTTTGTATATCTCACCGTGTCTGTGTTTAGTATATCACACCGTATCTGTGTTTAGTATATCTCACCGTGTCTGTGTTTAGTATATCACACCATATCTGTGTTTAGTATATCTCACCGTGTCTGTGTTTAGTATATCTCACAGTGTCTGTGTTTAGTATATCTCACCATATCAGTGTTTAGTATATCTCACCGTGTCTGTGTTTAGTATATCTCACCATGTCTGTGTATAGTATATCTCATCGTGTCTGTGTTTAGTATATCTCATGGTATCCGTGTTTAGTATATCTCACCGTGTCTGTGTTTAGTATATCTCACAGTGTCTGTGTTTAGTATATCACACCGTGTCTGTGTTTAGTATATCTCATCGTGTCTGTGTTTAGTATATCTAACCGTGTCTGTGTTTAGTATATCTCACCGTATCCGTGTTTAGTAAATCTCACCGTGTCTGTGTTTAGTATATCTCACCGTATCCGTGTTTAGTATATCTCACCGTTTCTGTGTTTAGTATATCTCACCGTGTCTGTGTTTAGTATATCTCACCGTGTCTGTGTTTAGTATATCTCACCGTGTCTGTGTTTAGTATATCTTACCGTGTCTGTGTTTAGTATATCTCACCGTGTCTGTGTTTAGTATATCTCACCGTGTCTGTGTTTAGTATATCTCATCGTGTCTGTGTTTAGTATATCTCACTCTGTCTGTGTTTAGTATATCTCATCATGTCTGTGTTTAGTATATCTCATCGTGTCTGTGTTTAGTATATCTCACCGTGTGTGTGTTTAGTATATCTCACCGTGTCTGTGTTTAGTATATCTCACCGTATCTTGTTTTTAGTATACCTCACCGTGTCTGTGTTTAGTATATCTCACCGTGTCTGTGTTTAGTATATCTCACCGTGTCTGTGTTTAGTATATCTCACCGTGTCTGTGTCTAGTATATCTCACCGTGTCTGTGTTTAGTATATCTCACCGTGTCTGTGTTTAGTATATCTCACCGTGTCTATGTTTAATATATCTCACCATGTCTGTGTTTAGTATATCTCACAGTGTCTGTGTTTAGTATATCTCACCGTGTCTGTGTTTAGTATATCTCACCATGTCTGTGTTTAGTATATCTCACCGTGTCTGTGTTTAGTATATCTCACCGTGTCTGTGTTTAGTATATCTCACCGTGTCTGTGTTTAGTATATCTCACCGTGTCTATGTTTAGCATATCTCACCATATCTGTGTTTAGTATATCTCACCGTGTCTGTGTTTAGTATATCTCACCGTGTCTGTGTTTAGTATTTCTCACCGTGTCTATGTTTAGTATATCTCACCTTGTCTGTGTTTAGTATATCTTACCATGTCTGTGTTTAGTATATCTCACTGTTCCTAGTAGTTACACATATCCTAACTGTTTGTATTTATTATATTGGCTGACTTTTTATCATGTTTCACGTGGTTGTGATAAATATCATGTGTGTCCCCATCTTTTTAAACAACTATTGATTTGGGGTGTTCGTATTATGTTTATAATTCTTCAGTAAAAACATATAGTCTCATGGAGTATCTATTTCCCTGTATGTATAGTACCTTTCACTTTCAACTGGGTATTATCAAAATGTAACGTGCATTACTGCTGCAACAATCAGCTGAAAGATGCTGATGTTGACAGCGATGTCCTGTAAAGGATATGCTGGTGGAAAAAAACGTGCATTACAAGCAGTGTATAGAAGCAGTGCATATAATAGTTGAGAAATATATACATGAAATAGACTACATTTTAAATATTCAATTCCATGATATCATGTCAAAGCTTAGGCTGGTCATAAAGCTTACTGATTATTTGCAGTTGCCTTCGTTGTTTCTTATTTATGCATCAGTGGATGTTTGTTTTTTCGGGTCTAAATGTTCCTATTGTACACAGTATTTTTCTGTCTTGTGCCAGGATTCATTACGCTGCCTGGTAAACGTCGTGGTTAGGAGGTTTAACTAGCTTACTCTTTGTACTGTGACTGCAGAGTATTGAATTCTTTAAACACGCAGGATAGCCGTACTTATATGTTGACATCTCGTTCTTCAATTGGAACATAAATTACAAGTACCATAGAAATCGGAGTGAGTTCGCTTAATGGCGAGGGACACTGGTAACAGGGAAAACCAGCCTTCACGCTAAATCAGTCCAGTAAACTCACTACCACTAGCAACTACTACTAGTAGAAGCATGTGTGTGGTCTACGCGTGAGTTCAAACAAGTGCAGGCAGAACAAACAAGAATAGTCTGCACCTGACGTGATACATCCAAATATGCCAGGCAATAAATTGTGCATTATATTGTTTGTATCTTCATTATTCAAATTGTAATACCAGTGGCGTCACTGGGGTTGGTGTCACCCAGTGCGATAAACTCTTGGTGTCACCCCTCTAGACTTTCACCATGGTCTTCTTCCGAGTGTTCCTGTACCATATATAATCGCATATAGTAATGTTTGTAAAATAAGTCAAAAAGTTAACAAGGACATAAGAAAGAAAACAAATTGAACAATATAACTTCAATACTTCAGGTAAAGCATAAATAAAGAACTTCGACAAACTCGGACAAAGTTAAATTTTTGTTATTTTGCTATGTCTGCTTTGTCAAATTTACAATTTTTTTTATTTTGGTGTCACCCCTTGATGGTGTCACCCGGTGTGGCCCGCACCCCCCGCACCCCCCTAGTGATGCCCCTGTGTAATACCCTCCTAGTATAGAAAGGATGCTGGAGAGTTTGACATCATAGCATTGAGAAACACCTGTATCTGACATGATTGGCAGTAGAGAGACAGAAGGCTGTGGACAGACATGATGACCAACGCCACACCGCATGGACAGTCATAAGAACGAATGCAAAATGTAAGCAATCAACAATATTTTAACACGTTCAGTACGAAACAACTCACTATGCGTTTATTTGTGTTTCATACACAATACACTTGTATTAACGATTGCTGCTCAGCCAGTTGTGTATCTACATATCTATATATGTATCTACTATATTCCGTGTGTTGAGTTCAAATGAGTTAAGTCAAGAATCTACATCACAGCGCTCAGTACATTCCCATAAGCACCCCAATTAGATCTTCATCAACCAGCAAAGAGTCCCAATACTAGTGGCACCTGTTGTAATGTGATTATGTGTCCGTCGGTATTGCTTCGAAGTAGTGCGTGGCGGACAGATCCTCTGGTCACCCACTTCAGTACTTTCCTTTCCTTCCGAATTGTTACTTCTGTCCAATAAAATTATCTGAATTTCTTGACACACACCATGTACTAAATTAAAATAACAAATATTACGAATTAAGAGTTGTAAACTAACATCATCATCATCATCATCATCATCATCATCATCATCATCATCATCATCATCATCATCATCATCATCATCATCATCATCATCATCATCATCATCATCATCATCATCATCATCATCATCATCATCATCATTATTATCATCATCATCATCAACATCATCATCATCATCATCATCATCATCATCATCATCATCATCATCATCATCATCATCATCATCATCATCATCATCATCATCATCATCATCATCATCATCATCAAATGCTCTGCCAGCTGGCGTAGGCGTTCATGCCTCTCCACAGATCTCGGTCTTTAGTTTCCTGGATCAACTCTACTGCTGATATTCCTCCGTGCCACCGTCTCAATCCATCCAGCATCATTTCTCTTGGTCTGCCTCTGCCTCTCTTCCCCTCGATCTTTCCAGTTGTCACGATGTTCTCCAATGCCTCTCATCTCATCACATGACCGAAGAAAGCCGTTTGTCTTTTTATTACTGTCATCAAGCGATACTACAGGCATTCAGGGATAAACTTCTCTCGCACAACACAAAAAGACTTGTCAGTCGTACGAGAGGAATTGATTACACATTTTATTGCCACTGGCTCTTACAATACATAAATGCACAAAACTGTCTCTAGTCGTCCCTAGCCCTACTGCTAAATCTATCTATTCACTTAAAGAAGGACGCATCGACTCTAAGCGATGTGTCCGCTACGAAGTCCGTCCCCTGTCTGCCATCCTCCGTGTCCTGATTACACAGCACGCGGAGGGTCTTCATGCGCACTTCGGCTTTTGCGTGCTACATCATTCCACACGCTTAGAGTAGTAAGCCTACTCTTGAGTTCTATTCCACGTTCTTGGTGTCTATCACGTTGAGGTGATTACACCGTGACCAGAGTGCTTACCCTCTGGTTGACACTTACGTGTCTCATGAGAGAACTGTTGATAGTTCCCCTCCCTATCTACTCCCTACACCTACCCTGCCCTCTTGTTGGGGCACTGGGTTACCTCTAATCTACTTGAGGTAGACCACTCATTCAGGGTGGTCTTCCCTCCTATATATTCTAGTCTTTGACACACACCCTCCCCTCCTGTGTTGCGTTACAAATTTTGACTCATGGTTGTGACGCAAGAGGTTTCTAAAAATTAGTGTGTCTAATTTTTGTCAAAGACTACTGATAACTTGGTTCTGGCTAACCCAATAGACCTCTACTGACTAATGTCACAATGTAGTATTACTTTACTTGGCTACTGGTGATCGCCACAAACTTGTCTGGTTGGCGTGAGCCCTTTTCTCATTCGCAATATTATATTCATCAGAGGTTTGTCTGAACCGGTCCATTGCCTTATAAAGACCTGTCCTCAAATAGCAAATTAACTCACTACCCATACAAAGTTGACTTTCTTAGGATCAACACACGAATTGCTTCATGTCCCCCATATAATATTAAACAATCTTTGCACAAGCTGTGTGCGACAGGCTTTACCTATCTCGCTTCCGCGTGTAAAGTTATCTTTCACTGTTAAGTTAGTGTTTCGTTGTCTATTGTGTCCCCTGACCCGGAGTTATCTCCCCTTGTTCCAAAATGTATGCACTTTACATGTTTGTTTTCCTGGTTGTTTGCGTGTTTAGATGTAACTAATAACGTAATTTTACCTTCTAACATGTGTGTCTGTTTCTAATTCCTATGCAAGTTAGTTTTCAAGTGCCATAATCCGGTTAAATGTGGCCACAAATAAGTGTATAACACTAATTCGTGACTACGTTTCCGTCTTATGAGACTTAAAATACTTTCCCTAAGGTCTAATGTAATTATGGCTAACACAAAACTACACACAACACATTCGAGACAGCATATATCAACACTGAAACAAACGCTTGACGCAGACAAATAATAAAAGTCGCGTTGAGCGGCAGAAAACATCCGCTGGTTGTCTTCACTCTCCATTCTATATTTTCCTTTTTCTCTCACTTTCACACTTCTGTCACACATCTTTTATTCTCCCATTTATTTTTAAAGAAAAATTATTTAAAAACCTTGAAGTGACATTGTACAAGTTTGGCTCAGTTTGAAAAGAGTTGAGCTTAATGACTGTGCGTAACTTACTGCACGAGTCATGTATTTACAAAATATTTACATGGATGAAACAGGGTTGATAGTTTGTACCCTGATAATACTAAACACTACATTCTACTGAAATACTAATACTAATTCTATAAATATATATATTCTATTTATTAAATTAATCTAATTTAAGGGAAGTAATCTACTAACTAAAAAAAATGAAAATGATGTGAGATGAGTTATGTACCTTTTTGTCTGCTTCTAAACTGAGTAATGTGAATTTTAAATGGTAAACAAAATTATAAATAATGGGTTATTTAAAAAAAAAATGTTTTAATGTCTAAAAGAAAAAATATGATTGATAATTTTACTACACATGGTGTAAATGATGTATGTTCAAATATATAATCCTATAGGGTATAAACTACTTTTAATCCTAAATGATGAGGTTGTTAAAGTGTTCATCAAGATGGAATGAAATAAAGTGAAATGAAATGACCTAATTGGTACTGCTTCTATGTTAACTTTTTATCCTCGTCTTTAATTAGCTATTATTAAATTTAAAGTTACTATCCTAAGTAAATGGGTAAATTAGTGATTTATCTAAACTACAAAAAAAAAAATCTATCCTATTCCCTAATTCTATTCTAAATCTATATTAAAGTAACTAATCTAACTATAATTTATCACTGTATTAAAAACATGTTATAATACATATCACTATATATATATATATATATATATATATATATATATATATATATATATATATATATATATATATATATATATATATATATATACACACACACACATGGTATTTAACTACCTTAGGTTAGTGGTTGCCATAAAGTTCAGAAATTGCTTTTGTTGGCACAGTTCATAGTTACACACTTGTCCTGGGTATATTAAATAGACTACACAGTCATCTTTGTGTCTTATGGGTATTCTTCCACTCGTCGAGTCCGTTGGTGTCGTAGACATGTATATTCGTGTCTGTTATTTACGCATTGTTCTGACACTGTTCTCACATGATTCGCACAGGTGGTTCACCGGAACACATATGGAGCATAGTAAGTAACGAGCTGTCTATGTACAGACGGCGATTCACATGTTCTTGGAGCACAGTTCTTATTCTACTGTCTATGGCCACATGGTGATTCACTGTTATTAGCACACAGTCCTGATTATGATGTCTATGATTTACATAGGATATTTTACACAGGATATTTTAAGTGTACTAAATTACATTATCTTAGACTACACTTCATGTGGAGTATCAGGTATTTCTACCTCAGATGGTCGACTAAGGGTATCAGCAAGAATGTTGTCCCTACCCTTAATATGCTCTATACTAAAAGTATAATTTTGTAAGATTAACGACCACCTGTAGATGCGGTCATTGCGATGCACCCCACTTTGTATGACCGTGATTGGGGAGTTGTCGGTCTGTACTACGAAGTGATTACCCGCTAGAAATCGATGTAACTTCCTTACTGAATAGATGACACTTAGGGCTTCCAACTCTGATATGGAATATCTGGACTCAGCAGGTGTGATCTTGCGGCTCACGTAGCAAATTGGATGGAAGATGCCATCGTAAAACTGGCCTAGTACTCCAGCGATGGAGATCGTGCTGGCATCTGTCCTAAGATAATAAACGAGCCTAGGATTAGGCAAACGCAGAATTGGTACATTACTAAATAGGATTTTCAATTTTGACAATGCAGAAATTAATAATGCATCTTTGTCATCTAATTTTACCGATGCTTTCAAAACATTCGAAAATACACTCGTGATTTCGGCTAAGTTCGGTATGAACTTACTATAATAATTTACTAAACCCAAAAGGCTCCTGACCTGCTTCTTTGTTGTAGGCATGGTCAGGTTCATAATTTTAGTAACAATTCTATTGTCAGTTTTTAGTTGTCCTTGTGAAATGACATGGCCCAAAAATTCAATTTCTTGTAGGCCCAGTTCAACTTTGCTAGGTTTGACAGTGAGACTGAAGAGTCGCAACCTATCGAAGACTTGTCGGAGTTTCAGTAAGTGTGTTGTCCAGTCATCTGTATGAACACAAATATCATCTATATATGTCACCGTATTCGTCACTCCATGTAGTAAATCTCTAGTTAGGCGTACGAAAGTGGCAGGAGCGTTACGAAGTCCGAAAGGAAGAAACCGCCACTGGTAAAGACCTAGCGGTGTTGAAAAAGCAGTAAGATGGATGGATTGAGTCTGCATAGGGACCTGCCAATATCCCTTAGTAAGGTCTAATTTAGAGAAGATTTTTGAGGTGGACATATCCAGAATAAGATCTTCGCAGGAAGGAATTGGTTCTGCGTCGATCTTAGTGACATTGTTGAGTTTTCTATAGTCCACACAGAGACGAATTGTGGAGTCTTTTTTCTTCACCAAGACGATTGGAAAGGAGTACTCAGATGTAGATTTCTGGATGATTCCACTAGCTTCTAAATTAAGAATTTCCTTATTTAGACTTTCTCTATAGCTAAGTGGGATAGAGTACGGCCTGCATCCATTTGATAGGTTTAGAGTCCGAAAGAAGAATGGAGTGCTCGATCCTGTCCGTCCTACCTGGAATGTCGGAGAATATGTCCTTATACTCCGTCACTAATTCTAATGTCTGTCGTCGTTGCTCTTCTGTTAGTCCTGGTTCTAACCGTATACACTCTAATGTCGTAGTCTTGTCTACAATTGGAACAGGTAGTTCCATCCCGTCGTCGTCTACCTGGTTCAGTACGGTGGTGGTGCTAAGTGCGTTTTCTGTATGCTCACTAAATGTATGCATATCGTCGTCCTTGCCAGTCTCGCTAACTAGTGTAGTTGTGTTATGTATGTCTGTCGTCTCATCAATAAGTGTGGGTGCATTATGTTTGTCTGTCTCTAGTTCTGTCTCTTGTCGTGAAAAGTAGGGTTTCAACATGTTGATATGAAATATCTTTAAGTGTCCGTTTATCGATATTTCATAATCGACATCTGAAATTTTTCGTATCACTTTGAATGGCCCTTGCCATGAGGTCAATAATAAATTACGTTTGTCTGGGAGTAAAAGCAGTATATCTTGATCTAGTTCAAGATTAATAGTCCTAGCACCTCTATTTGCGTATTGGCGGTAGATTTGACCCTTCCTCTCCAAAGCTGCCTTGGCTATCATACACTATTTCATAATTTTATCGCGTGTTTCTGTTACCATCTCATAAGGTGTTTTAGGGGTTGGAATTTCAATCGCATTAGTTACTAACTGATGGTAAATTGTTAGGGGTCCACGTGGGTTAGCCCCGTATACTAACTCAAAAGGTGAGAAACCCGTGCTTGAATGGGGAATCTCCCGATAGGCGAACAGCACTGTTGGCAACAGTGTATCCCATTCAGATGGGTTTTCTGCTGTCACCTTAGCCAGCATATGTTTCAGGTCTCCGTTAATCTTCTCTACGATTCCATTGCTGGCTGGATGATAAGCTGTTGTAAAATGCTGTTTAATTCCTAACATTTTTGTAACGGCTTGCGTTGCAGCCGATATGAATTGAGTTCCCCGGTCGGATAAGATGGTACGTGGAAATCCGAATCGTGAGAACAAATGTACAAATACATTGGCAATATCTTTGGAGGTGATGTATTTTAAAGCTACCGCCTCAACCCACCTCGAACATAGGTCTACTAGCGTTAAGATGAAGCGTTTTCCTTTGCTGGACACGTGGTTCAGGGGTCCAACAATATCCACCGCCACACTCTCGAATGGTCTAGAGGCCAGTGTTGAAGGTTGTACTTCAGCTGTAGGATGTTTACCATTACGTACTAGTTGTTGACAGACATTACATGACCGACAGAATAATTTTATGTCATTACAAAAACCCGGCCAGTAAAAATGAGCCTGAATTCTGGCCCTGGTTTTGTCGTATGCAAGGTGACCAGCAAACGGTGACTCGTGTGCAATCTTTAGCACAGTTTGGCGGTGTTGTACAGGTAACACCGTTTGCTGAATCTCATGGTTGTTGGTTGTGTAATAACGAGTAAGTATCCCATTATTAAGTCTAAAGAGCCATGATGCGTTTTTTGTTACTTTAGCTTTTTCTTTTAACAGTTTTAGATACGGAGACACACTCGGATCAGCTTTTTGCTGGTCTATAAACTTTTGTCTGGTGGTATCATCCGTGCTAGTTGGTGATAGAAACAGTAGTATTTCCTCCTGTAGCGTGTCTTGGTGTTTAATAGTATCTGCACTGGTTGTTGCATTTGCTGCATTTAATTTTTCCCATGCAGCTATTTCTTTGTTAGTGCATTGCTTCAATTGGGGTAAGCATCCCAAAATTAAATCAGTACAAGGGTTATTTAAAATAGCACATGTAAAGGTACCAGAAAGAAAAGGAGTGTTAATACGGGCTCTTGCCAGCGGGTAAATTTCGATATTACCAGAAAAGCTTCGGCATTTGACTGAGTCACCTGTATAATCATTTGGGTTCACAAATTCCTTTCTAAGACCGATAAAACTGCTTCCACTGTCAAGCAAACATTGGCATGGTATTTCATTGACCAGTGCATTGTGGAACACCAAATTGCCTCTGGAGGCTAATACTGCATTTGCACTCTCAATGGAGAATGGCACTGTGTGTCCACATTCTAATTTTCCGTCTGCATGAAATTGGTGACATCGCCCACAACTGTCAAAGCTTAAGATATCGTTTACACAACAAACATCTTCAGATTGGTTAAAAGGTAATTCATTCTCGACCTCGCACTCAGTCTCACTCCCACTATCAGAAGATGTATCAATTAACATTGCACTGTTGGCCTTCATTCTTTGACGGCCTAGGCATTTACTGGAATAATGCCCGTAGCTAGCACAGAAAAAACATTTAACCGCACGCCTGTATGCATTTCTCTTGTTTTGTTGTTTCTTAATGACCATCTCAAGATGTGCCGGATAGTTCGGTGATTTATCACACATAGCGTAAGTATCATGAAAAAGTTGGCAATACATACATTTAGGCAATTTTTGATCTTTCTTGTCGACTCTCTGAAATGGTTTTTTATTGCTACGATAACTTTTAGGTTGGTCCTTAACAAAAGAGACTATTTCAGAGTCGATGTTTGATGTTTTAAACACTTCCCTATTCGAGGAAAAATATGCGGAGCCTTTCTTCTCGAATTGTTCTATTGTTTCGATGTCTGACTGCTGAAGGAACTTAGCGAAAGGAGTTGGGACTGTGGATATAACTTTATCCATGGCTATTAAATTTTTAAGTTTTTCAAAGTCCTTTCCTATTTTTGCTGCATTAAGCCATCTATTCAGCACGCTTTGGACATTCGAGACATAATCGATGAAGGTCTCCCTTGGTTTTGGTTTTAAGTTAGAAAATTGCACTTGATACCCAGGGGCATCAAGTAAAAAATGTTGCATTACCCTATCGTGAATATACTGATAGTTAGATCTAAGATCAGTTGGTATTGATTCAATAACTTTAAGGGGCTCCCCACTGAGGTTTTTCATGTAGATCATGGCCCACATATCGATTGGTACTTGATGGTATTTAAGCTGATATTCGACATTTTCTGTCCAAGTTGATATGGAATCTTCTTTACAGAATGGCTTAATAATATGTTTGTATTTATTAAGTTTATTCTCTTCTTGCTCTTCTTGCCGGCTCCATGGCCGAGGAGTTAGCAGCTTTCTCCGCTAACCCCGAATACTCTCGTCACGTGACGCGACGAGAATTAGCAGTGGTTCGAATTGCAAAAGTGACTTATGAGAGTATGGAGCCGGTCGCTCAGAAAGTCGTGGCGTGCTGATGAGCGTAATCTAGCCTAGGAATCAACATACAGCTGAAAGATGCTGGTGTTGACCGCAATATCCTGAAACAGGATGGAAACGCGGGGAAAAAAAAGAAAAAAAAAAAAAAAAATTCTCTTCTTGCTGACTCTTTAGTTTTGTAGCGGAGATCTCTACGTGTGAATCTACTTCCATACCTTTCATCTTTAACTGTGTCTCTGATTCAATCTGTATTTGTTTTTCTTTCACTCTTGCCATTTCATCTATTTCTCTTTGTTTCAAATCTCTCTCCTGATCTAATTGTTTTTGCTTTAATTCTAATTCTTTATGTTTAATCTCTAATTCCTTTTGTTTAATCTCTAATTCCTGATCTAACTTGTTTAGTTTCTTCAGCTAATTGTGACATCTCTTTTTGGTGTTGTCTCTCTCGTGCACGTTCATCGCTATCAGCATCTTTTGCTTCCCTAAATTTTTGATCAGCATATTGCTCTAATTCCTTTCCAGTGTGTCCTAATTCCTTGCCTGCTTGTATGCAATCTGCTAAAGTTGACATGTTGTTGGATAAAATATTTACTCAGGTATATTCGCTATGTTAAGATTTTAAATGACTTTGTATAAAAATCATATTAGTTTATACCTTGAAAAAGAGATGCATTATTAATCACATTGCATTCACAAATAATTTGGGTATACTCATCTTAACCCTCCGGAACAATCAGGTACAATCGTTTGGCACCTCGACACATACCATGTGTTACTCTTCTAAAGGCTCTTGTTATACCTGGTTTATTAGAGCATCAATAATTAACCATTTGCAAACGGCATATGAAATTAGACATTTGTTTGAAATTTACAATTACATGCCCCCGGACAACACAATGCGGTACAGTTAATAGTGACTGTCACTGTCCTGTCTTCGTCGTAATATCTTATGCTTTCCTTAACTAATTGCTGTTTAATTTATGATAGTGCTGTGCAGACTGAATCCTATTTGCATAAAGAAAGTAGTGCCATCGTGACGTTCGAAAATAGAATATGTCCACAAATAAATAAATAAATGCTTTAAAATAAATATAAAGGAAATAATAATGTTCAAATTATTAAATATATTCAATACATAACTTGTATAAACAAATAATACTCAATATAATTCAAAGATTCAGACGAGCAGCGGCTTGGCGATTTGTACACACTCCGTCGCTGATTGCCAATGGCGTAGGACAGCTGTGGGTCAACCGTGACACGTCATAGGCGCAGCGCTATTCTTAGATTGAAAAATCGATATTGTCGCCGGCTCATTTTTGTGTGTGTATTGCTCCGCCGTGAATCATGTTTCATAAATACTCATAAATAAACGAATAATTGTAGAAATAAATGATGCAAAACTATAATAATAATACTTACAAATCAGAAGAAAACACGTTCATAAAGCACAAAACATTTCATTAAGGATAAATAAGTGGTAATCGGTCACGATGGGCACAGCTCGCATCTTGTTCTAGTCTGCACACGCCATTTTACACTAACACAAATTAAACCCTGTGATTAACTGACAGTAAAGCTATTTTAGAGCCGTGGGTGAGTGTTTTAGCTTGAACAAATGTCCAAGCTACACTTCTGACACCACTTTTTTCCTAGCCTGTCATCAAGCGATACTACAGGCATTCAGGGATAAACTTCTCTCGCACCACACAAAAAGACTTGTCAGTCGTACGAGAGGAATTGATTACACATTTTATTGCCACTGGCTCTTACAATACATAAATGCACAAAACTGTCTCTAATGAATCACACATGAATACACAGAACTTCCTATCTCTAGTCGTCCCTAGCCCTACTGCTAAATCTATCTATTCACTTAAAGAAGGACGCATCGACTCTAAGCGATGTGTCCGCTACGAAGTCCGTCCCCTGTCTGCCAATCCTCCGTGTCCTGATTACACAGCACGCGGAGGGTCTTCATGCGCACTTCGGCTTTTGCGTGCTACATCATTCCACACGCTTAGAGTAGTAAGCCTACTCTTGAGTTCTATTCCACGTTCTTGGTGTCTATCACGTTGAGGTGATTACACCGTGACCAGAGTGCTTACCCTCTGGTTGACACTTACGTGTCTCATGAGAGAACTGTTGATAGTTCCCCTCCATATCTACTCCCTACACCTACCCTGCCCTCTTGTTGGGGCACTGGGTTACCTCTAATCTACTTGAGGTAGACCACTCATTCAGGGTGGTCTTCCCTCCTATATATTCTAGTCTTTGACAATTACAGTTGTATATAATGTTCCAGTTTCATTAGCCTGTTTCAGGCAGTCGTCGTTAGTTACTCTGGCAGTCCAAGGAATTCACAACATTCGTCTTAAAAGCCACATCTCTGTTGCCTCTAATTTCTTCTTAATATGTTCATTTACATTCCACAATTCAATACTATACAGCAAAGCTGGTTCTACTTAGCATTTCAGCACTCTCTTTCTTACATTCAGTGACAGTGACTTATTGCATAAGATACTCTTCATTTTCTGAAATGCGGCTTTTGCTTGCCCAATTCTGCTCTTAATCTCTGTTGTACATCTTCCATCTGATCTTATAAATGCCCCTAGGTATTTGCAATTATCCTATTGGTCACGAATATTTCCTTCTATTTCTATTTCACATTTTGGTGTCACCATTTTCTTTGATATGTCCATTGTGTAAACTAACAACCAGGACTAAAAGAATTAAAATAGTTATTAAATCATAAGCTAAACAAATTCACTACTTAACACGCTTTCTTTGCATTTTTATAAATATTATATCTGTATTTCATCAAGCGAGAATGATAATGTTTGCATGTATATAAATTGATTACAGTAGAATATTCAACTTGCATATTGTATTCATAACTGTTGTAACTGGTGCAACTCTTGAAGGAAGGGTACCTCAATTTCCCTCAGTACATCTTATTACTTTTGAGGGGCAGGTATTTCAAATGTCCCACCATGACTCCTGCCGCCATCGACTCTGATCAGCTGACCAGTTATGAAGCCTGCAGAATCAGAAGCTAAGAACAGAGCAGCCTCAGCTAGGTCATCAACGGTTCCGACTCTTCCTTTCAGCACAGCTTTACTCTCCTCTAATGCGGTGACGGCACTGTTGACTTTCTCAAAGTCGTTGGTGACATATCGCATGATCCGAGTTGGAAAAAACCCAGGATTGACAGAATTCACACGGATGCCTTTCGCCCCCAAGTCTACAGCCAGACATTTCGTAAGATGATCAAGGGCTACTTTCGCTAGTAAGGATACGGTGAACGCTGGAATAGCATTATTTGTTTCAGATGAAGAAACGTTAATTATGTTGCCCTTGGTCTTCTCCAAATGTGGCACAGCTTCTTGAATGAGAAAAAACACAGACTTCAGGTTGGTGTCCATGATATTGTTGTAAATATCTTCCGTGGCCTCTAAAATAGACTGGTTAATACTAATGACACCAGCATTTGCTACCAGATTGTCCAGACGTCCAAACTTCTCTACAGTTTTCCCAATGATCTCTTTACGAACGTTTCTATCATTCAAGTCCCAGTGCACAATGTGAAACCGGCCCTTGTGACCACCACTGGCCTTCACAACTTTCTCTAACACTGATCTCAGTCGGTCCTCATTGCGACCACAGAGAGTCACACTCGCGCCCCGGGATGCAAACAACACAGCGATAGCTTCTCCTAAACCAGAACTGGAACCGGTAACGACAGCAACTTTTCCGTTTAACTGATAAGCCATAGTGCTGAAACAATGCACAGTGCAAATCACGTATAGCTAGCAAACAGAATGAAAAGCAAAAATTAGCTTCCATCAGTTATCAGTTATAAGTTGGGGTATCTTCATTGCACTCCGGACATGTCCACAGGTGCTCAGATCCTCCCCCCAGCATATGCATCAGCGTCCGGTGGCTAATAGTGCCAGTTCTGTGTTGGTTGACGAGGCGCTTTGTTTTCCCGATGTACCTCTCGCGACGACTGCCTGAAACAGGCTAATGAAACTAGAACATTATATACAACAATAAGACAGAGACAAACAGCTTTCCTCGGTCATGTGATGAGAAGAGAGGCATTGGAGAACATCGTAACAACTGGAAAGATCGAGGGGAAGAGAGGCAGAGGTAGACCAAGAGAAGTGATGCTGGATGGATTGAGACGGTGGCATGGAGGAATATCAGCAGCAGAGTTGATCCAGAGAACCAAAGACCGAGATCTATGGAGAGCCATGAACGCCTACGCCAGCCGGCACGGCACTTGATGATGATGATGATGACCTCTCGCGTCTGGCTGTGCCGATTCTTACTCCCAGGTCTTTCATCCTGGACAGCGATGTGGAATCACTGACGTCAAAGTCCTCTGTTCTCGCCATATCTTTAAGGACGTTAATAACATCGGCACGATCCATGGGCTGGCAATCTACAGGGGGTGCAGAGCCAGCCAGTTTGTCAGCTAGTTCATTTCCCTCGACTCCCGCATGTCCCGGGACGAAGATGAAGGTGACTTTACGGACAACAGACTTCCGCAGCGATTCAGTCCACTGTCTACGTACAGATCCAGCTTCGACCTTCTGAATCATGCTCATTGAATCACTTGGTACACATACGTTGGTATAATGCTGTGATTCCAGCCATATGAAAGCCCGTGTAACTGCCATCACCTGCATCGTCATGCTGCTCGTGGTCATAGAGTGGGCACCACTGGATTCTTGAACGGTTCGGCCCAATGAACGGGCTGTAAATGCCCACGCACTTCACTGCTGCTTTACAACAGATCCATCTGTATAGATGAGCACTTCAGGGCTATCTGAGTGTTCATAGATGAGCGCGTTAACCTCTGCATTGACAGCGGCAGGGTTCTGCTCTCTGCACCGTCTGTCGAGTGTGATAATGCAGGAGAAAGTGCACTTAAAAGCTGGAGGCACCGGCACCCATTCCTTGCCGGGGTTGATACTGGTAAGACTGCAGACCTGTCTGACGACACCTTCCGCCCGACCCATCCATGATTTGCTCCTCTTTAGCCTGTCACCCTTTTCTCTGAATATAGTGTCATGCAGAGGGTGCTGCTCATCTGCACTTATTTTTAAGTATGCACGAGCTCTCCAGATCTTGATCCTGTGTTTCATTGTCGGGAAGTCAAGGAGGTATCTCATTTCTACACAGCTGGTTTCTCTCGTGCAGCCCAAAATGATGCGCATGGCTTCGCTTTGTACCTTTTCAAGTCTTCCAATCTGTGTAGGGCTGACAGTGAGGATGGCCAGGGCATACTCGATGCGTGAAAGCACAAGTCCTTGGAACAGAAGTATTACCAGTCTTTGCTCGATATTGGCAGTCGCCATGACTCTCATTGCTGACAAACCTTTTCAAGCCTTCGTTATGACATAATCGACATGATCTCTGAAGGACAAGCTACGATCAAGCCTCACGCCGAGATATGTCATTGACTGGGTTCTACTGAAACTGCTCCCATCCATTCTTACTGCCGGCAGGTCTGTTTTCACAATATGGTTGTTTAGTGAGAACCATGTAACCGCTGCCTTTGCAGGGTTGACAAGGGCAACGGCATCAGCACACCATGAGGAAACTAGATCGAATTAGTTTCGAGTGAACTTATACCTCGCGACACATGTATCATGTGGCCATGAACTGTGGTCTATAGCCTAGAAAACATAAACAGTTCTCAATCCCTGTAGCTTAGACACAATTATAATGCATAGTATGACTGTAATATGATATTTTTGCGCCATGTTATTGCTGATAGCGCCATTCCTTTCCTTGACCCAGATACAGCCTTTCGAAATGCCTCTTATGTGGAAAGCGAACATTGCGCTGGTATTGTAATGAGCACGGTCGGAGGTGATTTCGACGCCTGAGCTTATATAATGTGAAGGCGCTGTCACATCACACACTCATATCAGGCAACGTCTTCCTCCACCTGTTGCTGTTATATGTAAAATATCTTTCGCATCGTTAATCCATCTGCGCTGTACCTTCCCGGTACATCCACCTCAATAGTTTTCTTTTCAAGCATTCGTGTCATTTTCATATGACTAACATGTTTAATTATCCTTAATTTATTTATCGTAATAACCAGTCTTCTCCAAGACTGAGTGCTTAGTGTATTGATCTGTTTTATCCTGCTTAATAGGTTTCCAGGATAAATAACATTATGCCTCTATTAATTTCACACTCCTACAGACCTTCCTTATTTGGCAGCTGCGCAGGATATACTTCTCAAGTCTGCTGGTATGCTAAATTTCAAAATATAGAAACACGACTTATAAAATACTCAAAACGGCATCCATACCTAGGGTTGCCAAACGTCCTGGAAAAAGAGAACATTTGCTCCTTTTTAGCCTAATATTGTCCGTCCGGCAGGCAAAGCTAAAAACCTTTAAAATATCCGGCTTTTCTTATATTTATTGTTATGTTTTTATGTATTGTTGTTACAACACATAATGTATCTACACTGTACCGTATGTTTACATTGTTAAAATGTCGAAAGTCTATGTATTTCTGCGAACTAGTCGATTCTAGTAATTCTAACTGTTATCTGTATCTGGATCATTACTATTTTTGATATTTACTATTACTTCTGTATTAAAACCCATTGCTTAACAATATTTATTTAATTTTCCTATTTATACCAAATGTGAAACACCAAAGGAACAGACTCTTACTCGACTCTGTAAAGGGCATCATTCTCACAAAGTACAATTTGAAGAATCTTACCTGTGAACAGTTTTATGCATATGTGATTGCTAACGAGGATCTTCTAATAAAAAGTTGGCTCCTCCGAGAAATATGTTGTGTAATTAATAAAGATTACAAGGTAACTAGCTGACCCGGCCCGGCTTCGCCCAGTCCCTGGAGTGGATCTATCTATCTATCAGTCTGTCAGTCAGTCTGTCTGTCTGTCTGTCTGTCTGTCTGTCTGTCTGTCTGTCTGTCTGCTTGTTTGTCTGTCTGTCTGGCTGACCCGGCCCAGCTTCACCCAGTCCCTGGTGGGGAGCATCTCATTTAATTCATATAAGTAGTCATATAAGCTCCCGTTCCCAAATATCTGTCTGTCTGTCTGTCTATCTGTCTGTCTGTCTGACACGGCCCGGCTTCACCCAGTCCCTGGTGGGGAGCATCTCATTTAATTAATATGCGTAGTAATATAAGCTCCCGTTCCCGACTATCTGTCTGTCTGTCTGTCTGTCTGTCTGTCTGTCTGTCTGTCTGTCTGTATGTCTGTCTGTCTGTCTGTCTGACCCGGCCCGGCTTCACCCAGTCCCTGGTGGGGAGCATCTCATTTAATTAATATGCGTAGTCATATAAGCTCCCGTTCGTCTGTCTGTCTGTCTGTCTGTCTGTCTGTCTGTCTGTCTGTCTGTCTGTCTGTCTGTCTGTCTGTCTGTCTGTCTGTCTGTCTGACCCGGCCCGGCTTCACCCAGTCCCTGGTGGGGAGCATCTAATTTAATTCATATACGTAGTCATATAATCTCCCGTTCCCGACTATTTATCTGTCTGTCTGTCTGCCTGTCTGTCTATCTGACCCGGCGTGGCTTCGCCCAGCTCCTGGCGGGGAGCGTCTCATTAAATTCACACAGTAACTTAAAAGAATGTCCTTCCACACACCATCCATTATTTTTAATGAAAACTGTTTTTAAATCACCTACATGACTGTAGATAACTTCTTTAAGCATTAAAAGATGAGTTACAATTTATGCATTATGCATTATTTTTATGAAAACTTTGAAAATGCCTTAAAGATTATATCATTATTTATTATAACTCATATGCCAGCAAATAACTATAGAAAAAGAGTTTATAAATCTTTGAAAACGATGTAACAATATGACTATAAAGTATATAGAAATGTTATTAAAAGTTATGCCCCTTGAAATAACTTTTCTAGAGTTAAGTCCCTTTGCTATATAGAAATTATAATGGAAAATGAAATATTAAATTTTAGTAAGTAAGTAGCAGAAAAAAAAAAACTAAAAAACTATGACAGAAAGTTGCACAGGAATGAAAAGAAAACGTGTAGACAATTTCATCTCAATCGGATGGACCGTTCGCGAACGCATAAAGAACGGACATACATACAGTCTCTTTTATAGATATAGATAATTGTACAATCGGCTGTTTAAATAATGTTTTTTTTTTCTTAGCATTTTGAAAAATGCATTCATTGAATTTATATAATATTATTTAATATGATTGTTTCTTGGTCGAATCACTAAGAGTAAGATACACTTATTGGCTTCTATTGTAATAAAATTGTACTGATTGTGGGTTTAATCTGGAACGATTCAAATGAAACATTCAGTATGTCCTCCGTTGTCCTATTTTTTTTGGGGGGGGGGGGGGGTCTTATTATGTCCTCCTTTTGGTGCCCACGTATCTAGCAGCCCTATCCATACCGCACTCCAATGTTAATACCAGACGCATACGTTAGTTTCGCATGATAAAGAGTGTTTAAGTCTAGTTGATCGGTGTAGGAGCTGAAACCCACTTCCTCACCTTCAGCGCACAGGAAATGCCAATATCATTTATAGCATGTGTAGTTTTGGAATCCGTACACATGGTGTTCTAGTCAGTTCAGACGCGGTGATGGGACTCTTATTCTGTTAACTGGGGAAAGACACTAACGTACTTAAGGAGATATACGTGTGCATTGAAAGTAATGCTCTTGTAAGAGACAGACAGACAGACAGACAGACAGACAGACAGACAGACAGACAGACAGACAGACAGACAGATGTTGTATTAATGTCTATCTTGATCTACCTGTTCCAACCATCGCCAATATATTTTCTTCCAGTGCTCTCTTCGTTCAGGGATGCGACCACTGCTATAAAATCTAAATGACCATATTACAATCTTTAATGGGTATTAGGTATATGGTGCTAAGCCTCAATGTGTCTGAAAACCGATCGACTCTCGCTGGGTGATATTGTAAATATCACGGTTGTCGTATAACGTCACGGGACATGTCCTGGTACGCATGTTAGGCTGTTCGACCAGAGGGTCCAGGTCAAAGTTAAAATATTTCCCTAGATGAGAACTCGAATACATGACAACCTGGCCGGCCCCAAAACGATGTACACCAGCGATATTAGAAGAGGCATATTCGATATAGACATATATTTAAGATCCATTTAGAATCTTTCCCATCTAAACTCGATCTTTAAAAGGTCTGTAACGAAGCTTGTAAATATGGGCCTCAAATACTGGTCTTCCGCATTTCAAGAGTTAAAGAAATAGATATTCTACCGCCTTCAGAATAATGTTATTGCATGTCCATTGCAGGACGTTGCCATCTACCCTACTTTGATTTCTTAGGCATTTTAAGCTAACTAAATTTCCATTAGTTTCTAAACGAGAAGTTAATGTTTAAATCCAGCTGACCAATATAGAGAATGAAATCTACTGCCCTGCCATCTGTGCACATCTGGTTAAAGTTCGAGCGCTGTTAACATTTAGGGCACGTTGATAACTATTTCAGATTTATATATCTATATCTATAAAACAAAGTGTATGTGTATATGTATATATGTATGTATGTAAATATGTATGTCCTTTATTTGTTCGCGAACGGCATATCCGATTGAGATGAAATTTTCTACACGCCTTCCTTTCATTCCAGAGCTGTCAACTGTCATAGTTTTTTTTTCTTCTTCCTCCTCCTCCCTCCTCCCCCTCCCAAAATACGTACGTAAATATATGATGATGATGATGAAAGAATCCCCGAACCAAAACGCTAGGGAAAGGGAAGAAAATGACGTGACTACACAGAATCGTCACATGGCAATCATCATCATCAAGTGCCGTGCCGGCTGGCGTAGGCGTTCATGGCTCTCCGTAGATCTCAGTCTTTGGTTTTTTGGATCAACTCTGCTGCTGATGTTCCTCCATGCCACGGCAATATCAATAACAATTCATCTTTTTATGTGTAAGGAAGTTATCTACAGTCGTGTAGAAGGGAAGAACTAGACGAGTATGAATTCGGAATGGCGAACTCTCTCCTCCTCTCTTCTTCCTCCCTCTCATCCTTCTCCCGACTCCCTCCTCCTTCTCCCTCTTTCTTCTCCCTCTTCCTCTCCCCTCCTCCTCCATCCTCCTCCCTCCTACTCCATCCGCCTCCTCCCCCTCCTCCCTCATCTTCCCTTCTCCTCCCTCTCCCTCCTTATCCCTCCTCCTCCTCCTGCCTCCCTCCTCCTCCTCCTGCCTCCTTCTCCCTCATCATCCTCACTCCTCCTTCTCCTTCTTCTCCCTCTTCCCTCTTCCTCCTCCTCCTACCTCCTCCCTCCTCCTCCCTCTACCTCCTCCTCCTCCCTCCACCCTCCTCCCTCCTTCTCCTCCTCTTCCTCCTCCTCCTCCTCCCTCTACCTCCTCCTCCCCCTACCTCTTTCCTCCTCCCTCCTCTTCATCTTCCACCTCCCTTTCCTTCCTCCCCTCCTCATTCTCCCTCCTTCCTCTCCCTCCTTCCTCCTCCTCCTTCCTTCTTCTCCCTCTGCCTCCTCCCTCCTCCTATCCCCTCCTCCTCCCTCCTCCTCCTTCTCCTCCCTCCTTCTCCTCCTCCCTCCTTCTCCTCCTCCTCCTACCCTCTTCCTCTTTCCTCCTCCCTCTCCCTCCTCCATCCTCCTCCACCTCCTCCTCCACCCTCTTCCTCCTTCTCCTCCTCCCTCTCCCTCCTCCCTCCTCCTCCTCCCTCTTCCTCCTCCTTCCTTCTCCTCCCTCCTCCTCCCTCTCCTCCTCCCCTACCTCCTCCCCCTCCTCCTCTCTCCTCCCCTCCTCCCCTTTCCCCTCCTCCTCCCTCTACAATCCTCCCTCCTCCTCTCCACTCTTCCTCCTACCCTCATCCTCTCCCTCCTCCCTATCCCTCCTCCTCCCTTCACATTCCTCCTCCTCCTCTCTTCCTCCTCCTCCTCCTCCACCTCTCCTCCTCCCTCCTCCTCCTTCTTCCTCTCCTCCTCCTCCCTCCTCCCCTCCTCCTCCTCCTCCTCCTCCTCCTCCTCACTCCTCCTCCTCCTCCCTCTACCTCCTCCCTCTTCCTCCTCCTCATCCCTCCTCCTCCCTTCTCCTCCTCCCTCCTCCTCCTCCCTCTACCTCCTCCTCCCTTCACATTCCTCCTCCTCCCTCTTCCTCCTCCTCCCTCCTACTCCTCATCCCTCCTTCTCCCTCCTCCTCCTTCTTCCTCCCTCCTCCCCCTCCACTTCCTCCTCTTCCCTCTCCTCCTCCTCACTCCTCCTCCTCCCTCCTCCTCCCTCTACCTCCTCCCTCCTCCTCCCTTCACATTCCTCCTCCTCCCTCTTCCTCCTCCTCCCTCCTCCTCCTCATCCCTTCTTCTCCCTCCTCCTCCTTCTTCCTCCTCCTCCTCCTCCTCCCTCCTCCCCTCCTCCTTCCTCCTCTTCCCTCTCCTCCTCCTCACTCCTCCTCCTCCCTCCTCCTCCCTCTACCTCCTCCCTCCTCCTCCCTTCACATTCCTCCTCCTCCCTCTTCCTCCTCCCTCCCTCCTCCTCCCTCCTCCTCCTCTCTCCTCCTCCCTCCTCATCACTCCTCCTCCCTCCTCCACCTCCTCCCTCCTCCCCCTCCGCCTCCTCCCTCCTCCTCCTCCCTCTACCTCCTCTTCTCCCTCCTCCTCCCTCTACCTCCTCCCTACTCCTCCCTTCACATTCCTTCTCCTCCCTCTTCCTCCCTCCTCCTCCTCTCTCCGCCTCCCTCCTCCTCCTCCTCCCCTCCCCCCTCCTTCTCCTCCTTCTCCCTCCTCATTCTCCCTCTTCCTTCTCCCTCCGCCTCCTCCATCCTCCTACTCTCTCCTCCTCCTCCTTTTTCCTCCCTCTCCTCCTCCTGCTCCCTTCTCCTCCTGCGTTCTTCTCCTCCCTCCTTCTCCCTCCTCCTCCCTCTTCCTCCTCCCTCCTCCTCGCCTCCTCCACACTACTCCTCCCTCCTCCTCCTAATCCCTCCTCCTCCCTCCTATTCCTCCCTACTCCTCCTGTCTCCTCCCTCCTCCTCCCTCCTCTTCCCTCCTCCACCTCCCTCTTCCTCCTCCCTCCTCCATTTACCCAAGACAGACAGACAGTCAGACAGATAGTCGGGAACGGGATCTTATATGACTACTTATATAATTTAAATGAGATGCTCTCCACCATGGGATGGGCCGGGTCAGACAGACAGACAGACAGATAGATAGATAGATAGACAGACAGACAGACAGACAGACAGACAGACAGTCGGGAACTTATATGACTACTTATATGAATTAAATGAGATTCTCCCCACCAGGAGTTGGGCAATGCCGGGCCGGGTCAGACAGACAGACAGACAGATAGATAGTCGGAACGGGAACTTATGTGACTACTTATATGAATTAAATGAGATTCTCCCCATCAGGGTCTGGGCGAAGACGGGCCGGGTCAGACAGACAGACAGACAGATAGACAGACAGACAGACAGACAGATAGTCGGTAACGGGAACGAGAACTTATATGACTACTTATATGAATTAAATGAGATGCTCCCCACCAGGGTCTGGGCGAAGCCGGGCCGGGTCAGCTAGTGTTATATAAACTTCTTGTCCGCAACTAGGGCAGTTTAAGTATGCAATGTCTGATAAATAGGACAATCTACATACTTCAAGTAAGTATTTTATTACTAAAACTAAATTGTTATCGTTTTTGACACAATCAAAATGTCGGCCATGTAACGAAACATCTAGAACTCAGTACACTGCATTACATAAACTGAGCGACTGGCCTACTTATTGCGTAAATGAATGCTGCGTATTTTCTTTGTTAGAGCTGATATATCGGATTCAGTTGCTTTTACAAATCTGTTTATCACAGCTAGAAGGCCTGAATCTGTATCTGTCTGCCACTGAAGCTCCGAGAGTCAACGTCGCAGCCTATAACTGCCAGTTTTACACATAACTCCAGCACTAGAATAATGGCGTCCAGCTTACATGACAAGGTGGCTATTGTTACTGGTTCCAGTTCTGGGATTGGAGAGGCCATTGCGCTAGCCTTTGCACGTCGCGGGACAAAGGTCACTTTGTGTGGACGCGATCTCCAAAGACTGAAATCAGTGTTTGATAAAGTTGTAGAAATTAGCGGCGGTAAGTCGGACAGATTCCTGACTGTTGATGGCGATTTGAATGATTCAGAAGTTCGGAAAAGGATAATTGAGAAGACAGTTGAGAAGTTCGGACGCTTGGATATTCTTGTTCCCAATGCCGCATCGGCAAGTACTCAGGCGTCAATATCCAATGCTACAGAAGAAAGTTACGACGCTATCCTGAATACCAACCTGAAATCGACGTTTTTCCTCATTCAGCAAGCGATTCCACATCTGGAGAAGTCTAAAGGCACTATAGTCAACATATCGTCTAACCTGGCTTCAATGGTGATGCCATCTGCAGCAGTGTATTCCATTACTAAAGCAGCTCTGGATCATCTAACTCGTTGTCTGGCTGTAGATCTCGGACAGAAAGGCATCCGTGTCAACTGTGTGAAACCAGGCTACATACCCACACGTCTCTTACGCGGTTTTGGAGACAACGCAGGCATAGCTGAACGGATAAAAAAGATGGAAGATGGCAAGGTACCTTTAAAAGGGAGAGATTTGAGTGTTGAGGATATAGCTGAGGCTGTAGTGTTCCTGTCGTCGGATGCTGCTGGTTTTATCACTGGTGAGAACGTCAGTGTCGATGGAGGCAGAAGTTTTTCTGGAGGTGTTGAGGACGTATCCATGCATTAGGATGTGAGAGAAATATTATAACTTTTCGTTTGAACACTATAGATTTTACTTTTGATTAGTTAATTTTAATTAGCTACTTTTATAACGATGTAGTATTAAGCTCGAGTATTGTTAAACATGATTATGCTTAAGTTATTGTGTGGTGGCTAGCCGGCTGGACTTCCGGTCGGAGGTCATGTGTGCAAATCTCCGCCACGAGACGGGAATTATTTTAGATCTGTTTTCTCCAAGGACGATCGAGGCAAACATAAGTACCAGGACATGTCTGTAATGCAAAGGCAGCCGGTGTAATATTTACCACATAACCCGTGGGATACTGAGTGATGTATAACATATGGGACTGTACACTCAGTACGAATCAATATGTGTTTATGGGGACTTTATTTCTTTCTTGTTTTGTAGTCAGATATTAGTGCCTATTACTATTACCACAACGGGAACCATTACAACTACCACCACTACCACTGCTGATGATACTACTACTACTACTACTACTACTACTACTACTACTACTACTACTACTACTACTACTACTACTACTACTACTACTACTATTGCTGCTTCTACTACTACTACTACTACTATACTACTACTACTACTACTACTACTACTACTAATATACTACTACTACTACTGCTTCTACTACTACTACTACTACTACTACTACTACTACTACTACTACTACTACTACTACTACTACTACTACTACTACTACTATTGCTGCTTCTACTACTACTACTACTACTACTACTACTATACTACTACTACTACTACTACTACTAATATACTACTACTACTACTGCTTCTAATACTACTACTACTACTACTACTACTACTACTACTACTACTACTACTACTACTACTACTACGACTACTACTACTACTACTACTACTACCATTACTACTACTACTACTACTACTACTACTACTACTACTACTACTACTACTACTACTATTGCTACTATAAGTACTACTACTACAACTATGACTACTACTACTACTACTACTACTACTACTACTACTACTACTACTACTACTAATACTACTACTACTACTACTACTACTACTGCTACTACTACTACTACAACTATTAGGTATAGTATTTTAGATTACGATGATAGTAATAATAATCATAATGTGAGATTAAATAAACCAGTACACTTAGTGACAACTGGTAAAACTGATTGGAAAAGAGCAAAGGGACCGAGGAAATTTCAATGCCTGGATCTCAAGATATGATCGAAAACTGTTGATCGCGTGACTTTGTGAACAATGGCCACCTACGCTTGTTGTTATGGCACATGAGTAATAATAATAATATTAATAGTAATCAGTATCATCATCATAAGTATCCACGAGTCGGCGAAAGCTGCGGTTCATAGGGACAAGGGAACAGTTGGGGTGAAAAAGAGGCAGGTGAAGATCGAGAAAGAAGACGATAGACAGCGTGGCATCGTGGCAAGAAGAAACATCGGTATAAAAAAAAATATTGGCCGTGCACGAGGTAGAAGGCTGTGGAAAGACATAATCTCCAACGCCACACGGCATGTACTAAAATTAGCTGATCTGAAGATACAATAAATAATTTGAAACAATCAAGATGATGAAAATACCTATGATGCTGATGATGATGATGATGATGATGATGATGATGATGATGATGATGATAATGATGATTATGAATACAACAATGATGACGATATTACTGACGATGATAATACTGTTACTGATGCTGATAACAATGGTGAATATATTGTCTTAAAGATAATGCTGATGATAATGATGCTTAGAATAATTGTGATGCTAATACTGATGGCAGTGATATTGTTACCACTGCAGATAATGATGGTGATGGTGATGATTATAGCAATAATGATAACGATGATGATGATAATGGCGATGATTATAGCAATGATTATAACGATGATGATGATAATGGCGATGATGATGATGATGATGATGATGATGATGATGATGATGATGATGATGATGATGATGATGATGATGATGATGATGATGATGACGACGATGATGATGATATAGGCACAGCTGAAACCGTGTCCGAGCAGTCTGTTAATCGATTTATTTAAGCTTTTCAGACTCGAGCAACCCTTGCAATTATGCTAAAATGACACGAAATCTTGGCATAAAATTGGCTGTCAACAAACATGGTCATAGAATTACTAGACATTTGTAATCACATTAATCCACCAATGATGATAGCTGCTTTTGTGTATTATTGTGATTATGCTTCCAACTTCATTTTCTTCAATTAAAATTCCATATTTAAAATACGATGTGTAGTATGCTGTATTTCTTTAAATAAGACAAAATCATTCCCATAGCAACAACAGCCGCTGGGTGTGAAGTGTAATGTCTTCGCATTTTCGAGGATCAGACAAATAAGGCTTAAAGTCGCTTAAAAGTCGACAGGGTCGACTTCATTGCACCGAGTTTTATCCCATATGGCTCGGCCTCTTTCTGCGGAAAGCGTCGCACAAAGCACAAACTCAGTAGCTCTAGCGACGACCCACAGAAGTCTCCGAAAAATGTAACTTGTGAACCGACGGACGCGGCTCGGAATCGAACCCACAGCCTTCGGAGCCCGATTCAAACGGCTTGACCACTTCGCCACGGAGACTCCCGGAGACAAATAAGGCGTGTTCGCCTATTTAGTGTTTTGTCCTCTTTCCTTCCCAGACAGTTGTCTGATACCCATTTTATGAGGCTGGTTTTAAGTTCCCAAGTAAATGAAGAGAAGTCAAGATGTCATTCCAACGATCCAGTATCATCATCATCATCATCATCATCATCATCATCATCATCATCATCATCAGCATCATCATCATCATCATCATCATTATCATCATCAAATGCCCTGCCAGCTGGCATAGGCGTTCATGGCTCTCCACAGATCTCGGTCTTTGGTTTTCTGGATCAACTCTGCTGATGGTATTCCTCCATGCCACCGTCTCAATCCATCCAGCATCATTTCTCTTGGTCTGCCTCTGCTACCCTTCCCCTCGATCTTTCCAGTTGTCACGATGTTCTCCAATGCTTCTCTTCTCATCACATGACCAAAGAAAGATGTTTGTCTCTTTCTTATTGTTGTATATAGTGTTCTAGTTTCATTAGCCTGTTTTAGGCAGTCGTCGTTAGTTACTTAGGCAGTCCAAGGAATTCGCAACATTCGTCTCAGGAACCACATCTCTGTTGCTTCTAATTTCTTCTTATTTATTCATTTACATTCCAAGATTCACTACCATACAGCAAAACTGGTTTCACATAGAATTTCAGCACTCTCTTTCGTACATTCAGTGACAGTAACTTATTGCATAAGATACTCTTCATTTTCTGAAATGCGGCTTTTGCTTGCCCTATTCTACTCGTAATCTCTGTTGTACATGTTCCATCTGATGTTATAAATGCCCCTAGGTATTTAAAATTATCCATTTGGTTAAGAAGTTTTCCTTCTATTTCTATTTCACATTTTGGTGTCACCATTTTCTTTGATATCGCCATTGTTACTGTTTTCTTGATATTCAAGGAGAGTCCTTTCCTTGCACTCTCTGTTACTACAATGTCCAGCAATTGTTGTAGGTCTGTTGATTTATCTGCCACTAATACTGTGCCATCTGTATAGCGTAAATTATTTATAACCTCCAAATAGTATTCCTGGCGTCTCTTTGATCTCTGTAATTATTATTTCGCTATGTATAAGGAAAACCATATTTCAGAGCTAGTGAACGACGTTAATGACTGTCTTAGAACATCCTCATCCGGTAGGGTCAGTCATGAGCCACAGGTGACACCATCCAGTATGGGGTTTAGATATAAATGTTGATCAGTTGATTGGAAATGTTATTGCAGTTGGACTCAATAGCTTTGGACTAGGCGAAGCCGATGGCATTTTGTTTACATCCCGAGGTTCACGCGTGGCTCTAATGGGAAAGATACGACAAAAGAAATCGGTGCTTGAATATGATAATTATTGGAATACAAGACAGGTTTCTATCTGCACAAGCTGACCTGAAAAAACCAGCATCGTAGGGGGACTATTGCTAAAATTATTGAGAGATTCCGAGGCGTCATTAGTCTTACTCAAATATTTCATATCTGTCTCTTTCTCACACTTGATATTAACATAGAGAAAAGAAGACTAGAAGACCACATACACACACACACACACACGCACGCACGCACGCACAATTAATGATTTTGTGATCAATTACATGTATTCTACTTCTATTGTGTATTCCCGTACACATGCACACCCATACAAGTGGCATGCAAACATATAAACATATAAAAAATTCATGTAAAAATATACCTATTAAGCTAAAATAGCTAAAAGCCAGTGAAACTTTAGAGTAGTCCTTACAAGTCTTAAATAACACCATCACGCAGACATATGTAGCTGTAACATCGAACCAACAATGCAAATGTCCAAGGAAAAGGACAGCAAGTAATTCAGAAGAAAAAAAAGATGAAAGAGGACGTCTCCTAAAGGAAGAATAGCAGGATGCGGAGAAAGCCGTCAGGAACCTGGATCATCGACTTACTTCCATTCACCTGCACCGAGATCCAAGGTAATAGAATCTCGGTTACACCCCGAGCCTTGGAGTCTTCGACTCTTAGTGAGTTACCACTCTTTCAATCTAAACAATGACCCCCACCTAGGGGAGTGTGGATCACTGTAACAAAAGTACGACACATTCTCCTATCCTTAGAAAATAAGACAGAATTACTTAGAGATTTAACACACAGACACTTTAATTCAGGAAGAAGTAAAACAAACAACACAGCTGGAACAATTATTGTCTGAGCTGTCCTGAGAGACCCTCTGTTTCCGGTCGATCAGATTTCCAGGAGAGGTGAGGTGGTACGAAAGAGTTTCCCATGAAGATCACCGAAGGAGTCTGAATGGGTATAGTGTTTGTGATAATTAATTTGGAACTAAAACAATTTGCTTCACCCGGAATCGTAAGTCCTTTCGTCCCCAGTGCTGCCCCTGGTTAGAACAAATACTTGATTTCTTTACTTCCAGCAAAGGTGCAGTTATAATGATGGAGACGGTACTGTTGTCCTTGTGTAGAGGATGCGTTATCCTATCCACCAAGCCTCCATCTGAACTGTCAGAGTCTCGGACACCGTAACAAAAAAGAGAGAATCTGGAAAAAACGACAAACAATCCCCCGGTGAATAACTTATGCTAAGTCCCGCCAAATATGCACATCCCAACAGCCCACACTCTCCTCTCGCAGTTTCCTCTTTCAGCTCTCCCAGAACCGATCCCAAGGATTTTCTCCAACCGATCCTATCCATCACGACCAGAACGAGATCTCTCCATCAACTCCTCCCAAGAAGGGACCATGACATTTCAAATGAACTCTAAATCCCGTCGAGATATGGACAGGACTTCATCCTCCATCCTAGAAAGTAAAGACTCTAAAGGCCAGAATACCTAAAGGAGGCAATCAGAGAGTAAACGTCATAGATTGGCACGCCACAGACTGATAGAAAGCCAAAGTTAACTAAACTTTCCAAGAAAAGAAGCCAACGCTTCCGCTAAACCGGCAGAGACCTAATAAACTATCAGAATAGAAAGACCAATGGTCCCCAGAGAATTCGTAACCTATCTATTGGACCATTGCTCCTGATACTCACCATTGAAACAGGGACACCCTTTTTCCTCGTATATCTTTCTTCCCAAGGCCATAGGAAACAGGAAATTATAGTATCCTATAGGCTTACCTCTCTCCCTAGACAAATCGTCCGAACAGGACTGACCAATTTATTATAACTTGATGGGAGACAAGATCCACATTTGAACGGCCTTCTCGGACGACCCGTGAGCAACCAGGGAAGAATCCATGACTGTCGTTACGTCACCCATAGAGCGTTCAACTAGTGCTCACGAAAAGGCGTAGTGAAAAGACAGATAATTTCCCGTACTTCATCTAAACCCTACCTATCCTGAAATGTACTTATAAAGACATATGAATTCTACCAGAGTACAGTAAATACCAAATGATTTAGTGTCTAAATTATGATGGTCTGACCTGGAAGAATGACATGAAACAATCCAGCAGATCTAATAATCTATTCCGTCACATCACCAAGGAACGTTTCCAGATTTGGCGCCTGGACAGTTAGTATATCATAACTAGAAATTACTTTCTCTGAAACTTACAGGGCAACAGAAATAAAGTGTGACTTATATCACGTGGGAAAGAGATTTGTAGAATGACTTTAAAAATATGGGGAGATTGGGTGACCGCTGCAGAACATGAATATGGGAGATTCACTTCAGCCGATTGGTGGTCTATGCTCCAGGGTGGGGGGGGGGGGTGGGCGAGGATCAAAGTCACCAGTAGAAGAAGCAGTAGCAGAAGCAGTATTAGTACTAGTAGCAGTACAAGTAATAGTATTGATAGCAGTACCACTAGTAGTACAATTAACAGAACCAGTAGCAGTACCAGTAGCAATACTAGTAGCTGTACCAGTAGTAGTACTAGTAGCAGTACCAGTAGTAGTACTAGTAGCAGTACCAGTAGTAGTACTAGTAGCAGTACTGTGGGGTGGTAAATATAATAAATTAGAATAAGGACAAGTTTCGCTAGGGGTATTCAGTATGAATGGGGTCTAAAACCCAAACGCGCCCTCTATAGGAATTAATATATTGGCTCGTAACCCCCAAGTATTGAACAAGACAGAAAAGGGTGCAAGTTCAACACTGTCAGAGTCTACGGTACGGCAGTGATGCCGTGACATCGTTACGCCGCCAGGTGACTCAGTCCCGAGGAGGAATGAAGGAACTTCGTTACGCCGCCAGGCGAACAGCGGTCACCTGCCTGCGAAGTTGCCGGCTGGCGAGACGGTCAGCGGTCACACCAAGGACGCACGCATGTCTCGTGAAGCCACCTCCGGTGAGGAGGCGAGTTCCAAACCACAGGCAGACAGCTCTGGGACGTAGACGGAACAGGACGCATGTTGCGAGAAAGGTTTCTGTGCCCGAATGTCGAATGCCTGGACATCTTGAGAGTGAGACTGTGTGCTGTATGGTAGATGTAAGTGTTTAGAAGTATCCAATATATATTTGCTGTGATCATCGTATTGTATATGATCTGTAATTAAATCCGTTGAACGTTGTGTCGTTGAGTCTTGAGTAAAATCACGTTGTACTTGTACTGTCCCACATGTGTTAGGTAGCGAGCCCAGTGTAAGACCCTGACATGTGTGGACGCTCGTCCTGTACTAGGAGGTATTCAGCATATTTGTTATCACTCCACTTTGTTAACTCATCACCTGTTAACTTCAACTTTAACCCCATATCAATGAAATCAAATAATGAAGACATGATGAAAAATGTCAATGTAATACCAGCCACACAGATAGTTATAAGTGGTTAGTACAATAAACAAGTTACAATTTTTCTATATGCAATATGTGCCTAAAATTGCATCCTTAAAGTAAATGAAAAGAAAAGTATACTCAAGTGTCCTGGATGCGGTGAAGAATGGTTGGAAAAACGGGCTAGGAAACTTGTAGGGTCGTCACTCTCGAATCACAAATGACCTCTACGCGCACGGTTTCGGATGGTACGGAAAAAACCTGCTTTGTTTTGGAGGAAATAAATTAGCGTCTATTTGTTGGTGTGTGCCTGCTTGTCACTAAGTATTGAGTAGGTTTGTATGGCGTTGAGTGTAATTGTATGTCGTAAGTTTGTCCGTCAACAATTTTTTTTTTTTCAACACAAGTCACTTTCTTTCAAAACTTTCTGCTTTCCACAAACTCAACTCACAAAGACAATCTAACTGTATCTTAACACGCTATAACATTGATGACACATCACTTACATCAAGATGACATTCAGTAAGGACATAGACATCAAGTTTACAAGATGGCGACAAGATCACAATGGCGACAAGATCACAATGTCGACAAGGTCAAAACGGTAACAAACGTTTGACAATCACGAATGTTTTACACGTTTACACGATCAAACAATACGAATGCACTGTACGTTTACAACTAGTCTCCATGTTTAAACACTGTAGCAATAATTCAAAATGAGCCTTCCATGATCACTTTTACATGTACAATCAATTTTAACAAAAATTCTAAGTTCACAACCTCTAGTTCTAAACATTTATCACATAAACACGTTTATTTTAAAGCTGGACGATAACCCCCACGTCCACACATGTCAGGGTCTTACACTGGGCTCGCTACCTAACACATGTGGGACAGTACAAGTACAACGTGATTTTACTCAAGACTCAACGACACAACGTTCAACGGATTTAATTACAGATCATATACAATACGATGATCACAGCAAATATATATTGGATACTTCTAAACACTTACATCTACCATACAGCACACAGTCTCACTCTCAAGATGTCCAGGCATTCGACATTCGGGCACAGAAACCTTTCTCGCAACATGCGTCCTGTTCCGTCTACGTCCCAGAGCTGTCTGCCCATGGTTTGGAACTCGCCTCCTCACCGGAGGTGGCTTCACGAGACATGCGTGCGTCCTTGGTGTGACCGCTGGCCGTCTCGCCAGCCGGCAACTTCGCAGGCAGGTGACCACTGTTCGCCTGGCGGCGTAACGAAGTTCCTTCATTCCTCCTCGGGACTGAGTCACCTGGCGGCGTAACGATGTCACGGCATCACTGCCGTACCGTAGACTCTGACAAACACTAACATAGAAGAAATGTTTCCCATAGAAGGCTGGGAGATCTGGGAAGTTCTACCACAGACACCCGAGTACTAATCACTCTACCCAGAAGGTGTGTCTATGTGTAAGTTGCCCCGCCCCACATTTAATCTTCCATATATATATATAAACAATGACAAGTATCCACTGCCATGCACATCCACAGTATTACACAACAGAGGGACAACAACCACTGTTAGACAAAACATTTGGGTTCTGGAAAACCCTGTTGGCTACAATATGGTGACATGGACATGAAAAATTATCATATTTCAGGCAATGCACACAAAGTATACAACCAAAACAGAAGTCCCCAATAATCCCCCAAAAAGGTTCACATCAAATACCTGTGTCAAACACAAAACAAAGTAAATAATGCATACAAAGAAATAGATAAAGAAAATCTATCTAATCTGTCTCTAGAAATATCCTAGGGGTCTGATGATGACTCCCTCTCCTTCAATATCCACTAGAAAAGTCTGGCCATAATCACACACTCTATAATCCAGGAAAACAGCTGCTTTGCATATATCCACCTATTCAGAAAATTGGGGATTGCACACACACACACACACAGAACTTTCACTTCTGGATCATATATCCATCGCGAAAAACATGTAGGAGTAATCCATATGAATCCAATGTGGATATACTGTAATCTCTCAAGTCACAGTTGCCAAGTCACTGGGCTAGGAGCGTTCCAGGGTGATATAACAGACAGGTATAAATAAGTCTGAAGCATTCTGGCGTGGCGTGACACACAGGAGTCCATGTGATTGATTTGATCAGGATCAGGCACAAACACTTTCAGTATCTCTTTGGATGAGGAGTGACATCACATAATCCATTAGAATTTCCTGACAGAACTAACTTGAATTGGGCATGAATATTCCAGCCCCTTTCTCTGGGTTAAGATGTAGGTTATTCTTTCTTCAGCTGAATATACGACTTGATTGACCGGGAGTTGGTATGGTGCTTGATTGTCCCTGTCTTGGATATGGTGGATGAGAAGATTCAAAGGAAGCTGGCAGTCCACAAAATCAGTTGGTTAAATCCATACTGGTAAATGATGGTGAATTCTAGACTATCCCTGAGCCTCTGGAATATGACAGTTGAACGTGGAATCAGGCGGTGACTTTTAGAAGAGGTTATACTCTGTATCCATCTAGGCCAGGCATGCCTCATGTCTTTGCAGACATTGCAACGATTAACACCGTCTGTAAGTTCCCAGAGGTAGGGAATCCACTTCAGCATATTTAAAATCCGTTAAGTATCCAGGCATTGACATTCAGGTTCAGGGTGAGTAGCAGTAACCAGCACTCTTTGTAGAATATTAGAGGAGGCTGATATCCCAGTTTCCTGCCTCTAAATCCAAACAAGTTGACCATAACTTCAGTTCCAAGCATGGTGACTAGGCCAATTCTCCACCGCCATCTCTAGCGCCTAAGTAGAGTGAAGAAGAACAGGGTCGATATAGATTAGTAATACAACCCAAACATTGATAAGTGTATCATAATAAAATATACATTCTTATAACAATGTATCATAATAAAACATACATTCTGATAACAATGGATCATAATAAACCATACATTCTGATACCAATGTATCATAATTAAATAAACATTCTGATAACAGTGTATAATAATAAAAATAGAGGAAACAAAAGAGAAGAAAAGAAAAAAAGGTGTTTCTAGTTTCCTAGCACTTGTCGCATACTGTAGAGTTTTGACCCACTCCAAAAGTGAGTGAGATATCTACTCAATAGGTACATTTCTTCTGGACTGATACTGGAGCTTCCTGAGGGGTTACGCACCACCTAATCCATCCAAATATTTTGATAGTACCGCTTTCACACCATGGAAAAAGTTCATGAGACACTGTCCTCATGTAAACAATTCATAAATCTCCTTTCCATAGTTACAAACAGCATTATGTAAGTACCACTGATAAATGGCAGAAGTTTAGCTACCAGTTCAGTCATCTCCTTTTGCATCATCATCATTATCATCATCATCATCATCATGTGTTTGTCCCCATTGGGGGGGGGGGGGGGGGTTAAAAGATCTACTCCAGCAGTAACATCATGAATAGAATATACATATAATATATATGATGAATAACAGAAAAACTTGTTAGACTTTTACTAAACATGGTATGAACTCTCTAGTGGGTATTACCCAACATCTCAAAGTAAAAACACAAGAGCATGGTGTCATTTCCCACTCCCTTGAGATTATATATAGATATATCATACAAAATGACAATCTTATAACAGCATTTATTACAGCATTAAGCAGTACCAATCATGAGCATAAAAGGTAAAATACTCATAAAAGAGAAATCATGGGAATCTTTTCCCATACACTTGAGATTATGTATATCATACCACATGAAAATCCCATAACATCATTTATGAAAAAGGACTACAAGACAATCCCACCTCTGTATATTTACAACAATGTAAACAACAGATTAACTCCTAAGTGCATGAAAAAGCCAAGCGAGACTCTCTCTCTCTCTCTCTCTCTCTCTCTCTCTCTCTCTCTCTCTCTCTCTCTCTCTCTCTCTCTAACAAACTATTAAAGTTGTACACAGATGTGAAATAGTAATATTTCTCCCTCATAAGGGCAAAAATACAAAATATGCACTCAGGAAAAAACACTTTAAAACACAGAGACCAGTTGTGAAAAATAAGTATTTAGGAATAAAGTAAGTTCACAAAATCATCTCAGAAGAATGACTCATAGCAAGATTATATTGTAAGCTTTGTGAAGGCTGACTGGACAACATGGCGATGTCCAGGCTGTGTGGCGTAAACCAACATTTCAATGAAAGCGATTCTCCTAATTTTCACACACACAACTTCAATCATGATATTAGTTGCCTCAAAGCATTTATCCTAATACATAACATGATATGTTGTATATAATATAATGCTCACCTAAAACGCAGAGAATAAGTGGGCTTTAAATTAACCCATTAACAATGGGTCACCCGCTAACATTGGAGAAACATGGCGATTGACAAGACCGCTTTGTCTACCAAGCCTTTGTCTAGATTAAGCCTGTGTTTCCGGGGCGCGGCCAATCAATTGCCTTAAAACGAAACGAAATTTCGTTTTGTTAATTTTCCCGTCGAATTTTTAATAGCCTCGTGCCCGCAGGTAGCGCATCCTAGCAACGTCTGCAGGAAAAGACTGCGAGATGATGACATATATGTCACAAGTACTAGTAGTAATACTAGTAGCAGTACCAGTAGTTGTACTAGTAGCAGTACCAGTAGTAATACCAGTAGCAGTAGCAGTACCAGTAGTAATACCAGTAGCTGTAGTAGTAGCAGTACCAGTAGCAGTAGTAGTAGCATTACCAATAGAAGTACCTCTAGCAGACGAAGAAGAAGAAGAAGAAGAAGAAGAAGAAGAAGAAGAAGAAGAAGAAGAAGAAGAAGAAGAAGAAGAAGAAGAAGAAGAAGAAGAAGAAGAAGAAGAAGAAGAAGAAGAAGAAAGAAAATAAAATGAATGCTTATCCTGAAAACATTGATATGGAATGTATATGTAGAGAAAGAAAAAGTAAAAGACATTTCGTTTAGTTCTTCTTCATTCACATGTCATAAAGGTGTCAATATGAATAAATGCAAAGGAAAGTAGCAGTAAAGATTGATGTTACTAAAGGTTGTTGATACCCCCATATAATCTCGGTGTCTGAATATTACAACTCAGGAACAGATTTAATTCATGCAACAACACTTACTGATTGCTAATGATTCAACTCTGTTATAGAATGAATTCGTGCCACAACACAGAAACAGTTTTTTAACATTACGACTCTGATGGGTGAGTTGATGCAGCAACACAGACCCAGTGTGTTAACATTACAACATAACATTAAACATCCTATGGATGAGTTAATGCAACAACATAGACACAGTATATTAACATTCAACTAGATTATAGATGGAGGTTAAAGAGTGAATTATTACATAATACATTGCTGTAATAAGTAACTAGTTTAGCAGGATTTAATAGGAAAGGATTATATATTGTACATATTCCAAAGGACATTGTCTTTGGGCAGTTGTCAATTACTAACATAAAAACTTGATATTACACCTTTGATTGAAAAATACATGCAAGCGAGCAAAAATGTTGGGCATAGATACCTACCATGCGTGTCATGAGAGACAGCTAATCAGGCGTGGCATGACACTGACTATCTCATCACATAGAAAACTTACCTGCAAAATCCAGTGAAGCATGCATAAGTTTACAAAGGGCTTGGCATGAGCTGGTTGGAGGTAGAAGATAGACACAGCAACCTACGTATAACAAGCTGTAATACGCGGTGATGAGATGCAAGGAACTCAGTGAAATGAGACTACTTCAACAAGCAGATGAGAAAAAAAATCAACTGAAAGGAACGCCAAGCTGTATGGCAGAAGTTGAATTTAAAATTAAAATATGACTAGGAAACTCGACAAATCGAAACACACAAATAGAGCATTTCAACTCAAGTTTCTATCCTGAACCCCAAATAAAATTTAAAAAAATTTAAAACACACACACACACACACACACAGCACGCACACGCACACACACACACACACACACACACACACACACACACACACACACACACACACACACACACACACAACGCACAGTATAAAACACCTAATAACTATTATCTCAACATCTAGATCAAAAATACTTAACCAAATGTTTTAACAGATTACTTGTCAGTTGCTGAGATACGTAATCTGTTGTTTTATTTGTTTTTAATTGTCATGATAGTCTTATTTGCTAGGAAACTACCTTCCTTATAGGGTGCAACATCCCATAGTCAGACATGACAGAAGTTAGAAACAAGTAATTAAGGTCGCTTTTACACACCTAACGCATATGGTATATGGAGCCAGGCTCATATTTGTTATAGACCAAAAGTCACTCAGTTTATGACGTAGGCGGTATCACACCGGAAGTCTTTACTTCCCAATCCATTTCCTGGTACCCCTTTTAGGCTGGCTCAATGTGGGAGCCCAGGCCACATTTAAGAATTCAAAAATATCCTGATGCGGATTGAGCCTAAGATAACCGGAATAACAGGCGAGAGTCTATCCTCCACGCTACAGCAACTCCAAAGGAGCCTGATGGCGGCTGGTAGATCTTGTAGAAGCATGCTTAAGAATGTAGTAAACCTCTTAAATATTCGGATATGTTTTTGTTCACATCACATGCTGATGAAAAGGGTCACATAAAATTATCATGGAACAAGAGGAAGAAACATACTGAATATTCCACAAGATCTGAACATGGAATAAAACTCTTATAAGCAGCATTTTGACTCAGAACTGAAATAGTTTGATCATATTAAAAGCCATGATGACTTATAAAGAAAGGGATGGAAGGCATGGTTCCTGAAAGAAGAGTCGGGGTCAGACCACATGAATATGGACCCAGGGCAGTGCAGACACTTTGAGCATGAGAATATAGAAGAATGGGACAATACCATGGACTCCCCATTTTTTTTTTTTTATTTTTTTTTTTAGCATATCCTTTACAGGACTTAGCTGTCAACACCAGCATCTTTCAGCTGTATGTTGATCTCTTGGCAAGATTACGCTCAGTAGTTTGCCATTGCTTTCTGAGCAATTTTTCTCCCAATTGCGTAATCTAAAATAATATCGTTGCTGCATTTGTACCACTGATGGTATCTGCAGGGAAGGCTTTGTGGGATGAGATGACTACATGCCTTCTGCCCAAGCCGTGACCATGATGTGTACAGGTTAGGATTTTTATTTCACGTCCAATAAACAACAACCTTGAGCCTTGATAAGCATAGAACACATGTCCATTGATATATTATTCAGACATCTTAACTTCTCGATCACAATCGCTTCAGTAAGTAATCTAATCGTTGTACAAGAGGCCAGGTCTGTTTGGAGATGTATCAAACACATCAGGAGGATATGGTCATCATATGCTGGCTATAACAACAGAAGCTAAACACATCTGAACATGGTGTAACAAACAGTCAATTTAATGGTCAAAGTGGTGAAGAAAAGCAATGAGAAAAGATTCTGGACATTCCCTGAGACTGCTAAATGGTGTGTTGAAATAAAAAGACAATGGGAGAATATGTATAATATTCTCTCAGGCTGCTAAATATCTATTGAAGTTTTGTTCATATGTTAAAGAAAGACAATGAGGAAACATCTTCGATAGAGTCTCAAAGTGCTAAATAATGATTCCAGAAGATAGGTTGATAAGGTAAAAGAAATGCAGTGAGAGAAGTTTCCGGTTATTTTCTCAGACCGCTAAACAATATAGGTGCCGTATCTCTTTAAATGTGTTTATACCAGTTTGAATCAAATCAAATCAAATCAAATCAAATCAACTTTATTAGGGTCACAAATTGGGCGCGCAGGCCCGTCTTACATTCAGCCCTTCCAATCACTCGTCTTTCGTTCATCAAGAGCATTATACATTTACATAGGAAGAAAAATAAACATTGTGAAATGAATGTTGTAAACATAAACAAGGCTAAACATGGAGAAAAATGTGTACATAAAAAGTATGTGACGTAAAAGTAGTGATGCCAGCGCGTCCCCCACACACACACACACACACACCACACACACACACACACACTCTCTCTCTCTCTCATTCACTCTCACTCTCACTCATTCACTCACACACACACACTCTCACTCATTCACTCTCCCGCTCACTCATTCACTCTCCCGTTCACTTATTCACTCTCCCGCTCACTCATTCACTCTCCCGCTCACTCATTCACTCTCCCGCTCACTCATTCACTCTCACGCTCACTCATTCTGTCTCTCCCACTCACTCATTCACTCTCCCGCTCACTCATTCACTCTCCCGCTCACTCATTCACTCTCCCGTTCAATCATTCACTCTCCCGCTCACTCATTCACTCTCACTCATTCACTCTCACGCTCACTCATTCACTGTCCCGCTCACTCATTCACTCTGCCGCTCACTCATTCACTCTCACGCTCACTTCATTCACTCTCACGCTCAATCATTCACTCTCCCGCTCACTGATTCACTCTCACGCTCACTCATTCACTCTCACGCTCACTCATTCCTTCTCACGCTCACTCATTCACTCTCACGCTCACTCAATCACTCTCACGCTCACTCATTCACTCTCACGCTCACTCATTCACTCTCACTCATTCACTCTCCCGCTCACTCATTCACTCTCACTAATTCACTCTCCCGCTCACTCATTCACTCTTCCGCTCACTCATTCACTCTCCCGCTCACTCATTCACTCTCCCGCTCACTCATTCACTCTCACACTCACTCATTCACTCTCACTCATTCACTCACACTCATTCACTCCCACACACAGACACTCTCACTCATTCACTCTCCAGCTCACTCATTCGCTCTCACGCTCACTCATTCACTCTCCCGCTCACTCATTCACACTCACGCTCACTCATTCACTCTCACGCTCACTCATTCACTCTCCCGCTCACTCATTCACTCTCACTCATTCACTCTCCCGCTCACTCATTCACTCTCATGCTCAATCATTCACTCTCCCGCTCACTCATTCACTCTCACGCTCACTCATTCAATCTCACCCATTCACTCTCACGCTCACTCATTCACTCTCACGCATTCACTCTCACGCTCACTCATTCTGTCTCTCATTCACACTCACTCACTCTCTCACTCAAACTACAGTAATGAACATAAGTTTAGATTATACATGATAAAATCAAATGGTATTTAACTTATAATATGACAGATGAGAATACACAAACATATGGATTCGCGTGTTACATAACATGCGTGTTACATGACATGCATCTGCTCAGCTCTCTCTCTCTCTCTCTCTCTCTCTCTCTCTCTCTGTATTCTTTCATATACACACACTCACACGCATGCGTACGCTCACACACACACACACACACACACTCTCTCTTTCTCTCTCATTCACTCTCACTCTCACTAATTCACTCTCCCGCTCACTCATTCACTATCACGCTCACTCATTCACTCTCACGCTCACTCATTCGCTCTCATGCTCACTCATTCACTCTCCCGCTCACTCATTCACTCTCCCGCTCATTCATTCACTCTCACGCTCACTCATTCACTCTCACGCTCACTCATTCACACTCCCGCTCACTCATTCATTCTCCCGCTCACTCATTTACTCTCCCGCTCACTCATTCACTCTCCCGCTCACTCATTCACTCTCACGCTCACTCATTCTGTCTCTCCCGCTCACTCATTCACTCTCCTGCTCACTCATTCACTCTCCCGCTCACTCATTCACTCTCCCGCTCACTCATTCACTCTCCCGTTCAATCATTCACTCTCACTCATTCACTCTCACGCTCACTCATTCACTCTCACGCTAACTCATTCACTGTCCCGCTCAATCATTCACTCTGCCGCTCACTCATTTACTCTCACGCTCACTCATTCACGCTCACTCATTCACGCTCACGCTCAATCATTCACTCTCACGCTCACTTATTCACTCTCACGCTCACTCATTCACTCTCACGCTCACTCATTCCTTCTCACGCTCACTCATTCACTCTCACTCATTCACTCTCACGCTCACTCATTCACTCTCACGCTCACTCATTCACTCTCATGCTCACTTATTCACTCTCACGCATTCACTCTCACGCTCACTCATTCACTCTCCCGCTCACTCTCACGCTCACTCATTCACTCTCCCGCTCACTCATTCTCTCTCCCGCTCACTCATTCACTCTCCCGCTCACTCATTCACTCTCCCGCTCACTCATTCACTCTCCCGCTCCCTCATTCACTCTCACGCTCACTCATTCACTCTCACGCTCACTCATTCACTCTCACTCATTCACTCACACACACAGACACTCTCACTCATTCACTCTCCCGCTCACTCATTCGCTCTCACGCTCACTCATTCACTCTCCCGCTCACTCATTCACCCTCACGCTCACTCATTCACTCTCACTCATTCACTATCCCGCTCACTCATTCACTCTCACTCATTCACTCTCCCGCTCACTCATTCACTCTCACGCTCAATCATTCACTCTCCCGCTCACTCATTCACTCTCACTCATTTACTCTCACGCTCACTCATTCACTCTCACTCATTCACTCTCACGCTCACTCATTCACTCTCACGCTCACTCATTCACTCTCACTCATTCTGTCTCTCATTCACACTCACTCACTCTCTCACTCAAACTACAGTAATGAACATAAGTTTAGATTATACATGATAAAATCAAATGGTATTTAACTTATAATATGACAGATGAGAATACACAAACATATGGATTCGCGTGTTACATAACATGCGTGTTACATAACATGCGTGTTACATGACATGCATCTGCTCAGCTCTCTCTCTCTCTCTCTCTCTCTCTCTCTCTCTGTATTCTTTCATATACACACACTCACACGCATGCGCGCGCTCACACACACACACACACACACACTAACACATCAACTCTCCCACTGTCTCACTCTCTAACACACAATCCTACACACACACACACACTCACTCTCTCAATCACACTCTCTCACACATACACGTACACATGAACGCATGCACGCACGCACACACTCCCTCACTCACTCTCACACATACACGTACGAATGCATGCACTGACACATTCCCCCACTATTTCTCGCTCAATCACTCTCTCCACACACACGCATGCACACACGCATTCCTTCTCTCCCTCTCTCTGACACCCACTCTCTCTCTCTCTCTCTCTCTCTCTCTCTCTCTCTCGCTCCCACACGCACACACATATATAGTGAACAATTATAATGAACAATTATACTGAACAATTATACCAGTAAATGAATTATGGTGGCATATAGTCGGTATGGATTAAGTATTGAAAGAGTTTTCGGTTAAATGTGTAGGGACTCATTGGAGTTTTCAGATCTGGAGGCAGATGATTCCATAAGTGAGCACCAGAATAGGCAAAACATGTTTTGTATAGGTCCAATCTAGGCTTTGAGACGTGTAACAAATTTAGGCGCTTGCTGTTCATTGCATTAGATTGAATCAGCGGCAGAAGATACTCTGGGGTATTTTGAGATATAATTTTATTCACTAATTTGGCTTTGTTGAAAAGGAAGCGCCTTTGTAGTGGTAGAAGTCTTAGATGACTGTACAAATTATTACTTTCAACGTGCTTTATGCCAGAAACCAGACGAATAGCGCGATTTTGTAGAGAACATAGTCGTTTTAAATTAGATTTAGGGCAACCATCCCAAACTGAGGAACAGTAATCGAGATGTGATTGGATATAGCATGTATAGAATATTTTTCGTGTGCTTTCGTCCAGGAAGTGCTGAATTTTAGCAAGTTGGTAAACTTTTTGTGCTATTTTCTTGGTAAGAGCGTGAACATGAGAGCTCCAGTTCAAATGGCTGTCTATTAAAAGCCCTAGTGTTTTATGTTCAGTCACATTAACTATAGGTAACGTGCCCATGCGGAGTTCGAGCGGTGATCCAGTTATGGCTAGTGTCTGTAGTTTTTGTCTGGTCGTTAGTAGCATGGATTTGGTTTTGCCGATGTTAATTTGCGTGCGGTTTTCATTGCTCCATCTAGTAAGATTATCAAGTTCCTTTTGTAAAGAATTCTCTAATTCACTACGGTTTTCTTGACTAGTATATATAGTACAGTCGTCAGCAAATAGATCACAAGTTGTATTGATATATAAAGGAAGATCATTAATATAAACTGAAAAAAGCAGCGGACCTAGTATTGAGCCCTGAGGCACACCAATATTAAGCTGTGTGGGTCTTGATAGATAGTTGTTGAAGGACACGACTTGTTGCCTGTCGGATAGAAATGACGTAATTATGTTCACCATGTTGGTGCTTGTCTTCATTTGCTTTAGTTTTCTAATTAAAATATCGTGATCTACCATATCAAAAGCTTTTTTAAAGTCTACAAACACCGCTCCACAAATTCTACCGTTGTTGATGTTTAAGTGCCAGTTATCGGTCATTTTTGTTAGAGCACTATGGCAAGAATATTTAGGTCGAAACATAGATTGACTGTTAATTATTAGATCGTTGTTAATTAAATGGTGTAACGTTATTTTATGAATGTGTTTTTCTAGTGGTTTTGATAGCGACGATAATAAGGAAATAGGTCTATAATTACCCAAAACGCTATTATCGATTGAGCCATTTTTAATTAGCGGAAACACTTTAGCAATTTTAAAAGCAGATGGAAAGTAGTTTTTGGCCAGGCACTGGTTATATATGAACGTTAAGGACTCACTAATGACTGGTGCAGCACAACGAAGAATTCTATTACTGATACCATCTAGGCCGTGTGAGTTTGTTGATTTGAGGTTCAAGAGATATTTATAAACGTCTGCAACAGACATTAAAGGAATCTCATCGGGAATATTTCTGGTGCACTTCTCCTCACATAATGATGCCAGTGAACTTAAATTACACGATGAGTCTGGTATTGAAGACTTTAGATTCTCTATTTCTGATTGAAAGAACCAACTGAATTCATCGCATGTTATAGAATTTGGTATTGCTGATTCTGTAGGGCGTTTCTTATTGGTTAGCAAGTTAATAGCCTTCCATATATTTGTACTGTTTGAATTATCTACAATCAAATTTTTAAAATGATCTTTTTTTATCCTACGAATGTCATATTTAACTTTATTCCTTAGTCTGCTGTAATTGATGAAGTCTTTATTTTTGTGTGCTGTATCTCGCTCTCTCATGATTTCCAGCACTTCTCTAGTGATCCATGGGGATTTATGTTGATTTTTGACTCGAACTTCTTTGATTGGCAAGTGTTTATCGAACACATTGTAGACTGTCTTCGTCCAGAAAGCTAATGCATCGTCCGGGTCAGGAAGTTGGTAAACGTGATCAAGGGCTGCTTTTCTTAAGTCTTGCAAAAATAAATCTTGGTTGAATGCTTTAAAATTCCTAAATTTGATACTTACATGTTTATGTTTAAGAGGTTTGAACCCAATTCTTGACCATGTACAACATGCCGGGTAGTGGTCACTAACTGTACAAACAGGAACAGAACATTCAACAATATTATCTGGACAAGTAACATATATATGATCAATTATAGTTGAGGATGTGTCAGTAACCCTTGTGGGACGGTTTATTAGTTGTTTGAAATTGTAAGAAAGAATGATATCGTCCCATGTCTGGTTGGATTTAGGAATATCTATGTTAAAGTCACCTAATATCATGACTTCTCTACCTTCTGTAAACACTATATCCATCATTGTAGTGAAACAGTCATACCAATTGTACCCAGCACACGGATTCCTATATAGGTATCCAATGAGAAACGGCTGTTGGCTGGCTGGCTTCACCTCTAACCAAACACATTCTATCTCTACTGACTCGAGATCACTTCTACGGTAACAGTTGAGAGAATTGGAAATGTATACAGCAATACCTGTCTCTAATTTTTGATTTGCGTCTCTTCGAATTACTTTAAACCCCTTAAGAGTGATTTCAGAGTCGGATATTTTGTCGTTGAGACGACTTTCTGTGATTCCAAACACATGGAATTGTTTGCACAGTATTACCGAAAGCTCAGGTAATTTATTGAGCAAATGATAGATGTTGAGATGGCCTATACTTAGGCCATCTTTGTGAAGCCACTGATCGTGATTTGCGAACATTGCACGATGAAAGGATGATGTCGCTTGCGGTAGAAATTTTCAGAGTTTTTGAAACTTTATTTAGTAGTAGTTAAGACTATTAGATGGGGTAGGAAAATGTCTGTGCTGGAGTGACATCATGAAAGCTTGATGCAGGGCTGCAGGATTGTATTGCATTAGCTGTTGAAGTTGGCGGTTCCACTGATAGGAGTGTAGATTACCATCCAACGAGGGACCACTGCTGTGAGAGTTACTGGAAGTGCCTACATTAGACGCATACATCGGGGGCACAGCAACATTGTTTAACGGTGTCCCCTTTGACACAATAGGGGGAGGATGCTTTATGGGCAAGGGAGGAAACAAACCATCATAGTTAGCAACATTGGGATTGGAGCATGGGTTGCTATCCACGGCATTGTATTCCTGGGGTATAGGCAATGGTGGTGCAGGAAGAGAAGGAGCATTTTCTGAACACTTAGATGTCGCTGTCGCCGGGGGTGAAGTTCGGGTTACTCCTGTAACTGGTGCTGGTTGTTGTGCACGTTCGGGATATTTTATGTTCTTCGCTAGTATACTACTTCCTAGCTTGGAACAATGTATTTGATCCCTGTATAGTTTTTTCTTAGGAGCCCCGGACGACGAAGTAAAGTACGGGGTGTTATTAATGAAACTAATGGCATTGTCTTTACAAAATTTAAACAAAGTTAGATTGGCAGCATCGGCAGTCCGACGCTGGAATCCATAACACGGTGGAATGATGGATGAAATGAACATAGATGAGTTAGGAAATTTATTTCGTAACAGTACCTCCAGCGTAGATAGTTGTGAGGTGCTTATGATGTTATTATCCATTATGTCATTGACACCAATATGGACTGTCGCTCTTTTAATTCTCTCATTCACTTGGAATTTTCGCAGTGTAGCGGTAAGCCTATCAATGTCAGCGCCTGGTAGAGGAAAGATTGAAGTTGACTCGCTGTCAGAAGATGACATGCGATGCGATCACTATAGATTCCCTTCAGCAGGGAGTCTCCAATGATAACATGAGTTGCACTGTCATCAATTGTAAGGTCACGCTGCTGGCGTGTCCGCTTGGGCTGTTGTAGATCGATAATTGGTAAAATTGAAAAATGGGTGATCTTACCGTCACGATTCACAAAGAAATCATCATTTAACTAAATACACATTCACATAAACTTGACATTTTGTGTTGTATGTAAATCCAGCTTTAAACGAACAAAATGATGGAGTAAATATACGCGCAGGCCTTTCTGTAGAAGGTGCGTGGTGTTTATCACTTGTTAGTCACGCATGGCAAATTCTCACGTTGTCGTGAATCGATAATTGGTAACATTAATAAATTGGTGCTCTTACGGCCACATAAAATAAAGAAACTCTCATTTCATTAATTAAACAGTCACATAGACTTGAACTGTTGAGTAGTATGTAAATCCAATTTAGAATGAACACAATGATATACACAGCATCGTGATTGAATTGAGTAAACTTATTAAAATAATCAAAAATCGGGAGAATATGTTAAAACACGTCCTCTCGAAGCCGGAAACCGGAAACCGGGGAAGGTTTTTGAATAGGGAAGGTCAGCTTGTCAAAGAGGTGTATAACCCTCCTGCTTAAATTTCCTCTTCTCTAACTGTGGGTTAGTTAGTTATTTCCACACATGGATCTGTTCGACTTAAATGGTGACTTCTCATTTAGAAAGCATTTGCAAACTACTGTACGTAACATTACCTCGTAAGACAACCATGGATGTAACATTGTCTAACATACCTCAGTTACTGGGGCTATCGTGTGAGGCAGATGGCAAGCTTGTTGGTATGTTTATATCAGCCAGAATAGCTTTTGAAATGCTTCTTCTACATACTATAAAGAAAATAACCTTTGCTTGGAGAAATTATATGTAGACAGGAAAAAAATGTGCATATGTCTTGAAGAGAAACTAACAAACATGATGACAAAAGAGCAAGAAGAAACAAAGAGATAACTACCTAGATTGATTTGATTAGTGTTCCAGAGTCCTTCCATAGATAACCTAAGGAACATTTCTAAACGGTGTCCTGGTTCGGTTCCATTGGCAATGATCAAAATGTGTACAACATAGAATGACACATGTTACAAAATGCGTGGGTAATTTTAATAATTAGAAAAATTTGGAAATATGTCTTGGCCACATAACATTATCAGGACAAGAACCCATCAGAGACTGTGTGCATTGCATGGTGGTCCATGATCGGCAATCTTTTAGTGGTTTCTGACATTATCCATCATGATCGGCAACCTTTTAGTGGTTTCTGACATTATCCTGTACTGGAGATCCATGATCGGCAATCTTTTAATGGTTTCTGACATTATCCATCATGATCGGCAACCTTTTAATGGTTTCTGACATTATCCATGTACTCCATTGTTCTCTTTTCCAAAGATTTTGTCACATGATTTGTACATACTGTTGTACTGCTGCCTGCATATCAAGTAAGATCAGGTAATATACAAAGTATGATGTTATTATATACAAAGTATGATTCGGAAATATACAATGTATGATCTGGTAATTTACCAAGTATGATCTGGTAATATACAAAGTATGATCTAGTAATACACAAAATATGATCTGGTTATATACAAAGTATGATCTGGAAATATCCAAGTATGATCTGCTAAAATACAAAAGTAATATATAAAGTATGATCTAGTAATATGCAAAGTATGATCTGGTAATATACAAAGTATGATCTTGTAATATACAAAGTATGATCTTGTAATATGCAAAGTATGATCTGGTAATATACAAAAGTATGATCTGGTAATATACAAAGTATGATCTTGTAATATACAAAGTATGAGCTGGTAATATACAAAAGTATTATCTGGTAATACACAAAGTATATGATGTTGTATTTATACTAAGAATGATCTGGTAATATACAAAGTATGAGCTGGTAATATACAAAGTATGAGCTGGTAATATACAAAAGTATGATCTGGTAATATACAAAGTATGATCTGGTAATACACAAAGTATATGATGTGGTATTACACTAAGAATGATCTGGTAATATACAAAGTATGAGCTGGTAATAATATACAAAAGTATGATCTGGTAATATACAAAGTATGATCTGGTAATACACAAAGTATATGATGTGGTATTACACTAAGAATGATCTGGTAATATACAAAGTATGAGCTGGTAATAATATACAAAAGTATGATCTGGTAATATACAAAGTATGATCTGGTAATACACAAAGTATATGATGTGGTATTACACTAAGAATGATCTGGTAATATACAAAGTATGAGCTGGTAATAATATACAAAAGTATGATCTGGTAATATACAAAGTATGATCTGGTAATACACAAAGTATATGATGTGGTTGTGATATATTAGATTTTCACAAACGTAACATCACGATTAAATATTTCCAGGACGACAAAAATCGGCGTTCACCGCAACGGATTTATTTGTTCCATAATGGTACGATCCAAGATTTAATATACCTGTTGGGAATGAAAAACATTAACTCGGAAAGGACCGTATAAATAGCAGCGCGCAGAGCGACATGGCCTGTTTGTACATCAGCCAGCATGAGACATAAGAACTGAAGCAGCGGAAGGAGTGAGAGAGTTTCAAAATTCATTAGAAAAGAACATCCTCAGCCTACGAAATCGCTGTGAGAAATTGCATCTCATTCAGATCATGAAACGTGTCGACATGTTGAGGTCATTCTGATAAATAAGGTAAACACCACATTTAATTCAGTTAAATTGTAGTTAGTTGTGAGCCTATTTTCCCAGAAGAGAGTTGGTAAGTAGACTCGGTTGAACACGTGTGGTGAACGAAGAAGTTAATTTAATTGTTATAGTTTATAGATAAACTATTAATTAAGAATACCCATATTGAATGTTATTTTCTCCCATTAGTAAACACCTGACTTAATGTATAAAAATCATTAATCCAAGTTGTACATTTAATTCTTAAGCAACTCAATCTACAATGATTTGGAATGGTGAGTTCTTAAAGAATAGTACAAACTAAATAATATTATACTCAGTTATAGTCACAAGATAAACTGTACAAGAGGAGAAGAATACAGTGTTTATTTTCTCCCAGCTAAGCAACTTAGTTAATGTATAAAACATTAGACACATGTTATACATTTTATTTCTTAAGCATGAAACTGAATCTACAATGAATTAGAGTGACTTAAGGAACTTCAGAATTCTTAGTACAGTGGTAAGGACATAAAGTATATGGCCCACTGGTAAGATTAAAAACTAGTTTACATGTGCCAGCACTAATAGAGAATTTAGTGGAATGTGTATAGTCAAGTAGATGGAGCACATTAGTCAGTAAATTTATTTTTTTACATGAGCACATGGACAACCAAATAGTTTCTTTTAATTCATGAGCACATGAGAACCAGCCAGAGCTCTACAGGTCTCATAATTTGTGTGATGGTACAGCCACTTGGGGTAAGGCAAATATATAAACATGGCTGTTAACCATGGGCAATAATAATATTTGTGCCTCATAATAGTTCGTAACCAACCGCCATGCAAGAAGTATTTTAATTCATAATGCCTGAATATGAATTGGATATATCATCTAAATTGTATGTATTTCATGAGAACATGTGATAACTCCTGGACTCCATGTTGCTAAATCCTGGATGAATTGCCTAAGTGTGTCTAATGATCACAATGATCACTATGACATTGTTGATAACATGTCTGTGAGGATTCATGTGTGAGTTCATCATTGTTAAACAGATGTGAATGTATCATTTCATAAAATCCACCAGCATGCATGACTACAAGTTAGATTGAAGGATGAGATGCCCTTGTAATGTCCTTCTGGGTGAATCTGTGAATGTATTCTGTGTAAAGCACCTACATATGCATGATTGTCATCCATATAGATATGATTGTGTCTGATGAATGGGTGAGACCTCATTGTGATGCCATATGGTGTAAACATGTTATGTTGTCATTTGGAAATCACATAAGTACCCACTTTACATGACAGTATGAAGAATGTGTGATGAAGGATTCCTATATGATCACCCATACCCATATGAATGTGTCTGTGGACTGAGTGAATTTATCAGCCATACATATGAATGATGTCAGAGTTGAGTGAGCACATGGTTGAGTGATGCCCTTGACAGAGTAGCGTCGAACCTTATCTACCTGCAACCATTCCATTTGTCTCATAGGAGAGGTAATCTTTATTTAAAATAAGTACCTGCCAAGACAAAGGAAAACAAGAGCCAAATTATGTTCTACTACACCCAGGAACAATAAATAATACTACAATTGATGATAGCCAGAGTGATTCCCAAAGCTGGAAGTGGAGAATCCTGATTGGAGACAGTTCTTTTTTCAGATCATCCAGACCAGTAAAAGATTAGCTTTACAGGCCACTGCGAAAAATCTAAACGGTTAATTATCTACCTGATCATGGGCACATCAAGTCTGTAATATTTAATGTATATGTATATGTCCTTATTTCTATGACAGGAAATTGTAATTTTGAATGCACTTTACAAAATCCATATTTATGTGTATTAAATCAACAAAGAAAAATAAGGTCATGTCATGTATTGATTGTATTTTACTTGTCATAATCAAATTGTTTTAAATTACCCTAGATAGAATTAATTAGTTGGTAGAGGAGAGGCAAGGAACCACATAGGGAATAAATTGGGTATAAAAGGGAGTACAACTTTTTCAGTATTTCCTAAAGGTATTCCTTGGTTCTCTAAAACTCTATTTCTGGTCTCAATAATTGAGTCAGGACAACAAAATTAATTAAACGGGCAGGATCACATGGGGAAAAATGATTTTTCATCATTTATCTCTGTGGGGTTGAGCCATCAATCAAACCCATATCCGACAAGTTGGGGGCTAAGTCCGGGGATTTCTTTAATTAGAAAGTAGAATATAGCAGGTTAGGATAGTAACATTCACCTAGTCATAGTTATCATATCATTAGATATTGATAAAGTAGGTAGATAACTCTAATCAGACATACGTGCTTTGCTTAAAGTCTATTCTCCAGGTATACAGGCGTATTCACCTTCAGAGAAGACAAGAAAAAGGTAAGAATGGCAGACACCGCCAGACTGAGAAATCTTTTCATGGAGACTGGTAAGCAGTGCGACCTAACAGGTAAGGAGTTAGCTCAGTATGTTAGCGAGGAATTCGAGAAACATGAACGTCTACAAGCTGAGAAGGAAAAGGAGGAAAGACGTCTACAAGCGGAGAATGAAAATAAGGAGAAGGATAGACAGGCAAACAGAGAACAAGAAGAAAGAAGACAAAAACATGAACTGGAAATGAGGAAGTTGGACAATGAAACCGAGTTACGACGACTGGAAATCATGAACCAACAGAATCCCTCAACAGATCAAAGTAGATCTTCAGCTGAACCACCAGGGGAAGCAGCTTCAGTTCAAGTGAACGCCATGTCTTTTCCATTGGAACCTTTCAATGAACAAACAGACATCATCGAAAATTATTTATCAAGATTCGAGAGGATGTGTGTGATGTGCGGACTGGAGGAGACCAAATGGGCAGTTAAATTGTCACAAGGACTTCGCGGAATTTCTTACGAAGTATTTTCTAGGCTACGACCGGAGGAGTTGGGCAATTATAACATCCTAAAACAAGCCTTATTAGCCAGATTCGAGATAGACGGAGAGAACTACAAGAAACAGTTCAGGACTGCTCGGAAGGAAGCTGGAGAGAACTTCTCTCAATACGTAGAAAGACTAAGATCCTACCTAAACAAGTGGCGTACCATGTCTAGATTTGAGGAAACCTACCAAGATCTAGAAGAAATGATTCTGATAGATCAACTCAAACAGAAAATGTCTCAGGACATGAGAGCATTTTTAACACAGAATGGAGCTGAGAGATTGAAGTCTATCATTACTTTGGCAGAGAGATATGAAAAGTCGCAGAAAGAGGCGGGAGGTAATCAACGAAATACCAATAATCTTCCTCGCGAATTCCCTCAGAAGACCAAAGATAAAGGAGAACCGAAATCCAGCAAACCAAATGGATCGAATGGATCAAATAAGACCACTACAAATCAGAACCAGCAGTTCAAGTGGGAGAAGAAGCTCTACTGCAGCCATTGTAAAAATCATGCTCATAACACAAGGGATTGCAAAAAGAAGCCTCAACCTCTTACCACAGCCTGTGCAATAAAACCTAAAGCAGCGAGAAGGAACCATAATGCTTATTCCAATATGGACACGCAACGGAACACCAACTTCAAACTGCCAGTCATAGAATCTGTCAACCTGAATGGATGGACAGTGGAATGTCTCTATGATACAGGTTTATTTTTCGATGCAATTGTACAAGCCTCATTGGTAAACCCAGAGCAAGTTACAGATGAAACCGTCGAAATACAGGGATTTCTGAAAAGTTCCGTACCTATGACACTTCCTGTTGCCAAGGTCAGCATAACTTCACGCTATGTTACGGGAGAAATCAGAGCAGCGGTCATGGAAGATCCAATCTACCCTGTCATGCTTGGATGTCGATACGTCTTTTTAGGAGAACCAGTACAGCCAATGATAGCATCAGCGGTGACTACGCGCCAACAGGCCAAGGAAACTCCAACGACTACGACACCAGCAAATCTTCAGCCCGAAGATTTAAAACAAGCCCAAGCAACAGATAGTTCACTTGGGACGTGCTTCCGTAAGTTGCCAAAATCACATACACCTCCTGGGAAGGGTGATCTCTACATGAAGAATGGAATTCTTCACAGAAAGGCAGGAAAGTTAGGACAAGAGTATTCTCAACTGGTTGTTCCAACTACTTACAGAACACAAATACTGGAGATGGGACATAGTATGCCGTTTAGCGGACATATGGGAATCAATGCAACCATGCAACGAATCTCAACTCACTACTACTGGCCTGGAATAAACGCGGACATTCAACGATATGTCAAATCATGCCCAGAATGTCAGAGAGTAGCCCCAAAGCACTGGACACCACCAGCGACATTAGGGGAAATGCCCATCACTGGCACACCATTCGAGAAAGAGGCTGTGGACATAGTCGGACCTCTCACCCTGACAAAGAAGAGGAATCGATTCATACTAACACTAGTAGACACATGCTCGATGTGGGCGGAAGCTGTGCCGATGCCTTCGAGTGATTCCAAGCATGTAGCAGAAGCTCTACTTGGAATATTTACAAGATTAGGATTTCCAATCCGGATCCTGACTGACAACGGATCTCAGTTCAAAGGAAAGTTGATGGAGGAAGTGTTTAGAATGTTCCAATCTAGGCAGATATGTACTTCTCCATACCACCCTGCTTCAAACGGAGCTGTGGAAAGATTTAATGGGACACTAATAACCATCTTGAAGAAACTAGCTCAAGAAAAACCAGAGGCGTGGGATACATACATTCCGGCAGCACTTTTTGCGTACCGCGAGGTACCACACAAATCTACGGGAATTGCACCAGCAACACTGTTGTTTGGTCGTCCAATTAAGGGACCATTAGAAGCTTTACTTCGTACCTGGACTGATGATTCAGTTGATGAAACTGTTGTGACTGCATCCGCATATGTGGAAGAGTTAAAACAACGACTTCAACTTGGCTGGAAATTAGCCGCAAGCAACCTACGACAAGCACGACGTAGAATGGCCCTAAATTTCAACCAGAAAGCGAAAGATAGAGAGTTACTGGTGGGAGAAAAAGTACTATTACTTCTTCCCACAAGTCAAAACAAGTTGCAAATCGGTTGGAAAGGACCTTATGTAGTAAAGGAGAAAATTTCCAGAACAAACTACAAGATCGCTATAAAGGGGAAAGAGAAAATCTTTCATCTCAACCTGTTACGGAAGTACAACGAGAGACCCCCCACCGAGACAGCACATTTGATAGCAATGGCCGTAGCAACAGAAGTTGAGCATGGAAACTCAATGGGAGTGGAGTATCCACTGCAATTCAACGAGACTTATCGAGATGTGGACATTAGTTCAACATTAACGACGGATCAGCAGCAGCAGATTCGAGAGTGCTTAGAGAATTATGCAGAGATACTAACAGACAAGCCAGGATTAACAAATCTTGAAGAATTCGACATGAAGTTGAAGGATACAACACCTGCGCGAGTCAAAACCTACCCTGTTCCATACGCCAAAGCCAAATCTCTCAAAGATGAAATTCAACAATTGCTTTCAGCTGGGATAATATCACCTTCTGAATCACCTTACAATGCAAGTGTAGTTTTATTGAGGAAACCCAATGGTGAACATAGATTATGCATTGATTATCGGCAGCTGAATGCGGTGACAGAGTTCCAACCGGAACCACTGCCAGATCAGAATCAACTTTTCACCAGCCTCAACAGAGCAAAATACTTCACAAAGATAGATCTCAGCAAAGGATATTATCAAATCCCAGTGAAAAAGGAAGTTAGACCGTGGTTAGCCTTCAGCACTCCTGATGGACACTATGAATTTAACGTTCTTCCTTTCGGATTAAGCAATGCACCTAGTGTCTTCACTCGCATGATGAGGAAACTTTTAGGACCATTGGAAAATCCACGTCTTAGCAACTTCATGGATGACATCCTGATTGCTACAGAAACATTCGAGGAACATCTTGAGACATTGAAGATACTGTTCAACCGCCTGAAAGAAGTGGGGTTGACTGCAAGACCAAAGAAGTGCCAGATTGGGTTCAGGCAATTAGACTTTTTGGGACACACAATATCTCAAGGAAAAATGCAACCTCATGATGGTAATGTGGAGAAACTAAGAAATGCACCGCGACCCAGAACCAAAAAGGATGTTCGATCTTTTGTATCTCTCTGTGGATTTTACCAAAGATACATCCCAAACTTCAATTCCCTCGCATCTCCGTTGACAAATCTCACTCGGAAAGGGGAACCAGAAAAGGTTGTTTGGTCTGCTGACTGCGAGAAAGCGTACGCGGAGTTAAAGAAAGCTTTAACAGCAAAACCAGTTCTTCATCTACCAGATCTAACACGTCCATGGATACTTAGGACGGATGCAAGCAACATAGGAATTGGTGCCACCTTATTACAAGGAATGGATGAGGATAAATCAATGCTCTTTCCAGTTGCCTATGCCAGTAGAAAATTGAATTCAGCCGAACGCAATTATTCTACCATTGAAAAGGAATGTTTAGATTTAGTCTGGGCAGTAGAGAAGTTTCAGGCGTACCTGTATGGGAAACACTTCACAATACAGTGCGATCATCAACCTCTCACGTTCCTGGCAGCATCCAGAAACTTAAACGCTCGACTAATGAGATGGTCGTTACTTCTACAACCGTATTCATTCCAAGTTGAATATGTTCCAGGAAAGATGAATGTAGGAGCAGACTTTCTCAGCAGACATCCTATTGAAGATTCTGTACAAGAATCAAAGGACAAGAAAGGATTAGAGGAAATATAAGCTTGTTACGCTTGCTCAAAGCTACTGTTCTTCAAGCGAACAACAGTCTGAGAGGGGAGCCATGTGATATATTAGATTTTCACAAACGTAACATCACGATTAAATATTTCCAGGACGACAAAAATCGGCGTTCACCGCAACGGATTTATTTGTTCCATAATGGTACGATCCAAGATTTAATATACCTGTTGGGAATGAAAAACATTAACTCGGAAAGGACCGTATAAATAGCAGCGCGCAGAGCGACATGGCCTGTTTGTACATCAGCCAGCATGAGACATAAGAACTGAAGCAGCGGAAGGAGTGAGAGAGTTTCAAAATTCATTAGAAAAGAACATCCTCAGCCTACGAAATCGCTGTGAGAAATTGCATCTCATTCAGATCATGAAACGTGTCGACATGTTGAGGTCATTCTGATAAATAAGGTAAACACCACATTTAATTCAGTTAAATTGTAGTTAGTTGTGAGCCTATTTTCCCAGAAGAGAGTTGGTAAGTAGACTCGGTTGAACACGTGTGGTGAACGAAGAAGTTAATTTAATTGTTATAGTTTATAGATAAACTATTAATTAAGAATACCCATATTGAATGTTATTTTCTCCCATTAGTAAACACCTGACTTAATGTATAAAAATCATTAATCCAAGTTGTACATTTAATTCTTAAGCAACTCAATCTACAATGATTTGGAATGGTGAGTTCTTAAAGAATAGTACAAACTAAATAATATTATACTCAGTTATAGTCACAAGATAAACTGTACAAGAGGAGAAGAATACAGTGTTTATTTTCTCCCAGCTAAGCAACTTAGTTAATGTATAAAACATTAGACACATGTTATACATTTTATTTCTTAAGCATGAAACTGAATCTACAATGAATTAGAGTGACTTAAGGAACTTCAGAATTCTTAGTACAGTGGTAAGGACATAAAGTATATGGCCCACTGGTAAGATTAAAAACTAGTTTACATGTGCCAGCACTAATAGAGAATTTAGTGGAATGTGTATAGTCAAGTAGATGGAGCACATTAGTCAGTAAATTTATTTTTTTACATGAGCACATGGATAACCAAATAGTTTCTTTTAATTCATGAGCACATGAGAACCAGCCAGAGCTCTACAGGTCTCATAATTTGTGTGATGGTACAGCCACTTAGGGTAAGGCAAATATATAAACATGGCTGTTAACCATGGGCAATAATAATATTTGTGCCTCATAATAGTTCGTAACCAACCGCCATGCAAGAAGTATTTTAATTCATAATGCCTGAATATGAATTGGATATATCACCTAAATTGTATGTATTTCATGAGAACATGTGATAACTCCTGGACTCCATGTTGCTAAATCCTGGATGAATTGCCTAAGTGTGTCTAATGATCACAATGATCACTATGACATTGTTGATAACATGTCTGTGAGGATTCATGTGTGAGTTCATCATTGTTAAACAGATGTGAATGTATCATTTCATAAAATCCACCAGCATGCATGACTACAAGTTAGGTTGAAGGATGAGATGCCCTTGTAATGTCCTTCTGGGTGAATCTGTGAATGTATTCTGTGTAAAGCACCTACATATGCATGATTGTCATCCATATAGATATGATTGTGTCTGATGAATGGGTGAGACCTCATTGTGATGCCATATGGTGTAAACATGTTATGTTGTCATTTGGAAATCACATAAGTACCCACTTTACATGACAGTATGAAGAATGTGTGATGAAGGATTCCTATATGATCACCCATACCCATATGAATGTGTCTGTGGACTGAGTGAATTTATCAGCCATACATATGAATGATGTCAGAGTTGAGTGAGCACATGGTTGAGTGATGCCCTTGACAGAGTAGCGTCGAACCTTATCTACCTGCAACCATTCCATTTGTCTCATAGGAGAGGTAATCTTTATTTAAAATAAGTACCTGCCAAGACAAAGGAAAACAAGAGCCAAATTATGTTCTACTACACCCAGGAACAATAAATAATACTACAATTGATGATAGCCAGAGTGATTCCCAAAGCTGGAAATGGAGAATCCTGATTGGAGACAGTTCTTTTTTTCAGATCATCCAGACCAGTAAAAGATTAGCTTTACAGGCCACTGCGAAAAATCTAAACGGTTAATTATCTACCTGATCATGGGCACATCAAGTCTGTAATATTTAATGTATATGTATATGTCCTTATTTCTATGACAGGAAATTGTAATTTTGAATGCACTTTACAAAATCCATATTTATGTGTATTAAATCAACAAAGAAAAATAAGGTCATGTCATGTATTGATTGTATTTTACTTGTCATAATCAAATTGTTTTAAATTACCCTAGATAGAATTAATTAGTTGGTAGAGGAGAAAGGAACCACATAGGGAATAAATTGGGTATAAAAGGGAGTACAACTTTTTCAGTATTTCCTAAAGGTATTCCTTGGTTCTCTAAAACTCTATTTCTGGTCTCAATAATTGAGTCAGGACAACAAAATTAATTAAACGGGCAGGATCACATGGGGAAAAATGATTTTTCATCATTTATCTCTGTGGGGTTGAGCCAAAGACATGATAAAAGTCATGCAAATTGCCCAGACAGCTGCCGTGTCTCATCCAACACTTAGAAGATTACCCCACCCTGTCTGAACTCTTAGTGTAAATCCTTCTACGCCATACGTCATCTTCGTCTTCTTCTTTTCCTTCTGTGTCTTCTTCCTCTTCCTTTCGCTTCACTTCTTCCTCTTCTTATTCTTCTTTTTGTGTTCTCCACCATTAAAATTTCAAATCCTGTGCACATTCTTTCATTGTCTTCAAAACTCTCAAAACTGAGAGGGAAGACCAGGAGAACTTTTAATCAGATAGCGGTGGGAACGATTAGTAGTATGACTCTTCGCTGGCTGTTGAGCGAGGGGACTGAGCACGTATGGGAATGTCCTGAGTGCAGTGATGTCGGCTCTTAACTCAACTCAACTCAACACATTGTCTTCATCCTATACCTAATCTGCATCAAATATTCATCATCACTATTCAAATCCATCGCCGCATTGAAGGTCAGATGTAATCATTTCCCTCCCCACTCATTTCTGCATTGTAATAGGCCATTCACACATTCTTCTTCCAGCCCATTTCGCGGGCCCACTCACCTTCACCTTTGCCCTCTTATTGCAGGTTTCATAAAGAACTAGCACACGCATGCCCCGACACGGGAGAGTTATTACTCACAATGTACGTATGATCAGTCGACTTTACTAGAACGTTTGAAATGAATAAATGAATTATACTTTGGTTAAAATACTTAAAACGCATAGTCACTGATATTGCTCGAATGTGGAGCTTTATGTATCCCCAAGGTAATCTCAAATTTAAAATGAAATCTTTCTGCTTACACAATAATTGGCTGGAACCGCCTAATTGCTAATTCCTCGATACATTTGGGCAATTAATTATTGTTCGTTGAAAACAATATGGGAAACGTCGTTTCTTTGTTAACTTTATACAGCTATTAATTAGTTGTTTCGAGATCGTTGAGATCGGCGTTTTATGACCTGTCGACTGCACAGGGATTCCCGAGACCTGGTTAGAATGCTCGATAAACAGCAATTATCTCGACCGAGTCTGGTAACTTAAACAGCAAGTCCAACATAAATTGCCGCATTTCCCAAGCAGGCAGAAGTCTTGTTATGTTGAAAGTAAACAGTCAGTGCAGCCTGACCTATAAATAAAGCAGAACCGATGATTCTCAGTATATGAAACAGTGACCACAGACTAAAGCGCAATGGCTAGGATACTAGCTTAACTGTCCATTAGTCACATGTTTGAGTCCTTTTGGAGGAGAGCATGTTTTATATTGACCTGGAATGCCAGATCGACCCAGATTAACACGGGTACCAGGGAATGTTATAGGAAGTAAAGACGATCTGCGAGATATTGACCACAACACATGACACATTGGCACCTTGCCGTCTTGACAGACGATAGTTTGTGCTTTAAAAAGGCATAATAACTTTTAACTATGGCGGTAGCGAGTGTGACTGATAAGGCCAATTTGCGCTGTAAATGTCCGTTCACAGTGGGTGCATGTGAACACGTTGTCATTTCCACCATCATGCACCATCTTACGTGTGTGACTTTTCTGCAATAATTTTCTCCTTTGACTTTATTCAATTTCTGATATTTGCCCTCCATGCAACACGTTCAGCGGCGACTTGCTCCCAATGTGCATTATCAAAGCCTGTATCAATCATGTCCCGCTTACACACATCTTTGTATCGTAGTAGAGGCCGACCCTGAGATCTCTTACCCATCTGTAATTCACCAAAAAAGATATCCTTTGGTATTCTACCATCATCCATCCGCCTAAGATGTCCTATCCATCTAAGTCTACGAAGACTGAGCATGGAATAAACTGTCACACAACCTGATCTTTCCAATACTTCAGTATTTGTGATTTTGTCTTGCCACTTAATACCAAGAATTCTTCGCAGACACCGCATATGAAAGCTGTTTAAATTGTTCTCTTGGTGTGAGTAAGTTGTCCAGGTTTCACTGCCATAGAGAAGAGTACTAAGGACACAGGCTTGATAGACAAGGACTTTTGTTTTGGCAGTAAGCTTCCTGTTCTCCCAGACTCTTTTTCTTAACCTGTTCATTGTTGTTGCTGCCTTACCAATCCGGATGTTGATTTCCCTATCTAGGGATAATTTGCTTTTTACCACCGATCCTAGATATGTAAAATGGTCTACTATCTCTAGTTCGGCGTCGTCAATAAAGATTGATGGTACCCCATGTGCACCTTGTGACATAATCTGTGTCTTCTTTTTGCTAATTGTTAAACCAAATTCAGAACAAGCATTGGAGAATGCAGATAGTAGACATTGCAATTCTTCCTCAGAGTGGGTCGTAACTGCAGCATCATCTGCAAAAAGCAACTCTCTGATCAGTACCCTCCTAATTTTGGTCTTAGCCTTCAATCTCTGAGCATTGTAGAGGCCGCCATCTGAGCGTGAGTGAATGTATATACCACCATCCTGATCACGAAATGCATATTTCAGTAGAAGTGAAAAGTATATTCCAAAGAGGGTGGGAGCTAGTACACAACCTTGCTTAACTCCACTCTTGATTTCAAATTCTTCAGAAGTTGCACCATCAAACTTGATTATACCCTTCATGCCTGTGTGGAACGATTCCACAATGGACAGAAGAGTTGGTGGGCAGCCAATCTTCTTTAGTGCCTTGAACAGACCCTCACGACTGACCAAATCAAATGCCTTTGTGAGGTCGATGAAGGTCGATGAAGGCAATAAACAGTGGTTGATTCTGTTCACGGCATTTTTCTTGCATTTGTCGCAATGAGAATATCATATCAGTGGTATATCAGTGGTATATCAGTATATATCAGTGGTACCACAACACATATAGAGTGCCAATTGTTCAATAACAATATGTTGCCAGCACCATATATAAAGGTGTCGTTTACATAACTTTTGTGTGTGTCTAACACATTTGAAAGGTAAGAAGTGCGTGTGGCTGATTCGCCTTAAGGGTATAATAAAATGCCTGAGTAAATAAGAAAAAAAAAATCCAGGATTGGAGGTGGTTGCTTAACCAAGCCGATACATTCAAATATCTATGGGAAATCATGACAGCAGATGCTAAGTGTGTGACAGAGATACATTACAAATAAAAATCGCATTTCAGAAGATGAAACATATCTTCCGTGATAAGTCACTCATTAAGACAGAATGTGAGTACTCGCCACTTTTCTTCACATGCCAGTTCCTGATACCCTTTTAGGCTAGGTCACCCTGAGGTCTGGATCAACGTTAAAATACTCGCCTTGATGAGAACTCGAACACATACCAACCTGGCCGGCTGTCAAGTGTCCTAGCCACTGAACTATCGCTGAACCCGGCCATCGTTGTATACAAGCGGTTTTCGAGATGATATACTGGATATTAAAGACGATAAAACAAAGACAATTGAAATATTTTGGTAACTTTAAACGTCATGAAGGTTTGTAGAGAATAAAAATGGAGAGGTAAATGCCCTGGAAGAGAGGAAGAGGGAAGTCATAGATATGATGGCTGCAGGATGTGGCAGATGATCTCTAGATGGGTGTATCGGACGCGGCACATCTTGCTTATGACCGAGAAGTTTTCCGGAAGGTTCTGCAAAGGACATGCTATTAAATTAATGAAGGAATGAATACTGGATACAAGCAAAGAGAGAATTAGAGTCGTTCCCGTCGACAATCGATCTTTCTTTTTACAAGATCTGCAAAGAAGCTTGTAAATATAGTGGACTTCAACTACTGGCCATCTGTCTGTTGAAGGTTCACGCAATAGATATTCTACTTCCTTCAGAATAATCTTGTTGCATATCCTTTGCTGGACGTTGCGAGCGACCCCACATTATTTTCAAAGCAATTTTACGTTCAGTAACTTTGCATTGCTGTCTAAACGAGAAGTCAACGTTGAAATTCAACTGAATAGTGTAGGAAATGGAACCTGCTACCCCGCAATCAGCGGATCCATCCATCCATCATGTGCCATGCCGGTAAGCGTGGGCGGTCATGTTCTGCCATCTCACTCGATCACCAGAGTCGTGGATCAGCTCCGACCATGCCACAAGGCCAAGCCATCCAGGTACTTGCTTCTAAGTCATCCCCTTGGGCTGTTCCCCTCGATCTTACCAGTTGTCACCAAGTTCTCCAGATCATTTCTTCTCATAACATGCCCAAAAAATTGTGACTGTCTACGTCTAATGTCTCTAATCAGTTTACGATCTTCATTTGTTTCTTGAAGAACTTGTTCATTGGTCTTTCTGGCTGTCCTTGGTATTCTTTGCATTTTCCTCAAAAGCCACATTTCTACAGCCATAAGATGTTTTTCAGCCTGACTGCTCATTGTCCAAGCTTCACCTCCATATAAGAGCACAGGTTCTATGTCAGCGGATAGGAAGTTTAAAAGCCAGTGCTCATAACCTTTTAGCCACGCTGGCAACTATTTCAGAATAACACAAGGTCACCCTAGAAATAGATATTGACATGTATCTAACGGCAACACTAACTATATGTTATATAAACATCTTGTCCGCAACTAGGCCAGTTTTAGGCGTTCAACATTCAGTGCACTACTTGTATGTAATTTATTACTGAAACAAAATTGTTACCGTTTTTAACACATTCAGAATGTAGGCCACGTATCGACCTATTCAGATCTCAGCATTATATAAACTGAGCGACTAGCCGACGTATTGCCTTAATGAATACTGTGTATGTTCTTTGGTAGAGCTAGTAAATCGAATTCAGTTGCTTTTACAAATCACTTTATCAGTGCTAGAAGGTCTGAATCAGTATCTTTCTGTTTCTGAAGCTGCGAGAGTCAACATCGTTGCCTACAACTGCTAGTTTTACACATAACTCCAGCACTAGTATAATGGCGTCTAGTTTACGTGACAAGGTGGCTATTGTTACCGGCTCCAGTTCTGGGATTGGAGAGGCCATTGCTCTAGCCTTTGCATCTCGCGGAACGAAGGTGACTTTGTGTGGACGCGATCCCCAAAGACTGAAATCAGTGTTTGATAAAGTTGTAGAAATCAGCGGCGGTAAGTCTGACAGATTCCTGACTGTTGAAGGCGATTTGACTGATTCAGAAGTTCGGAAAAGGATAATTGCGAAGACAGTTGAGAAGTTTGGACGCCTAGATATTCTTGTTGCAAATGCCGGAGCGGCAGGTACTCAGTCGTCAATATCCAATGCTACAGAAGAAAGTTACGATGCTATCCTGAATACTAACGTGAAATCGACGTTTTTTCTCATTCAACAAGCGATTCCACATCTGGAGAAGTCCAAAGGAACTATAGTCAACATTTCCTCTAACCTGGCTTCAATGGTGATGCCAGCTGCAGCGGTGTATTCCATGTCTAAAGCAGCTCTGGATCATCTAACTCGTTGTCTGGCTGTAGATCTCGGACAGAATGGTATCCGTGTCAACAGTGTGAAACCAGGCTACATACCCACACGACTCTCACGCGGTTTTGGAGACAACTCAGGAGTAGCTGAACGGATAAAAAAGGCAGAAGCTGGCAAGGTAGCTTTAAAAGGGAGAGATCTGAGTGTTGAGGACATAGCGGAGGCTGTGGTGTTCCTGTCGTCGGATGCTGCTGGTTTTATCACTGGCGAGAGCATCACTGTCGATGGAGGGAGAAACTTTTCTGGGGCAGTTGAGAACTTATCCTTACATTAGGATGCGTGTGGAATTTCATCACTTTTCGTTTGGACACTATAAATTTTACCTTAAATTAGTTGCTTCTATAACAATGTAGTATGTAGCTGGAGTGTATTTTAATCACGATTATGCCTTGGTTCATTAAGCTGTTGTAGTGCGATGGCTAGCCAGCTGGTCTGCCGGCTTTGATGTCATGTGTATGAATACCCTCTTCTAAGCGGACATCTTTTGTCTGTGATACGTCCCAACCTAAAATAAGTACCAAAATGTTCTGCCATGTAAAGGCGACCGGTGTAATATTTATCACATGACCCATAGAGTGCCGAGTGATGTATACACCCTGGGACTGTATACCCTGTACTTATCAAGGCGTGTGACAAAATCCTTTACTTCTGACTTTTTATAAAGTCGCTTAAAAGTCGACAGGGTCGACTTCATTACACCGGGTTTTTAAAAAAAAATCCCATATGGCTCGGTCTCTTTCTGCAGCGCGGAAAGCGTCGCACAAATCACGAACTCCGTAGCTCTAGCGACGACTCACAGGAGTCTCCGAAAAATTTCACTCGTGAACCGAAGGACGCGGCCTCGGAATCGAACCAACAATCTTCGGAGCCCGAGTCAAACGGCTTGACCACTTCGCCACGGAGACTCCCATTCTGACTGTTTATGCCTGTTATTAGTGCCTATTACTATTACAACAACTACAGCAGCA
>OY992886.1:24269868-24382368 GCA_963921405.1 Cepaea hortensis
GGGAACAGACCAAGGGGAAGACCTAGAAGCAAGTACCTGGATGGCTTGGCCTTGTGGCATGGTCGAGACAGAATCACGAAGCTGATCCACGACTCCGGTGATCGAGTGAGATGGCAGAACATGACCGCCCACGCTTACCGGCATGGCACATGATGGATGGATGGAATGGAAATGTAATTTCTGAGGAAAATGCTAGGGACACCATGAACTGATATAAAAATGAATCAGAAAGCTCTACAAGAAACAAATGACAACCGTAAATTGATTACATAAATTAGGTTGTTCAGACAGTCAAGATTTATTGGGCACATTATTGAAATTCACCGGAAAACCTAGCTACAAGTGGTACGATTAAACAGGAAAGAAAAGGGGAAAGGCAGCGAGATAAATATCTGTATGGCTTGCCACATGTAATAATCTCGATAAGAACGTGAGACGCCTAAGTATGACCGTCCATGCTTATCGGCATGGTACATGATGATGGCCGGTCTCTCTGGGCGAGGGGTTACAATACTTTCTCCGTAATCCCGTTTATCACGCAGTTTCGTAGCGGGCGAGAACTGGGAGAGGTTCTACCCGCGCTGGTGACTTGCGGGATAACTGAGCCGGCCGCTCAGAAAGCAATGGCAAACTACTGAGCGTAATCTTGCCAAGAAATCAACAGACAGCTGAAAGATGCTGCTGTTGACAGCGATGTCCTGTAAAGGGTATGCGAATATATATGTACATGATGATGATGATTTCTCTGTCAAATATTTCGACCCCTGTAAAAAGCAATGTTCAAATGTATAAACCCAGAGACTTGTTTTTCTGTGGTGTTGTTATTTTCTATATTTAGTAGGCTTGGTGACTTGCAGATTTTCATTGAGTCAACAGTGACATGTGCACACATGTCCAAAGTAATAAAACTTCTCTCTCATAAACGTAGATATAAAATGCAGCCATATCAGGCAGCCATTAATTTACTGCCAAATTGCCGTCTTGACAGACGATAGTTTGTTACATTGTTCTTCAAAATACGCATAATAACTACAACCATGGCGGTATCAAGCAACCACTTGTGGAGAGATTAAATTTGAGCAGGGATTCTCAAACCTTTCACTGGTTCCGATCCTAAGAAGGGTGTCCAATGTGAATTGTCCAGACCGTCGATGTATCAATAACGCCTCAAAAGGACGTAAGGGCGTCCTTCAGAAATTTAGATGCATGTCCTTTACTGCCATCAACCCCATCATTTTTTTACTATGAAGTTTTACGTAAATTATCATTGCTTACTGAAAAATCGACACTCATACAAATGTGACATTCAGTGCTGGGTGATCTGCTTCAATCCTTTCATGGACCAGCTGCTCGTCAACGTTGACTTCTCATTCAGAAAGCAATGGTAAACTACTAAAGGTAAAATTGCCTAGAAATAATTTTTGTGTGAAGTTTTATGGAAAGTAGACATTGTTTACTAAATAATCGACGCTGATAGGAATGTGATACTCAGTGCTAGGCGATCTGCTTCGAAACCGCATGCGAGTGATTTAAACCCGGACGTCGGGATTGTGACACTGCGTTCACTAAACCCTAAGCTATCTCATCTCATCTCATCATGTTCCTCTTGTATCTTGCGGTGTCGAGGTGAAGTATAAACAGCAGAAGAGTGCCCAATTATGGGCTTCATATATCGATATTCCCATGGACTCTGTTATTCCCTCCGTCCAACGTTTACATAGTCGGCCTCTTCCTCTGTTTCCATCTGGTCTGTACATCATTCCTTGTTGTGGTATGCTGTTGAATGGTAACTTACTTGCATGGCCAAACCATTTGACTTTCTGATTTCTAATAAAATCTAGTGCTGCTATAACCCCCACTTTAGTCCTGATTTCTTAATTTCTGATCTTATCCCTAAGCTATGGACGTCGGAAACAGAATCCTTTACTTTTTAAATGTATATTACGTTAAGAAGTAGTTTGCGTGGTCGTGTGGGCTCATTGCGCTTGCGCTTTAACTTCCGGTGTTCTGAATGTCGAGGTAAGGTTTTCAATCCCTACACCGGTCAACTGCACTTTAACGTTGACTTCTCGTTCAGTAAACAATGGCCAACTACTGGACATAAAATTGCCAAGAAAATCAAGCTTGTGTTGGTGTTGCTCGCAACGTCCTGCGAAGGATATGTAGTTTTGTTGTACACTACAGTATGTGCGGGTAGCTAGAAACAACAACACCTAATCATACAATGGAAAGACGTTTATGATAGAAGTATCTCAAAGCCTGGACAGGGCCGATGTTGTCAGTGTCGTACAGACCCAGCTGGCCCATAGCGACACGTCTCTAACACTACTTTGATTACACGAACTGGAAGTAAAGTCTGGCCAAGCACTCATTGCTGTCGTCTAGAGTGATCGAAGGGAGCCTTCTTGGAGTAGTGGCTACGCCGTCTCCTCGCACTTCGAAGGTCGTGGGTTCAATTCCTGGCTACTGCGTTCTGTTCACGAGTGCAGTTTTCTAGGAGATTTCTGGGGGTCATCGCTGGAAATACAGAGTTAGTTTTTTATGGGATTATTTAGTCCGGCTGCACCGGGTAAAGAGACCGAGCAATATGGGATAAAACCAAATGTAATGATTACATTGCCTTTTAAAACTTTTTGTGTGTTTATGGAGACAGAAGAGCCATTGCAACATTGCTTTTAAATGGTTTTTGCTTTAGAGGACTGAGCAAACATTGTAATACTTAATGTCTGGAGATGTTGATCGTGATAATATACCATAACATAATGCCCCGACTTGTTACATCCTTCGGCCTTCTTTGTTTCATGGTTCAGGTGTTTTATTACTGTAGGCCACATGTTCAGACCTTGAAAGGTAAATTTACCTCCAGGGTGCAAATATCATAACTTACCCCAGCCCACCTAAGTTGAAGCAAGTATAAATCTGTTGACATTAGTTTACACCATCGTGCTGAGAGTCCATAATTCAAATTGAGAATCTCCATCGACAAGTGCAGACTGGTTTAGTTACTTAAACCATGGCCTCATTTGAAGTGTTTGACAAAAACAGATTTGGGACGTTGATGTGTACAAATCACTACACATTTGTATGTCATGGTTGCTATCACGTGTAGGTGACAATTTATTTCCATTTTCGCTGTGAATTTTCCATTGACTTCTGCCTGACTCCCTAGAGATTCAGAAGCAGTTTAGTAGGAACAATAAATAGAAAAGTAGCAGATGTACATAGTGACCATGTACTAGTTATAGGAAAGATGAGGTTTGGAGCTAGAACTATTAAGAAAACCCCAAAGAACATCAAATTAGAATTAGCATTGCTTGAAACAAAGAGATTAGAGAAAGGTACAGTGTAGCTGTACAGAAAAGATATAATGCCATAGAATTAATACCGACTATTGATGAAAAATGGGAGTTGAGTTGAGTTAAGAACCGACATCACTGCACCCAGGACATTCCCATACGTGCTCCGTCCCCTCGTTCAACAGCCAGCGAAGAGTCATAATACTAATAGTTCCCAACGCTATCTGATGTAAAAGCTATCCTGGTCTTCCCTCTCAGTTTTGAGATTCTTCCAGAATCCCTGCCGATCCCCCACAATCTCATTCTTTCCACATATGGGTTCTCAATCTGTTCCCCCGCCTTCTCCACTTGGTCCCATAAGCGCACGACCACCTCCCCCTTGTCCATAAGCAAAATTCCACCAAGAGGTGCATTCCCTGCTAGCCTATCAGCCTGTTCATTCCCCCGTACACCCGCATGGCCAGGGCAAAATATTCATACAATTCTTACGATCTGTGACCTCTGAAGCGACGAGGCCATTCCACACGAAACATTCCTTTCTCCACCTTGCTAAGCATACTCTTTGAATCTGTAATGAATACAAAGTGTGTTGCAGTAGTCTCCTCTAGCCAACTGAATGCCGCTGTTACTGCCTCCACCTCCATTCTCATGCTGGAGATCGTAGTCTCATATGCCAGACTCTCCTTTTTCAAGACTCGCCCAATAGCATTTGCAACAAAGCCCCAGCCACTACGTCTGTTTCTCACCACTGACCCATCGGTGTAGATGACTATGTCACTTGATGTGTATTACTCTGGATCAGCTGTTGCACTTCAAACTCAGTGCGGCCCGCTGCCCATTCTCTGCACACACTACCCAGTGTTATTATTACATTGTGCCAGTCCGTCATGTCTTCCGGAACTTCAACCCACTCTCTTTCCCGATTGATGGTGTCTAGATCACACACCTGACTTATAGAAAGTTCTGCCTGTACCATCCAGGACCTTCCTCGTCTTAGTCTATGACCCTTAACCATATCCATTGCTGCATGCAGCGGGTGATCCCTGTCTGCGGCAACTCTCAGATCCCATTTGGCCTGAAAGACCCTATGCCTATCCGTGATTGTTGGTAGCGCCAGGATATGCCTCATGCATATAATTGGTGTGCCCTTTGTGCACCCCAGGATTAACCGCATGGCAGCATACTGTATGCGCTCCAACATTTCAAGCTGGCTCTTTGATATTGTCAGCAGCCCCAAACCATACTCAATGACAGAAATTATTAACTGCTGACAGAGCTTGTACAGCATCCTCTGAACTACCCTGTTGCTGTCATAGCCCTCAATGCATTAAGTCCCCTATCAGCCTTCACTACCAAAGCCTCCACATGATCCTTAAAAGAAAAACACCTGTCAAGTACTTCAGTTTACTCTCTCGACTAAGAGGACATCCATTCAACATAATACCTGGGACATTTGCCTTGACGATGCGGTTGAAAAATAATTGGAATATTTCAGGAATAAATCAAAAAAAAAAAAAAAAAATTCTTTCATCCTAAACCAAGAAAGACATATAAAAAAAAAAAATTAAAAAAACAAAAAGTAAAAAAAAGAAAAAGAAATGAATGATAGATGATATTGTTCAGATGATCGATAAAAGAAAAAAAGGCAGGGCAAGATAAAGCCTAATATAATAGAAGACATAAAGAAATAGTAAACAACTGCAAAGAGTTCGATGTTGCTGTAACCTAATGTATGTACCTAATGTCACCTATATAAAACTTCAAAGAGGAACGGGAATATAAAGTTCGATGTTGCTGTCACCTAATGACACCTGTAGAAAACACCAGTTACATTTACCCGCCATCCCACAGAACGCTGTGACTTACTTATTGACCCTCCCTCGTAGCTAGCTATATTTGGCTAAGTATTTCATTAACTCACCACTAATGTAATAGCGGAAAGTGCTTTTCTTTAGTGAAGCGTGTGATGATGTTACTACTCGGAACTGCATCTCCAGGTTTCTGTTGGTCAGTCTGGAACGCAGTCAACGCTTTGCTGTGGTAAGTTTTGAAAATAACTGCTGTCAGCAGCAAGTTGCTCCGAACACAGATGCATATTTAAAAGCATGGCTTCTCAAAGTGGGAAATTCATCCTTACTTGTTAAACTTTTATTCACTTCATAAAATTTCATGTTTCTAATAATTAACCAAAAAAAAAAAAAAAAAAAAAAAAAAACAGCTAATAGATTTATTGAATTTTGGATCCTGCCTGCGGTTGTCTAGGCTTGAGAGAGATAAAACGATTACTCGGGCCTTATATGGCCGGTAGATAAAACGTTCCCAAAAATTGTTCTAAACAATAGAAAGAAGCAAATATAAAAGAAACTCTACACACTAGATGTAAGTACAAAGAAGATAATGCATTTTATTTAATATGATATTTTTGATGTTTTAATTAGATAAAAAGCTGTAAGAATTAGCAAATGAAGATAAATAAATATAAGGGGTTTCAAATGAAAATCTGAAATGTTTTGTGTATTTGTGTGTGTGGATATATTCTGAAAAATAGAGAACAAATGTATCATTTGTCGACATAGTCACCCTGCGTTCAATGCAAGTTCCTCCAGCGCCGATAAACCGTTTGGATTCAAGTAGAAAGAAAATGATCTTGGTCGCGTATATACCACCTGCTGTAACTCTTCATGGGACCAAACAGTTTTGAAACTTCCTACTCCACTCATAGACTTGATGGAATGGACTGACAGGCATGTATCATTATACACGAAATTCATTCGCAGATGAATTTCTACAGGTTTCACTCTTCCACTGATCATAAATCGGAAAAGAGAACGCCGCCCCCTCTTTGGTGCATGTCAAAAGTGGGATGGCCATCTTTAAACTGTCCTGATGATGTCACCGTGCTTGTCTAGGCCTTGATGGCATTTGCTTAACACTCTTGACATTCTTAACAACAATATTGACCGGTTACAAGTCAATGGCATGGATATTGTAATTTATATTACATTTTTAAGATTCTGATTTGAAACCACTTCGTGTTTGTGTGTGTGAGTATACATATATATAATGTGCACGACAATATTAAAAGTAATATATGACAACATTTAGAAGTAAACATAATCCAAAACATAGTGAAAAGGAATAAGTAAACAGAAGAAAATACATAGACAATACATATATAGTGACACTCTATATTGTGTTAGGTCTGTCAGGTCTTAGTCAGATATGACTGAGCTACCGTATAACAGTAGACGGTACTACCTGGTTTCTGTTAGCGCCGAACGTTGGGCGGCGCTTACCAAACCCGACACCCCACATTGTGCCAACGGCTTCGGGCGGAAGAGCGCAATTGGGAGGGTACAAGCCTTACCCTGGTGCGAGGAAATGCAAGCTAAAGACAAAATTGTCATGGCAGGGCAGACCAGGCCCTAAGCCTTGGTTGGCGACTGGTCTAGGATCGAAGCTCCGACAGGCGGACAGTTAGAGCATTGCTTTGCTGATCCGGCAGCTTCTGCAGCTTGTCTTGTTCCAGATGTAGGGGTGTTACCTTTCCTCTGGAGTGAACTAGGCAGGCCGAGAGAGGGATCATGCTGCATGGGCAACACATGATCTCTATATTTTAGCCCAGGCTTTGTGCTATGGAGAGACAATATAAATGGAATAAACTTAAGGAAACTCTTTGTAAAACTGCCGTAAAGGTTTACGGCACTGTGGATCATAAGAGGCAGGACTGGTTTGCGGCCAACAGCGAGACTCTGCAGCCCTTGATTGATAAGAAGAAGAAAGCTCTCTTAAGAAACAAGGAAAGACCAACGCGTAACACTCTGAGTGAGCTAAGGCAAGCTAGGAAGGATATGCAAAAGGCTGCCAGGCAGTGTGCAAATGATTATTGGATCAAGTTATGTGAGTCCATTCAAATCGCAAGTGATAAGGGAGACATAAGAAGCATGTATGAAGGAATAAAGAAAGCCTGTGGTCCAGTGATCAAAAGAAGTGCACCATTGAAAACCTTGACTGGAGAAGTCATCACTGATAAGAAACAGCAGATGGACAGATGGGTAGAGCACTATTTGGAGCTTTACTCAAGTGAGACCAAACTAGCGGATAATGCCCTCAACGCCATAGAGGCTCTACCAACTCTTGACCACCTGGACACACTTCCCACCATAACAGAAGTTAAGTGTGCTATAAATGAACTTGCATCTGGCAAGCCAAGATTCTTGGATGTACAAGAGATACAGCATGCAGTGCGATGCGCTACCTTCTTGATTTTCCAACCATTGAAGAGAGAATGCAAGTTTGCAGGGCACGCGCCTACCTCAGAATTAACGCAAACACACAGCATCCACTGCATAGTGAAATTAGGAAGGTGAAGGGCAGCAGGTTAAAAAGAGGACGGTCGTGGATGGGTCAAGCCGAGGACATTCTTCAACAGGTGTGTTCACTTGAGGACTTAGAACCTGGCGAGGAGTGGGTGCAAGTGCCAACAGACTTCTGCACATCCTTTTCAGTTTGCATCCAACTAGATAGAAAATGCAGACAAGAAAATCCGGCTGCTGTTGAGGCTGAAGTACAAGCGTTGATTTTCGAGAATTCGCTAGACAGTGACGCGGTCATCTACACAGATGGGTCGGTCATCCGACATGTGAGAAGCTCATGGGCCTTTACAGCTCGGGCCGGAGGGAGAATTGTGAAGGAGGACTCTGGTGCTTTCACTGAAACCACAAGTAGCCTGACCATGGAAGTCATGGCAGTAAGTAAAGCAATAACATGGCTCGAGACACAGACATTCACTAGGGCTTGTTTCCTTAGCGACTCAATGAACATGATCAAGAGGATAGAAGAGGGGTCGATCCGAAGAGAATGGTTGCTGCCTCTGAAGCGGTCTCGGCTGGCAAAGATTAGTTTCATCTTCGTGCCAGGGCATGCGGGAGTACAAGGAAATGAGCGGGCTGACAAGCTCGCAGGTGAGGCTACTGTTGAGGGCGGACGCGCCATGGACCAGGCTGACATTCTGAATGCTCTACGAGAAGTGAGACTTTTGCAAGAACCAAGTGATGACTGTGAATCTACAACAATGGCCAGACTGCGAGAGCAGCAAATTAAAAGAGGGGTGGCCAAACAAGAACACTACGCAGGAAGCCAAAGAAGATTGATAAACCAACACAGAACTGGCGTCGTTAGCCGCTACACGCTGCGGGATTTGCTGAGGAGGGGATCCGAGCACTTATGGACTGAATGGTCCGATGTGCAACGAGGATGATCTGTCGACTAACTAACTAACTAACTAACTTGCATCTGGCAAGGCTCCAGGTAAGGATGGGATTCCAATAGAGGTTATCAGGAGTGGGCAAGACACACTCACTATACAGATCCACCAGCTAATAGAGCTATGCTGGCGTGAAGGACAAGTCCCACAGGATTTCAAAGATTCAAGCATCATAACACTGTACAAGAACAAGGGCGATCGGAGCGACTGCAACAACTATAGGGGTATCTCACTTCTGTGTATTGTTGGAAACGTATTTGCCAGAATTGTTCTGCGCAGACTTCAAGTCCTAGGAGATCAAGTCTACCCCGAATCACAGTGTGGCTTTCGACAGAACCGGTCTACCACTGATATGATATTCTCATTGCGACAAATGCAAGAAAAATGCCGTGAACAGAATCAACCACTGTTTATTGCCTTCATCGACCTCACAAAGGCATTTGATTTGGTCAGTCGTGAGGGTCTGTTCAAGGCACTAAAGAAGATTGGCTGCCCACCAACTCTTCTGTCCATTGTGGAATCGTTCCACACAGGCATGAAGGGTATAATCAAGTTTGATGGTGCAACTTCTGAAGAATTTGAAATCAAGAGTGGAGTTAAGCAAGGTTGTGTACTAGCTCCCACCCTCTTTGGAATATACTTTTCACTTCTACTGAAATATGCCTTTCGTGATCAGGATGGTGGTATATACATTCACTCACGCTCAGATGGCGGCCTCTACAATGCTCAGAGATTGAAGGCTAAGACCAAAATTAGGAGGGTACTGATCAGAGAGTTGCTTTTTGCAGATGATGCTGCAGTTACGACCCACTCTGAGGAAGAATTGCAATGTCTACTATCTGCATTCTCCAATGCTTGTATCGAATTTGGTTTAACAATTAGCAAAAAGAAGACACAGATTATGTCACAGGGTGCACATGGGGTACCATCAATCTTTATTGACGACGCCGAACTAGAGATAGTAGACCATTTTACATATCTAGGATCAGTGGTAAATAGCAAATTATCCCTAGATCAGGAAATCAACATCCGGATTGGTAAGGCAGCAACAACAATGAACAGGTTAAGAAAAAGAGTCTGGGAGAACAGGAAGCTTACTGCCAAAACAAAAGTCCTTGTCTATCAAGCCTGTGTCCTTAGTACTCTTCTCTATGGCAGTGAAACCTGGACAACTTACTCACACCAAGAGAACAATTTAAACAGCTTTCATATGCGGTGTCTGCGAAGAATTCTTGGTATTAAGTGGCAAGACAAAATCACAAATACTGAAGTATTGGAAAGATCAGGTTGTGTGACAGTTTATTCCATGCTCAGTCTTCGTAGACTTAGATGGATAGGACATCTTAGGAGGGTGGATGATGGTAGAATACCAAAGGATATCTTTTTTGGTGAATTACATATGGGTAAGAGATCTCAGGGTCGGCCTCTACTACGATACAAAGATGTGTGTAAGCGGGACATGATTGATACAGGCATTGATAATGCACATTGGGAGCAAGTCGCCGCTGAACGTGTTGCATGGAGGGCAAATATCAGAAATGGAATAAAGTCAAAGGAGAAAATTATTGCAGAAAAGTCACACACCAAGCGTTTGAGACGTAAGATGGTGCATGATGGTGGAAATGACCACGTGTTCACATGCACCCACTGTGAACGGACATTTACAGCGCAAATTGGCCTTATCAGTCACACTCGCTACCGCCATAGTTAAAAGTTATGCCTTTTTAAAGCACAAACTATCGTCTGTCAAGACGGCATGGTGCCAATGATATTGTGTTAACGTATTATGGTGGAAGAGCACAATTGGGAGGGTACAAGCTTTACCCTAGTGCCAGGCAATACGACCTAAAGACTAAATGTCATCGCTGGCAGACCAGGTTCTATGTCTTGGTCGGCAAAAAGTACACACACACACACACACACACACACACACACACACACACACACACCACCCACCCACCCACCCACCCACCCACCCACCCACCCCCACACACACACACACACACACACACACACAAATACACACACACACACACACAAACACACACACACACAAATACACACACACACACAAACACACACATACATACACACACACACACTTGACAGAATATAGAATATGAACTATACTTATTAGTTTACAAGTGGGTAATAATGGTCTCATCTCATCTCATCATGTTCCTCTTGTACCTTGCTGTGTCGAGGTGAAGTATAAACTTCGTGAGAGTGCCCGGTTATGGGCTTCGTATATCGACATTCCCATGGATTCTGTTATTCCCTCCGTCCAACGTTTACGTGGTCGGCCTCTTCCTCTGTTTCCATCTGGTCTGTACATCATTGCTTGTTGTGGCATGCTGTTGACTGGTAGCCTACTTGCATGGCCAAACCATTTGACCTGCTGCTTTCTAATAAAATCTAGAGCAGCTTTAACCCCCACTTTAGTCCTGATTTCTTCATTTCTGATCTTATCTCTTCTTGATACGTTGAGTATTCTTCTCAGGAACCTCATTTCTGTTGTTGTGATTTTTCTTTTCTCTTTTTCTGTCATTGTCCAGGTTTGGCATTGGTAGCACAGAGTTGGTAGGAAGATTGTGTTGTAAAGTGCTTTCTTAGTAGTTATTGATACATGTTTGTTCTTTAGTATTGGTGCCATTTGTCCAATGAGTTGATTTGCCTTATTGCACCTATTTTCTATCTCGTCCTCTGATCTGCCATTTGATGATATTATACTTCCTAGGTACTTGAAGCTCTTTACTTGTTTCAAGGGATGTTCGTTTAGGTGAATTGTTGCTGTTTGTTCTTCTTTAGTTATAGTCATTACCTCTGTTTTGCTTGTGCTAATTTTCATGTTATGTTCCCTACACAATACGTGCAAAATTATACAGATATAACATATATTGAATACTAAAATTACCACAGAGTAATACATGTGTCGCTGGTAGTGGGAGGGCTATTTAATCACGACATAACTGTCACACATATAAAGTTGGCAGAGAGAGGACATGTTGGTTATGCCATCAAATTCATACGCTTGTCGTTAACACATGGAGGCCGACCTGCTCAGAACATCACAGGTTTGTCTCTGGCAGATGCACGATTTTAAAACGCTTTGGATCCATTTGGTTTTAGTGTAATGGGCACACAGCTCAGTACAGAATGTCACACGAATATCATGAATAATTATATTGGGGAAAAAGACAAATCAAACATGAAAATTCTTATGCAAACAATAAAAAGTATTACTTGTTTTTAAGTATTTGTCACAGTAAACTTTTCATTGCTAAATTAATTTGCTATTGAAATAAAGAAACAAATATTCGCTTGTTAAATACATCTAATGACGAAGCAGTGTCTATAATGCTGCAGTTGAGAAATATAATGACTGCAGAAAAATGTGATCCGGTATATTGTATTTGTCACGTACAATATATAGCTTTGTGTTTGTAATTTCTCCACAGGATCTCAGCATATTTTTTGTTCATTGTTTTAAATTGGCTGTGTTACAATCGGCTTATCGTTTGAGGCTGACCATATGGTCCACCATAGCTCCTTCCTCCATCAACTATGATATGTTGGCCAGTGATGAAGCCAGCTGCATCTGATGCTAAGAATCCCACGGCTTTAGCCACGTCTTCGGCTGTTCCACTCCTGTTCTGTAAAGGCTGTTTGGCTGCTTCAATAGCTGCCCAATCGTTCGCACTCTTGCTGACGTCCCCACCAAATGATCTTCGGATGCGTGTTGGAATGAAGCTTGGATTGACTGAGTTTACACGTATGCCTTTTGGTCCCAAATCAACAGCCAAACACTTGGTCAAATGATCTACAGCAGCCTTTGACATTGGGTAAATCAAACTGGGAGATGACACAAGAGAGCTCAACATGGACGAAATCAGAATTATATTTCCATTGGCTTTGATAATATGAGGCACTGCCTGCTGAACGAGAAAAAACACCGCCTTGACATTTGTATCCATAATGGTGTTATAGGAGTGCTCTGTTGCGTCCAGAATCCCATTGTATGGAATAGCAACGCCAGCGTTGGCCACTAGAATATCTAATCGTCCAAATTTTTCGACTGTCTGAGCAACAACGTCTTTTCGAACACTTTGATCGTTTAAGTCACCTCGAACTACATGGAATCTATCTTTATGTCCACCACTAACCTTAATTACTTTTTGTAACACAGAATTCAGTCTTCCTTCGTCACGCCCACAAAGAGTGACTTTTGCACCGCGAGAGGCAAACAACAGAGCGATGGCTTCTCCCAGTCCAGAACTGGAACCAGTAACAATGGCTACTCTGTTGGTCAGTTCGTATGCCATTGTGCTTCGGAAAAAACAACCGATGACTTTTCCTTAGATCAACAGGAAAATAAACACCCAAATATTACTTGAATGTTATAATAATATCTATATTCACTTCGTGAACACAAACTTGCAGTTATTTCCAGATAACACTACACTACAGTGACAGTAACACCTTATTTACTCCGCTCACATATATATAACATTGATCTCATGTGGTTAAAAATAGCTTGAGTAGCACGGCTAATCTCAAACTCATGCTAGAGGATGACGTAAATGGAACCCCCAACAAGCACATGTGTTAAATGCTTTGAAACCACACACCAGTGTTTCTCAAACTTATTATCAATAGCGGCTCCGTTATATATAGCCCACGCAACCCGTCATACCCGAGTGTGCAAACAAAGCAATCAACACTCGAAGCAGATTTTGTATGTTGACCGGGGCTCACAGCTACACCCAGCCATTAACTGGCACCAGGAACTGTATTGAGAAGTAAAAGCGGCTGGCGTGATATCGACCATATCACCATGAAATGATGATTGGTAAAGATCATGATGACTAGCACCGTGAGCCCAATACACATTCAGGCGAGCAAGAAGGCCCTTACACTTTACTAATTTTCTCTCTCCTCCTAATAAGTTTTGCGAGCTGACAAATGGGTCAGTAGGTATAGCAGGAACATGCAGGTCGGGGGACATTAGTTCAGCGAACTTTGACCTATTAAGTAAAGCAGACCATGGTTGTGCGAGCATGCAATTTGCTATGAAACTATGAGGCACTTGGCATCAAATTTGCTAATTAACGTGCCAGAATATGAAATAATACCGCGTCCATTTAGTCGTTAGTCACAGTTCCAACTTCACGACAAAGGGTAACCCCGTAATGCTCCATTACTGTGCCAATAAATATCAAACCGCAGTGAATACCGCGCCCATGTAAGTGCAGTAAACAAGTAAAATACTCCGTTCTTGTTATGAAGCCTACTGGGTATATGGCGCTGGTTCCATACTTTTAGATCGGAACTCGACGATGATGTGATCAGTATCATGCCGGAACCTCTACCCTCCCATGTAATTTCTTGGTGCCAATAAAAGATATCAATTGAAACGAGAAAAAAGAGTGTTGAAGTGCTACACAGAACATATACTTTTTTATGGATGTGAAGCGTGGACAATAAGCAGCCAAGCTGAAAAAACAGCTTATGGCTGTGGAAATGTGGTTTCTGAGGAAAATGAAAAGAATACCATGGACAGACAGAAAAACCAACGAACAAGTCCTTCAAAAAACAAATGAAGATCGTAAACTGATAAGAGACATTAGACGTAGACAGTCACAATTTTTTTGGGGAACTTGGTGACGACTGGCAAGATCGAAGGGAAGAGACCAAGGGGAAGACCGAGAAGTAAATAACTGGATGGCTTGGCCACGTGGCATGGTCGAGACAGGAACATAGAGCTGGTCCACGACTCTGGTGATCGAGTGAGACGGCAGAACATGACCGCCCACGCTTATCGGCATGGCACATGATGGATGGATGGATGGATTTTAGGCCTGGTTCATTGGGAGCCACGGACAGCATACAACAAAATCCTAGCATCAGTGGGGTTTTGAATACGTAACTACTGACAACCAGACAAGTTTTCTAGCCACTGTTTCCACATTGATTTATTTGGTTGTTTCGGGATTTGAATTTTAAATATTGAGCACAGTTATTGTCCATTGAAAATAATACAAGACTGGGGATGTTGAAAATAATACAAGACTGGGGATGTTGAAAATAATACAAGACTGGGGATGTTGAAAATAATACAAGACTTACACATTAGTGGTCAGTAATTTGTAAAGAAACTCTTTCATTGAGTACCAATACTCAACCGTTTGCAGGCTTAACAAACAGATCATATAAAGAGAATTTGACCTCAGTGCACGAACTTCAGTAGCATTATAGCGAGATACCAAATGTTTGTATATACACAAATCAGGCACGCTACTCTATATATTTTTAAGTAGGCAGGATTTCTAATTTCGAAACGTCAGCAACCGATTCGGTCTTCTCATTTCCATTTCCACCCAAGCTAGTTCAGCCAGGTCGTACTAGTTGTTTGCCTTATATGAGGTAGTTAGGTGCGGGATCCACTGCCATAGAAGCAGTAGGTGTTTACTATCGTTTCCTCATTGTATAGAAAGCCATGCGTCAACACAGTGATTCGCGACAGAACTGTTAGTGTAGGAGACGAAAATTTTACCCCTAAGCCACTATGCGCTCACAACTCACATGATGGACAATCATAAAAGACATAACAAGAAAGCTACAATCATACGCGAATCACTTGACATACAGACACATTGAAAACTGCATAAACCGTGGTTCAAATTCATTAGCTACAAATGACATCAGGGCATGTGAAAATAAACCAGTGTTTTTCGTGTTGTTCAACTGTCAACACCTTGTTAGTCAGACATCAGCTCTCCCCCCAACTACTGCTGGCACAATGATAGATCGACAAATTACAGCAGCAGTGGTGGCATAGAGTTTAGGGCTTACGCTTGCAAACGCTTGTTCAAAGTTTAATCCTGATTAATGTCATTTACGAAATGCAATTATTATGCGAACCCAGATTTATAAATTGGCTGCTCTTTAATTAACTACAATGTTGTCCCGTAGTGAATTTGAATAACGAAGATACTCAATAGATTGCACGTTTTATTTCCTGGTATATTTCGCTGCATCTGGTCAGGTACATAATGGAATTATCCCACTGGATAACTGCCAGAAGTGAACGACAATTGTTTAGCTATGAACAGCCACAAGAAAAGAACTGGTAACCAGTCTCATAACGCGGCGACCTAGTAATGTAATGTAATAATATATCATGCTCTTGCAGTAATAGATGCTCGCATACCAACCCCAGTGATCGTAGGTTCCAACTCACACCAAGAAGTACTTTTAAAACAAAAACTGACCCGAACACACTCAGCGCTGCGCTAGTTGGTGGGATTTCACTACCATCATAAGCCGTGCACATTATTACCCTCTGCAACTGTTCTTGTCCCGGCAATATAACCTTACATCCATAGGTTAACTAACACAGAAAAAGTCATCAAAGACTCCTAAACTGTCATCAGCCCCTAGCAGGGGAGCATAACTCTAAAAAAAAAAAAAAGAACCATTGGTGAGCTTTAGTGACATTATCAATTATAATTAACCTTAAAACTTTAACATACACTATTGATTACATCCCTAATTAATCAGCAGGCACAGGGAAAGTACACCAAAAAAAAAAAAAAAACGGGGGGGGGGGGGTGTTCCAGAATTAGCAAAAAACGTTATTAAAATATTCTACCACCAAATTGAGGGAGTCGTCAAGTGGAATCCTCTAGGTCTCATTTTAGCGGGCATTTTTTTTGCGCACTTAGAAGAACAAAGAGCCTCGAATATTAAGGAACTGTTTCTATACTACCTTTATGCAGAGGATATATGTTTCATCACAGAGACCAGACAACAGCTAGAATCGTTCCACCCAGCCACGAACTAAGCCCACAAGAACATCTCTTTGTCTCTTGACCACGAATATAATGACAACTTATGGCTCATTGATATCCTAACCCGACGTCGAGACGATGGCACCTTCCATAGCGCAGTCTATTGAAAAGAAATAATGGCTGGTCAATACATGAATGTCAATAGCTTTGCACCTATCCAATATAAGTGTGGCCTGGAAGGGAACCTATTTAATCGAGCCAGAACTATTTTTCCCCTGATGAAACCTAAAAGAGGAACAGGACACACTTAACAAGGCTCTACATTCTATTGGATATCCAGACGTCTTCATCAAGCGTCACTGCCAGCCTCTCAAACCCACCCCACAGAATAATCGTTCCCAAACTTTAAGTGATTCTTTAAATGACCTTTCGAGGGGACGGCGGCGTAATGAAATGAATACACAATCCACTTAAAACAACAGTAAGCCAAATATTATTTGCTGCTGAACTAATGAACAGATATAATGCCACCCAGATAACTACACCATCTGTACAATAGTCATTGTCCCCTAATTACTATCACTTCACTATATTTGAGTAATGATGTATTGTTCGCCGAATATAGTATACGAAATGCTTTTTATTTGTTCACGTAATGGCCATAGTATATGAAGTTAGCGATTAGACGATTCTAGTCAGATTTGTGCAAGCAGAAAGAGTTAGTGTTCAATGTGAAATTACCGTGGGGATAACAGATGTTCCACATTCGAACAATACCTGTTATCATGTATCTTAATTGTTACAGCTTAAGTATGATTCATTTATTCACTTCATATTATATATTACACTGCAGTATAAAGCTGTCAAAATGTAGCGAATATTGCCAGGCTATAAATCGTACAACATATTGTTTGTGACTTCTGAGTTTGAGCTCACTAGAGGAATGCATTGTTTTGAATATTTATTAATTTAAAAGTGGGTAATAATATTCAATATGTGCAAAATATAAGTCTATAAAATATAGTTAATATTAAAAACATCACAGACTCATACATATGCTGCTGCCAGAGGGTGGGCTATTTGATCAAGACATAACAATCACACATATGTGGTTGGCAGATGAAGGATATTTCGGTTAAGACATCACACTCATACGCCTGTCGTTAGCAGATGGAGACCGACCTGCTTAGAACATCACAGGTATGTCTCTGGCAGATGCTAGATTTTTAAACAGTTTGGATCTATTCGGTCTTGATGTAATGGGCACACAGCGCTATAAGTATGTCACACGAAGATCAATTAAAGAAGACAAGTCATATGTAAATAACATAAATAAAAATACGATATAAGAAAACATGGCACATGCACAAGCTAATCTTGTTTAAGTATTTATCAATTACATTCTTTATCGCTAAATCAATTTTCCACTGACACTAAGAAATAAAGATTTGCTTTCTAATATTCTATGAGCAGTGTCTGTAATAGAGTAAATATAAAATATCTTGACTGCAGAAACATTTGGTCTGTTTTCTTTGTGATATTCAGTATATTACTTTGTGTTATGTTATTTCTCCACAGGATCTCAGCATAGATTTTGTGCATCGTGTTATATTCTCTGTTACGGTCGGCTTGTCGTTGGAGGCTGACCATACGGGCCACCATAGCTCCTTCCTCCATCAACTACGATATGCTGGCCAGTGATGAACCCAGCTGCATCTGATGCTATGAATCCCACGGTTTCAGCCACGTCTTCAACAGTTCCACGTCTGTTTTGTAGAATCTGTCTGGTTGCTTCAATAGATGCCCAATCTTCAGCACTCTTGCTGACGTCCCCACCTAAGGATCTAACAATCCGGGTAGGAATGAAACATGGATTGACTGAGTTTACACGGATGCCTTTTGGCCCCAAGTCAACAGTCAGACACTTGGTCAAATGATCAATAGCAGCCTTTGACATTGGGTAAATCAAACTGGGAGATGACGCAAGAGAGCTCACCATAGACGAAATTAGAATTATATTTCCCTTGGTTGCTTCTAGATGAGGTACTGCCTGTTGAATTAGAAAAAACACCGCCTTGACGTTTGTATCCATAATAGTGTTATAGGTTTGCTCCGTTGCGTCCAGAATCCCATTGTTTGGACTATAAACGCCAGCGTTGGCCACTAGGATATCCAACCGTCCAAATGTTTCAACTGTCTGAGCAACAACGTCTTTTCGAACACTTTGGTCATTTAGATCACCTTGAACTACATGAAACCTATCTTTATGTCCACCGCTGACCTTAATTGCTTGTTCTAAAACAGAATTTAGTCTTCCTTCGTCACGTCCACAAAGTGTGATCTTTGCACCGCGAGAAGCAAACAATAGTGCAATGGCTTCCCCCAGTCCAGAACTGGAACCAGTAACAATGGTTACTTTGTCTGTCAGGTCATATGCCATTATATTTTTACAAAAAAGATGACTTTCACTTAGTCCACGAGATACTAAACCACCAAGCTTTCACTTGCCAGTTATTATGATACTCCGTGAACACACAATCTGCAGTTATCTCCAGATAACACTACACTGAAGCGACAATAACACCTTATTTACTTCCCTCACAAACAAGTAACATATGTCTCAGGCTGACCACAAATGACATGAGTAGTATTACAAATCTCAGTTTTGTGGGAGAGAATTATATTAATGGGACCTCCATCATGCATATGTGTCAACGCTTAGAAACAATAGACCAGTGCTTCCCAAACATATTAATAATGGCGACTCTGTTATTTTCTATTCATGCATCCCGAAATTCCCTGGTGTAAAAACAAAGCAATCTACACCCCGTTCTATTAAAGCCATGTAACCCCTAGCCACGGATCCGTTCAATACAAGCCACGCATTTAGAAACTAGGCAGCATACTCTAGATCTAACTGCACAATAATTATGTACTTTTATTCTTCACAGCCAACACAAGACCTAATTTTATATAAGTCAAGTACTTTTATACAAGGCAACTAACACTAGCCGGTATTTATAGCAGTCAAGCACTTTTATACAAGGCAGCTAATACTAGCCTCTATTTATATAAGTCAAGTGCTTTTATGCAAGGCAGCTAACACTAGCCCCTATTTATAGCAGTCAAGTACTTGTATACTAGGCAGCCAACTCTAAATTATGACAGTCAAGTACTTGTATACTAGGTGTCACCGCCTCACCGTTATATATATTATGAGAGGGCTACAACTCCAGCCCAAGGGAGAGAAACGAGTCGCTCAGAGCCCGAGTAATCTAGAGCCTTCTAGAAGGACTGGTCAATGAGTCCAGGGTTCCGTGGACACTGATGTGGCCCGCCTATTGCGGGGTCCACGAGGAACTCGGACAGAGTTACCACCCGTGTCGGAATGGGACACGTGTGGACCGGCAGAGGACAGACGGACTTGAGAGAGGCAACAGGGCCTGCCTTTGAGGGACTCTATAGATCTAAATAGATATATAGACATAGGCTAGATAGTTTGCTAGACTGTTGAATGATAACTATGTGTTTGATGTTAACCAGCTGTGATATGTAATATGCGCCAACGCATACTGTATATGTATACACAATAAATATTCGATCTCATAGCGAACAGATTTATTGTTGCCTGTATGAACCCAAGTTTAGTTACCTAGATACGAGCAAGACTATGACAGGCTTTTTGGGGGCTAGTTTTCCGGTTTTGGCATAAAATCTATTGTGAAATAACTATTAATTGCCATGTAAAATTACTTAATTGATCACATCACATTGAGGTGTTTAAACCAAAAGAATTGTTAACTTACAAGTTTACAAAAATTAGTAGCTATCTAGCAATAAAATAGGATTAATCTGAGTCCCTCAGCAGTATCTCAGCAGTGCCTAAGCAGTGTGTCTCATTATTGTGATTTGTAAACTATTTTGACATGACTGTGACATTTTTTGACTGTTACTAATGTTTTCTCACTCTACGAGCAGATTGTTCCGCGAATAGTGGCGCGTGCAACCTATGTAACCTTTACAACAGTGGCGAGATTACAAGACAAGCTTTCTGGGACAACATCGGCGAGTTCTCTGATTGAAAGCTAAGTTTCATGTCATACCCATTGTAACTCTAAGCTGTACTTCTCATCTTTCATCAATGTATTATGTTGTTTCATATTGATTTGGTTGCATATTCATGACCTTGTCACCAACATAACCTTGCATTTTGATTTACACATTAATAAGTAAGGGAGTTAACCAAATTTTCGACTACACAACATTTTTTCTAAGGGATTTAACTTTATAAACATTACAAACAAGTAAAACACAAAATGTCTTCCTTAGATAAATGCATAGAGCAAGGAATAAAGTTAGGTTATAAAGAAGAGAAATTGTCAGAATGGGCACAGAAAACGCACGCAGAAAACATTGCCCGTGAAGAAAGAGCGATAGAACGAGAAGAAAAGAAATTTCAAATGGAGGCCGAAGAAAAGAAAATGCGAATGCAAGCAGCAGAGAAGAAATTACAAATGGAGCTCGACGCGGCGGCCAAGCAAGCCCAATTAAATGCTGAGACACAAGTGAAACTAAAACAGATGGAGCTTGAATCCAACGCAGAAATATCGATAAATAAGCTAAGAAGCAAAGAGGAAGAACAAAAATATAATAAGTATAAAGGCCTCGTGAAGGCGTTCTGCTCAGGAGATTCCATCAGCGCCTACTTAGAAAATTTTGAGTGTCTCATGGCCTACCATAAGATCATTAAATCAGATTGGGCATTTATTCTAATGAGAAACTTAGCTCTTGAACCACTAAAAGTAATAGAGACAGTACCACAGGAAATGCGAAAAGACTATGATTACTTAAAACAACGCATTCTCCAACATTTTTCTTTAGATACTGCAGGTTACCAACAGCAAATAGGGATATTTTTCAGCTGAACATAAGTCACAACGATACAGCAGCTGCAGTAGTGAACACCAAATACTCCAAACAAACAGAGAGTAAATTCAAACCTCGCTCCAATGTCAGTAAACTTGTTAAATGCCAGTATTGCGGTTTGAATCACGACAGTGGCTCTATGTGCGACAAATCGCCGAACTACCCTCACCACCTCAAGATGATGGTGGAGAAACAGAAGACCAAGCGCAATGCTTACCAGAGAGCGGTCAAATGTTTTTTTTGCCGCAGTTTTGGCCACTATAGTCGCTTTTGTGATGGCCGAAAGTTATTGAAACAAGCCAATGCCGCACTAGTGGAAACGTCGTCAGACGAAGAGATTGAATCACTGAATGATTGTAATAATCAACACGACAATGAAAGCGAGCTTGGAAATGCTGTACAAATTATTGACACCATTACAGACAGTAAGTGTAACACCTGTACGAAGTTCCAACTTGACACAACATTACTATGTGGCCACACTATCCCTATTTCAAATGAAACAGCCAACGCTGCTTTGTCATCTACAGGCAAGCTAGTTTTTTCTACAGGGTTTGTAAACAACACAAAGTGCACAATAATTCGTGATTCCGGCGCAACGCTCTGTGGGATAAAGAGAACATTAATAGACACTAAAGACTACACAGACAAACATGTCACTTGTCGCACATTCTCAGGTACTATAGAGAAATACCCCCTTGCTTTGGTCGAAATTCGAACACCGTTCATATCAGGACAAGTATTGTGCGCAATCCTTGAAAATCCAGTCGCTGATATTATACTTGGGAATTTGTCCAACATACGAGCATGCTCTGAGAAGGAAATCAGAGAGTGGGAGCATAAAAACGGTATTCCCCCCACAAACAGCGATGCTATAGAGAAACACCATTCATGCTTGTCTCAATCTGCCAAAAGACCAAGGGAGACAACCACTGAGGTAATTCAGAAAGAATTCACCGAGGTGTACAATGCAGGGGCGGTCGAATCGGTGAGCGATACGACCAAATTAAAACCTCGAATTGAGGATGCTACGGATGTACCAAGTACCAAGCCTGTAAATGTGCAACAAAACACACAACACACAAATGCAATAACACGACAGACAACCCATAAAACCAACACTGACCAACTACAGGAATCATTAGAAATAATAGCGCCAAACTCAACTAACATCAATTTTGGAAATGAACAGAAAAATGACCCTACACTTGCACCATACTTTAAGTTAGTAGGACTTAAACCAAAATTAACAAAGAACGCATCGTGGACATTTAGGCTACAGAACAACATCTTAACTAGATTTTACACAACAAAGCAGACCACGATACAGCAAGTACTGTTACCACAAGCACATCGAAACAAAGTTCTAAAAATAGCTCATGACTCCCCTTTTGGAGGTCATATGGGGTATGAAAAGACCAGGGCTAGGGTCCTCACCCAGTTTTATTGGCCAAAGTTTTGCCAAGATATAAAAACCTTCTGTAGATCTTGTGATATATGTCAGAAACTGGTGAAAAAGGGGAAAAACCCTACAGCAGAAGTCCAATCAACGACAACTGCCTCGAGGCCTTTCCAAATCGTGGCAGTTGACCTAGTAGGTCCGTTGAATCACATATCAAATAAGGGCAATAGATATATTTTTACTCTTATTGATTTGTGTACAAGGTGGCCCGAAATGCTTCCATTAAGATCTATCTCCTCTAAGGATGTGACGGACATATTACTAAACATTTTCTCCCGTTTTGGCTTCCCGGAGAAAATCATTTCTGATAGAGGAACCCAGTTCATATCGAATGCCACCCAATCAGTAACTAAGTTACTAGGCATCAAGCAGTGTTTCACCAGTCCCTATCGACCGGCCGCAAATGGTATCTGCGAGAAACTAAATGGGGACTTGAAACATATGCTATCTAAAGTGACAGCTGAAAATCCAGCCGATTGGGACATACTTCTCCCAACGGTGCTGTTCGCATATAGAGAAGTCCCACAATCCAGTACAGGGTTCTCTCCCTTCGAATTGATGTATGGAGCGAACCCAAGAGGACCTCTCACCATTTATAAAGAGATCATATCACAACCTGTAGATATCCAACTTCCCATTTCTACCTATGATTTAGTCACTGATACCAGAGACAAAATCATACGTTCCTGTATATTGGCCAGAACATCACTACAGGAGAAAGGTTTTAAATACAGGCAGTACGCCAACAGAGGTGCAAAAACAATTGTGCTAAATCCAGGTCAGGATATTTTACTACTCCTACCTGACAAAAGAGATTTACTGTCAACCTCTTGGCAGGGACCTTTTAAGATCATTAGAAGAATTTCAGAAGTAGATTACGAAATCTCTTTAAATGGAAAGCTGAAAATATTCCATATAAATATGTTGAAACCATATTATGTTAGACAGGACAATGAGACAAATGAACTGACTCAACGAACTGGTGACGTAGACGAAACGACAAGTTCCCAACAAAATGACACCTCGACAAACGAAGCATCGTTAACGACACACTCTTACGACGACGAAAACGACGAAGACATATGGACATTACCGACAATCTGTGATATCGACAACGACGACAAATTTGACGACATATTGACAACGATTGATCTCAACGACGACGACAATGACATTGAAGACAATTTACAAACAGTAGCATCTGTGATAAATCAGACAGACGTGGACAACACTGAAATCCCTGTACCAATCATGACGGACGACGGAAGTATAAATGACATACATATCTCTGACACTTTGACACAACAACAGCGACAAGACATTTTGACTATCCTTGACAAGTATAAATCTATCTTTTTCTAACAAACCTGGACGCACTGATAAAATAACACATTCAATTGTGCTGACAGATCTGAGACCGGTCAAATGTAGACCATATTCTATTCCTCTCCATTACAGATCTAATTTAGATAAAGACATTTTAGATTTAGAGAAAAATGGCATTATTCAAAAATCGATGTCTCAATATTCGTCACCGATTGTTCTGGTAAAAAAAAAGGACCAGACAATCCGCTTGTGCATCGACTATAGAGTATTAAATACAAGAACAACAACGGATGCAGAGCCAATGAACAGCTGTGAAGATCTTATCTTAAATATGGCTCAATCATCCTTATTTTCCAAGACCGATTTAGCGAAAAGATATTGGCAAGTTCCACTACACCCTTCTTGTAGACATATAACAGCATTCGCAACACCTCTCGGCTTGTACGAATGGCTATATCTTCCGTTTGGGCTCAAGAACGCACCGGCCACATTTGTGAGACTAACAAGATTGTTATTACACGGAATTAAAGATGTAGTAGCCTATATTGATGATATATGAGTCCATTCTTCTGATATGACTTCTCACCTACTTACCCTCAAACAAGTCTTCAACCAAATCTCTCTTTTTGGACTTACTATCAAACCTTCCAAGGTTGAAATAGGTTATACACAAATAGACTTCCTTGGTCACAGAATTTCTGAAGGCAAATTGTTGACAGATGATAAAATTGTTTCTAAGATCCTTAATCTAGAAGTGCCTACCACCAAGAAACAGATTAGAAGTTTACATGGCCTTATTAACTATTACTCTAAATTCATTCCACATTGGGCAGAACTCACCTCAGTCTTCTCCGATATGTTAACTAAAAATCATCCATCAAAAATTTGTAAAAGTACCAGCTTAGATGATGCAATGTGTAGATTGAAACATATTTTTTCTAATCCACCAGTCTTACGATTACCCAACATAAATTTACCCTTTATTTTGACCACAGATGCGAGCGCTATCGCAATAGGAGGATGCTTGATGCAGGAAGTGGATGGCATAAGACACCCAATTCTCTATGTGAGCCGCAAACTAAAGAAGGCTGAAACTCGGTATGCCACAGTTGAATTAGAGTGTTTGAGCCTATTGTTCTGTATATTGAGATTATCTAAGTTCCTCTTGGGGAGTCACTTTGTGGTCCTCACTGACAGTTCGCCATTATTGGTCCTTAACCAGGGGTCGCCTAAAAACCATCGGCTACAAAGATGGTGTCTTCTACTTCAAGATTTCGACTTCGAAATCCGCCATATCAGAGGCACCGACAACATTATGGCTGACCTTTTATCACGGCAAATAAATGCGCCAGTAGAATGACTCTGATCACATCGACCATTAGCCATACTATAAACTGTGATACTTTTAGTCGGTTGCATATTACAGTGTAATTCTACACCTGCTAGAGTAATCTCAGTGATTAGTTTAATTACGACACCCAAGAACATGATACGTTACTTTGAGAACTATACCATCAAGTGCCTAAGCGCTAGAACGATTCCAGCAAGAAACAGTAACTGTGTTTGTGTCAACCAATAAGATCAACCAGCGAACTAACTCCGAATTCTGTAAGAACTCGTTATATGGGACATTAAGAACATTCCATACTTGCTGTTACTACGTAACTTTACAAACAGCCGAAACAGAACGACATCGACTACAACACTCAAGAGACAGCCATACTAGCTTTAACATTCATGGCATAACACGCTAGCAACAGGAGGACAACGCGCACATCATCGTTGGATTTAATTAATTAATTAGTTTAGGATTAAATATGTATTATATTTCCATTATTGATGTATATAAATTGTATTAACCTGTAATTTGTACATATTCGACATTAATATTACAGGCGGTACCATTCCTAGGCTAAAGAACCGTCCTATACAATTGTCTCTATTTAAATTATAACCCATTTTTGAGTCATCGTACAAGAAGTACGTATTTTCTTAAAGGGCAAATATCGCCTAGCCCATTTTTTCTAAGGGCAATAACACTTACCTCATCTTTAATTATATATTTTAACCAAATACTATTTTGAACGAAAGGTGAGTGAATGACTGTGTGAATAGATTAAATGAGAGAACTATACACTTGGCGGACAAATTGTACGCAAACCGTATTTATTTTAATTTGTCTGCGTCTTTCATGTAAATTGCATGACTTGTCTAATTTGTGAATACATGTGTAGTACTTAGTTTAATAGTGAGTGAATATACTTAGTTTAGCAGTTAGGATACATCTAAGCACCACTACTTGGAATGCCTGATCATGTATTGCACACAGTGCAGTAGTTCATGATTGAGGTTATCCCAACTCGTGACGCTTGGAAATACGCCACACATTCAGCACACACAGTACACAAACCTTAAAACTCAACACTATCAAGTTAAAATACAGTCACTTTATTAGAAACATCAACTTATTAGTCAAGCACACTAACAAGCCAACAGGGACACTTGTAGTATGAGGGGGATAAAATAACAAGGTAACTACATATTTTGCATTAGATAACATACGAGAGTAAAAGTGTATTGAAATGCACACACAAATCAAGATTTGAAGGTGTACTTAATTAGCCAGGACTTCGGTCTTGTTAACTCTCTTAACAGAGGTTAATTGTCTGGGTACCAGTTGGGTACTATTGAGAAGGGCGGGTTGTAAATACAACTACTTAAACGTCACGTAACTTCGGTCTGATAAGCATTGTTAAGGACACAGGAGACAGAGTGATCTCTTTACCAAATCAGAGAAGTGGTGTATGGGAGAATACATGAGTTTTAATGCCAGTATGTAGGTTACCAGGTTACTGTCCACCAATCTACAAACACCAACTTTATGTGATTCGGTGACAGAATTAGGATAGATCTAATTACCCATTACAAGCCATATTAGGGGGGAGGGGGGAATCCTGTCACCGCATCACCGTTAGATATATTATGAGAGGGCTACAACTCCAGCCCAAGGGAGAGAAACGAGTCGCTCAGAGCCCGAGTAATCTAGAGCCTTCTAGAAGGACTGGTCAATGAGTCCAGGGTTCCGTGGACACTGATGTGGCCCGCCTATTGCGGGGTCCACGAGGAACTCGGACAGAGTTACCACCCGTGTCGGAATGGGACACGTGTGGACCGGCAGAGGACAGACGGACTTGAGAGAGGCAACAGGGCCTGCCTTTGAGGGACTCTATAGATCTCAATAGATATATAGACATAGGCTAGATAGTTTGCTAGACTGTTGAATGATAACTATGTGTTTGATGTTAACCAGCTGTGATATGTAATATGCGCCAACGCATACTGTATATGTATACACAATAAATATTCGATCTCATAGCGAACAGATTTATTGTTGCCTGTATGAACCCAAGTTTAGTTACCTAGATACGAGCAAGACTATGACACTAGGCAACCAACTCTAAATTATGACAGTCAAGTACTTGTATACTAGGCAGCCAACTCTAAATTATGACAGTTACGTACTTGTATACTAGGCAGCCAACTCTAAAATATGACATTCAAGTACTTGTATACTTCTTCTTCTCTTCTTTTCGTTCATCCGGAGTGTTTTTTTCAGATGTGATTGCGGTGTGTCTGTTATGCGCCCTTGGGCCGAAACCCGTAGGCCAACACATCGACTTTAGCGTGCATTTTTGACCAGGTAGCATTCCTGGGAGACTCTCACTTTTGTGGCGCCATCTGCAACCATGCTGGCCAAGGTGGAACGGTCGAAGACAACGGTCATCCCTCAAAGGAAGGCAGGGACAGTCCATAGCATTTTCCGCCATCCAAGGTTGCTTCCATAGTTGCAGGGCCGACACATAACGCCCTGGATCTGGGCTCACCGAGGGAGATCGTCACGTCCTGCTCATGGCTGCTTTAAATCCTCACTTCAATATATTGGTCATTTCGTTTCCCCGGGTCATTCCCGCACAAACCAGACAGGTTTGCAGACGGCATCCACTCAGCGAGTTTTCGGACATGTGCTTGTCGTTGCGCCCATCAGAGCTTTTCCAGGCTCAACAGACATTCGGAAAACTACCCAGTCAGAGCTGTTCCGAACAAGAGCGGCATTCGGAAACTAGGTAGTCAGAGCTGTTCCTAGCACGAGAGACATTCGGACGAGACATTTCACTCGGACGTAATTGCGTAGTGTCAATTTTTAGTTTGCCACCCGTAGGACGACACTTCCGACTTCCATTTTTTAATGAGGTTAGCCATCCTCTGGTTTCGAGGCACGTTGGACTGTTGTGATGTCGCTAACATCTCAGCTGGTCAAGATAGAACGATGAACGACATCGTGGTCGGCCCTCAAGGGAAGGCAGGGGCAGACCATGAGCATTCCCTCGCCATCCAAGGAGGCTTCCATAATTGCAGAGCCGGCACATATTGCTCTGTGACTGGGCTCACCCGAGGAGTTGCCACGTCCTGCTCATGGCTGCTTTAGTTCCTCACTTCCATGTGTTGGGCAACTCGTTTGCCACTGATCGCTCAAGCACACACCAGGGACGGTCAGACTGCAAGCGACACCCACGCTTTTGACTTCGGACCACGCAATAGGTTCGCTCGCCGTGCGTTCCATTTTGCGGCATTGAGCCGTTTTTCCACTTTTGTCTACACTCTCTATGAGTTAGATACAGTTGTCGCAGCCACTTTCTTCGACTGGGGCACTTTTTGACTTTTTGTACTCGCTCACGAGGTAGGCTACTTGTGCTGCCGGATCAGCACCTTACCTTCGTGCAGCGGTGAACGAGAAACGGCCTGGCCTCTCATCCGGGAATCTCTCATATCCCCCAGCTGAGAGCCTTCGAACTTCTATCAGACCTGTGCATGTAGCTTGCTCAGTATCACGCCTTTATTTTTCGAGAGGTGGCTATCGGCCCGGCTCTCAGGTCCGAGGGTTTGTGGCTTAGAGGCGTTCAGCCACAGCCCTCGACAGGGAGCCTTTTGTGTTTTGTCCGGACCAAGAACTTCTGCCTTCGTGCGCCTGATTTAAATTTTGGACTGCTATCCTCAGTCTCACCTGCAGAGCAGCAGGTTGTGTCTCTCTTAGTCTGGTCCCTATCCCATATGCTGTCCGATATGTAGTTTTTCACCCATCGGCAAGCACATGGGGTCGATGGGACACGCAAGCTCCCCCACCACGGCAAGGTGGAGACACATCGGGGGAGGTACTTGTATACTAGGCAGCCAACTCTAAATTATGATAGTTAAGTACTTGTATACAAGGCAGCCAACTCTAAATTATGACAGTCAAATACTTGTATACTAGGCAGCCAACTCTAAATTATGACAGTCAAGTACTTTTATACTAGGCAGCCAACTCTAAATTATGACAGTCAAGTAACCAATGACCTGGTTACACCACGATGGGATTGTTCGGCCCAATTTGTTTACTCATCTATCGCCTTTCTTTTCAAAAATCTCCCCGTTATATTTTGAAAATTGTCTGGATCCCATTGTTGTGTTTCAGTGTCGAACTACAGAGCCGTACTAGTCGAAACAAAATAATCCCTTCTCGTTTGTGGACTGAACACTGAACCCCAGACTGAATTCTGTTTGAGAACCTTGGCCGCAAGTGTACCAACCGAAATGTCACCGCAGCTGAGTCATGTGGATAATAGACATAATTAATGGGCTAAACATGAATATTTATATAGATACTAGCTGACCCGGCCCGGCTTCGCCCAGACCCTGGTGGGGAGCATCTCATTTAATTCATATAAGTAGTCATATAAGTTCTCGTTCCCGTTACCGACTATCTGTCTGTCTGTCTGTCTGTCTGTCTGTCTATCTGTCTGTCTGTCTGTCTGACCCGGCCTGTCTTCGCCCAGACCCTGATGGGGAGAATCTCATTTAATTCATATAAGTAGTCATATAAGTTCCCGTTCCGACTATCTATCTGTCTGTCTGTCTGACCCGGCCCGGCATCGCCCAACTCCTGGTGGGGAGAATCTCATTTAATTCATATAAGTAGTCATATAAGTTCCCGACTGTCTGTCTGTCTGTCTGTCTGTCTGTCTGTCTGTCTGTCTGTCTGTCTGTCTGTCTGTCTATCTATCTATCTATCTATCTGTCTGTCTGTCTGACCCGGCCCATCCCATGGTGGAGAGCATCTCATTTAAATTATATAAGTAGTCATATAAGATCCCGTTCCCGACTATCTGTCTGACTGTCTGTCTGTCTTGGGTAAATGGAGGAGGGAGGAGGAAGAGGGAGGTGGAGGAGGGAAGAGGAGGGAGGAGGAGGGAGGAGACAGGAGGAGTAGGGAGGAATAGGAGGGAGGAGGAGGGATTAGGAGGAGGAGGGAGGAGTAGTGTGGAGGAGGAGGCGAGGAGGAGGGAGGAGGAAGAGGGAGGAGGAGGGAGAAGGAGGGAGGAGGAGAACGCAGGAGGAGAAGGGAGCAGGAGGAGGATAGGGAGGAAAAGGGAGGAGGAGGAGAGAGAAGGAGGATGGAGGAGGCGGAGGGAGAAGGAAGAGGGAGGAGGAAGAGGGAGAATGAGGAGGGAGAAGGATGGGGAGGAGGGGAGGAGGAGGGAGGCGGAGAGAGGAGGAGGAGGGAGGAAGAGGGAGGAGGAGGAATGTGAAGGGAGGAGGAGGGAGGAGGTAGAGGGAGGAGGAGGGAGGAGAGGAGGTAGAGGGAGGAGGAGGAGGGAGGAGGCGGAGAGGGAGGAGGGGGAGGAGGGAGGAGGAGGAGGAGGGAGGAGGAGTGATGAGGAGGAGGGAGGAGGAGAGAGGAGGAGGAGGGAGGAGGAAGAGGGAGGAGGAGGAATGTGAAGGGAGGAGGTAGAGGGAGGAGGAGGGAGGAGGAGAAGTGAGGAGGAGGAGAGGGAGGAGGAGGAAGGAGGAGGGGGAGGAGGGAGGAGGAGGAGGAGGGAGGAAGAAGGAGGAGGAGGGAGAAGGAGGGATGAGGAGAAGGAGGGATGAGGAGGAGGAGGGAGGAGGAGGAAGAGGGAGGAGGAGGAAGAGGGAGGAGGAGGAATGTGAAGGGAGGAGGAGGTAGAGGGAGGAGGAGGAGGGAGGAGGAGAAGGGAGGAGGAGGGATGAGGAGGAGGAAGAGGGAGGAGGTAGAGGGAGGAGGAGGAGGAATGAGGAGGAGGAGAGGGAGGAGGAGGAAGGAGGAGGGGGAGGAGGGAGGAGGGGGGAGGAAGAAGGAGGAGGAGGGAGAAGGAGGGATGAGGAGGAGGAGGGAGGAGGAGGAATGTGAAGGGAGGAGGAGGGATAGGGAGGAGGGGAAGAGGAAGAGGGTAGGAGGAAGAGTGGAGAGGAGGAGGGAGGATGTAGAGGGAGGAGGAGGGAGGAAAAGGGAGGGGGGGGAGGAGGAGAGAGGAGGAGGAGTGAGGAGGTAGGAGGAGGAGGAAGAGGGAGGAGGAGGGAGGAGAAGGAAGGAGGAGGAAGAAGGAGGAGGAAGAGGGAGGAGGAGGATGGAGGAGGGAGAGGGAGGAGGAGGAAGGAGGAGGATGGAGGAGGGAGAGGGAGGAGGGAAAGAGGAAGAGGGTAGGAGGAGGAGGAGGGGAGAGGAGGAGAAGGAGGGAGGAGGAGAAGTAGGAGGAGGGAGGAGGAGGGGATAGGAGGAGGGAGGAGGCAGAGGGAGAAGAAGGACGGAGGAGGAGGAAGGAGGGAGAGGAAGGAGGGAGAATGAGGAGGGGAGGAAGGAAAGGGAGGTGGAAGAGGAAGAGGAGGGAGGAGGAAAGAGGTAGGGGGAGGAGGAGGTAGAGGGAGGAGGAGGAGGAAGGAAAGGGAGGAGGAAGAGGAGGAGAAGGGAGGAGGAGGGTGGAGAGAGGAGGAGGAGGTAGAGGGAGGAGGAGGGAGGAGGTAGGAGGAGGAGGAAGAGGGAAGAGGGAGAAGAAGGGAGAAGGAGGAGTGAGGATGATGAGGGAGAAGGAGGCAGGAGGAGGAGGGAGGCAGGAGGAGGAGGGATAAGGAGGGAGAGGGAGGAGGGGGAGGAGGCGGATGGAGTAGGAGGGAGGAGGATGGAGGAGGAGGGGAGAGGAAGAGGGAGAAGAAAGAGGGAGAAGGAGGAGGGAGTCGGGAGAGGGATGAGAGGGAGGAAGAAGAGAGGAGGAGAGAGTTCGCCATTCGGAATTCATACTCGTCTAGTTCTTCCCTTCTACACGACTGTAAATAACTTCCTTACACATAAAAAGATGAATTGTTATTGATATTGCCGTGGCATGGAGGAATATCAGCAGCAGAGTTGATCCAAAAAACCAAAGACTGAGATCTACGGAGAGCCATGAACGCCTACGCCAGCCGGCACGGCACTTGATGATGATGATTGCCGTGTGACGATTCTGTGTAGTCACGTCATTTTCTTCCCTTTCCCTAGCGTTTTGGTTCGGGGATTCTTTCATCATCATCATCATATATTTACGTACGTATTTTGGGAGGGGGAGGAGGGAGGAGGAGGAAGAAGAAATAAAAACTATGACAGTTGACAGCTCTGGAATGAAAGGAAGGCGTGTAGAAAATTTCATCTCAATCGGATAGGCCGTTCGCGAACAAATAAAGGACATACATATTTACATACATACATATATATACACATACACTTTGTTTTATAGATATAGATTTGTGGGAATTATACTGGATGTTGTTGTTGAGTTAATTATTTGTAGATTCGGATTGTGTTCTAGTGAAAACATGATATTCTACCTAGGATAATATGATTCTACGGATAGATGTTTCCATGTGGTAAATAACTGGGACCATAATGAAAGCAAAGAAAGGTCACATTTTAGCTGACCATTGATGACGTAAGAGGCTACTAAGATAAGTTGGCACAAGACTGGCTGCCTCATGTTATCGTAAACTGTACCTGCAAAATACAAACAATCATGAGGAAGTCTACAGTGGCTTGCCGTGAGCTGGTTGGGGAACATATGCTCTACCACTGGGAGATGACAATAAAATAATATACATATGTATGTATATAGGTCAACGTGGCAGGGAGGTTTATCTCGCGAGTACTGAAACTTCCTGTGCTCTGTCAGCGTGATAGATGGTTCATTCCAACCACCGGTCATTTGGAGTTGAAAGTTGACTTTTCAGACTTTTAGATGGCGAAACACCAAAGGAGGAATCCACGATGAGTTTCATAGATCGACTACCACTCGTGAGATTTGAGATAGAAATAGATAGTCGAGATTGCAATTAAGGTTTATTCTACACTTGGAACAATTTTATCACTGTTACACGGGCTCCTAAATAATGAGTTGAGTTACGTGAATTGAGAAGTGACGTCAGAGACTCCTAAATGATGAGTTGAGAAAATCGAGTCAAGAACCAATTCACAGCACTCGGGGCATTTCCATACTCGCCCCATCTTCAACTGCCAGCGAAGATTCCAAATACTAATGGAACCAGTTACAATCTGTTTATGTGTCCGGCTGTCCTTTCCCTTGGAGTGTTGAGTTTCGGGCAGATCTTCTAGTCACTCCCTGCGTCCCCATGTTCTCCAGGCAATGATGGTGTATCTAATCTTCCACGCTACATACATGACCCCAAAAGGTCCTGAGCATATCGACCCTATCGTACATCACTACACCACCCAGCGGTGCAGACCCAGCAAAGGTAACCACCTGTTCCCAACTGTTACAACGATTAATCCGGAACATCGTCTAATGAACCTCATCATTTGTGTTAGTTGGAAATCGTCCATGGGTGTTCATGTGCAAAGTAGTTCAGTAAGCTGCATATAGAAACAGCGGGTTGTTCTATTTATGTTATATACTGTTATTGTCTTCATTTTATGTCAGAGTTCTTCTTATTGTCCACCGATTCTGTGGCGACGCGGTTACGGACGTAGTTAGTAATCCTGCACGCCACGTTCGAGACACACTTCCGCCCGATTTGGAAGCAGGCCGCCTTGCGTTGATTCCCATACAAATGTATGAGTGCCTGTTGTTCATAAATTAAAGACAAACTACTCTACGTAAACTTGCCAAGACATCTCAAACAGCCAAACAACGTTGGGGTCGACTGTCACGTCCTGTACAGGATATGCAACTAACTTGTCTTATTGTCCATTCCGGATGGCGTTGATGATTATATATGTTCACATCCCTCTGTATCATGTACTGAAACTCATGTCTGATACCGACTTCTCAACTTCATGATGACAAAATGTTAAACTTCTTATCTCGCAACCCCAGCATTTGTATGTTTGTGAATTTCAAAACAATTTAACGTTCAATACTTCGCCGTTGCTTTCTGAAGTTCATACCATTGTGAAAATCAACGCAAAACAAACAACAACCACATCTGTTGCTGCTGACTTTGTACCCGATATGTTGGACATGTGAAACTGTGTTCATTACAATTAAGCCCCTGACGCGTGTACTGAAGGGATTATATGAACCAGTTTAAACATGTCGTTATCTACCATCTCTGGTAAGGCGAAGAAGGTCACCCTTTAATGTTATGTGATGGGTAAATAACACTTTATTGCTTAATTATACAGCCATTTTATGAGACAATAAATGAGACAGCCGCTGACGAGTGGACCGAAGTGAGTATATAATTCAGTTTAAACATGACGTTATCTACCATCTCAAGTGAGGCGCAAAAGGCCACTCTTTATTGTTAAGTGATGGGTAAATACCAATTTATTACTTAATTATACTGTCATTTTATGAGACAGTACATGAGACAGCTCCTGCCTCGGTGAAATTATGTGACTACTCAATCTCATCTCATCTAATCTCATCAGGTTCCTCTTGTACCTTGCGGTGACGACGTGAAGTATAAACAGCGGGAGAGTGCCCGTTTATGGGCTTTATGTATCGATATTCCAATGGAATATTCCATCCGTACATCGTTTACGTGATTGGCCTCTTCCTCTGCTTCCATTTGGTCTGTACATCATTGCCCGTTGTCCGTTTATACTTCTTAGTTTTTCTACGAGCAGGGTGAAGGTCCCCTGCCGGCTTGCTAGCCAAGTCGCAGGTTTAGGACAAAAATCTGGCCATAGGGAGGCCGTCCCCCATGGCGAGCCATATATATATATATATATATATATATATATATATATATATATATATATATATATATATATATATATATATATATATATATATATATATATATATATATATATATATATCGATGTTTATCAGCGACACGCTAGGAAATTAAACCACTTCCACACAGTCTGCCTTAGGAAGTTACTGAAGATTAAATGGCAAGACAAGATCCCAGACACTGAAGTCCTAGAAAGAGTGTCCATGCCCAGTATCCACACTCTACTAATGAAGAATCAGATTCGCTGGGCTGGTCACTTGACTCGCATGCCAGATGACAGGCTCCCTAGACGAATTTTTTACGGCTAGTTGTGTAGTGGTAAACGCTCCCAAGGCGGCCAGAGGAAACGCTTGAAAGACACTGAAAATCGCACTGAATGCTTTTGGAATTCATCTTGACATCTGGGAGACTGCAGCCAGAGACCGAAATTCGTGGCGTGCATCATTACGCAAGGGTGCAGTCACTTGTGAGGCATCCAGGACTGCAAGAGCTGTGAAGAAAAGACAGAACAGAAAAACCACTGCAGAAAATCCTCCTCCAGAAACGTCAAGCATTCTTTGTCCACATTGTCAAAGAACATTTCGAGCCAAAATAGGCCTTATCAGCCATCTTAGAACCCACGGCTCCATACTTTCAACCCCACTGGATGAAATGAATGGTCATCATCATTCTTGATGGACAAACAACATAACACACACACACACACACACACACACACACACACACACGCACGCACACACACATACACACACACACATATATATATATATACTCATCCATAAGATCCATAATCAACATACATCAAACATAGTTCATAAAACAAAACCACATAATTGTAACATGAGTGATATGGAATACATAGTGGCGTCATGCGTAGAGACACTAAATTATCAATTAGTGCATTGGTACTACTGGCATTTTCTCCTCTGATACATTTGGCAGTATGCATCAAATGGCCTACTATAAGGTGATTGATTGATTGATCGTACTTTTCCTCGGGATGCCACTTCTCCTCACACAATCTACAATCATTCAACATGAATCATAACTCTACTTGCATGAATGATGTATAGGCATAATTAAGTGACTCACAATCAATAAATTAAAAGATAAATTCATATATTTAACACCAATGAAGTCACAATTGAATCACCACATGAATGCTTCCATAGAACACACATACATTTATGATAACACAAAGGGAACTATTTAACATTTAATGTGCCCATGTACTATTTCTAGGACGAATTACATCAATTCCTCGTAACTAGTGATTGCACATTTAAGATAGTTCCTTACTACTGAACTATGGATTCTAATCTCCTAAATCCTAAGTTAATCACTAACACATAAATCACTACTGACTAAGCTTAACTGCTTAAGGAGTAAAATGCACAACCTAGACATGATGCTTATGCTTTCATAGAAGCTGCATAATAAAAAATAACACACTCTCACTATGGGTTAACCTAGGACACATATTATCTACAAACTACGACATTCGAATATAGTGCTAAGTTTCTCCTGAATTAAGTTCTTAAGGACAAACCACATTTTCACAGGGCACCAACTTACCATTTTCTGGGAAAGGAGCATAACTGATTTAATGTTACACTGTGCTTACCTTCAAGATAGTCATAAAGTTGTCAGGTTTCAGGCTCCAGACTAGGTTTTTTTCTGTCCTAGTTCGCTGGCTGCTTAATAGGCTGGTACTTCTCTCTCATCCTCTATTGGAGTTAGCTAGACTTCAGTTTACTCGTTGCGTAGAGGATACCAAGCCGTCATCCCAGTGAATCTTGTCCTGTTGAGCTACTGCCGAAAGATTTTCGTTTTACACACACTGAACGTCTGCCGGTCTGTCTCCATTTTCAGTCTCTCGGTTGTTGTTTACGTCATGAGAGTTGTGACCAATGGCTGAGCTCTTTTTCGGCTATAATTTGAATATTGTCGCCCACATTCCGAATCAGCTCTCTTTTTCAAATTAAGATGATGTAAATTTCATCTTTCGTATTGGTGGTATGTGTGTTCACAGCCTTCTTTCACAGCTTTCGTCAAATGTACTGCTCATCATGTCTGATACTGATTTTTCTCGACTCCATGACGACAAACTGCCAAGCTTCTTCTCTCTCAACCCAACTATTTATTATATGTTTGTGATTGGTTTATGGAAGGAATCAAAATTGGGGGAAGATACATCAATAACATTAGATAATACAGTCTTGATTGCAGACAATGAACAGGACCTGCAAAATTTAGTAGATGCGGTTGTTGCACACAGTGAACAACTAGGGTTAGACCTGAATATTAAGAAGACACAGATTATGGTCGTCACTGGGAAGAAGGAAATACCACAATGTGATATACGAGTAGATAGACATATTCTTAAACAAGTGAATCGATACTGTTATCTCGGCACAGTCATAACATCTGATGAGAGATGCCTTGAAGAGATTAGAGCAAGAATTGCCATTGCGAAGGTAGCCTTTTGCAAGATGAAAAACATACTGACCAATAGAAAGATATCAATTGAAACGAGAAAAAGAGTGTTGAGGTGCTACATAGAACCTGTGCTTTTGTATGAATGTGAAGCGTGGACAATAAGCAGTCAATTTAAAAAAAAAAAAAAAAGCTGATTGCTGTGGAAATGTGGTTTCTGAGGAGAATGCAAAGAATACCATGGACGGACAGAAAAACCAATGAGCAAGTCCTTCAAGAAACAAATTAAGATCGTAAACTGATTAGAGTCATTAGACGTAGACAGTCAAAATTTTTTGGGCATGTTATGAGAAGAAATGACTTGGAGAACTTGGTGACAACTGGCAAGATCGAAGGGAAGAGACCAAGGGGGAGACCGAGAAGTAATTACCTGGATGGATTGGCCACATGGCATGGTCGAGGCAGGAACACGGAGCTGATCCACGACTCTGGTGATCGAGTGAGATTGCAGAACATGGCCACCCACGCTTACCGGCATGGCACATGATGGATGGATGGATTGATTTTCAAAACAATTTATCTTTCAATACTTCTCCGTTGCTTTCTGAAGCTCATACCAGTGTGAAGCAAACTGCAACCACAGCTGCTGACTTTGAAGCAGGTATGTTGTACATACGAAACTGCGTTAACTATAACTAAGCCCCTGACGCGTAGACCGAAGAGAGTATATGAACCAGTTTAAACGTGTCGTTATCTACCATTTCAGGTCAGTCGCAGATCACCCTTTTCTGTTATGTAATTGGTAAATAACAATGTATTACTTGACTATATATCAGAAGTTCCCAAACCACGGCCCGCGGGCTACTTGTGGCCCGCTAGCTGTCAGAAAGTGGCACGCGAGGCCTCGTTATTTATTATAAAATATATTAATAATTTCAAAAATGCACCCAGAGGGCACTATCAGCGAGCGATAATTTACTCTGCTCGTGGTTGTTATGCTCAGATATTATCGAATGCACCTGTTCAGTTCGCAATGAAACGTTATGAAGTTCCCATATCCCAGACTTGTCGACCAATCAGAGTGCGCAAGGCGGCATGCTGTCGTCTGTTACAACTGTTTAGCATGTTCGGTAGTATTGTGTTGAAATTAGATTTTTTTTCAAATAAAGATTTACAGGTAAAGCCTATAAACATGTGTGTGGAAAATCTAACATCAAGCAATAGTAAAAAGCGAAAATGTGAAGACGGTGCTTGTCGTGAATTCAACGACGATTGGACGGATAAATTTATGCTATGCCTAGGCGTTGTGGTAAACCAGTTTGCTTAATTTGCGGATTTTGTGTTTCTGTTACCAAAACATTTAATCTGGAACGACACTTCACGACCACACATTCAGACATAAATGCTCAACATCCGATCAATTTGGAGTTAAGAGAAGATTTCATAGCTCAAAAAGGAACAGCAAGAGCAACAGTGCTGTTGTTGCGTAGCGCGAAGTCGCTCTTCTGTTGGCTCGCAAAAAGAAGCCGTTCACCGATGCAGAAGAAATAATCAAGCCTTCCCTTAAATTGTTGCTAGAATGCTTGGCATAGAAAGTGTGAAACAAAATTTGATCAGATTCCTTTGTGTAATAATACTATGGCCAGGCGAGTTGAAGAATTAGCTAACGACGTTCATCGGCAAGTAGCAGTACATATTAAAAATGTTTTTTTTCCTCCATTGGTATTGGATGAATCCACTGACATTTTTGACACAGCTCAGGTCGCAGTTTTTGTTCGAGCAATAAACGATAATTTTGAAGTCATTGAAGAACTTCTAGGACTTTAATCGATGCATGCAACTACCAAAGGGACTGATCCGTTTGAAACTTTGAAGTTGTATGTAGAGAAAAACAACATAGAATGGACCAAATTGGACAGTGTATGCACTAACGGTGCTCCGGCTTTGACGGGTAAAAAGTCTGGATGTCTAGCATTATTGGAACAGTTTCTTTGCCGCACTATATTAAAATATCATTGTATCATTGACCAAGAAGCTCTGTGTGGAAAGACATTAAATCTGAAACAGGTCATCGATGTTGTTCCGAGATATGTGATCAAAATTCGAAGTAATCCGCTGAACAGGCGTGAGTTCAGACAGTTTCTATCAGAACTTAAACTAGGAATATGGTGAGCTACTGTTACACTGTGATGTCAGATGGCTATCTAAGGGGAAGTTCTGTCACGTTTCTGGGCATTGAAAAATGCTGTCTATCTGTTTCTGTCTGAAATAAATGAATTGCCTACAGAACGGGAATGTTTGCTGAACTGTGACTGGCTTAATGACCTGGCATTTTTGGTGGACGTCACGTCTCATTTAAACTCTTTAAATGCGAGGATCCAGGAAAAGAAAAAAAACTATTCACACATTTGTGCGATGCCATTTCTTCATTTTAGATGAGACTACGACTGTTTATCGGACAGCTGACTGAAAGAACTATAGACGCTTTTCCCACTCTGAAGACGCTTGTGGTGAAAAAAGAAATGTGACTTGTTACAGTACAAAGTAAAAGGTGAAAGTCTTCTGGATATCTTTCAGTCGAGATTTTAAGAGCTCACAATAGAGGAGGATAATTTTGCCCTCTTCATATGTATGTTCGTATTTTCTGATGATATGTTCCGTCAATTACAGCAAAACCTTTAGCACGAAGTAATTTATTTGAAATACAATTCTGCATTGAGATGTAAATTTCTGCAGATGCTTGTTTCACCTTCACCTGATCATATGATTTCGTTCTGGCAACTATTGCCTGTCGTACAATGTGAACACTTGCGTTCATTAGCCAAGAGATACATTTGTCGTTTTACTTCGACTTACAGATGCGAGCAGTCATTTTCCGCAATGACCGTTATAAAAAACAAGCAATGTTCCAGACTCACTGACAGTAACCTAGCTGCGCTTATGATTTTGGGCACGAAAGATTTGTGCCCAGACATTGATAAACTGGTATCTGAAATGAAGTAACTGGTTATGAAGAACAGTTACAATTGTAAATTAATTACATTAATGGCGATTTTCGAAACTGATTAAAAATTTATTGTTAAATGAACTTTTGATTTTAAACCAAAAAAAAAAAAAAAAAAAATTACTGCAGTGTAGTATTGACATTGACTGCCTTTAAAGTTTGAGAATTTTGTTGACGAACGTTAAGAAGGGTAAGAATGATATTGCAAGACGTTTATAATTTTATAACCTTGTGCCCACTTAACTACCGAAAATAGTAGATATGGCTCTCTGCTTGAAAAGCTTGGGAACCATTACTACAAACGATACAGTTGCTGCCGCTGGAGAGGTTTTGTGACGATGCATTGACAAACTATCTTTTGGAGGGTCAGAGCGGCGCTTGCATAGACAGTGAGGCCTCTCTGCGTGCATTAATTTATTCAGTTATTACTTGGGTCCTAATAGGTACCTACACGTTAGTTAGTTGCATATCCGACGCAGTCAACACCAGCATGTTTTGCTGTTGTCATCTCGTTGAAAGTTTATGTTCAGTAGTTTGCCATTGCTCTCTGAACGACCGACAACCATACGATTCATAAAAAACAACGCAAGTGGGTCTTTTGCCAAATCATCCTCAGCCGTGTTTCCAACGCGGGTATGCGAGGTTACGAACTGCGTTCATTAACCTTCGCCACGGAGCTTAACAATGAATACTGCTATTCCATAAATTACAGTTATATAAATATGGAAAGTTATATTCTTGCCATCTCTGATTGGTTGACCGAATAAGTTGTGCAAGCTAACAATTTGTATGATAAATGTAACAGATGCAAGTTGCGCCATTAGTTCAGCCATCTTAAAGCAGTAAAGAAGGCCCTGGTTGTGTCAACAACACTGTCAGAGCCAGGCAATGTGTTAACACTGTCGCCTGACACAACATTGTGATGTGTTATGTACCAGAATGGGACATCACCCTGCGTTCATGTAAGCTCAGTAAGTAAAGGATCCCTTTTCATACGATGAAGCCTGTTAGGTGTAAGATGCTAACGCCATGACTTTACCCCGATTGAAACTTGATGTGGTCAGTAGTCTGTCAATCCATACTCCAAGGTCATTTCTTTAATGCCTATTTTAGGCTACCGGCTCTGTGGCGAAGGTGTTACAGACGCAATTCGTAATCCGGCATACCGAGTTCCAATGACAACAGTGGGCAATTTAGCAGCAGATTCGCCTTGCGTTGATTTTCATATAATAGTATGAGTTTAGGTTGTTCAGAAAGCAATGACAAACTACTGAATATAAACTTGCCAAGAAATAACAATCAGCCAAATATGTTGCCGTTGACTGCAACGTCCAGTAACGGATACGCAAATAACTTCTCTAGAAATTGTGAGATGCCAGCGTATATTGATGACATGGTGGTGTACATTGTTAATTGCTTGGTAAATTCTCTGGCACACTTGAGCTCTAACCCTCAAGCCCAAAGTGTTTTAATGCAAGTTGATTGAGATCTGGAATGGGCTTGCATCCGATGTATTGAGTTTATTGTAGTAACTTTCACCCCAACCTACCAAAATATTCCATTACAGAAATCGCTTTGGAGAGCCCCCTTTTCCCTCTCCAAGCTCAAAAGCCAGCGGGGTGTGTAAGACTGGGTACTGAAATATCACATCTCATAACTGGCTTATTATATCAACCAGGTCGGATGTTAGCATAGCACACACGGGCTGGTTTCTTTTAGGCCTAACTTGGTAATGCCGCCTCCACAGGTATTAGCTATCTAATAGTCAACAGACTACATCACAATGCCTAGAACAAACGTAAACAAAAGTAAAGCATCCTATTCACACGTCGTGATGTGAATGAGGAATGGGGAGCCAGCTCCCGATGTTTATAGACCAACCGGCTCTCGAGGCTTGTTGTGGTCAATATTTCACACCCGCCGCCCTTCCTTCACAAGACAATTCTGGTACTTATTTTAGATGGGGTCAAAATAAATTATATAAATTTCAATTTCAAATACATTTCGGATAAATTTCAATTTCAAATCTACCCCTTTACGAAATCAAACCCATGACCACGGAGTAGTCAGACAAACATGCTGGTCACAGCGCAACAGCACCACCCAGCCATAAAGGGCATGACTTTGCAATAGTTCGTGAATTCTGAAAGTTCACATTCGTTACAGATAGTAACTGCAAACTCACAGTTTAATATATGTAACACTGGTAATCTATTTCAGTAACGCTAGCAAGTGATATCTACGCTTAAAGAATAAATTCAATGTTCAACTTTACAAATAGGCTTGCTTACGCAACCTGTTCAACTTTGACCCGACTTATGAAATCTGTGAATCTTGTTTGCTTTGGTAGGCACGTTCTTGTAGCGCTTTGACGTGTCTGTGCAGTTGACAAAGCTACCTTGAAGAGTTATATAACCATAAATATGGAGCTCAGCTTGGCTGTATAGATGAGATCGTTCATTCTTAAACATCCGGTGTGCTGATGCCGATGTAACGGGTTCAACCTCTAAAACGGGTCAGATTTCAATATTGATTTCTCACCCTTAACTTGGGAACGTAAATTACAAGTACCTCTGAAGTTAAAGTGGGTTCGTCTGATGGCGAGGGACACTGGTGATAGAGACAATTAATCCACATGCCCAGCTAATCCACATTCCAGTCAGTCCAGCGTATTAGAAATAGCACGTGTATGCTCTACGCTTGAGTTCAAAACGAGCAAACATAATAAAGAAAAATAAAAATAAATACAAAAATAGTTATACAAATCACTGTTATCAAGCATCACGCCGGTCAGCGTGGACGGTCATGGTTGGTCAACTCACACTATAACTAGAGTCTTGAAGCAGCTCTATGTTCTTGTCTCGACTATGTCATGTGGCACAGTCATACAGATATGTATCTATGGCGCCTTCCCATTTTTTCAGCAACATTAATTGGGGAATAATTTGAGACCTGTAAGACACACATGTACTGATTGCTGAATCTGTGCTGAGGGGGTTACGAACGCAATTCAAAATCCCACATACCGCGTTCGAAACACAGCTCTGGGCGATCTAGAAGCAGACCGCCTTGCGTTGATTTTTAATATAATGGTATGGGTGCCGGTTTTTCAGAAAGAAATGACAATATGTTTAAAATCCTTATTACAGGACGTGGCTGTCAACAAAAGCATTTTACTGCTGTTGTTGATGTTTGGCAAGTTTACGATCAGTAGTTTGCCATTATTTTCTGAACGATCGGCTTCCATACCAATTCGCTATAACCCAGCGCAACTCAGTCTGCTACCAAATCGCATGCAGCTGTGTTTCGAACACGGGTAAGCGGACTTACGAATCGCGTCCGTAATGCCTTCGCCACGGAGAACGGCAATGGCAAACTACTGAACGTAAACTTGCCAGGCAAACACAAAAATTCAAACAACATGCTAGGGTTGACTGTGGTGTCCCGTAAAGGATTATCAACTGACTTTTAACTGTTTGACGCTCATTGAAGTAAGAAGTATAGACTATAGGACTAGACAACATATCTGCTGAAAGGTATATTTATTGACCGGGTTTCGAACCGTTCACCTTCAAATGCCAACAGCTTTTCGCTGCAGGAACAAGTGTTCTTCGACGCAAAACTAGCTAGATACCGTTTGAAAAGGTGTCTTAATTATCTAGGTCTATCATCCACCTGAAACCACAGCTATGGAATATAAACAACATTCGTATCCAATCAATGAAATAGCACCATAGGTCTCAGAATGTTTTAATATATCAAATAACAAACATACAAACACATCGGACCGCAATGCTGTGTCCAGAATATTTTTACTAGCAAGTTTGCCAGTTGCCTCAAAGTTTTCCAATTTATTTCTCCTCATAAAAAGCCCAAACAATCTTGACTGTCAACGTCTAATTTCTTGAATAAATTTACTGTAATAAAACTATATTGTCATAAGAAAACTCAAAAAGAGAACTGACTTATCCCATCAGTAACAGACAATTCATATTGTTTAAACACGCCATGATAAGAAGAAACCAGCGATGTTTAGAAAACAGGAAAATCGGGGGGGGGGGGGGGATACAAAAGTAACACGAAGAGAGAAGATGGCAGACATCTTGACATTGTGCAATGAGGAAAAAATAATTGCATAGAATATGAATGGTAACAAAAGCCACAATAGTCTGTCGACATACACGACTGTCAACGTTATATAGTATTGATTATTAGTAGACGACAATTGAAGAAGAGGAAGAGGATGAAGAAGAAGAAGAAGAAGAAGAAGAAGAAGAAGAAGAAGAAGAAGAAGAAGAAGAAGAAGAAGAAGAAGAAGAAGAAGAAGAAGAAGAAGAAGAAGAAGAAGAAGAAGAAGAAAAAGAAGAATACTTATTCTCTCTTTAACTCTCTTTGTCATCGCTATAATGTATGTGTGGTTTAACATCTTTTAAAAGTCAATTTTTCCTATGGCTATTCTTGTTCTAATATGTAGAGGGCATCGTCCATCTCATGTCATAACTGTCTCAAAATAGTAATGACGATTTACCCGCTTATAATTGTTTTCCAGTTCATTTGAATGTTTTATGGTGTGAATATTTCTTCTTCGAGATGACCATAATGTCGATTCTTATGTAACAGAGTAGCTCATATGAGGAAGTAATATTGGCGGGAACAGAAAAATAGGGAATACGGTTGTTCTCTATTACTTAGGCAGGAAAATGCACCAACAGGTAATTACGTATTGGATTTGGGGGTTATGACGAAAATGTTTCAACAACAAGTTTGTTTGTTGGCAAGGGCAGTTTCAACTAAGTTTCAATCTTGGAAAGATGTGTAAATCTTCAGTTAAGTTTACGTCAGGATGGAGGCACCTCGTAGCACAGTTAAGTTTCCACAAAGGATAGATATTTTGTTCAGAATATAAGGTCAACCTAGTTAATAAAACCAGGAGAATCAAATTAATACAACCAAGAGAATTAGGTTGATTAATATTGCACGATGTTCAATTTGAGGGAGCTTTGAATAATGTGCAGTTGCAGTGTATTCTTGTGGATTTGCTCCCATTTATTTCGGTCTTGCAAGGAAATGAAATAAATTTATACGAATGTTGATATTGAAAAGTTATTTCTTTTATTCAAGTAATGTATTCAACTATAATACACACAACATTACGGTCTGATGTGCTTGTTATTTGACCTATGCTGGTTCAATATACAATTATGAGACATATGGTGCTATCTCAATGGTTTGATACGAATTCAGTCCGTATTCCTCTTTATGATAGACCTGGCTAAAGAAGACACATTTTTTGAGTGTCTAGTTGGTCATGCGTCGAAGTACACTTGTTCCTACAGCGAGGCGCTGTCGTCATTTGGAGGTGACAGGTTCGAATCCCGGTCGGTAACCATAGCTTTCAAATTTTATGTTGTGTAGTACGTCCTCTAATGTATACTTCTTTCTTCTCCTTCTATGAGCGCCAAACAATACTATGTGTGTTTATTTATGGACTATAATAGGAAAGTATCGATTGAATAAAAAGAAGGCAACATCACACAATGCGAAGACTCATAAGAAATTGTCGTCGTGAAGTAATTACTGAAGTACCACTCATACTGATCATAGGCCTGATCACAGAAATACAAGAAGAACGTTAAGGTTGACCGTTGAGACTGAGGTCATAAATGGAAGCACAAGTTTCGAATGTCACTCTGTTACACTTATTTTGGATTAAAGCATATATAAATAATTCTGATATATGGCTGTGAAATATGTGTAATTAACACATAAATCACGAAGCCCTGATGGAAGAAACATAGACGCTTTTCTGGCTTGTAGGAAAACAGGAAAGGGTGGGGTGGGGGTGATAGATTGAACAGGAAGGCATAGAGAGTAGATGTTTCAGTTTGGCATTGCACCTTGAACTACTAAATGTATAAAAAAACTGATTGACTACACTAGATACAGGAGGTGACGAACTAGCTTTAACACCAGATGATACATTACTCAAAGAAGAAGAAGAAATAATACGTAATATTTGATAGAAACGAGGGTATTGTCGAAATTTGAAGTAAATAACAAATAAAACATTATTACGTATTGGTGATCACTTCTACAATATCACAATCTTAAATGGACATGTTGTTTGATGCAAAGATGCGTCTAGTGTTACAGTGTAGATCGGCCTTTAGCAGACTTGCCAGTATATTTTTACGTTCGTTATGTGTACTGAATAGAGCCAAAGCAGATGAAATAATGAAAATTAATAATACATTTTATTAATATGCATAATGATTCAGTATAATCATTCTTGAACACCCTATGTCTTTTGGTTTCATGGTCAATAAGCTGTTTTGAGTCTATTTCTAGTTGTTGTCCACCATCCTGTAACGTTGTATGCCTTTTCCAGTTTTCCCTTCTACCTTCACCCCAGCACACCACTTAACATGGAGTTGTGTTTTGTAACATACCTCAGTTAATGATATGCACACAATAATTGCATAAACTAAACACAATTTGATTGTAAAGAATACAAAATAATTGAATAACGAAACACAAGCTTATTATCAATGACACAACAACATTGAATACACGAAACACATCAATCAATCAATCATGTGCCATGCCGGAAAGCGTGGGCGGTCATGATTCGCCATTTCACTCGATCACCAGAGTCGTGTATCAGCTCAGTGTTGCTGTCTCGTCCATGCCATGTGGCCAAGCCATCCATGTATTTTCCTCTCGGTCTTCCTCTTGGTCTGTTCCCCTCGATCTTGCCAGCTGTCACCAAGTTCTCCAGTCCATTTCTTCTCATAACATGTCCAAAAAATTTTGACTGTCTACGTCTAATTTCTCTAATCAATCTACGATTTTCATTTGTCTCTTGTAGTACTTGGTCATTGGTTTTTCTATCTGTCCATGGTATTCTTTGCATTTTCCTCAGAAACCACATTTCTGCAGCCATCAGATGTTTTTCAGCTTGACTGCACATTGTCCAAGTTTCACATCCATACAAAAGAACAGGCTCTATGTATCCCCTCAACACTCTTTTTCTCGTTTCAATTGACATCATTTTATTGGTCAGAATGTTTTTCATCTTGCTAAAGGCTACCTTCGCAATGGCGATTCTTGTTCTAATCTCTTCAAGGCATCTGCCATCAGATGTTATGACTGTTCCGAGATAATTGAACCGATTCACTTGCTGAAGAATATTCCCATTTACTTGTATATTACATTGTGGTACTTCGTTCTTCCTAGTGACGACCATAACCTGTGTCTTCCTACAATTTAATTCCAACCCCAGCTGCTCACTGTGTACAACCACAGCGTCTACTAATTGTTGCAGATCCTGTGCATTGTCTGCAATCAATACTGTATCATCTGCATATCTAATGTTATTTATGTTTCGTCCTCCAATGCTGATTCCATTTAGGTCTTCTACATTTCTGAAAATATTTTCACTGTATAAGGAAAAAAGATCTGGAGACATTACACATCCCTGCCTAACACCTCTCTTAATAGGTTGGTATTGTCCTACTTCATTATCAATTCTTATGGCAGCTTGTTGTTTCCAATATATGTTTTTTATAAGTCTAATGTCTTTCCCATCAATTTGTAGATCTGCCAGCATATCCACAATGTTGACATGTCTTACTCTATCAAAAGCCTTTGTGTAGTCAATAAAGCAAAGATGTATATCCTTGTTTACTTCTAAAGCACGTTCAATAACACATACTTATTGTCAATTATCCATAAGGACTTAAAAAGCTAAACGCAAGCTTATTTAAAAAAAAACTAAAAGCAAAACAAAACAAAAACAAAAACGAAATAATAGAACACAAGATTATTGTCAACTACACAAAATAATGAATAAACTAAATACAAGCTTGTTGTCCATTACATACAGTAACTGAATACATTAAACACAGCCTTACTGTAAAGTACACAAAATATTTTCCTATTGCGTTCTTTTTAACACGATTATTTGATTAATGCATCTTTGGTGTACACTTGTAATCTTTTAAAAACATCTCCACAAAACATAATATCATCCACTAGTGACTTTCTCTTGAAGATGACCAACCACCGGGCTCCCCGAAACCTCTTCCTCCATCAATTTTGAGGCATTGACCAGTGATAAACCCCGCAGAGTCAGACGCCAGGAAGGCCACAGCTTCTGCAATATCTTCAGGTATTCCCAGTCGCCCCTTGAGCATGCACTTGGTGCTCTCATACTCCACTCTGTTCTTGGTAATAGTATCCAAATCGCCAGGAAGATACCGTAAAATTCTGGTCTGGATGAAGGAAGGGTTCACCGAGTTGACCCGAACACCTTTTGATCCCAAATCTACGGCCAGACAACGGGTCAGATGGTCAAGAGCTGCTTTGGACATCGAGTAGACTACGGCTGTTGATGTTGGTAATGTACTTGCTATAGAAGACATGATGATTATAGTTCCCTTTGCTTTCTCTAGATAAGGCACAGACTGTTGTATCAAGAAGAAAACTGACTTCACATTACTGTCCATAATGTTATTGTAAGATGCTTCAGTAGCGTCTCGTAATGAACAGTTTACATCAGAGATACCAGCATTCGCGACCAGAATATCCAAGCGGCCAAACTTACTAATGGTCTGGTTAACTACATTCTCTCGAACCTTTTGATCGCTTAAGTCACCTTGAACAGTAATGAATCTGTCCTCATGTCCACCACTGGCTTTCACAGCTGTTTCATACACCGACTTGAGTCTTTCTTGGTCTCTACCACAAAGTGTGATATTGGCACCTCGAGCAGCAAACAAAATGGCGATTGCTTCACCAAGACCAGAACTCGACCCTGTTACTATAGCGATTTTGCGGTTAAGCTGAGATGCCATTGTTGTCTCTGTGTATAAATCCCTGTAATTAAAGAAACACAAGTGTAATATTCTTCTTTAACAGATGTCAAAAGGAAAGGCAAAGTGCTGTTGGGATGGCTATCCAAGATGTAAATGAACACGAACGTGACATATGAGAATTGTGTCTGAAACCATATCTAACAAAACCTGCACTATTTACATATATAATGAAAACCGGAGGTTCTCACATTATAAGTGAAGAGATGTCTATGCATGGTTCCCTGATTTAGCATTTTATGCTTTTGTCATACTTTACAACACAAAGACGGTGAAATGTATTCACCTTCTTCACTGTCTCTCTCGTACACTGCCTCTCTCGTACACCGGTTCTCACGTAAACTGTTTCTCTCGTACACTGCCTCTCTGTACGTTATCTTCCTCGTACATTGTCTCTCTCGTACACTGTCCTTCTCTTACACCGTCTCTGTCCTACACTGCTTCTCTCCTACACTGCCTGTCTCCTACACTGCCTCTCTCCTACACTGTCTCTCTCCTATACTGCCAATCTCCTACACTGCCTCTCTCCAACACTGTCTCTCTCTCTCTTACACGACCTCTCTCATACACTGCCTATCTCGTACACTGTCTCCTACGTAAACTGTTTCTCTCGTACACTGCCTCTCTTGTACAATGTCTCCATCGTACACTGCCTCTCTTGTACAATGTCTCCCTCGTACACTGTCTCTCTCCTTTATTTTAAAACTAATTTTACCTGTTCTATCCACAGATCATCATCTTCTTCCTCTTCTTCTTCTTCTTCTTCTTCTTCTTCTTCTTCTTCTTCTTCTTCTTCTTCTTCTTCTTCTTCTTCTTCTTCTTCTTCTTCTTCTTCTTCTTCTTCTTCTTCTTCTTCTTCTTCTTCTTCTTCTTCTTCTTCTTCTTCTTCTTCTTCTTCTGCATTCTCCTCTTCTTCTTCTTTTTTGAGCTTCCGGTCCCCAACATGACGGTTATGCATTGCACCGTTTAGGCCTGTATGCTTGTGGCTACGGTTTGCAATCGCATTTTCCGCATGTTGGACTGGTAGTATATGGTTCTGTCACCCTGCTACTGAGTGAGTGCGTGAGCGACACTGTGAGCTGTGAAATTCGCGTGGAATGCTGTTAGATCTGTCCGCTGTTGGTTGCACAGTGAACTGCATGTTCGGAACAATGGCCGGCTATCGCTGAATTGACTGGTTGCCTTTTCGGGTCGCAAGTGCATTTTTCAGGAGACTCCCTGGAGTCGTCGCTGGAGCTACGGAGTTCATGCCTTTTGCAGCGCTTTCGACGAGTCGCCCTGCGGAAAGATACCGAGCAGTGTTGGATGAAACCCGGGTCAATGAAGTCTTTATGGGGACTGCCGATTCCATCGACGATGAACTGTCTTTTTTCATGGAGGACTGTTGTGTTGGCATTCTGGCGGCGGCATTATGCAATCTGTACCTGTGCGGGCTGTTGGATTGCCGAGACTCCTGTCTGTTCCTCTTTTCACATTGAGCAGTGAGGAGCATTTTGTGTGATATTCACTGGCACTGGAAGGGAGCATAATGGGTACGACCCGTTGCCGTGAAGTTGGAACTGCGACTAACTAACTAATTAACTTCTTCTTTTTTCATTTATTCTTTCATTCCTAATGAAGTATAGTGTGATAGTTACATGTCACATGCAGGACGTTGCTATCAATGTCAGCATTTATTGACTGTTTGTGATTTACTAGAAAATATTAGTTCATTTGACATTGCTTTCATTACGTCAGACCTCTCATACCATTGAAAACAACGCAGTGTCTGCTTCATAATCGCTCGAGTCTAATTTCAAACCCTCAACTCTGTATGTTGGGGAATTATGAAACTGCGCATCTCACTAGCCCCTAATTCACAGCACCGGTTATGCAGCACAGGCCCTCAACAAACTGCACCGCGCCCAACTCTTGCAATCGCCTTCATGCCCCGCCCAAATTATTCATCGTTGTCTCTAAGTCTCTGTTTAAATGTTTTAGAACTCCCGCCAGTCAGTCAGTCAGTCAGTCAGTCAGTCAGTCAGTCAGCCAGCCAGCCAGCCAGTCAGTCAGTCAGTCAGTCAGTCAGTAGTCAGTCAGTCAGTCAATTAGTCAGTCAGTCAGTTGCTTGGTTGGTTGGTTGGTTGGTTAGTTAGTTAGTTAGTGGACACATCATCGTCATTACACATCGAACGACTCAGTCCATAAGTGCTCGGATCCCCTCCTCAGTAAGTCCCGCAGCGTGTAGCGGCTAACGACACCAGTTCTGTGTTGGTTTATCAATCTTCTTTGGCTTTCAGAGTAGTGTTCTGGTTTGGCCACATTTCTTTTAATTTGCTGTTCTCGCATCCAGACCATGGTTGTAGATTCACAGTCATCACTTAGTTCTTGCCAACGATTTACAAAGGACTCCTTCTATTTCTTTTGCCCTTTAAGTTCAGGATAAAACATGTCCTTGTTATACTATAGACAGCTTATCTCAGTCTGAATCCTGTCCAGCACCACCGTTTTGTGACGACCTACGAAGGATATGCAACCAACTCATATCTAAAGAGCTGTGTATAATTTAAAACGAAGAGTGACCAATAGCAATCACTCATTAAGTAAGTCCTTTATCATAATTCGTTAAACTAGGGCATGTAGTATAATTAACAGGACAGAGAAGTAGTTCTATACTTGTATATCTAGACACTCTTCATCTCACTGGCATGGCGCAAGCAATATCTAATCTATTACCAGGAAAACTGATCGATACATCAACTCTGTATTACCGTATGATGAATAAACATGAGTAACGAATAAACACTGTGAGGAAACAATCAAATTGCTCACAATGTGTTTACAAAGGAAGATCACCAGGATAAGAAGTAAAGCAAATGAGTAAAGTACAGGTTTCCACTATATATATATATACTAGACGACCCGGCCCGGCATCGCCCAGTTCCTGGCGGGGAGCGTCTCATTTAATTCATATAAGTAGTCATTATACATTCAAATACATTTCTCTAAGCGCACAGAGTACGCGTTCGGCCCATGCTCCCGTTCCCGTTGCTCGTCTGTTTCTGATGCTCCCGTTCCCGTGGCTTGTCTGTTTCTGATGCTCCGGTTTCCGTTGCTCGGTGTTTCTGATGCTCCAGTTCCCGTTCCCACGGGAGTGAGAACAACATCTGTACAAAATTTCATCTGAATCGGATGGACCGTTTAGGAACGCATAAAAGACGCACACAGATAAAAACATTCTCTTTTATATATATATAGTAGAATAGTAGAAGATATGGAAATATGGTTTATGGCCAAAATATTGGAAGAGAACTATCTTGATTCCAATAACTAAAAAGGGCATCCTGAAACTACTATACGTAGCGTATTTCAAAGTATAGGCAACTAACTTTCTCTCTCTAAAAGGATACACACACACACAAACAAACATTGTCTGTTATATATATATATATATACCCTTCTCATGGGAATTTGAATACTTGAAAGCCGGTTCGGGAGGTATGTGTCCAACCACTGAGTTACCGGAGAAGCAATTGTGGCAAGAGGCGATAACAAAAGTAAAGTATTCCAAGAACTGTGATTTAAGAAAAGATTAATGAGTAAGACCAATAGATAATTACGGTACTTTGATCGTATTCAATGACGATCTGTTTGTTGAATATTGTGCTAGCGAGGAAAATTGAGGGAAAGCGTGCAAAAGAAAGGACAAGTGTTTGTTTACGCAAAAGAAAAATAGTAGCATAGAACCGTCTCCCTGGCCTAGGGGTTAGCAGTTTTCTCTGTAACCCCGAATACTCTCGTGGTTGACATGAGTGCATGAGAATTGGAAGCGGTTCGAGTCGCGCCAGTGACTTACGAGAGTATGGAGCCGGTTGCTCAGAAAGTCATGGCGTGCTGATGAGCGTAATCTAGCCTTAATCAATCATCAAGCTGAAAGATGCTGATGTTGACCGCAATATCCTGAAACAGGATGGAAACACGGGGAAAAAAATGTAGCATAGAGCTTAGTACGGTTGTCTGAAAAGGCAGTGATCAGGGAAGAATCATTTTTTCCCCGAACTTTACCGTTCTGAGATCGACCCAGGTTGATGAAATTGGCGCCAGACACATTTTCCCGAATACTCTGAAAATTGGGAAGGAAATGCGACGAGAAAGGGAACTGATCACCTGACTTCTAATGTCGTGAAGTATTATTTGTGAAGTCACACGTCAAGGGCAGTATGTGCTATGTGATTACCGATACCTAGACTGTGTTTTACATCAACCGATCCACCGTAGAACGCTCTACTAATGACTAATGTAATGTGAGCGTACAGCGCAGAGAGTGTTGAAGGCTCGGTACAACTGATATTTAATGCGAAGATGGCACTTGATAATGGAGTTGGTTATAACAAAGATGATGCCATTGCTGATGATGATAATTATGATGAAAATAAATAAGTTTACTCAAACGATGTAACTAATAAAATGTGTCGTACCTTCACTGGGTTTCGCTAACTGTCATATTTCGGTGTAAACAACGCGGCCCTGCATTGTCAGCACACTTAGGTTGGCGTGTAATGTCTCGTGTAAACAACGCGGCCCTGCACCGTAAGATCTAGAGACCATCACAATTCCCCAAGTGCTATCATTATATGCGTGACTAGACTGTCCTTTCTGAACCCTTGTCACAGCAGACACCGAGTACATAATCTTAATATTTCAAGGAGCCCCGGTAATTACTAGGTACGTATGTATAAAACAAATGTTTGCATATCCTTTACAGGACATCGCTGTCAACATCAGCATCTTTCAGCTGATTGTTGATTTCTAGGCAAGATTACGCTCAGTAGTTTGTCATTGCTTTCTGAGCGGCAGGCTCACATACCCCGTAAGTTACCGACGCGATTCGAACCAATGCTGATTCTCACCGTCGTCACGTTACTTACGAGAGTATACGAGATTACAGAGAAAAGTCGCTAACCTCTTGGCCAGGAAGCCGGCACGTTTGTATTAAGAACAGCAAATACGCCGACTCCGTGGCTAAGAAATTACGTAGGCAGTTTGTAATCCCGCATACCCTTATTCGAAACACAAGTGCCAGCGATTTGGCAGGAGAAGGCCTTGCGTTGGTGTTTTACGAAATTGTATGGGTGCCGGTCGTTCAGAAAGCAATGGCAAACTACTGAAGGTAAACTTGCCTAGAGATCATAACAGCAAAAAAAAAAAAAAAAAAAATTATGGTGTTGACTGAGACGTTCTGTAAAGGATATGCAACTAATTTAACAGTAAGTCCATGCCTCAATGGCAAAGGGGTTACGGATGCAGTTCGAGGCACAGCTGCTGGAGATTTGGCAGCGGATCGCATTGCGTATTTTTAACGAAATGGTATGGGTGCGGGTTGTTCAGAAAGCAGGAGCAGCCTACTTAACGTAAACTTGCCAAGAGATCACAAATAACAAAACATGATGGGGTGTACTACGACGTCCTGTAAAGGATATGCAACTAACTTTTAATGAGACAAGAAATAATGGGAAACATCATGACGACTGGAAAGGAAAATCTAGAGAAATGATTTATTGATGGACTGTGACGGTGGACTGTAGGAATATCATCCGCAGAGTTGATCCAGAACACCAAAGACCGAGCGAGATTGCGGGAGACATAATTCACCATGTTGTAAAGAGTGATTGCTATGAGATAATATATTATTTATAACAGTTAATCTATATTATATTCTGCTTTATGCTAGCTATACTGTTTGGACATCAACATGAAATAACAGGAATACTAACAGGTTCAGTTTCTGTTTGAAATTGTTTTTAAAAAAAGCAAATAGTGACCACCAGTAGGAGGTGAAGTCAATAAGTATGTCATAAATGGCTGTAGAAAAATAACTAAATATGATAACAACTTGAAACCAGTTTATTTTTATACATACATTGTCCTTTTATTTCTCAACACAATTTCGACCAACATTGATGCACTTATCCCATCGTTTTATCAGTCCTCCCAAACCGGCTGCATAGAACTGCGTGCTCTGTTTTCTAAACCACGTTTTCACTTCACATTCAACTTTGGCGTCATTCGCGTTGAGAAAATTTATCTACCCAGCTATGCACCGCTTTACGGGGCAAACATTTGTCAGCATAAACAGGAAGCATTTCCTTATAAATGTACTTTGCAGGCAGACATTGTGCCCACAAAAAAAAAAAAAAAAAAAAAAACGCACAACAGCACGTTGCTCTTTGGTTGTAAACTCCGTAAGTACAGTCGCCATTTTGTTTATGCGCTGTGCATCCGCATGAGACACCAAGCGCCACCTGACGAACGGGAATATAAAGTTCGATGTTGCTGTCACTTAATGACACCTGCAGAAAACACCAACTAAATTTACCTGCCATCCCACAGAACTGTGTGACTTACTTATTGACCCGCCCTCGTATATTGTTGCTGCTTTAGATCAGACAGAAAATAAATGGCATGTCCTTTACAGGATGTTGCAGTCAACCCCAGCATTTGTTGGATGTTTCTAATATACTAAGAAAGTTTACTTTCAATAGTTTGCCATTACTTCTTGAACGACCAACGAGCATACCATTTTATTAAAACGAGCGCAAACCGTCTGCTCTCAATCGACTGCAGCTGTGTTTGGAACGCGGTATGCGGAATTGCGAATCACGTTCGTAAGCCCGCCAACGCAGAAAGGGTCAAGGGTAAATAGAGCTGATAATTTTAATATGGACTTTCTAAGGGAGATAACTACCGAAAGCTTTAGTTTTGATCTGGAATGATTAATATTTAATGTTTATGATTCTAATACTAATTGAGCATACTATCAACTTTGAAGGCATTACAGTGTCATCATATTTAGCTACGAGAAAGTCATGCATCTGAAACAATTACTGCCTTTATAACAGATATTAACGAGGTGTCTGAGTTCGAACCAGACAGAAATGAGGAATAATTCATATTTTAACTCCTCCGCTCTTAATAATAATTAAATTTTGAGTTGTATCCCTTAAGAAATATTAGACTTTGTAATCGATCATATGTTCTTTATGTCTCAACAACAGCATGTTTTAAATGGTTGTGATTTCGCGGCAAGATTACGTTAAAATGTTTGCTTTCTGATTGGTCGGCACTAGTACCATAGTATGGAAACCAATACAAGGCGGTGTGCTTCCAAATCGACCGCAGCTGTGTTTCTAACGCTGCACGGGGGATTACGAATTGCGTTCGTAACCTCTTCCCAAAAGTGAGTTTTTTTTTTCATATCCTATTTTACAGGACATCGCTGTCAACGCCAGCATTTTACTGCCGTTGTTGTCTTGGCAAGTTTTCCGTTGCTTTCTGAACGACAAGCTCCCATGCCAACACGTTAAAACACATCGCGACACGGTGTGCTGCTAAATCGGTCACCGCTGTGTTTCGAACGCGTGGTAAGCGGCTCACGAATGGCGTTGGCAAGCCTTTAGGCCACGCAGACTAGCCTACTGTGAGTTAGACAAAACAAAAATAGACTAATGGAAATAATCACTTTGGCTGATGACTGAAACTCTAAGTACATAGTATTATTTGTTTGTCTACTTCATATGGTATATACTCTACAGTATACATATGATGAGAATGGGAATATGCCAGGCAAGAAATGGTGCAATATTTTGTTTATGGCTCTGTGTTTGAAGCAGAAAACCCTTCTACATGCCCAAGGTGCATTGGACACGTTGTGCTTGGCCCATATTTGTATAGGCCCATCGACTCTCGGTAGGTGATGTGGTCTATATTATTTCCCAAGATATTTCCTGGTTTCCATTCAAGGCCGGATTGATATGTTACCTCATGTCAGTTATAAAAACGCAAATCCTCCCAGATGTGAATCGAACTCATGACCATCGAGTCGGCAAGCTAGCGTCTAGCAACTACGCCAACGATCTCGGATGGGTTTTAGTATGCGGTACATGGAAAGGGTGGGGCTTCATTGAAAAGGTTACGGGCCAGTGTTTTATTTTTAAAAAAGGAGAGTCTGACGTATGACATGACGATTCTCAGTATGAGAATGCAGGTGGGGGATGAAACGGCAGGGCATTAATAGCTGGAGAGAAGTACAAAACGGCATGCTGTGTTTGTGACAGACTCGTAAAACATGCTTCGTAAAATATATACGTGTGTGTTCTGTGTGGGTTGGCTTTAAATGTCAGAAAAGACCATGGTTTAAGGCAGTGTTTCCCAACGTGGCGCCCACGCCCCACAGGGGGGCAATTCGATTGTTAAGGGGGGCAATACGAAAAACAAAACGGCCAGACTTGAGACTGAAGTTAACTACATTGGAACCTGAAATAAAATCTCTTTGCAGCAATCATCAAGCGCAAGGATCTCACTAAATTTAAATAATAAATAATTACTAATAATTAAAATAATATAGAAACATTTTTCATTAAAATTATTGTGTACTTGAATTGCAGTTCTCCATTATCTTCTTCTTCTTCTTCAGCATTCCGAGCCATTGAGGTTCTTTGCTGCAGATACAAGCCGTCTCCATTCGTCTCTCTGGTTGACCTTCTCTTGCCAGTCGCTGATTCCAAGTGTTTGTAGGTCTGTATATATATTATCTCTCCACCGTCTCTTGGTCTACCTCGGGGTCTACGGTCATTTATTTCTTGAGTGTAAGCGAGATTTGTTTCCCTATTATCTTCCATTCTTTCTATATGCCCCAGCCATTGCAGTCTATTAGCCTTCATGATACCAGTGATTAGCGGGGACTGAGATCATAAATGTCTTTGTTGCTTCTTTTTTTCCACTCTCCACTTTGTGTATCCCTAATGGGCCCAAAGATGCGTCTTAAGACTTTGTTCTCAAAGGTTTGTAACAAGGCTTCGTCTCCTTTAGTTGTACTCCAGGTTTCAGAGCCATACAACACAACTGGTCTAATCAGTGTTTTGTATATTGTAGTTCTCCATTATATGATTTGAAAATTTACTTACAGTGTTTGCTCAATAATTTCCTAGTGATTTATTCCTAAAACCTATCCTTCAAGTTTCTTTAGTGAATATTTAAATTTTTGAATATTAAAAATAATGTATATGTTGGGGGGGGGGGGGGGATAAGAATTTTAGAAAGGCTTGGGTGGGGCACAGCACAAAAAAGGTTGGGAAACACTGATTTAGGGCATATGCACATTCTGCACCGTCATGTGGGTGTGTTAGGACAGACTGACAGACTGGCTGCCAGTGTATTTGTTAATCTATGTTTGTTTGCTTGTTCTGTGCTGACGAAGGCTTTGGCCGCAACGTCCATTGTTTTTTGTAGTCGTGCTTTGGTAAAGCTCTCAATCTACTTCTCGTTTTTCAGTGATTCATATATTATGTCAAGGCCGATATGGTGAATGATTTCCGGGATCGAGTGGACAATGCAGTAAAATAAATAGAGGACATGGGAGTCTGCTTGGCGAAGTGGTAAAGCAGTCTGACTTGGGCTCCAAAGGTTGTGGGTTCGATTCTGGGCCGGAATATTCGGTTCACGAGTGCATTCTTTCGGAGACTCCTGGGGGTCATCGCTAGAGCTACGGAGTTCGTGCTTTGTGTGACGCTTTCGGCAGTTCGCTGCGGAAAGAGACTGAGCCATATGGGATAAAAATCCGGTGCAATGAAATCGAGCCTGTCGACTTTAAGCGACTTTAAATAGAGTACATACATCTAAAGATACTGATTCACTGGAAGGGGAAAGGGTGAAATGGAAAGGGGGAGGGGCGTGCCAAGAAGCGAGACAGGATGAATGACGTAATGAATAAATCATAGAGAATGTGACCAATAATCTCAAACTAAAAGATAGGGAAAGTAACCAAGTGACGTGAGAAAGTAAAAACATCACTGCGATAGTTTAGCAACAATAAACAGAGCTTAGGCTGATGATAAGGAAGGCAGCATGAATTTGTTCTCCGAGAAATATTATCAACAAACTTTAAGGAGACGGCAGTGATGGATAGGAACGACTGGATAGAAGAGTCAATCCTTACAGCAGTATGATTCTCAGGCAGGACAAACACAGGCCATGAAATTAGCAATTAGCACCGACTCGGCGAGAATGGCCAAGGACGAGCGGTCAACCTATAAGAAGCTGTGAGGCTGATCTTAGCTGATGGACATTGTCAGATGTTATGAAGACTAAGTGCAACTGGGTGTCTCTATGCTTATTCTTATTATACCGGCCCTCCAGGATGTACAGGAACTGTATGTTTATCAGTAATTATCTTATTCATATTTTTGCATGCGGAGCACCAGCTGTACACAGGAAATAAATATTGTTTAAATGATCATGTTGGCCGGCTTCAAGTTATCGATGCTTTCGCAGTTGCCAAGTGGTTACGGTTGCCTATGGACTGACGAGTTTTGTTTGCTGTTAATTGCCTTTACCCATTGAGTTACTGTTTGGCAGGGCGTAGGATCGGGTGTTGAGAATAATGCGTGGAGGTTCTGTCAGGTTGCCGTTGATACCATTAGTTAAGGATCTTTTCGTTGGCTGCTGAAGAGGGCAATGTTGCACTTGTTGGAAAATGTCCCGAGTTCATATATTTTGATTCTCGATTTCATATTCATAGCTTCGATGCGGATCAAGAAGAGCCTTTTTCGGGTTGATTCATCAGCCTCTTGTCAGACTGTAGCATTCTGTCATCTGTTAACCGTAATATATGTCCTTTGTCCATCATCACTGAACCAACTAGTGGTGCTCTTGAAGCTCGCTCATTGCGAAGACTTTCTGCATAAAATTGGCAGTATGTATATCAACCACATCACATCAGTTATATACTTGGTTATAACAAAACTATTCATACTATAGCCACCCTCTACTGACCGAATGAAGGATAGACTGACTCGGAGCTACCACTAGTGTATGTCGTCTCAGCAAAACCACGGAATAAATGCAGTGGCTGCCTTTAATTCCATTTTCAGATTATATATTGCAATTACAAATGCGCCACTGCTATCTATAATGACATATGATCGACCTGTAGCTTTTACTGGCTTATATTAACCTTACATGGTATATGTGAGCAAAGCCAAAGCCCGACAACACGTGCAGTTGTATTCTCAGCATGTGCCATCAATCACTATATCCTCATCATCATGATGTGTCCTGACACATTGCGTCGGCGTTCATGAATTTGTGATAATTCCTATTTTGAATAGTGTTCCTCTATGATACCATATTAGGCTATCCGGCATAATAATTCTCTGTTCTCCTCTGCCTTTTCTATCGTCATTCTTTCAGGTCATCTCGATCGTTTCAAATGTTTTTCTTCTCCTTACATGAACAAAGAGCAGTTTGTCTTTTTATTATAGTTGTATTTATTGTTAACATTGCACTGGTCTTTTCCAGACACTCATCACATGCATGAATATAACTACCACTTGTATATAATCTTTGCTAATATGCCAGGGGTGCTTACTCTCACTAATCGCCCTCGTATAGTCTTTGATCTGGTCATGAAAATATCTGGGCCTTAATGAGAGAAAAACAAGCATGTATGTCATTTTCTTAAGATGAATATGTCTTGTGCATACTAGCATAATTACAATTCTCTCCTATCTGTGGTGCTACGACTCAGGTAATTTAAGTATTGACAAATCAGTGGGAATCCTATCGTGTTGTCCATCAAGAATGATGATGACCATTCATTTCATCCAGTGGGGTTGAAAGTTTGGAGCCCTGAGTTCTAGGATGGCTGGTGAAAGGCCTATTTAGACTTGACACGTTCTTTGAAAATGTGGGCAAAGAATACTTGACGTTCCAGGAGAAGGATCTCCTGCAGTTATTATTTTGTCCTGTTTGTTCCCCCACAAATCTTGTAGTCTTGTTTGCTTCACACGTTACTACACCCTTGTGTAATGATGTACGCCACGAATTTCGGTCTTTGGCAGCAGTCTCCCAAATGTCGTGATGAATTTAAAAAGCTTTTAGTGAGATCTTCAGCGTGTCTTTAAAGCGTTTCATCTGGCTGCCTTGGGACGTTTACCACAGCGCAGCTCGCCGTTTATGAAGCCTGTTATCTGGCAAGCGAGTCAAGTGACCAGCCCAGCGAATCTGATTCTTTATTAGTAAAATGTGGATACTGGTCATGGACGGTCATTCTAGGGCTTCAGTGTCTGAAAACTTGTCTTGCCACTTAATCTTCAGTAGCTTCCTAAGGCAGACTGTGTGGAAGTTTTATATAAGCAGTTTCAATATTTATGGACGCGGCTCGCAATCCCGTATACCCGCGTTCGAAACACAACTGCGCACGATTTGGTAGCAGACCGCGTTGCGTTGGATTTGCGTTGGTATCGGTGCCGATCGTCCAGAAAGCAATGACAAACTACTGTACGTAAATTTGCCAAGAGATAACAACGGCAGACATGCTAGTGTTGACAGCGATGCCCTATAAAGGATATGCAAAATATGTGTATGGTTGCTTGATTAATGTGTGCAGTTGCCATTATTCTGGTACAGCTGAGATTTGTTTGATTGTTTCATGTCTGTAGTGTCCACTGTTTGGTAGAACTAGCCTATGTTTGTTATTTCATGTCTGCAATTTCCATTATTTTGGCACGGAAATAGTAAATTTGCTTCTTTTCTGCGCATAGTCACCGCTGTTTTGGCACATCCAGTTTCACATTTTGCTTATTTCATGTGTGAAGTTTTATTGTTTTGGTGCAGCAATGGCATGTTTATGAGCCGCGGTGGCACAGTGGCTATTGCTTTTGCCTGGCAAGATTGTGTCCCTGGTGGAGTCGCCACAGAGGCAGGCGTATATTTTTTCTACTTCGGATTTTGGGTCTACCCAGTCCCATAAAGAGATGCCAGGCAATATGCAATATATTTTTGAATATTAATTAATCAGTCAGTCATCAAATCAATCAATCAATCATTCAAACCGTCGTTTACTCATTCAATCAATTAAATCATCAGTCGTTCAAACAATCAATCAATCAATTAATCCATCAGTCGTTCAAACAATTAATCAATCAAATAACATTCAATCAATCAATTATTCAAACAGTCGTTCAATCAATTAATGAAGCAATCACAATTTTAGCCAATTGCTCAATCACTTCTTTAATCAATAAGTCAAGCAATGGTTGAACCAAGATATCAATTAATCAAGCATTCACTTCACGACATCACTGAAGGTATTTTCATTAGTAATGTATTCAAGAGAAAAATCCCATCACCAGAATGATTTTTTAAAACAAAACGCAGTATTACATTTATGTCAATGTTCACTTATTCCCCACCGGTAGCCTGCAACTCGCAAATATTGCAGCATCAAACACAATAATATTAGAACGAGGAGCAATGCTAGTATTTGAATACAGATTTTCTGTAACATAGAGTGCAAATGTTTTGTCATTGTCAACACGAGTATCTCTGTATATTCATAAACACAATATACTGCCTGTAAAAGTGGAAAATATATTAAAGACTAGCTGACCCGGCCCGGCTTCGCCCAGGCCCTGGCGGGGATCTGTCTGTCTGTCTGTCTGTCTGTCTGTCTGTCTGTCTGTCTGTGTGTGTGTGTGTGTGTGTGTCTGTCTGTCTGACCCGGCTTCGCCCAGGCCCTGACGGGGATCTGTCTGTCTGTCTGACCCGGCCCGGCATCGCCCAGCTCCTAGTGGGGAGCATCTCATTTAATTCATATAAGTAGTCATATAAGCTCCCGTTCCCGTTCCTGACTATCTATCTGTCTGTCTGTCTATCTGTCTGTCTGACCCGGCCCGGCTTCGCCCAGCCCCTGGTGGGGAGCATCTCATTTAATTCATATAAGTAGTCATATAAGTTCCCGTTCCTGTCTGTCTGTCTGTCTGTCTGTCTGTCTGTCTGTCTGTCTGTCTGTCTGTCTGTCTGTCTGTCTGTCCAACCCGGCCCGACTTCACCCAGGCCCTGATGGGGAGCATCTAATTTAATTCGTATAAGTAGTCATATAAGTTCCCGTTCCCGACTGTCTGTCTGTCTGTCTGTCTGTCTGTCTGTCTGTCTGTCTGTCTGTATGTCTGATCCGGCCCGGCTTCGCCCAGCCTCTGGTGGGGAGCATCTCATTTAATTCATATAAGTAGTCATATAAGCTCCCGTTCCCGACTATCTGTCTGTCTGTCTATCTATAAGACCCGGCGCGGCTTCGCCAAGCCCATGCTTTCACACCGCACACGCGGTTAATTGTATACAAAAACAATGTCCTTTTAGTATTTTAACAGGCGTGCTGGGTGTATGGTATTTGCGTAGGGCTGTTTAACACGGCGTTTGTGTGTCGAATCGGTGTGCAATGCATTTCAACAAATTACAAAATATACTTACATATTATGCATAAAGTATGAACAAAAACAAAATTAACTTAAGAATGTCCTTCCACACACCATCCATTATTTTTAGTGAAAACTGTTTTTAATCACCTACATCCGGGAAGGTTAACCCGGTCAACAAATGCCCGCAGAAGTCGGATGTGTCGGCCTAACGGCGCAAGAACGCAGCTCTGCTGTAAACAGGCACAACGCAGTCACGTCCGGAAAAAAACCTCCGGATGAACGCAGAAGAAGAATCACCTACATGACTGCAGATAACTTCTTTGAATATAAAAATATGGGTTAGAATATTTTCACTATTTAGATAGATGCATTATTTTTATGAAAACTTTGAAAATGCCTTAAAGATTATATCATTATTTATCATAACTCATATGTCTGTAAATAACTGTAGACAAAGAGTTTATAAATCTTTGAAAACAATGCAACAATATGACTATAAAATATATAGCAGTGCTATTAAAAGTTATGCCCCTTGAAATAACTTTTCTTAAGTTAAGTCCCCTCGCTATATATAAATGATATTGTAAATTTAAATATTAAATTTTAGTAAGTAAATAGCTGATTGTACACTAACAAACTATGACAGTTGGCTGCACGGGAATGAAAAGAATACATGTAGAAAATTGCATCTCAATCGGATGGACCGTTCGCGAACGCATCAAATACATCCGGATACACATTGCCTTATATATATATATATATATATATATATATATATATATATATATATATATATATATATATATATATATATATATATATATATATATATATATAGAGAGAGAGAGAGAGAGAGAGAGAGAGATAAGTATAGCAAGATGCAAAGTCAAGATTAAGACTATATACTATATATAGGTGGAAATTGTTCTAAAGATAGATAGCTGTAAAGAGATGCAGAGGAAATATTAAGACTATATACTGCCTATCTCATCTCATCATGTTCCTCTTGTACCTTGCGGTGTCGAGGTGAAGTATAAACATCGTGAGAGTGCCCGACTATGGGCTTCATGTATCGATATTCCCATGGACTCTGCTATTCCCTCCATCCAACGTTTACGTGATCGACCTCTTTCTCTGCTTCCATCTGGTCTCCATCTGGTCTGTACATCATTGCTTTTTGTAGTATGCTGTTAACTGGTAACCTACTTGCATGGCCAAACCATTTGACTTATACTGCCTATGATAATGGAAATATATTAAAGATATATATCTACAGCAAGATACAAAGTAAAGATTAAGACTATATAGTGATTATGAAGGTGGACACTATATTAAAGATATAGCTATAGCAGTATGCAAATTAAAGATTAAGACTGTATACTGTCTATCTGGGTGGAAAATATTCTAAAGGTAGATAGCGGTAAAGAGATGCGAAGGAAAGATTAATACTATTTACTGCCTATGAAAGTGGAAAATATATTAAAGATATATATCTACCTCGAGATGCAAATGAAATATTAAGACTACATGCTGACTATAAAGGTGGAACATATAGTAAAGATAGATAGCTTTACATAGATGCAAAGAAACTATTAAAACCAAATACTGTCTATGAAAATATATATCAAGTAAACAATATATTACATATATAAAGCTACTGAAAGATGCAAAGGAAATATTATATAGACATAGAAAGGTGGAGATGAAAGATTACGCACTATATAACAAGAACTACAATTATTATGCATATGTTGCCTGTAGGAAAAGCCAAATATTAAAATTTAAAGGCAATTAGTTAAAGTCTGAACATGTACTCATGCCCCAGGACCCGTGTTCAATTTGGGTACGTTAGAAATGTCTCCATGGCTGGAAATCGAAAAGAGCAGGCCTTACCGGTGTATGCCCAGGCAACATTTGTCAATTACAAAAGCGATCCACAGCGTAATAGCACCCTTTGCCGGCTCTTTGTCCAAAGGGTTACGGAATTCTTTCTTAATCCCCCATACCGCTGTCAAAGCACAACTGCTGGCGATTTGGCAGCAGATCGCCTTGCGTTGATTTTCATGAAATGGTACGAATGCCGATCGTTCAAAAAGCAATGGCAAACTCCTGAGCGTACGTTTGCCAAGAAATCACAATTAGCCAACAATTGCTGGGGTTAAATGTGACGTCTGATCGAGAAGATGCAAATGACTTATTAACACACAACAATTAACAATTTTAGCATGTGTTTGGTTCCGCGTTGTGTTTTAGCGAGTTCATGTACTGTGCTAAGATTTTCCTTGTGTGATTCACGGAGAAGACTGAGCATTTATGATGATACCCATATGCATTTAAAGTGATCGTTTGCAAAGTTGCCAAAACGTAGCCAAAAACGTAGCCAAAATATACTAATAGGAAAGAAGATGGTTAGCACAATAATAATTTCACCACTGGACAAAAGATATAATTCCACAACCCATACAATATAACATAGACAAGCATAAGTTAACAATAATTTATCTGACTGAACATTGTATTCTATATATAAGCTAATAAAACCACATAACCACATTTCTTTTTCAGTCGCTTTGTTGGAACCATACACACGGATTTCATGACACACGTGTCCCGACCACAACAAGGGAACTGATATACAACTTTTACACATTTATTTCCATGTAATGTTATTAATGTAGTTATACCGGTATGTGTGTTTGTTGTTTGTATGCTGAAACATGCATTATGTTACCTGTGATCATGTTCTAGTAAAGCGTACCGTTAACCTCTCACATTGTTGGTCATTCTTTCATTGTACTAATATCGCAGAAGGGTTAAACTAGACATTAATGGCTCAATTATAAAACAACAACAACAACTACTACTACTACTACTACTACTACTACTACTACTACTACTACTACTACTACTACTACTACTACTACTACTACTACTACTACTACTATTACTACTACTATTACTACTGCTGCTACTACTACTACTGCTGCTACAACAACAACAAAAACAACTACTACTACTACTACTACTACTACTACTACTACTACTACTACTACTACTACTACTACTACTACTACTACTACTACTACTACTACTACCATTGTTACTAATACAATTGCTACTACTACTACTACTACTACTACTACTACTACTACTACTACTACTACTACTACTACTACTACTACTACTACTACAACTACTACTACTACTACTACTACTACTACTATTACTACTACTACTACTACTGCTACTATTACTACTACTACTACTACCACTATTTCTAATACAATTACTACTACTACTACTACTACTACTACTACTACTACTACTACTACTACTACTACTACTACTACTACTACTACTACTACTATTACTACTACTACTACTACTACTACTACTACTACTACTACTACTGTTACTATTACTACTACTACTACCACTATTACTAATACAATTACTACTACTACTACTACTACTACTACTACTACTACTACTACTACTACTACTACTACTACTACTACTACTGCTACTGCTACTACTGCTGCTAAAACAACAACAACAACAACAACAACTACTACTACTACTACTACTACTACTACTACTACTACTACTACTACTACTACTACTACTACTACTACAACTACTATTACTACTGCTGCTTCTACTACTACTGCTGCTACAACAACAACAACAACAACAACTACTACTACTACTACTACTACTACTACTACTACTACTACTACTACTACTACTACTACTACTACTACTACTACTACTACTACTACCACTGTTACTAATACAATTACTACTACTACTACTACTACTACTACTACTACTACTACTACTACTACTACTGCTGCTACTACTACTGCTGCTACAACAACAACAACAACAACAACTACTACTACTACTACTACTACTACTACTACTACTACTACTACTACTACTACTACTACTACTACTACTACTACTACTACTACTACTACTACTATTACTACTACTACCACTATTACTAATACAATTACTACTACTACTACTACTACTACTACTACTACTACTACTACTACTACTACTACTACTACTACTGTTACTATTACTACTACTACTACTACCACTATTACTAATACAATTACTACTACTACTACTACTACTACTACTACTACTACTACTACTACTACTACTACTACTACTACTGCTACTGCTACTACTGCTGCTACAACAACAACAACAACTACTACTACTACTACTACTACTACTACTACTACTACTACTACTACTACTACTACTACTACTACTACTACTGCTACTAGCATCTCTGTATCAATTACTACCACCAACACTGCTGCTACTACTACTGCTACTACAATACACTGTAAGATTTCAACCCAAAACACATATATACCACATACAATTGATTAACTTAGAATGCATATTTAATGGATTCCGAATTAGATAATTATTAACACATCTGTATACATACGTTACAACTCTTGCTTAAACCGTTCTCAATAGATTCGCCTGGTATGAGATTTGTTCATCTATATGTTCTTTCTTGATTGTGTAGTTTCGATGACTTTATTCAAATGTATTGACTAAGTACCGTCCACACTGAAAGAACATGTTTTCTATCCCGTGCATTGCCTGTTAGTGTGCCTGTTTGTAAAGGATTAGTCAGCTTTCTGTGACATTACTGGTGTCCGTCTCTCACCTCATAACCCGATGGCTTGAAAGTTGGATGAAAGAATGTATGCGAGGAAAGAAAGAAGAAGGGTAGAATGACAGACGGGCCTGCATGCCCAATTCTTAACCCTTTGAAAATAAAGATGTTTCGTTCGTTCGTTCATTCGTTCGTTCGTTCGTTCGTTCGTTCGCTCATTCGTTCGTTAACCCTTGTCTGGGATGTGTAGGTTTTGTCTTTTATTTAAATATTTTTTATGTTTGTTCTCGCTCTTTGAACTCAAGTATAGTCCATACACGTGATATAACTACTGGTAGATGGTACTACTAGTGAGCGCACTGGGCTAATTTTTAGCATGAGGGATAGCTATACTTATTAGCAATTTTCCCACACCTCGTCCCCTCTCCCGCAATCAAACTTCAGAGTTACTTGCAATTTACATCCCCAAGGTAAGGACGAGAAGTCAACATCTAAATTGAACTGACCGGTGAGTTGATTGAAATCAGCACGCCGCGGTGTCCAGGGGAAGTTTATGCGAAGAGTTGTAAATGTCTCGGCAACGCCGACCTGCAAGAATATTTAGTTTGAAACAAGCAACAAATAACACATTTCATGTTAATGAAAGTTATAAAATGTGCTATCCAATTAATACAAGTGTATTACGTAAATTGTATAAAACTTTAAGCGTTGATAATATATTGCATTTACACTAATACCATTGTATGAAAACCAACGCAAACCGTTTTGGAAGCAGGCCGACTTGCGTTAGTTTTCATACAATGGTATGAAATGCCATCATTCAGAAAGCAATGGCACACTGCTGAACCTAACCTTGCCAAGAAATCACAAACAGACAACATTGCTGGGGTTGACTGCCACGTCCTGTACAGGATATGAACTCATCATCGTCATCATCATTAGCTTCCACTTTCGCCGCCAATCGCCGTGTGGAGAAATAATTGGCGTTCCAGCTCACAATGCGTGACATGGATAGTGTTATTCCGTGTGACTGTAACATGTTATTGATGTCATAAATCCATTTTCTTCTCAGGCGTCCTCTTCCTCTCGTAGCAAATCAGCAGCTGATGTAGGGCCGATGGTGTTCCAGTCTAACGAGATGGTGAGAGCATTTAATCTTCTGTCTTTCAATATATAAGGCACAAGCTGTTGATATAACTGTCTCTCTCTGATAACATCAGTTCTTATTCGGTTTCGGATGGTTAAGGTAAGTTCGCAGCTCTCTTCAAGTATCAATCTCACAGGTGTTGATTTTCCGGAACTTAATTTAGAGAACTGACCATTTCTCAAAACCACAGAACCGCCGTCCACCATCGATGTAGAGTCTCTCACCAGTAATAAGGCCACCACTGCTTTTGATACAGTCAGCAGAGATGGATTGTGGAAGATTATGGCAAAATATGGCTGTCCACGAAAGTTTGTCCAAATAGTGCGGCTATTTCATGACGGCATGCAGGCAAGAGTACAGGAAAATGGTGAACTGTCTGAACCCTTTCCTGTCACCAATGGAGTGAAGCAAGGATGTGTCCTGGCACCAACACTGTTCAGCCTCATGTTTTCAGCCATGCTGATGAATGCCTTCGAGAACGACGACATTGGAATAGACATCAACTACCGTATGGATGGAAAGTTATTCAATCTCAGAAGGCTGAAAGCTAAAACCAAAATTGACAGCGGCACCGTCAGAGAGCTCCTGTTTGCTGATGATTGCGCTCTATACGCCAACTCAGAGGCGGACATGCAACATAATGTTTCAGCTTTCTCACATGCCTGTGCCAAATTTGGGCTCAATATCAACTTGGAGAAGACTGTAGTTATGTACCAGCCAGCTCCAGGGAATAATCACACTGTGCCGAATATCAAAGTGAATGATCATAGACTAAGTGTTGTGGACAAATTCACCTATCTTGGCAGCACTGTGTCACAAGCTGCCACAATCGATGACGAAGTGAATGCAAGAATCTCCAAGGCCAGTGCAGCCTTTGGCAAACTGTACATGAATGTATGGGACAGAACTGGAATAAGCCTGCAAACAAGGCTAAAAGTCTACAAAGCAGTTGTATTATCCACACTGCTATATGCTTGTGAAACCTGGACTGTCTATCAGCGACACGCTAGGAAATTAAACCACTTCCACACAGTCTGCCTAAGGAAGCTACTGAAGATTAAATGGCAAGACAAGATTCCAGACACTGAAGTCCTAGAAAGAGCATCCATGCCCAGTATCCACACTCTACTGATGAAGAATCAGATTCGCTGGGCTGGTCACTTGACCCGCATGCCAGATCACAGGCTCCCTAAACGAATTTTCTACAGCGAACTGCGTTGTGGTAAACGCTCCCAAGGTGGCCAGAGGAAACGTTTTAAAGACACTCTGAAAATTTCACTGAATGCTTTTGGAATTCATCATGACACCTGGGAGGCTGCAGCCAGAGACCGAAATTCGTGGCGTGCATCATTGCGCAAAGGTGCAGTCATATGTGAGGCAACCAGGACTGCAAGAGCTGTGAAGAAAAGGCAGGACAGAAAAACCACTGCAGGAAATCCTCCTCCAGAGACGTCAAGCATTCTTTGCCCACATTGTCAAAGAACATTTCGAGCCAAAATAGGCCTTATCAGCCATCTTAGAACCCACGGCTCCACACCTTCAACCCCACTGGATGAAATGAATGGTCATCATCATTCTTGATGGACAAACAACAGTACAGTACAGTATTCCGTGTGACTGTAACATGTTATTGATGTCATAAATCCATTTTCTTCTCAGGCGTCCTCTTCCTCTCGTAGCAAATCAGCAGCTGATGTAGGGCCGATGGTGTTCCAGTCTAACGAGATGGTGAGAGCATTTAATCTTCTGTCTTTCAATATATAAGGCACAAGCTGTTGATATAACTGTCTCTCTCTGATAACATCAGTTCTTATTCGGTTTCGGATGGTTAAGGTAAGTTCGCAGCTCTCTTCAAGTATCAATCTCACAGGTGTTGATTTTCCGGAACTTAATTTAGAGAACTGACCATTTCTCAAAACCACAGAACCGCCGTCCACCATCGATGTAGAGTCTCTCACCAGTAATAAGGCCTGCTGCATCCGACACGAAAAACAGAACAGCTTCAACCACATCTTCGAGACTAATAAGTCGACTCTTCAGCGGTTGTCGATTAAACTCTATATTTCCAATTGCTTTGTTCACTGGATCCATTTTATCTCGCAGATATCTCATGATCCTGGTTGGTATAAACCCAGGGTTTACTGAATTCACTCTGATTCCCTTTGGCCCCAGTATAACTGCGAAGTGTTTTGCTAGCTCATCTAGAGCCACCTTTGAGATTGAATAAATTGTTTTGTACGGATCTAATGCGTATGTGACAACAGAAGAAATGAAGATAATAGTGCCTTTGCTCTTCTCCAGATGTGGTACAGCTTGTTGTGTCAGGAAAAACGCAGACTTTAAATTTATGTCAAATATAGCGTCATACGTTTCTTCTGTTGCCTTTAATACAGATTGTCCGGGACCTGTAACGGCAGCGTTTGACACCAGGATGTCCAAATGTCCAAACTTATCAATAGTCTGTTCAATGATCTGTCTACGAACTGCCCCATCGTTTATGTCTCCTTGGACAGTCAGGAATCTGTTCCGGTCTCCACGACTGATGTCCACGACCTTGTCAAGCACAGAGCTCAGTCTTTTGGCATCACGTCCACAAAGCGTAATCCTCGCACCCAGAGAGGCAAACTTGATGCTTATGGCTTCCCCAATTCCGGAGCTTGCACCTGTGACAACGGCAACCTTGGATTCCATTGGCGTGGGTACAGTTACGCTAACTTCTAGTTGTTGGGTAGAGCGATTTGAAATGTGACCTGCCAGTGACAAGAAGACAAGGTTATTACTTGAGTACATTGGACTACACGTCTTATTTACAGAATCTAAACATTTAGACATATATATTTTTTAACCGTAAGGATTTAGTAGCTTTAGAAATACCATTAGCAAATTAGTTATTTGTGTGTATTCAGTACCCTTGGCCGGTCTCTCTGGCTGTGGGGTTACAACACTTTCTCTCTGTAATCCCGTTTATCACGCAGAGTCTCGCAGCGGAGCGAGAACTGAGGTGGTTCGACCCCCGCTCGTGACTTGCGGATACTGAGCCGGCCGCTCAGAAAGCAATGGCAAACTACTGAGCGTAATCTTGCCAAGAGATCAACAGACAGCTGAAAGATGCTGCTGTTGACAGCTAAGTCCTGTAAAAGGATACGCAAAACAAAAAAAACAGTACCCTTGTGTTAGCGAAGTAGATAGAGAACTGCTCTGATAATGTCATAGGCTCGGTTGTACGCCTGCTAAGTTAGGAAACGATTGGTGACTGATCCCTCTATACAAACAGGCTTACACAATTTGATGGCCCTATTACAACAAAGAGCCATAATGGGAACCTGCTTCGAACAAATTGTTTTAACCTTTGAGATTTATTGGGAATATGTTCTTAACCCCATATGCATATTTTTGTATCCGCATATCCTTTACAGGACATCGCTGTCAACATCAGCATCTTTCAGCTGATTGTTGATTTCTTGGCAAGATTACGCACAGTAGTTTGCCATTGCTTTCTGAGTGATCGGCTCACATACCCCGTAAGTTACCGACGTGGAGAGAACCGATACCAATTTTCACGCACATCACGTTACTTACGAGAGTATACGGGATTACGGAGACAGTCGTGTAACCCCTAACCAGGGAGACCGGCCCATATGTATATAGTCCGATTACTATAACTTCCGCCGCCTTTACTTCCAACAATATTTCCTGGTACTAATTTTGCTAGGGTTGTTTATGATTGACCTGACAGCTATGGTCAGAATGAGAGAAAATGGGGATGTGAAAACATGACAACCGGGCTGGTAGGAAAGCGTGCTAGCAGCTGCTCAACCGTGGTGCCTGTATTAGTTAATAAGGATATATATATATTGTCAAGGTCTCACATCCGAGGTTGCGACGCGTTGTCTGTACCAACGCCAGACACCATAACAACACGCAACCCTGAGTAATGTTAAACACGGAAGAGAGAACGCGGCGTCGTTACCGACGCCCGGATAGGTAGCCACGCACAGCAATTGAGTTCACCCCGTGAACCGTGCAGGGGACACCAGCTGACGTGAGCGTGTAAGCGTGTAAGACGCCAGAACTGGCAGACGGGCTTTGATCGTTGAACGGACAGGTCGCAAGGGAATGCGAGTTGAGTTTGAATCTGCCTTGAGAGCTAGCCTGTATGACAGTGGGAGACTGGTTCGAACGCTTGTATAGTTTAACTGTAAGTGAGATGTTTATTGCTTGCATGTATTATTATGTATTGTAGTGATCTTGTTCATGTTGAAATGATTGCTATAGATTGTCAGTGCGCGATGTTTGTGCGATAATTAATGCAGCGCGTCAATAAAGCGTGTGAATAATACTTTTGGATATTCACTTCGTGTGATTTGATAGTTTGATATTACTTCACACTTGCCAGAAAACGAGCTACTTGTCTTGTGTTATGCAAGACTCTGACAAGTGCGAATGTGGAGGCTTTCGTCCGGGTTTTGAATCAAATGCGAACGTATAAATTTTTTTGTCCGAGTTTGAAGCGAATGTGAACATGCCGATAGAAGTGCGCAAGTCATAGATTAAGGTAAAGTAACGAATTAATAGAGTTGATTTAATTAAATTATAAGTGTGAAGATATTATTTGAAGCCAACCGAGGCGTCTTCAGACTTAGCACTAAATTCAACAAATTTTGTACCTAAAATCCAAAATGGCGGCCGTGCCCTTGAATGTCATTGAGTAGAGGTAGTGTGAGCGTGAAAGTTGTTGATTGTGGTAACGACTAACAATAATACTTGACAGCATACAAACCTTTACAGACTTCAGTGACATTACAAACACCATACATTTACAAACGTTCTAATTTCGTTTAGTTTAAAAAGTACAGGGTTTTTGTGACAACTTTACCTGAGTCTGGTGAACTTGAAAAATTTTTTGTGCGTCAACCCGAAAGACGTTCCAGTGTGATTTCGAGCACCACTGAACAGCACAGTACCCAAGGATTACTTGAGTATAAAATTTTTTTCAGCTTTCTTTATACTTTCGTTAGTCTGGCTTTAGACATTAACTGTGCTATAACTATTTGTAACTTACTAACATCCTAAGTAAGTTTGTTTATATTTATTCCATCATATCTATTGTTCATCATGTCTTCTTTAAACGATTTCATTGAAATGGGTTTAAAAATGAATATGTCTGGTGAGGGATTGAGAACATGGAGTGAAAGTAAATATGCAGAATATCTTGTGAAACAAGAGCAGATTATTGAGCGGAATGAGAGAGCGGCCGAAAGGGCGTCAAAAGCACAATCAGAAGCTGCTTTAAAGCTTCAACAAGCACAATCAGATGCTGCTCTAAAGCTTCAACAAGCACAGTCAGAAGCTGCAGTGAGGCAAGCTGAGATCTTAGCACAAAGTAAGAAAGAAGAGCAAGAAACACAAATGAAAATTGAAAAACTTAAAGCTGAATGTTCTAAAGAGAAAGTGAATAGAGAAACAGACAAAGATCAACCTCATAAGAAGTACCAAGGTCTGATCAGAAGTTACAACACAGGTGATTGCATAGCAGCATTCACCCAAAATTTTGAATTTGTTATGGATCATTACAAAATCCCAAAACCTGAATGGGGGATAGTATATGTAAGAAGTCTTTCTGGGGAACCTCTTAAAGTCATAGAGTCGATCCCAAATGATCTGAAAGAAGATTATCTTTACATAAAAGCAAAAATTATGTCACATTTTTTGCTAGATGAATCAGGTTATAGAGAACAGTTTAGGAAGTTGTCTCCTAAGCCAACACACACGTTCTCTGATTATATCTCAGAAATTCAAAATATTTTTTCTAAATGGCTGTCAGCAGCTAAAGTAAATGGAAGTTATGACAAATTGGTTGACCTTATGTTGAGAGATAAGATTATTGCATCTCTCCCAGCCCCCTTTTCTAAATTTTTGTTGGAATGTCAGTGTGAAAGTGTTCAACAGATTGAAAGTCGTGGCTCTGGTTATTTTGCAGCCAATAAGCATTGTTTCTCTAGTAGTCTGACCAGCACAGACTTTGTAGCAGCAGCTACATATGGCAAATATCAGGCAGGGTCAAATAGCAAACAAAGACCTTATAGGCAAACTGCAGAGAAATTATATCAGTGTAAATATTGCAACTATGCATACAATGAGCATGATATGTGCGACCAACATCCTGGGTACACTGCTTACTTGCATAATTACATTTCTAAGCAAGAGAAAGAGAGGAAGAACTACAAAAAACTTACAAAATGTTACCTTTGTAAGGCTTTTGGTCACTGGCGTAAGGATTGTAAAGCCAAGTCAATGACCACAAAGGCTAATGCAGCCATGTTTGACATTTCTTCGACAGAAGATGAAAGTGTACAAGATCACCCAGTAAACTCGGCACATTCCATTGAAGTATTCCATCAGGAAAAATGTACCATTTGTGATCAATTTCATGAGGATGCCGTGTTAACATGCGGCCATTCTATACCTATTACCAGTGAGGAGGCCAATTCTGTAGTAAACTCCAAAGGTAAACTGAACATCCACCAGGGGTATGTTAATGGTAGAGCTGCCACAGTTTTACGTGATAGCGGAAGTACTCTCATTGGTGTAAAGAGAGATTATATTCTACCATCACAATATAGTGGTAAATATGTCACATGCAGGACATTCTCAGGGAACATAGAGAAATATCCACTTGCATGGGCATATATAACTACACCATTCCTTACAGGAAAGGTTAAATGCGCAGCATTAACCAATCCTTGCTGCGATATTATCATTGGAAACCTTCCTGAAGTGAATGACATACCACATGACATCAATACATCATCTGTCAGTTGTAATATCGATACTACCACTTCACCTTCATCACCAATCACCATTCATGATGTATTACCACCTGTAATTGAATGTACAAATACCAACCTGGCTATGCCAGAACATACATGTAATTGTGTGAATGTAACATCAATGTGTGATGAGAATGATCGTTGTAATGTAGTAAACGCAGTAACTCGATCTACTGCACAGATGCAAGATCGAATCGATCAAACAGAGACTTTACAATGAGTAAGTCCTGTTGTAACATCTCCTGAGACAACTAGGGAGACGTTTATAACATCTCAGAAAGCCGATCGATCTCTGCAAAAGTATTTTAAACTTATAGGCCAAAAGTCAAGAGTAGCAAAGAATGCTCAATGGTACTTTGCTCTCAAGAACGGAATTCTAACACGGTACTACACCAAAGGTTCCAGCACTATAGAACAAACAGTGCTACCGTTAGAAAACCGCAAGCAAGCATTGAATATAGCTCATGACATACCCTTTGCAGGACACATGGCTTATGCTAAAACTAGAGCAAGGTTACTTTCTCAATTTTATTGGCCAAAGTTTTGCAACGATACCAAACAGTATTGCAGATCGTGTGACATCTGTCAAAAGCTTGTCAAAAAGGGTAAACACCCACAAGCTGAATTGCAAGTTACTGATTTGGCTAGTAGACCGTTTGAAAAGATCTCGGTCGATATAGTTGGTCCTCTGAACCATATAACATCTAAAGGTAATAGATACATTGTAACACTCATTGATCTATGTACTCGCTGGCCAGAAGCGATTCCAATGAAGAACATAACTTCCAACGACATCATGGAAGTGTTCTTTCATATTTTTGCGAGGGTAGGATTCCCTGATACCATCCTTTCAGATCGGGGTAGCCAATTTATTTCCTCGGCTACACAAGCCTTTACCAAAATGTTGGGTGTTAAACAATGCTTCAACAGTCCATATCACCCACATTCGACCGGTATAGTAGAAAAGATTAATGGCGATATGAAACATATGCTCTCTAAGGTAACCCAAGAACATCCTGAAGATTGGGATACTTATCTGCCTGCCATTTTGTTTGCATATAGGGAAGTGCCCCATTCCAGCACTGGGTTCTCACCATTCGAAATGTTATATGGTGCACAACCACGCGGCCCATTATCTCTGTATGAATCTGTGTTGACTGGAAGTACAACCGTGTCTATACCCATTTCACCATATGAACATGTAACATTATTGCGTGATAGAATTATGAAATCATGTATATTAGCCAAAGAAGCTCTCCAAAAATCAGGAGCTATTTACCGACAATATGCTAACAGAGGAAATAGAACTATTACACTGACGCCAGGACAGGACGTACTTCTTCTTTTGCCAAGTGATAGACATCTCCTAACTGACTCATGGCAAGGACCGTTCAAAGTGCTACGACAAATTTCGACGGTAGATTACGAGATTGCAGTTAGGGACAAACATAAGATTTTTCATATTAACATGCTCAAACCATATCACCACAGGCAAGACGAACAAGTAGAGACTGCAGCAAGCACCTCCATAGTGGACCAGACGGACGACAACGACACTGACGAGATACCGACACCAGGTCTTGACACGACGACCAACTTACAAGACATTAAGGTAAATCCTAAACTGACTCAGACACAAACTGACAGTTGCAGACAACTAATACAAGACTACAGGACGATCTTTTCTGACAGCCCAGGACAGACAGATTTAGTGCAACACCAAATCATCTTAACATCTGACGTTCCTATTAAGTGTAGACCATATTCCATCCCTATACACTATAAAGAAAAACTTCATCAAGAAATCATTGATTTAGAAACAAATCTTATCATTCGACGTTCACAATCTCATTTCTGTTCACCAATAGTTTTGGTACGCAAAAAGGACAACACTATTAGACTTTGTGTGGACTATCGTAAACTCAACAGTATTACACAGTTGGATTTAGAACCAATGAGCAACTGTGAAGACATTTTGACTGAACTATCTGACTCACGTTATTTTACTAAACTTGACATGACAAAAGGCTACTGGCAGATAGCTGTACATCCTGATAGTATACATCTGACTGCATTTGCCACACCTTGGGGTTTATACGAATGGTGTAAACTACCTTTCGGATTAGTCAATGCACCAGCGACCTTCGTCAGAATGACAAGAATTCTTTTGACAGACATTGCTAACATCATTTGGTACATGGACGACATTTGCATACACACAAAGGACATGTCGGAGCACATAACAGCACTACAGCAGACATTTAACAGAATTAGACATCATGGACTGACTGTAAAACCTTCCAAAGTGGATATAGCCTTTCAGGAAATTTCATTTTTGGGCTATAAGATCTCAAATGGCTTTGTATCAACTGACGATAACATCATGTCCAGAATTTTGAAATTGTCGCTTCCGACAACTAAGAAACAGTTGCGAAGTGTGTTAGGTCTGTTAAACTATTATAGACAGTTTATTCCTCATTTTGCTGAATTGACCAAATGTTTCACTGATCTACTAACAAGTAAACACCCCAATGTGATTGTAAACAGTGAATGTTTAAGGCCAGCATTTACGAAAATTCTTTCTTATTTTTCTAAATCACCTATTTTGAAATTGCCAAATTTGAATATTACTTTTAGATTAAGATGTGATGCGAGCTCCGTAGCCATTGGAGGTGTGCTTCTCCAAGAACACGACCAAATCTTGTACCCAGTATACTACGTCTCTCGAAAACTGAACACCAGCGAACGAAATTACAGTACACCGGAACTCGAGGCTCTTGCCATGGTATTTTCGGTACGTAAACTTTCTAGATTTTTGTTAGGCAAACATTTCATTATTGAAACAGATAATACTCCGCTGACAATTGTTACAAGAGGAACGCCTAGTAACAGCAGGGTGGCAAGATGGTCCCTTCTTCTGCAGGACTATAGCTATGAGGTTAACCACATAAAAGGTTCACAAAACTGTCTTGCAGACCTTTTGTCGAGATGTCCATACAACGAACCTAATACCCAGTCGACACCAGAGCACAGTGCAGAGGGTGTATAAAACTGCAACGTAGATAGTGCTCAGTACCACAGCCAATTGTGACAATGTGTCAGTAACGCTGGGTACACCATTGTGATGGGGAAGATTGTATCTCCCAATGTATATAATTTATGTACATATTGTGATTCTTATTATTATCATGCGAATGAATGCGTATATAATTGTGAGATATGTGAAAGAATGAAATCAGTATTATGTAAACTAATGTGTTGTATAACTGTGAGATATGAGAAAGAATGTAATTATTATTGTAAATAAATATTATAACAACCAGACACTACGGAGAAGTGTCACGGGACAACACTAGAGGATCCAAGAAGTTACCAAGCCACTAAAACGTGAGGTAATCCTAAAGTATCCAGACCGAGGTGCCCAAGACGTTTTAACAAGGTACGAAAGATGACTGCGACAGTACAATCCGAGCAGAAGGCGGAAGAGATGATCCAACAGCTGATAGTAACAACTACTACTCCGTTTATAGAAGATCCACCCAGAACGGACCAGCTTTGTTTGAATGACATCACAACACATGTAATAGTATAGCTGTATACTTCCGAGTTTTTGCATATTATTAAAAGTATATAAATGTATGACGTTGTATTAAAATGTGATTTAAAATATTCCCATATACGGAATTGTATATGTTGATTTGTATAGGATGTAATCTCAGCATCATAACTTGATTGCTTCTTTACAAACGTAACTTTTTGTGCACATTTGTCAATAAGGATCAAATTATGACACTAAGAAATGAGTTTGCAATTGTAATTTATGTCTTGTAAACTACGATAAATTATTGTTCCTAAATTTTCTGTATAATAACCAGGGGACATTATTCTAAATTGTTGGTGATATGTAAATATGTATTGTAACCATTAACATGTGTGCTTGATAAATGACATGTCAATGTAACATCTTTTAGATATGCACAGTATATTGCCAAAACTGTTGACCTTCATTAGAAACTCTAAATAGAGGTATGATGGGGGAGTCATCTCAGAGGGAGATGCTCACGGCTTGACCTGATTATTTTAGTATTTTTGTTCTTGGTTGTGAGGTAGGGGCCAGTTTAGCCGATACCTACCGGACTAGCTGGGTCACAGCGAGGTAATGCCCATTAAATAGATTGTACTTGACTGTTGTACTTCATAGTGCAACATAAGTGGTGTATACATATTGTTGACTATTCACCTGTATATATTTATGATAATTGTTAATGTATAATGTTCGACTTTGACATGTTTAAGAACACCTAGAGATATATTATACATGTAAGGAAATCCTTTCATGGAAAAGGGGTGTGGAGAGTGTCAAGGTCTCACATCCGAGGTTGCGACGCGTTGTCTGTACCAACGCCAGACACCATAACAACACGCAACCCTGAGTAATGTTAAACACGGCAGAGAGAACGCGGCGTCGTTACCGACGCCCGGATAGGTAGCCACGCACAGCAATTGAGTTCACCCCGTGAACCGTGCAGGGGACACCAGCTGACGTGAGCGTGTAAGCGTGTAAGACGCCAGAACTAGCAGACGGGCTTAGATCGTTGAACGGACAGGTCGCAAGGGAATGCGAGTTGAGTTTGAATCTGCCTTGAGAGCTAGCCTGTATGACAGTGGGAGACTGGTTCGAGCGCTTGTATAGTTTAACTGTAAGTGAGATGTTTATTGCTTGCATGTATTATTATGTATTGTAGTGATCTTGTTCATGTTGAAATGATTGCTATAGATTGTCAGTGCGCGATGTTTGTGCGATAATTAATGCAGCGCGTCAATAAAGCGTGTGAATAATACTTTTGGATATTCACTTCGTGTGATATGATAGTTTGATATTACTTCACACTTGCCAGAAAACGAGCTACTTGTCTTGTGTTATGCAAGACTCTGACACACACAGACACACACACACACATATATATATATATATATATATATATATATATATATATATATATATATATATATATATATATATATATACACACATATATATATATATATATATATATATATATATATATATATATATATATATATATACAGGTGGCTATAATGTTGTTGACTTGACTATACTATTGACTGATTAATTGTTTGAGTGGTTCCTTTATTGATTGTGTGATTACTTGATTAATTAATGACTATTTAATTGATTGATTGACTAGAATCGTCGTCATGGCACTTAAGGTACACCCTCAAGTTCTATGTCTCAAAAAGTAAATATCAGAGTGTAGAAACGGTTATTGTCCCTTGAAACCTACCTAATATAGTTATCTTCATTCTTTAAATTTCCTTCCTGATGTTTTCTAACTTGTCATTCTGAGTAAGTGCTCTGACATTCCATGCGCCAACATTTAATCTAATGGTAACATTTAATTTGCATACAGTTGCATGTTGACGATCGGGTACCACCTGTAGCCCATGTACCCAACCAGACGAAGAGATTCCACTGGAATCCCTAAATAATGGCGTTAATCTTTTTTAGTGTTGTCTTGAAGCATGATTATCTTGGGAAAATATAGCGATGGTTTCCTCTTGCATCAGACATCAGACAAGGTTTGTATGGTCTCCTGACTGGTTCTCATTGTGAAGTGGACATATAATGAGATCTGCAGAAAATATGCCAAGGATTCTGTTGGTGGACATAATATAAATAACTTACGTTATACTGATGACATCATCTTGATATCAACAAGTCAGAAGGACCAACAGGAAATGATAGAAACAGTGGTTATAGAAAAAGCAAAAAAGAGCCATAGCTTGAATACAAGAACACCGAGGTCGTGGTGGTATGAAAGAAACAGATTGTGCCTAATGGTACAATTAAAGTAAATACCGTTATTTTAGTGCAACTGCAGTAATTCAGATATCTAGGCAAATGGGTAGCATTAGATGAATATGCACCACAGACAAAGAACGGAAGAGGACAAGCAAAATCTAAATAATATTTTGTATATCCTTTACAGGACATCGCTGTCAACATCAGCATCTTTCAGCTGATTGTTGATTTCTTGGCAAGATTACGCTCAGTAGTTTGCCATTGCTTTCTGAGCGGCCAGCTCAATACTCCTTAAGTTACCGACGCGATTAGCGCTACCGATTCTCGCCGTCGTCACGTTACTCAAGAGAGTATACGGGATTACGGAGAAAATCGCTAAATTCTCGGACAGAGAGACCGTCAAGCAAAAACTGCATACTATTAAATGAAGAACATTTTATGTAATAGCCCTTGTCATTGAAAGTTAGAAACAGAGTTTTTGCATGTTACATAGATCCAGTTTTAACATATGGCAATGAATACTGGACAGTAAGTAAACAGTCGAAAACATTCCGAGACACCTTGGAGATGTGGCTTTATAGAAGAATGCTGACAATTTATTGGACAGCCATCATGTGCAATCTGGACATTTTGAGGAAGAGTAGATCGCAAAGACAACTTATCACAAACATCAGAAAGAGGCAGTCATCATTTGTTGGCTATATTATGAGAAGACAAAAATTGGAACAACCGGAAACAAAATTGTGGAAAATTCTTGTGTAATGGCAGGGAAACGAGTCAATATATGAACTGATTCAAGGCGTAGGAGATCTCAATTTGTGGAGAGGTATGATCGACCACGCCAGCCGACAAGGTATGTGATGATGTTTGTAATAACAATTGACATACAGTTTAACAAAACACCTACCTGTGACTAGGTATAGCTTCTGTAATGGTAATTGCATGAACAACACACTGACCACTGCGGTAAATACAACGTCACAAACATGTCTATCCGCCACTTGTAATCAATTAAGTAACAGCTCTAGATAGTAAAAAGACGATTAACTAAATTGATTTCAGCTGTATGGTGTTATTATCATGATTTAGCAGGTTATGTAGGTCAGTTATTGATAGTTTTTATACACGTCCAAAGTGGACTTGACATGAGTTGGTTGACGATCTATACATTAAAGGGCATAGAGAACATAAGAAAAAATGTACTACAATCAAGTGGGGATCATGTGTGGAACCTTCTGGGGCTTGGCCTCTATAAAATGTCTGTGGTTAAACGACTGTGTTCTAGGAAACATTCCATAAGTTTTTATGACAAATGTCTATTTCCTATAAATAGAAGGTGACCCAGAGTAAAATGCCCACCAAGAAATGTCTTGGGAAGTAAAAGCGAATAGCGTGATACTGATTTTATCACCCTCCACGACTCTGGTGATCGAGTGAGATGGCAACCCATGACCGCCCACGCTTACCGGCATGCCACATGATGGATGGAGTGCAGATTGGTCTAAAAGAAAGTGGGTCTAGCACGGTATGCTCAATGAGCCTTAAGGTGTGTAAATAGGTCCTTTGCTTACCTACTATAAATAGAATGTCTGTATTCACACAATGTAACCTACAATGCCTAGCTACCGGATTCGAAATCAGACGCAGGCGATTTGTAATCAGACCACATTGCGTGCATTTTCGCAATCGTTCAGAAGCAATGACAAACGACTGAGAGTATAATTGCCTACACAATCACAAAGACCTACCAATGTTGTGCTTGGTGATGATGGTCTCTAAAGGGACATAGAATCAACTTTATACTTTCACAATTTCCTAGAAAGTGTGGTTATACATGTTCTATTATAGTAATAGTAAATACACGTGTTAACTAAATCCTTAATTACGATGCAGACAAGAACGATAAATTAGGTGTCAATGGGCAAACCATTTGTGTTATAGTAAGTGCAACATTTTTGACAGACTTTCTGATAGCCTGAACATTGGTGTAGATTTGTAAGTCTGTATGCACATTTAAACAACTCACAAAGTATAATTTGAAAGGTGAAGACAGTCATGCATCGGGAAGAGTGACAGGCTTCGATTCAACAATAAAAAAAAAACAGAGCGTTTGTTGGATATTTTCCCCAGGACATGTTGCAATGGGAAACGAGCAGGTGGACAGATTGGCTGGGCCTGCATCCACTGGCGGGATATTGGTGCATTATAATGCAGATGTGATTGGGGCTCTTTGGCAGCATGTGTCTAGAGTACAGAATAACGGAAAGGATGGCACGGCTTGGAGAGAGTGATGCTGCATGGATTGTCAATATGATCTGGCTCATACTCATGTCTCAGAAAAAAAAGCCAGCCAAACATATAATTAGACAGGTACTTATACCATTAGTATTTGGACTTTTCGCTGGTTGTTGTGGGTCACGTCGGAGAACATATGAGAATGTACCCAAGTGATGGGATGTCGGTTCTTGACTGAAATCAACTCAAGTATTAGAAAATCACGCGCATTGTGGCAAGAACAATTGTGTAGATGACTACCCATGAAACAGCAGATCCTGACAAGAGAACTAACATTCTTTTGACAGTAAAAGCACGATTAAAGTGCAGAGGCCTGGCTACAGACATACGCGGGCAAATGCTAGAAAAGTCGTAGATAGTGTGTTGGTTATAGAAAGGAGTATAATTAGAGCAGATGAGATCGCAGAGAGATGAGAGAGCAGATGATATATATATATATATATATATATATATATATATATATATATATATATATATATATATATATATATATATAGTAAGAACTAAATCATTATAAACGCATAACCCACAAATAATATGTTGCACGATTTATTGCCTAGGATATTTCACTGGATCTCATCGTGTGCATACTGTAGAGTTATATATCATATGATGTGAATAAATGAACAATCATCATCAAGTGAAGTGCCGATTGGCGTAGGCGTTCATGGCTCTCTACAGATATCTGTCTTTGGCTTTCTGGATAAATGAACAATAAAATGTTTTGCATATCCTTTACAGGACATCGCTGTCATCATCAGCATCTTTCAGCTGTCTGTTGATTTCTTGGCAAGATTACGCTCAGTAGTTTGCCATTGATTTCTGAGCTGCCGGCTCAGTTATCTCGCAAGTCATCAGCGGGGGTCGAACCGCTCCCAGCTCTCGCCCTGCTACGAGACTCGGCGTGATAAACGGGATTACAGAGAAAGTGTTGTAACCCCTCGGCCAGAGAGACCGGCTAAATGAACAATATGTGTTATAAATAAATATAGCCACCACGTTTATGTTAACTTTGCTAATGTGTTGCGGATATGTATCCCTACTAACCTCCCCCTGCCGGCTTCCTGGCTTAGAGTTAGCGACTTTTCTCCGTAATCTCGTATACTCTCGTAGGTAACGTGATGACGGTGAGAATCAGCAGTGGTTCGAATCACATAGGTAACTTACTGGGTATGTGAGCCGGCCGCTCAGAAAGCAATGACAAACTACTGAGCGTAATTGTGAGGTGTTTTTGTGGGTTTATAGAGAATTACAGAAGTTCCAATGAGTGAAGTTCTATAAAGCATATCTCTCCATAAAAGATACAGGTTAGTAACAGCAAGTGTTGTCTAGAGGTATTGATATTTATTCTCGCATAACCCTTGTAGAGAAACTATTCAGAATTTTGGCTCATCGAGTACCCCAACTGTGAGAAATTAGACCTAAGTTAAGTTCTACACTGAATTATTTATAGATGATTTCTCTTCTAGGCCATATATATAGAGAGAGATCTTGGCAGTTAGCCACAGTAACCAATGAAAGCAGTTCTCTCATCTTCCAGCTGACTGTGCTCTGGTCGCCAACCTCATGTTTGATCTCTTTAATATTATTTCAAGTGACACAAGACACTTGGACAAATGATCACATTGACAATTGTACCATTGTAGTGAACATAAACAACAACAACAACTGTATTTTACCCTGGTTTAACAAGACATCAACATGAGAAGATCTTGACAACAGTTGGACAAACATTCACAAAGGAATGATCACACCAACAGATTAGACAAGTCATACATCATGGAAGATACTTGACAACAACCACACAGAACTTTTACAATCTCTGTAACCAACCACAACAGTAGAGTAACAGTCACCATGAAGATGCTTGACACCAGTTGGACAAGACAACCACAGGGACATATATCTCAAAACTGTTCTCTTACAACTAATCTTTTATTAATGTCTGATGAGGTCAAGTGAAGATTCAGGCCTCATATTCTGCCAATAATTTACATCTCAAATATAAGTTTATATGCAAATTATAGTGACATTATCTAGGAAAACCCAAACACCTCACTCAATATCCCCACAGAAACATCAATCTAAAACAAACCCTCCTCCATCACATCTCTACTACATCAAGATATCCTACACCACAACACTTTAATCATGCTATCACTTTTCCAACCGTCAAATGAGAAAAACACATGATAAACCTATAGCCGGGCACAAGTATAGGGAGACACTGCTATACTGATCCGTGTACCGTCTTTTAGCACCTATGAAGGTGTTGGGAATGTCTCAGGTTTCAGCTTTCCCCATAATGTTTTTCCAGTTCAGGCTATTCCCTACTTTGACTGGTCCGAAGCAAGTGACAAACATGTCCTTCCGAAGGGTGAGTAGACTGTTCGCAAAGTTGATAATTGGGATTAGCTTTACTTTTCCAGCAGAGGAAGATCTAAAAACTATTATGTCCCATCATTCTTCCCTGCCAGTCTATCTCCCACAAAAGGTTCTGATGTAACTGAATCACCACACCTAATTATCACTAACCCATTTTGAGAATTTGCTTTATGTTCTATACTTCTTCTCCATTAGCCTTTCAGCCAATATTAATAATAAGCTGTGATATAGTCTGCTCCAAGTGCACCTTTAATGTCCACTCTTAGCCAGTAGTGACATGCTGAAAACCAGGTAATCTCTCCTCTTAAGGTTTCTTCTTGAATTTATCTTGAAGATATAGTCTGGGGCTTTTACAAAATTGGAGAGTATCCCTGTTTTAGGCTTCTCATCAAAGACTATTTCTTCAGTGCCATCTGTATAGGCCAGAATTAGTGGATTCAGGCTGAACATTTGCACCCTGTTGTTCATGTGGTACTTTTTGGAGTTTGACTTTTCAGCTGGAGTTGAAGACTAGAGCTCAGGACTTCCCTGGAGTTGTCCTGGTAATTGAAAGGCCTACCCCATCTTCCTCATTCTCTGTTAATAAACAAAGGCGCAACATGTGTTTTACATCTGTTTAAACTTGGTCATAGTTATACAGTACTATCACAGATTCAGAGAGGAATGGGAGGGGAAAAGGAGTGTGATATTCGAACACCCGCCTCTCACTGATGATGAAGTGCAATTTTATTTGGGGGTTTGGGGTGATATCCTTTCTCCAGGTTCATCCCCAAAACCGTGAAGTCATAGGCACATACTCCCAATCAGAGGCAGCTTCACACAATTATCTTGTAAATTCTCACAATGAGTAGATCACGGGGACCGGTGTACCATGAGAACAGACAGTGTGATTAAGCACCAAGAAGTAGGCATTGTATGGCAGAAATCATGCACTAGAAATGCTTTCACATGTGGAATACACATAATGAAAGAAAACATGAATTTTCCCTGACAAATAGCATGAGCCTTCCCAGGTATTCAGCTGACTAGACACTGTAGGTTATGCCACATATTGCTCCTTATTGGAATGTAGCTCATATAAACCTAAACTATTGTTGCAAAGGACCAGTGCATAACGTCAAAGAGAAATTGCATCCCAGGCAACTCTTTATGAGTGCTTTTGACAATTTTCCTGATCGTAATAGTCACAAGACATTACATGGACTTTGTAATTTCTAAAGTGCAATGCAGTCCTGCAAACATGGATATAATAAGTGTCTTTACTTTTACAAATATGAGAAGTTAATTATATAATTATCATCTCATTCACTCAAACATTCTCAGCCATTATAAGGGAGAAATTACATGCAGTATGTAGCATCACACATTCTGAAACAGAACCGCCAAAGGTAACTCTCAGGAGCAATGCACAGTTTGGTTAAGAATGGTCATGATAGGCACTCAACGAATGTTCAGAGCGCACAAAGGTTTTGCCATATGCATTGAGCGTGGTTTACAGTCATAAGCATATGCAAATCATCAAATCAGACAGACAGTAGACATGGTAAGAATGTTTCACTGCGGTAGACATGACAGGTTTTGAGCAGCAGTTTTAGAGTCACTGTACAACGAAGTCCTGTCTTCTTTTCACATTTTCTCAAGAAAATACTCGGCCATTCGTCTCTCTCTCACTTCATCAGGTTTACACATAACATATTAAATGATTTAGGTACCTGAAGTGCAGATGACCACATCTTAAAGAATGCTTTTGGGCAAGTTTTACCACTGCATCTTGAACACGTTCTTACGGGATGGAATCAAGGCTTCGACTGGCGGGCTAATCATGTATTAAGGAGCGTTACCAGCCCAAGGGTTACCCAATGAAATTGAGTCCCCACCATTCATCTACCCTCTCTAGATCTAGAATCTACGATTCTATTTTTAGATAAGGTATCACGACGGCTTACGTGGTTAACTACTGAGTATTGAGAAATGTAAATGGACTGGGGATGCGAACGTCTGAAGACATCATGCTACAGTAATCTTGCCAAGAAATCAACATACAGCTGAAAGATGCTGGTGTTGACAGCGATTTCATGTAAAGGATATACACATAACAACATCCCCCTGTATTCTTTGACCTAGTCAAGAAAATATATGGACCCTTATAAGAGAAAAACAAGTATGTATATATTTTCATAAGATGAATATGCCTAGTATGTCCTAGGGTAATTACGTTTTACTCATTCTGGATACTCTCCAATCTGCGGCGCTACCACTCACTTACTTTTGACCCCCCCCCCCCGCACCCGTCCTATCTCACGGGAGATGTGTGTGTGGGTTGGAAGATGTGTGTGTGTGTGTGGAGGAGGGGTATGTTGGTATTAGTGGGGGATATGTGTTTAAGGGATGTGTGATTTGGGGATGGGAGACGGGGGACAATGCATGTGTTGGTGGGTGAGTGTTTGTAGGTTGGGGGACAGGTGGGGATGTGTATGTGTGGGGGGGGGGGGGGGTTCTGGATTTTTGTGTGTGGGTTGGGGGAAATTGTGTGACTGAGGATGTGAGCAAGTGGGGGATATGTGGGTGGGTGCGGGTTTTGTGTGTGGGTATGTGCGAGATTTCTGGGTTGGCGGGGATATGTGTGAGTGGGGGATGTGTGGTTAGGGATGTGTGTTTGGCTGAGTGGTTGGGGGTGTGTGAGTGGGTGTTGGAGGATATGAAGGAGGGTGAGTTTTGGTGAGTGAAAGATGAGTGTGTGGGTGGGGATATGTGTGTAGGTGGGGGATATGATGGTGGATGATGGGTGAGTGGGTGCATGTATGTGTGCCTAGGGGTGTGTGGGTGGGTGGGGGATGTGTGTGTGGAGGGATGTGAGGAGAGATGTGTTTAGGTGGGGGTTATGTGGGTGGGGGATGGGTTGATGGGTGGGGACAAGTATGTGTGCCTGGGGTGTGTGTTTAGTTGGGTGGGGGATGTGTGTGTGGAGGATATGTGGGTGGATGGGTGGTTGGGTAAGTTGTGTGTCTCATAACATGGTAATATGTATTATTTATGTTTACAACATTATTTTGACAATGTTATTTTCCTATGTAAATGTATTATACACTATTGATAAAAGAAAGATGAATGATTGGAAGGGCTGAGTGTAAGACGGGCCTGCGTGCCCAAATTGTTACCCTATTAAAATAAAGTCCGTTCGTTCGTTCGTTCGTAGTTTGTGTATTGTCGGAGCAGTATAATTCCCATATATACTGGTGACTACACGTGCAAAAGCCGACCCAATTTTATATCTGCAGTTTCCATTTTTGGTGCAGCTAGGGTATGTTTGATTGTTTTATGTTTTTAGTGGCCAATAGGGGAGTGGCTGGTCGAGTGGCTAGAATGTTGGGTTCTCATTCGGGAGACCCGGGTTCCAATCCTAGCTAAATTGTGGAGTTTTTTCTGTCCGGTGCAAAAAGAGAAAACTCTAATCTCCACAATTCGCGACGACTGCACTAGCCATGCGGCCTTAAATTCTCAGACTCAAAAGACTCCCCTATGCTATACCGCAAGGTACTATAGGCAGTTAATGACAGTTTTTGACAGAGGCCACTGTTTGGTAGATCTAGTTTCACATTTTGCTTATTTCATATGTGAGGTTTCATTTAAACATGGAGTGGGTTTTTTGTTGCATCCAGACAAAGCGAAAGCCATTATCAACACTAAATTTATATCAGAAAGGATAATACTAGTACAGATCAAAGAAGGAAATAGAACAACAACTTTTATACAAACATACGCCCCATGTAATGACACTTACAGCGACGAAGACAAAGACGAATATTTTGATAAACTTGCAGACACGTTAAATAATGTCAAGGAGACAGATGAACTAGTTGTGATGGGTGATTTTAACGGACGAATAGGCACACGAAGAACACCGTGGGAGGATTGCATGGGGCCATTCAGCGACACAGAGACTGATTGTAACAGCAATGGTCAACATCTACTCAACATATGTTCGGAACATGGACTAATAATAGCAAATAGTTTTTTTCAACATCGTAGTAGCCACACCAAAACCTGGTATAAATGGAATGACATAAACCAAGCATCCCAAATTGACTTTATTCTAATTAGGAAATCAGACAGAAGACTACTATTAGATTCAAGAGCACTCCCAAATACAGATGTTGATACTGATCACAAACCAGTCATAATAAAAAAGATTTCATCACACAGGAGAATAAGAAACAAAAAAGTAACAACACATGTCATCAATTATAGGAGGCTGCAGGAAAATACAGTTAAAGACGAATTCAATCAAGAAATCCAAAACCTACATAAGAACATCCCTGATGACCACTCAAGCGTAGATAAGGAATGGACATGTTTCAAGGCTGCCATGCTCGACACACTGAAAAATAAATGTGGAACAAAGAAAGTAGGGCAAGACAAAAGATTAAGAACAGCCTGGTGGAACAACGAAGTTAAAGATAGCATATTCAAAAAGAAGGTAGCATTCAAAAAGTGGATCACAACTAAATCTGAACAGGACTATATTACTTATAGAATAGCACGACGTAATGCCAAACGAACAATCAGAGCATCTAAAGATGAATCCTGGAGAATATACGGTGAACAGATGGCGACCCTTAGCAAAGACTGCCCAAGAGAATTTTATAAACGTGTCACCACAATGAGAAACAGAGATGCATGTTACAACCCAACCACCATCATAAACAGCAAAAGAGGTATACCAATATTTAATCCACAACAAAGACTAGCAAGATGGGCAGAATACTTTCAAGAACTACTTAACCCCACACATAACATAGGAAACCTCACTTTTGTGCCTAAACGCCAGGGACAGCAAGAACCAAATTTCATACCTGCAGAAGTCAAAGCAGTTATACAGAAAAGTCCTAAGAACAAATCACCAGGTCCAGATGGAATAACCACAGAAGCTATTCAGGCCTGTGGGGAAACAGGAGTTAAATGGCTAACAAGACTTTTTAATATAGCATGGGAAGAAAGAAAAGTCCCAGATGATTGGCAACAGGCAATAATAGTACCAATATGGAAAAAGAAAGGCAATATGAGAGAGTGCGAAACATACAGAGGTATATCACTCCTAAGCCATATAGGGAAAATGTATGCAAAACTTTTGGAACAAAGAGCTAGACCAATAGTTGAACAACAGTTAAGGAAAGCACAATTCGGTTTTCGGAAAGGTAAAAGTTGCACTGATGCATTATTTACACTTAGACAAATTTGTGGAAACTATTGAATATAGTGACCAGCAGAATATTGTGTTTGTAGATCAGGAAAAGGCTTTTGATAGAGTAGACAGATACAAATTATGGACCATCCTTGAAGACTATGGGATAGAAGGGCAACTGCTAGAAAATATCATAGCCATGTACCACTCGAGCCAAAGTGCAGTAAGAACACAGGAAGGTATATCAGATAGGTTCACAGTCAATACAGGAGTGAGGCAGGGATGTGTGCTCTCTCCCCTGCTATTCAATATCTACATGGACAGAATTTCCAAAGAAGCAAGTCTCGACAGACCAGATTCAGAAAATTTAGAACTCTTTACTCCAGATGAAACAACTGACCCACAGGGAATAAATGAACTTCTATTTTGCAGATGATCAGTGCCCGTTTTACAGCGATGAGGGCAGACTACAAAATCATATTACTAATCTGAGTTCAACCTGCAGCAATATGAGTATAAACACAGCCAAAACCGAAGTAATGCAAGTTAGCAGATCGCCAGGCCCACTAAATATACAGTTAAATAACACACCTCTGAAACAAGTTAAAGAATTCAAATACCTTGGAAGTATGATCACAGCAGATGGCAGATTGGACAGAGAAATTGACATCAGATGTCAAAAAGCTAGTGCACTTACATATCAACTATCACCCTTACTGAAACATCCAAACATACCCATGTCCGCAAAACGACAGATAATAAACAGCATATTCACACCAACCCTATGCTACCAATCTCAAACCTGGACTTTATCCAAATTACACCTTCGCAAAATCAACACCTGCGAAATGAGATGCCTGAGGAGAGCTGCCAACTTAACAATCCGAGACCGAGTAAGAAATGCTACTATCAGACAGACTGTGGGATCAACACCTTGTGCCACATTTATTGACAGACAGAAGATCAAGTGGTTTGGCCATGTCATTAGAATGCAACATCAACAACTACCATCACAGGCCTTACATCAAAGATCATCTGCGACGAGACCACGAGGACGTCCAAGAAGAAAATGGATTGACGACATCAGAGACATTGTACAATCACACGGAATGACACTATCCAGTGCCGTCCACCGGGCGCTGGAACGCAAATTAATCCTCCCCACGACGCTTGACGGCAGAAGTGGAAGATGATGATGATGATGATGATGATGAGGTTTCATTGTTTTTGGTACATCTAGATTCACGCTTTGCTTATTTCATGCGTGATCTATCATTGTTTTTGGTACAACTTGTTTCACATTTTGCTTATTTCATGTGTAGGTTTCTTTGTTTTTGGTACATCTAGCTTGACATTTTGCTTATTTCATGTGTGAGTTTCAATGGTTTGGTGCAACTATATTATGTTTATAAGGCGCAATGGCATAGCGGTTATTGCTTTCACCTGGCAAGGTAGTGTCCTGGGTTCAGTCTCAGACGATGTAGGAGTATATTTTCTACCATTGCTATTGTGTCGGCCCTGTGTTATACATATTAGTATAAGACAATATGCAGAATATTGTTTTGGGATAATGTTACATTATGCTGTCTCAGTCAGCCACTCCTACATTTTTAAATGTAACAAAAGTGCAGTCCATCGGCGTTCGGATTGACAACAGCTAAAAATAGAAATCGCCTTCACTGGTGAAAAAAAACAAGACCTGTTGAACATCTGCTGGGTTAAAGCAAACTATCTAGCGAAATTTTGGGCGGAAGCCAATCCCAGTAGATTGTTTGTGCAAAGTCTGTCACGTAAGCAACATCTGCAAGCCACCACCTGGAATGATGAAATAGTTCGCGCCTGACAAACACCCAACTAGGATGATTCTGATTGGTGTAGAGGGAGGAATTAACATAAGCTCATTTAAATTCGGCAAATTAGATCAGTTGATGCAAGCTGCATCCAGATTACTGACTGTGTATTCGACAAAACGAAGATCTTAGAGAGGGATGTGTTTCATGTTGGGATATAATGTGTCCTTTATTGGCTGAGATTCGTGTACTTTATTAATGACATATTTATATAAATGGACGATATTATTAGAGAGATCTGAACCTTAGTTAGAGATCTCATTCTGTGTTATAAGAGAAGTAGAGATTTAAATCTAGAAAAATACCCAGATAATATAAGTGATTCTTTTTCTAACTTGGAGAATTTTGAATTAATATATTACTATGTTGGGAGCTCCGTGGCGAAGTGGTCAAGCCGTTTGACTCGGGCTCTGAAGGTTGTTGGTTCGATTCCGGGCGGCGTCCTTCGGTTCACGAGCTAAATTTTTCGGAGACTCCTGTGGGTCGTCGCTAGAGCTACGGAGTTCGTACTTTGTGCAACGCTTTCCGCTCTGCGGAAAGAGACCGAACCATATGGGATACAACCCGGTGCAATGAAGTCGACCCTGTCGGCTTGTTAGTTTCTTTTACATTGTGAGAGAGGCAATTTTCATTCCTTATTCATTCAAAGTCTGTATGTGTAGCTTATGATTAGGAAAGGATCTACTATGATAATTTTCTGAGAAATCACATATGATCTCTTCATGGATGATACTTTTCATAAATATTATTTATGATCTCTTTATTATGTACCAATAAAAAAATCAATCAATCATGTGCCATGCCGAAAAGCGTGGGCGGTCATGACTCGCCATGTCACTAGATCACCAGAGTCGTGGATCAGCTCAATGTTCCTGTCTCAAAGATAAATATGGCCAAGCCATCCACTTATTTACTTCTCTGTCTTCCCCTTGGTCTGTCCCCTTCGATCTTGCCATTTGTCACGAAGTTATATTTTTCGTTTCTTCTCATAACATTTCCAATATTGACTGTCTACGTCTAATTTCTCTAATCAGTTTAGATTTTCATTTGTTTCCTGTAGTACTTAGTCATTGGTTTTTCTGTCTGTCCATGGTATTCTTTGCATTCTCCTCAGAAACCACATTTCTACATCCATCATATGTTTTTCATCTTGACTGCTTATTGTCCAAGTTTCACTTCCATACAAAAGTACAGGCTCTATGAAGCACCTCAACACTATTTTTCTCGTTTCAATTGACATTGTTTTATTGGTCAGTATGTTTTCATCTTGCTAAAGGCTACTTTCGCCATGACGATTCTTGTTCTAATCTCTTCAAGGCACCTCCCATATGATACCACAACATCTAGCTTAAGAATGGAGGTTGAGGCGGTCTGTAGCAGAATGAGGGTATTATTAGTATTAGCTAGGTGTGCAAGTCTACAGCACGCTTGAGCATCAATATAGAATAGCGAGAAGGATGCTCAAGTCGTGACGTAGCTTGTTGTTAGGGCAGTCAGTAAACATCTGGGACTAGAGGAGAGAAGTCACCATAATTACGGAATTGAAATAAGATTGTTGTAGTGGTCATCAACTTGAAATAAAACTCCATTTATATTCAACCAACAGAACTCGTTAGTCCTCTCTGTGTGTGCTTTGTTATAAAGGACGAAATGGTGCCGTGACCAGGATTCCTAGTTGGATTGTCGCAGAATCTCAAAACACTGTCTACATCGACACATCGAAGTAACACGTCGAAGTAGCTCCAAAATTTTGAAGATCTTTGTTCTGCTCGTATCAATTGCCCGGAGACAGGATTACGGCACGGTTCTACACTTATATTGAACGTTAAAACGAGTTTGATAAATGGCCACTACGTCGTCTGTGAGAGTAACAGCAGCCAAAAGCCCGGCTAGGGGTGGTTGTCTGTAAGTATTCTTCAGTGAACCTCGCTGTACGGACCTGCTATCAAGAATCCTAGCTGTACAGGCAGTTGTTGTCAGGAGAGGTATGAAAACTGGCTTGCCATAGCGGGTTGCGGTGCGATTGTTACCATCCTACTGAGCAAAAGAATAGGAACAACCAGCACGTTTTCTCGGGCTCCTGCGAAACAAGAGGCTCAAGAAGAAGAAACTTGAAAGCAAACATAGTCAAGTAGAGACGTTATACTGAGAGAATAGTATCTACTGTGCATCAAGATTGCCTGGAGCGAACTGAAAGCCGTTGAATCGTGACCTTGAATAAGTCAAACAAGTCAATCGCACATTTGAAAAATAAGAAGAAATGAGAAGGCTTTCAACAGAGGCGATATCGTTAGGGAACTCTCGGAGGTGGTTGGGCGAACTGGGCTGCCGACCTGCTGAAGAGGGGACCCAAAGTTAAATCGCTTTACTGAGCTACTCCAGTTTTTCAAGACGTCGCTTTGATGTGCCCTGTTGTAGGGTGAAAAGAAGCCAGAAGTCTGGTAGGGGCCCGACCAGGGGCTGAAGTTACTGAAACGTTCGAAGAAGAAACTCCCTGAAGTACGTGATCGAGTTGGAGGAGCATTTCAACTAACACAGACTCCTAGCGTTTGAGTTCTACCTGACAAGAAAACTTTCAGCGAACATAGAGGAATCCGTCTGTCTTGGATCGGGAGCAGAGATAATGGTAATTAGTAAACCTTAAATATCATTTTAGATACCATTGACTGCTTGAACAATTCCTATTGTGTAAAGTAAATACGATCATATCTTTAAATTAGCTGGTTACAAATATAAATTTGATTTTATTAGTGTATACAGAAATATTTCAGCATGACAGAACAAGATCCATTGGCACAAGTTTTGACTGGGGTAGGAACGGCAACAGGCAGACCCAACACAGCACAGTAGAGAAACATACATTATTTCAGCAAAGCTCAGGGCGAGTTTTTTTTTTCAGGTACCAAGGAATATACAGAGGAAGGAGTAGACATATGTGTATAATTATTTGTTTTAAGATAGAATTGAAGAATTGAAAACCTGATGCATTTTTTAAAAAGATTTGGCTTTGAGTAACCTGTTGCAGAGTATGTGCTAGCGATAGGAAAGCTGCCTACGTATTGAAAACAACAAGGCTTGGTATCATAAAGGCGTGGTGAGCTACTATGGAAGTCTTTTATAGGAAGTTAGGACGTGTGACAGAGTTGATGGATGGCTTAAAAATGGACGTAGATAGAATTTCGTCGATGATAGAATTGATAAAGAGACAGACGCCTGAACGAACGGAGCACGAGACAGGTAGGAGATATTATGGTATAGACAAGCCCAATAGATGGCAGCCGGTCAATAAGAATGATAACCGGTGTGGTTACAGTTCTAAAGTTGTCAACCATATACATATGAAAGCAGATAAGAGTAAGACACAGAAACATATAGGAATTAGTAATGGTCAGAAAAGGAAACAGTGGTCTTGGCCTTCAAAGAGTGAAAACGCAAAAGCCTTGCGAGAGAACTGGTTTCAGATCAGACAGTTGCGATATTCGGTGGCAAACTTGAATAGAGAAGGAAACACATATAAGATTTTGAGTAGTCAAGAGGTATCTTCGGTCTTTTGTGTAAAACAAGAAAGAAAGACACAGACGCAACCAGGCAGTAGTGTGGAAAAGAGTACTCAAACGTCGATTAATAAAGTGACAAAGAGTGGTATAGTGGTTGAACAACCCAAGACAGAAGACAGACAGACAAGCACCAAAGATGTTAAAAGACAGGTGAGGAAAACTATTAAGGAAAGGAATAGTATGATTGTTAATGGAGGTACTGCTATGTCAAGTTCCTCAGGTATAGACTTTAAATTAATCCCTAAATGGTGTAGAAATATTAGGTGTGAGAGTTCAGGTTACGGAGAAGATATTTCTACCGCCGCATATTATAGTAAATACCGTGATGCTGAAACAACTATAGATACTGATGATTCGGAGAATGAGAGAATTGCACTACGAGCAGATCCTGACTCGAAGCGTGATGTTTCCTCATACGGTAGGCTTGCTGGTGGACAGACGGACAGAGTTTTGGTTGGTGACTCTTTAGAACTAGATACCAGTTTATATGACAGGAAAGTAGGGAAGGCTAAGAGACGAATACCAAGAGAGAGAGAGAAAGATACTTCCAAAAAGAAAGATGTTTGCCTAATAGAAAGTGGAACACAAAAACAGCAAACAGCTAGAAGTCTCATGAAATCGGTAAGACCATGGTTGTATTTAAATAACCGATACGAGCAGGTTTGAGCAAATACATATGAGCTGTCTAAAATAGGCAGATGAATTTTTTTGGTGTAGCATCACATGATACAAGGTAGGTAATAGTGTTGTTGAGGATAGAGAGTTACGGCAAATGATATTCTACGTGGATACGTAATACAGGATATCTTGTGTTTAGTTGCGATGTAGGGAGAGTAAACAAGGTAGAAATTAAAATAGTCCTTTGTCCGGAATGGATAGATACAGAGAGTTAATCACGTTGAGTGATGTATAACTGGAGTGATTAAAGTAGAGTAGATTCAGCACAGAATTAGTAGAGAGAGAGAGATAAACTAGGTATGAATGTTCGTACTAGAAATGGTTCGACTTAGAGCTATGACATGATGTCTGAGATAGTTTCGCTTGGTAGTTTCAGAAGTAAGTATAGTATTGTTGCCAGCTGAACCGAGAGTGTCTGATGAGGAGATATAGATTGAGGAGAAATTGAGTATCATGTGTAAAATAGCCAGTTGAACGCGAGAATATTAAGAGTAAAAGACTGTAGAAGTAATTACGTCATGCTTGCGAAGAAAGAAGAGGTGATTAAATCTGAGAAACTTGTTGTGTGGAAAAGTATAGAATGATAGTTACGAGGTTAGTGACTCGTCGGAGTGAAGTTTGTTCTGAGAGATCGTTGATAGTGCTGGTTAGTGTGTAAGAGAGATATAGTTTGCGGGAGATAATGCTTAGGTTATGACCTTTGAAAAGGAGAGTATGAGTGAGAAAAGTAGAAATAAGAAAACAGTTGAATTGTGAAAGTCCTGTTGAGTGTTGAAGTAGTTATTCTGATAATCCGTTGTTCTTGTAGGTGTAAAAATGTAGACAAACATATGTGCGTCGAGTATGGATAGGATGATGACAAGTGATAAGTACCGCATGCATGTACGAGGCGTTTAGTACGTGCGTGAGTATAAGTATAGATAAACAGGTGTTCGTCGCGATGCGAGAGTAGTCGTGAGATAAGAGCGAGGTTGGGTATCACTGTCTGAGCAAACATAAAATACGAATACCGTGTGAATATGCGAAGAGTGGCTGATAAGTGATGTTGATAAAACGTGGAGCATAGAGTAACTGAGTATATGAAAATTGAGAGGTAGAAAGAACATGATTAGAAAGGTGTGATGTCTTTTGGTTGGAATGTGTGATCTTGGACGGAAATTATGGAAGTTGTATGACAGGTTGACAGAAAGAGAGTTAACATTCTGAATGACGTTTCATAAAATATGTTTAGTATTCTTGACAGGGACAGGTTGAAGTATGAATGCCTAATACTGAGAAATGAGGAAAGTGAGGTCCGTTGTCAGTTATAAGTGGTATGAGTTGCTGTTCTGTAAGAATCCCGATAAATAGGAAGAGGAGTGAAAGATACGGAGATAAACAAGATTAATGAATGTTGGAGAACATGAGAACATGTTCCGATAAGTGTGACTAGTATCATCGCGGTGCAAGAACGCCAGGAGAGACTTGAGGATAGCTTAGAGTTGTTGTCGTGAGATGTTAAGAAAGTATTGATGCAGGAGAATGAAATATTAATTGCGTCGGATAGACGAGAAACTTGAAAGTAGAATTAGTCGTTGGTACAGTAGGTAGATGTATTGGTGAGAGGTCTATAGTAAATAGACAAAGTTTTGTTGGACGTAGGAGGGTGGAGATACCGTAGTTAACGGTAATAATGATTAAGTAGTTGTAGTAATACTTGGAACAAATCCAAGGGAAACAATTAGTGTGTCGAGGTACGGTTTCCTTTAGTAGAGAAATGAGTTGTAGTGTGCTGGGATAGCCGCCACAATAGTAGTAAGTGAAGTGATTTGAGCTGCAGTTTACAGCGGTTGGTTAGGGTGATATTCCAGATATTGTGATGTGTTAGGAGTTAGTCTGGTAAAAGGTAGAATATTGTAAGGGGAGAGAATCAATGATTGACGGTCATTTATTAATTAATGACTTTTGTTGAGAGAACAGATATTGTTCTAAGTTAAGAATTGGTCTGTAGGTAACAGATATATATATATCTTCTTCTTCTTCTTCAGCGTTCCGAGCCATTGAGGTTCTTTGCTGCAAATACAATCCGTCTCCATTCGTCTCTCTGGTGGACCTTCTCTTGCCAGTCGTTGATTCCAAGTGCTTGTAGGTCTGTACATGTATTATCTCTCCACCGCCTTCTTGGTCTACCTCGGGGTCTACGGTCATTTATTTCCTGAGTGTAAGCGAGTTTTGTTTCCCTATTATCTTCCATTCTTTCTATATGCCCCAGCCATTGTAGTCTATTAGCCTTCATGATACCAGTGATTAGCGCGGACTTAAACAGATCATAAATGTCTTTGTTACTTCTTCTTTTCCACTCTCCACTTTGTGTATCCCTAATGGGTCCAAAGATGCGTCTTAAAATTTTGTTCTCAAAGGTTTGTAACAAGGCTTCGTCTCCTTTCGTTGTACTCCAGGTTTCAGAGCCATACAGCACAACTGGTCTGATCAGTGTTTTGTATATTGTGATTTTGGTGTTACGAGATAGCGCCTTTGATTTTAGTAGATGTTGTAGTGCATAGTATATCTTATTTCCAGAGTTGATTCTAGTTTGTATTTCTTCCCTTATGATGTTGGAGCAGTTGAAGATTGTACCCAGGTATTTGTATGTTTCCGTTCTTTTAATGGTCATATTATCTATTTGTATGTGGCCAGAGTTTCTAGCCATTCCGTCTCTTGAAATTACCATATATTCTGTCTTATCTTGGTTGATAACCAGCCCCATCTGTTGGGCTTTTCCCTTTAAGTGAGTCAATATTTCCAATGTCTTTTGTTCACTTTGCCCTATAATATCTATATCATCTGCATAACCAAGCAGCTTGGATGTTCCTCCAATATCACATTCCTCCTTTACCTTCCTTACAACTTTCTCTAGAGCCAGATTGAAGAGTAGCGGCGATAGTGCATCACCCTGTTTCAAGCCAGATGTTATTTGGAAGGGGTCTGATTTCCTGCCTTTATATGTTACTATATTATAAGTATCTTCCATGCATAGTCTGGTCATGTTGATTAACTTCCTTGGTATTCCAAATTCCTGCATAGCATTCCATAGACTATTTCTATGGACACTATCATAAGCCTTTTTAAAATCCACAAAAATGTTATGGAGATCTCTTTTATATTCCCAATGTTTCTCGGCTATTTGTCGTAAGATAAATATCTGATCTATTGTTGATCTGTTTTGTCTAAAACCCGCCTGGTAGTCACCTAATATGTCTTCTGAATATGGTTTTAGTCTATTTAGTAATACTGCGGATAGTATCTTATAGCTTGTGGACAGTAGTGATATATATATATATATATATATATATATATATATATATATATATATATTTTGAGGTTAATGCTTAGCATTGAGTTGTTTTGTTTTATCTGTTATAAGAATAACGGAATAGGCATGACTTGGGTGAATAGATAGGTATGTCATTGGTTAGTATAAAAGACCAATGTTGATTGAATATGTATAGTATGTTATATTATTTTTGCTTGATTTGGTCCTGTAAAATGATTGTTACTATTTGATTTTAGAATAGGATTATTGTGTTTTTAGCCTTTTGCGTACAAACTACTGGTCCGTAAAAGAGACCAGTAGTATTAGGTAACAATAGATTAGGATGTATGTTGTATTATTTTAATATATGTTTTTCTTTGAATGAGTTCATACCTTTAATTAATATGAGGGGAAACATAAATGATGTATAATTTTTTTTTTTTTTTTTTTTTTGGGGGGGGGGGGGGGGGGGGGGTATGATATCCTGTTATGATTTTATTTCGCTGTTTTGTATGTTAAATAGTAGTTAATTAAGTTATGTTTAATTTACATGGTTTTGTCTAGAATAAAGACAATACATGGGGCTTTATTTAGGACCCTTCGTTCAGAAAATGGTTAATAAACTACTGTGGACTAGAAGAGAGACACATTCTCTTTGTGAATAACAAGTTTATGAGTATATTCTACTAGGAAGATTGCTGTGATAATCAGCGTTGGGAGGTTAAGTTGTGGAAACATAGGCCATAATTAAGTGACGGGGTTACTACACAAGTAAAATGGTTATCGGGAATTTAAGTGAGCATTAATTGAAGATATATGGATTGGACGCCATATTGGGGAAGAAAAGATTAAAGTGAATAACGTATATAGCAGTGGGGTAAATGAGGGGAAAGTTTTGAACATAGTTTCCATGGGGTCAGAAGAGCCATGGTGCACTTTCATAAGAGACACGAGATTGCTGGCTTATAGAAGAAGAAGTGGGTAACGTGCTACGCCAGGCAATTAGCAAAACATGAATTGAATCCATGTTTGACTCCGAAGAATGATTAGATACGGTGGATAGCAGTACAATAGTAAAGGGTTGTAAGGGTGTCAATGAGAAATGAACGTGGTCACTGTGGAGACAAAATGACATGGGGTTTTTTGAGGGTCCGTGATATATGGACTGTAATAGAATAACGCTGGTTGCAAGCAGTCACAGACATGAGTTCAGGGGTGGTATATTGTTGCTGTTGATAACGGCATAAGTAGAGGTTTTAGTAGAGATGCCCATAATAAATGGACATTAAGGGGTCGCTGAAATTTTCGGCGAAATTAAGAGAGAATACTGAGTGAGGTAGGAGAGAAGATTAGTTATGTGAGCTGATGTGTATAAAGTGGGAAGAGGTCTTGAGAGACGATGGACCTTGTTAATTGTGTACTGTCTGTAATATATAGACATTTGGGAGTGAATAATATTTTTGATGGTTGGTACTTGAGGTTGTAGATAGCAGCGTAAACTGTTACCATAATAAGTGGTACTGTAGAAGAGATAATTGTTTTAGACTTTATTACATAAAGTCTCAAATGACATAGGGGGGTAAAGGTGTGTGTGATTTAGCTAAGTGTGGTTTTTTGTGAGAAAGAGTTCTACTTCTTTGAATCTCCGGTGCGCACCGATTCCTTGTCTTTCTATCATGTGCAAGTGTTCTCAGGTTGATTGAAAGTAGAGAATTAGTAAGTAATGTTGGTGATGACAATAGGGAGTTGGTATCAGAAGAGTACAGCGTTTGAAATTTTAAGCGGATTGCTTATAAAGAGAAGAAGGAGTGTTTATTTCAAAAAGGTAACCATATGTGTTATGATGTATTGTATAAAGTTGAGATTTAAATGTTATTGATGATATGTAATTAATATGTGTTATGTTATGAAGAGTCAGAAACGAAGAAGTAATTCATAGGGGTTTACTATATGACAGGGAGAAGAGTTACAGAATAGAATAGTTACTTAAAATAGAGTTGGTTTGGGGCAGATTAGAGGAATTGTGGGAAGTAAGGAAAGAGAGGGTATAGAATAGAGGGATTAGGAGTAAAGACTTTTGAGGGGAAAAAGTCTTTTTAAAACATAGGGAGGTGTAGCAGAATGAGGGTATTATTAGTATTAGCTAGGTGTGCAAGTCTACAGCACGCTTGAGCATCAATATAGAATAGCGAGAAGGATGCTCAAGTCGTGACGTAGCTTGTTGTTAGGGCAGTCAGTAAACATCTGGGACTAGAGGAGAGAAGTCACCATAATTACGGAATTGAAATAAGATTGTTGTAGTGGTCATCAACTTGAAATAAAACTCCATTTATATTCAACCAACAGAACCCGTTAGTCCTCTCTGTGTGTGCTTTGTTATAGGTCACTGCAGCTTTCCATTGGATCGAGAATACGATTCGCACACACATCGTGATTGTAACTGGCTCAGAAAGCATGCTGAGGAAGGTGTGGACAGGCATGCTTCGTGCAGAGTGGCTTGCTGCGCTTCGGAGGTCACTAGTGGCAAGCATCGCCTGGATATATTCTCTGGGGCATGCCGGTGTGCTGGGGAATGAACAGACGGACAGATTGGCTGGATCTGCAAAACTTGGTGGAGTATTGATGCATGACATTGCAGACGGTGTTGCGGCCTTGTGGAAGCAAGTGTACACCTCGGAGGAGCAAATTGATCATGACGGTCTGCAAGAATGAGGCTGCAAGAAGTGACGAGGGAATCTGTCCGACGCTCGACGCTCAGAGGAAAGGCGAGATGGACATATAATCAGATTGCTACTGGTACCCTTCGTGTTGGAACTCTTTGCTGGCTGCTGAGGATGAGGACGGAGCGCCTATGGGAATGCCCCGAATTCTGTGATGTCTGTTCCTAGATCAATCAATCTCATCAGCTGTTTTGACTGTTCCGAGATAAGTGTAACGATTCAACTTGTTGAAGAATATTCCAATTTCCTTGTATATTAGATTGTGGTATGTCTTTCTTCACAGTGACGACCATAATCTGTGTCTTTTTACAATTTAATTTTAACCCCAGCTGTTCACTGTGTGCAACAACCGCATCTACTAATTGTTGCAGATCCTGCTCATTGTCTGCGATTCATACTGTATCATCTGCATATCTAATTTTATTGACGTTTCGCCCTCCAGTGATGATTCCATTTATATATTCTACATTTCTGAAAATATTTTCATAGTATAGGGACAACAGATCTGGAGACATTACACATCCCTGTCTCACACCTTTCTTAATAGGCTGATAGTGTCCCACTTCATTATCAATCATTATGGCAGCTTGTTGTTTCCAATATATGTCTTTTATAAGTCTAATGTCTTTCCCATCAATTTGTAGATCTGCAAGCATATCTACTATGTTGACATGTCTTACTCTATCGAACGCCTTTGTGCAGTCAATAAAGCTAAGATGTATATCTTTGTTTACTTCTATGGAACGTTCAATAACTGATCGCAGCATATACATAGAAATTGCTGTACCCGTTCCTTCTACAAACTCACATTGTTCTTCCCCTATTTCAGGTTGTATTTTCTTCCTCTCTCTTTGCTTGATAATTCGTAGGCGGAATCTTCGTGAACTAATTGTTCTATGTTTATCACTTTCCAAGGCTCCAGATTTCTTTACATAATTCAGAAGGTATATATCCAGTACCATATTATGTGTTCAGCAGTCTGGTGGCTTTATCTATTCCATATTCTTCTAAAGCTTTAATAATTTCTGCTGTGATGTTATCTTAACCGGGATCTTGCCAGCTTCGATATGTTTAAGAATATTCCGCACCTCCATCTTCAAAATTGGCTGTCCTTCATTGTTAAATCGAATATCGTACTGTTCAACTATATTATCATTATAATGGTTCTTCACATGATCTGCCCATACATGTCGAATCTGATCGAATCTGAGAGAGCCTGCTGTTGTACTTGTTCGTTTATTAATACGTTCATGAAATTATTTGTGCTCTAATTTGGTATTTTGACTGTTGTGTTGTTTTTCAATTTCTATGCAATTTTTCACAAGCCATGCTTCTTTTGTCTATTTACATAATATTCTGATTTGTTTGTGGATTTCTTCATATTTGGCAGGATTATTTTTGTTGAGTCTTCTTGTTTTCATTAGTTGTAAAATGTCTTCAGCCATCCATTTCTTACGTCCCACCTTCTTTAATTTTGGAACAGTTGTTTCTGCTGCCAAACTATTTGAATTCTTCAACATTTCCCGTTGATCATCCACATCTTGAAAGAGGATCTCTAGATCTGACAATATATCTAATCTGTTCTGTACTTCTATGTTGAATTTGTTTTGTATTTCCTTGTCATTTCTCAATGTACACGGATCATATTTAGTTTTTCGTGATATATACTTGACATTCTTTACCTTTACCCTCAATGTACATTTAAATAATATGTGGTCACTATAACAATCATCACTGGGATCTGTTTTTTGCAATAGTTAGCGCATTTCCAAACCTTCTGCTGATTAGAATGTAATCAGTCTGGTTTCTATTACTGCTGTCAGGACTCCTCCATGTCCATACTCTTCTACGGTGTTGTTTAAACCATGTGTTTCCTATAATCATTTCCTGCTCTTTTGCTCCCAAACCATGTTTTCCTGCTGTGTATCCATCACCTTGATTTCCTACTTTTGAATTGAAGTCACCTATTATAATGTTTATTTCTGAATTTTTACATTTCTTTAAAGCAGGCTCAATGTCATTCTCCAGTTGGGGCATATATTTGAATAACGTTTATGTCAAAAGGTCTGCCTCTTAATTTAACTAGTAGAACTATGTCTGACACAGCCCAATATCCTTGGTCAGATTGTGATGTTCGCGGATCCAAGATAATTTCTACCTCTCTTTGTCGATCTTCTCCTGCAGAATACATAATCATAAAATCTTCATCTATCTTAATGCCTGCCCTTTCGCCATCCCTAATATATTTTCTCTCTTTCTATTTCTAGTTTTGGTGTTATATAATTTGTCGTCGTCATTTAACGCCCTAACATTCCATGTTGCTAACTTTAATGTCTGTGTTCTTGTCTTGTGATCTGTAATTAGGCGAAACATATTGAACTAGGCATTTTTAAAGAAGGTAGTTTGCCGTTGCTTTTCTTCCTTGGCAGTGACCATACTGGTCGATGACGAGAGCCATTGTCCCGTGACAGAGTTCTTCTGCCTAACATCACGAAAGTTGAGACTATAACCAACACTTATTTGTCGTCTACCCTCAAAATTTCATCCACCACCTGCTTTCCTTGGATTCTTGTGAACACTCCCAATAAACGAATACGAAATAACACCACATAATCCACACGAAAACACTAAAACAGCGTCTCCTGAAGAAAGAACGTTAGGTTATATATATATATATATATATATATATATATATATATATATATATATATATATATATATATATATATATATATATATACCATTCGTTCATTGGCACCTTGCCGTCTTGACAGACGATAGTTTGTGCTCTAAAAAGGCATAATAACTTTTAACTATGGCGGTAGCGAGTGTGACTGATAAGGCCAATTTGCGCTGTAAATGTCCGTTCACAGTGGGTGCATGTGAACACGTGGTCATTTCCACCATCATGCACCATCTTACGTCTCAAACGCTTGGTGTGTGACTTTTCTGCAATAATTTTCTCCTTTGACTTTATTCCATTTCTGATATTTGCCCTCCATGCAACACGTTCAGCGGCGACTTGCTCCCAATGTGCATTATCAATGCCTGTATCAATCATGTCCCGCTTACACACATCTTTGTATCGTAGTAGAGGCCGACCCTGAGATCTCTTACCCATCTGTAATTCACCAAAAAAGATATCCTTTGGTATTCTACCATCATCCATCCTCCTAAGATGTCCTATCCATCTAAGTCTACGAAGACTGAGCATGGGATAAACTGTCACACAACCTGATCTTTCCAATACTTCAGTATTTGTGATTTTGTCTTGCCACTTAATACCAAGAATTCTTCGCAGACACCGCATATGAAAGCTGTTTAAATTGTTCTCTTGGTGTGAGTAAGTTGTCCAGGTTTCACTGCCATAGAGAAGAGTACTAAGGACACAGGCTTGATAGACAAGGACTTTTGTTTTGGCAGTAAGCTTCCTGTTCTCCCAGACTCTTTTTCTTAACCTGTTCATTGTTGTTGCTGCCTTACCAATCCGGATGTTGATTTCCTGATCTAGGGATAATTTGCTATTTACCACTGATCCTAGATATGTAAAATGGTCTACTATCTCTAGTTCGGCGTCGTCAATAAAGATTGATGGTACCCCATGTGCACCTTGTGACATAATCTGTGTCATCTTTTTGCTAATTGTTAAACCAAATTCAGAACAAGCACTGGAGAATGCAGATAGTAGACATTGCAATTCTTCCTCAGAGTGGGTCGTAACTGCAGCATCATCTGCAAAAAGCAACTCTCTGATCAGTACCCTCCTAATTTTGGTCTTAGCCTTCAATCTCTGAGCATTGTAGAGGCCACCATCTGAGCGTGAGTGAATGTATATACCACCATCCTGATCACGAAATGCATATTTCAGTAGAAGTGAAAAGTATATTCCAAAGAGGGTGGGAGCTAGTACACAACCTTGCTTAACTCCACTCTTGATTTCAAATTCTTCAGAAGTTGCACCATCAAACTTGATTATACCCTTCATGCCTGTGTGGAACGATTCCACAATGGACAGAAGAGTTGGTGGGGAGCCAATCTTCTTTAGTGCCTTGAACAGACCCTCACGACTGACCAAATCCAGTTAAGACCAGGGATGGAGTTATTGCCTCTCCATAGCACAAAGCCTGGGCTAAAATATAGAGATCATGTGTTGCCCATGCAGCATGATCCCTCTCTCGGCCTGCCTAGTTCACTCCAGAGGAAAGGTAACACCCCTACATCTGGAACAAGACAAGCTGCAGAAGCTGCCGGATCAGCAAAGCAATGCTCTAACTGTCCGCCTGTCGGAGCTTCGATCCTAGACCAGTCTCCAACCAAGGCTTAGGGCCTGGTCTGCCCTGCCATGACAATTTTGTCTTTAGCTTGCATTTCCTCGCACCAGGGTAAGGCTTGTACCCTCCCAATTGCGCTCTTCCGCCCGAAGCCGTTGGCACAATGTGGGGTGTCGGGTTTGGTAAGCGCCGCCCAACGTTCGGCGCTAACAGAAACCAGGTAGTACCGTCTACTGTTATACGGTAGCTCAGTCATATCTAAGACCTATATATATATATATATATATATATATATATATATATATATATATATATATATATATATATATATATATATACTAGCTGCCCGGCCCGGCTTCGCCCAGGCTATGGCGGGGATCTATGTATGTATGTATGTATGTATGTATGTATGTATGTATGTATGTATGTATGTATGTATGTATGTATGTATGTATGTATGTGTGTGTGTGTGTGTGTGTGTGTGTGTATGTATGTATGTATGTATGTATGTATGTATGTATGTATGTATGTATGTATGTATGTATGTATGTATGTATGTATGTATGTATGTATGTATGTATGTATGTATGTATGTATGTATGTATGTATCTATCTATGTATCTATCTATGTATCTATCTATCTATCCATCTATCTATCTATCTATCTATCTATTTATCTATCTATCTATCTATCTATCTATCTATCTATCTATCTATCTATCTATCTATCTATCTATCTATCTATCTATCTATCTATCTATCTATCTATCTATCTATCTATCTATCTATCTATCTATCTATCTATCTATCTATCTATCTATCTATCTATCTATCTATCTATCTATCTATCTATCTATCTATCTATCTATCTATCTATCTATCTATCTATCTATCTATCTATCTATCTATCTATCTATCTATCTATCTATCTATCTATCTATCTATCTATCTATCTATCTATCTATCTATCTATCTATCTATCTATCTATCTATCTATCTATCTATCTATGTGGAGCATCTCATTTATTTCATCGTAAAGCGAACGGAAAAAACAAATGCTTCGATTACTTCAAAAGTTCCACTCCGAAAAAAGTACAGAAATAAAATTCTAACGTATCTAAAATAAATCCATTATTTGTAATGAACGATGGTTTTAAAAACATAAAAAGATGTGTTAGAAAATTTTCACTATTTAAATAGATGCATTACTTTTATGATAATTATGAAAATGCCTTAAAGATTGTATCATTATTTATTATAACTCATATGCCTGTAAATAACTATAGACAAAGAGTTTATAAATCTTTGGGGTAAAAAAACCCCGCATTTTAACAGTATTTTAACAGGCGTGCTGCGTGTAAGGTATGCATAAAGTATGAACAACACACACAAAATTAACTTAAGAATGTCCTTCCAGACACCATGTGCTCTCTTTCACTAAAATAGAAAATTAGATTTTTAACTAACTATTGCATTTTATCTGAATCTGTTAAAGGGCACACACACACAAACACACCACAACATTGAATGAAAAATGTGATGTTGACACACACGCGGCCAACTTTTTTTTGTTAAACAAAAACAAAATCGAGAATATACCCATTTAATTGTGTACTGTCCTTCTCTCTGCCAAGCGAAGGGAAAAAACAAATGCTTCGATTACTTCAAAAGTTCCACTCCGAAAAAAAGTACAGAAATAAAATTCTAACGTATCTAAAATAAATCCATTATTTTTAATGAACACTGGTTTTAGAAACATAAAAAGATGTGTTAGAAAATGTTCACTATTTAAATAGATGCATTATCTTTATGATAATTATTATGAAAATGCCTTAAAGATTACATCACTATATATTATAACTCATATGCCTGTAAATAACTATAGAAAAGAGTTTATAAATCTGTGAAAACAATGCAACAATCTATACATAAAATAATAGTGATGTTATTAAAAGTTATGACCCTTGAAATAACTTTTCTTATGTTAAGTCCCCTTGATAGAAATGATAAATATTAGCTGCCCGGCCCGGCTTCGCCCAGGCTCTGGCGGAGATCTATCTATCTATCTATCTATCTATGTATCTATGTCTCTATGTATCTATGTATCTATGTATCTATGTATCTATGTATCTATGTCTCTATGTATCTATGTATCTATGTATCTATGTATCTATGTATCTATGTATCTATGTCTCTATGTATCTATGTATCTATCTATCTATTTATCTATCTATCTATCTATCTATCTATCTATCTATGTCTCTATGTATCTATGTATCTATCTATCTATTTATCTATCTATCTATCTATCTATCTATCTATGTCTCTATGTATCTATCTATCTATCTATCTATCTATCTATCTATCTATCTATCTATCTATCTATCTATCTATCTATCTATCTATCTATCTATGTGGAGCATCTAATTTAATTCATCGTCAATCGACTCATTTAATCTATAGCCAGGGGACGTAACTTAAGATATAACAATGGTACAAAAAGTTATATCCCTTTTTGTCATATATTTTTATATTTTCTTATGTTCAGTCATGTAATTACAAAATTACATTTTAGGAATGTAATAGCTGATTGCTGATAGATAAAACTATGACAATTGATTGAACAGGAATGAAAGGAAAACGTGTAGAAAATTTGATCTCAATCGGATGGACCGTTTGCGAACGCATAAAGGACGGACATACACACATACACACATTGATATATATATATATATATATATATATATATATATATATATATATATATATATATATATATATATATATATATATATATAAATCATTATCAATCCCCCATAAAGCAATGCATACATAAAGAATCTGTATCGGTATCTGTATTATGTATTTTCAAAGAGTTAAGAATTGGGCACGCAGGCCCGTCTGACATTCTGCCCTTCTTCTCTAATTTACTTCTTTTTTTAATTTATTTAAATTTACTTCTCTTATTCTCTTTGTTATATATATATATATATATATATATATATATATATATATATATATATATATATATATATATATATATATATATATATATATATATATATAATTATTATTTTTTTTTTTTTTATCTCATATGACTCGGTCTCTTTCGGCAGCGCGGAAAGCGTCTCTCTAGCGTAGCTATAGAGACGGCACATATGAGTCTTCAAAAAATTTCAATTGTTTACCGAAGGAAGCGGCCGGAATCGAATCCACAACCTTCGAATCCCGAGCCAAACGGCTTGACCACTTCCCACTATACCAACTTTGTTACACAACAACAGTGGAACCGCACACGTTGGTAAACAACAACAATCGTACCAACAACTGTAGCATCCTGATTATATGCATTGCTATAGATTAACCTAATGGGCATTTTAGTCTAGTTCGTACTGAATTCATGGACATATTTAGTGTAGTTGTGATAACCTCGTGGAGTTTTTTAATCTAGTAGTTGTTGTGATCTAATGGACAATTCCATCCTCATTTTCGAGGAACTAACCGACATTTTAATACCATATGCAGTGATACAACAAACAATCTTAGAAACTCACTTGTGACATAACAGTGTTAATTTAGTTACTCACTTGTGACGACACAGGAATATGTTAAGAAATTAATGAAAATAATTAATGGTATTATTATGCCTTTTTGTTGTTTCTTTTCATGAGTTGTGAATTCTTTAAGATGGCAGTTGAACACCCCCTCCCCCATATTATCCCATAATAATATCATAAATTGTAGACAGGAGTTGGTTATCTTTCTTGTTGATTTGTGTCTTTTGTTATAGTGTTAAAGGAAATATTATTGTCTAATTAAACATCAACTCTGGGGAAAAGTATGTGGCAGGAAGACTACACGTCTTCAGTTATCAAAGAGTGAGTATTCTTCTCTCTGAAGTACGGCGACTTTCTTGGCTCTCCTGACCCTCTACTGGAAAACCTTTCTTTATATCTATGAGTACCTTAGGTTATGACATGTCGCCACCCCTAGGGAGTCTTACGAGCCATTTCTGTTTTTTTGTAATAGTCGGTCTCAACGAATGGGAATATCCATCCCCCTTTTCTTAATCTACTTTACAACACTTCTGTATCCAATTGACTTTTTTGTTCTAGTGAACTGGTTGAACTAATAATAATAA